>CM040126.1:102846805-103537435 GCA_022559845.1 Amorphophallus konjac | reverse complement strand
GATCGAGCAAGAGACCAAATTATGATAGGGAACTGTGAGGGAAAGATAAAAAAAGGAAGGACTCTGGAGCGAAACACGCCTTAATCGAGGACGTCTCTTGATGAATTGACGACTGCAACAAAGGCGTTTCTTGAAACACGACCTGGCAAAGGACGTTTCTTCCTGGATTTAATTTTAGAAATAAAACTTGCTCTGTTTAAACACTGGTATAACACGCCTATGATAACGGCGTTTCTTAAAAACACGCCTTGAGGAAGGGCGTTACTCAGAAAATGCCTTTTATTTTGAAAATTGATAATTCCAGAAATTAGCAGATAATACCAGGAATTGACGCCCTGTACAACGGTCGTCCTTTCTTTGAAAACGCCTTATTGCAGGTCGTGACTTTATAAATTAACGCCCTTAATAAAGTCGTGAATAACAAAAATGCAGGAAAAATGCATAAAAATTCACAAAAATAGAAAAACTTTATATTATAAGAATATTGAAGTCCACTTGGGGCGTTTACATAATAACATGAGATTTGATCAACAAAACGTCAATTTTGGCGTGTCTACAGAAGAGAGATTGTGAAGATCAGTCTAACTGGACCGTGGATCAAATCCAGGCAAGTTAGCTCCTTGAGAGCCACATATTGTGCTTCTTTGTTTACAACTTTCCGGTGCTGTAGTTTCTATCTTTTGTTTCCTTTTACATCTTTATTCAAGCTGTTAGTCAGCGGTTTGCAGAGGTGCTGCCTCTGGACGGGTAAGCTGTAATCCCCAGCGGTTTGCAGTGGAGGATTCCACTGGACAGCAAGCTGTGTTGCTCAGCGGGGTGAGGAGGATTCCTCGGACAGCAAGCTGTGTTGCTCAGCGGGGCGAGGAGGATTCCTCGGACGGCAAGCTGTGTTGCCCAGCTGATGTATGGCAAGCTGTGATGCCCAGCTGATGTATGGCAAGCTGTGATGCCCAGCTGTTCAAGCTGTGAGTCAGCAGGAAGCCACACTCGGGTTGAGTGTGGGGTGGATGTAGGTCTGCTGGACCGAACCACCTAAAAACCTCTGTGCAGTGGTTTGATTTCTCTATATGTTTTTGCTTCCGCTAGATGTTTGCATAGGGGCGCTCCATCTGTTTGCTTACAGGCTGAACAGAAGATTTAATTAGCCTTCAGATTATCTAATCTGTCTTGACAGCATTCTAGTTGTTAATTGGGCGAAATTTTTATAGGCTATATTCATTCACCCCCCCTCTGAATACTTGCACCGAACCCAACACTGTAAAGATCCACCGTGACCGTCCCTTCACCATACTAGGTGAGCTTTGTCTTGACAATGTGCTCGATCATCTGGCGTTGCGCCAAAAGATTTTCTGGCACTGGCGTGTTGGAGGCTCGTGGTTGAGTATCAATCGGGGGCGTGCCAAACCTAGCTGCCAGCGGGGTTCCGACAACTGCCGCTGAGGTGTTGGCAGCATCGCGGGCCACCGGGGGTACCGGTGCCTCAGCCTGAGGCCTAGCAGGTTGCTAAGGATGAAGGTCTTGCACCGAGAGGAGGTCCTGCAGGAGAGCCTTCAGATGCTGGTTCTCCTTCGTAAGAGTGTCGAAGGTCACTTCTTGAGCCTCGTTTATAGGAGGGTCATTGTTGACCGGCTCTGTGTTGATAGGAGGGTCGCGGTCTTCCACCGGGACTTCTTCCACACGTTCCAATGCCTGCGGTCTGACAGAAGTGCCGATATGACCTGTTGGAGGAGGCGGTGGAGCCGGGTGGCGTGGCCTCCTGAAGTGGGACAAAGGCTGGCTCAAGTCGTTAGACTGGGTGTCTGGCTGGTGTCCGGTGGTGTAGCACGCGAACACTCGAACCGCATCATTGATGAACATGGCCGTCTGCTTCCTCCGCATGTGTCGCTTGGGGCGGACAGGTGTCCCTAGTCTATCAAAGACCGATGTGCGTTACAGAGGGGGCTCATTCCCGATGTTGGTCAGAGGAGAACCCTGGACAGGTTGCTGGATGGCCCGAGGACGAGCTCGCCTTTGCCTTCGCTTGGTTGCACGGGGGACATTGGACGACTGGGCATCGTCAGACTGTGCCATTGGGAAGCTAGCCGCATTCCGTCGGATGCCTTGTCTGAGTGCTCGCAGGGGGTTGGTGATCCGCACCCTCTGAACAGCTTGAGCTTCTTCTGAGGTGACCCAGATTCTTCTCAGGTCAGGTTGCTGGTCTCCCTTGTCGCCATTTTTCCGACGAGCTGTTTTGGGAGGCCGTGTGCCTGGCTGCGGTGGGTGCCCCCGTGCTGCTGCCGAGGGACCCGCTCCTTTGAGCTTCGCCCCGTCTTATCGTGTTTGATGCAGGAGGTCAAAACGATTGGAGGTGGGGATGGTGGGAATGGTCCATTCCTGGGGTATAATTGGTTCGCCCCCGTCGAGACAGATCCGCAGGTCACCGACAAGGACCGTCTTGCCGGAGTTGCTGGTTGCAGCAGTGAGTCACCTGCCTCTACGGCCATGGTGACGCTTCTTCTGAGGAGCTGAGGAAGACTCCACCCCAAGATGGTAGACCGAGAAAACATGGCCTGGAACGACCGGCAACATGACGTCGTCAGTCTGAAGTGCCGGGATCGGCCCCCGGGACAAGTAGCCCGCACCGAGAGTCGGTGGCTGGGTGACTCGGATGTAAGCCTTCGCCCACGTCGATAAGAGTGTCATCGAGGCTCGAGATGACACTCTTGCGCTGGAGGGCAAGGCCGTTAGAAGTGCTGGAGCGTCGACGCCCCTGGGTCGGGGACCCGGGGCAGCTGCCGGCGTAGCCCAGGCTCGGGTCGGGATGCCCAAGGAAGGTGCTGAGGAACGTTGTCCTCTAGGTAGAAGACCCACGAGGAGAGCCGATTCAACTGGAGCTCGAAACCGGGGTCCCGAGTGTGATACCTGGGAGCCACGAACTCGGGACTGTGAGCCCTTGTCGAGTGTCGGCCCTGTCGGGATTCGGGGTCGAAAACCCGATACAGATGCTGGGAAGCCGTAAACCCGGGGCCGAAAGCCCGTGTCGGGTGCTGGCTTTGCTGGGGCTCGGGGTTGGAGACCCGAGGAGGATGCTGGGAAGCTATGGACCCGGGGCAGGGAGCCTGTGTTGGGTGCCGGCTTGGCTACGGCTCGGGATTGAGCACCCGAGGCAGGTGCCGTGAAAGTGACCGAAGTCCGGGGCGCGGGGCCCGTGTTGGAGTTTGGATGGGGCTGGCCTCGGGAGTTGATGTTCACCCCGGCTGGCATTGATCTGGGGGCCCTGTAGGGGCCTGCAGTGGCAGTCCGACGCCCGGCACTCGGGCGGGACACTGGAGCTGGAGGCGCGTATGGTGCGTTGGCCGCATGGGCCACTGGGGAGACTAGAGTTGGCTGAGAAGCAGCCACATGGATCACACCCAGGAAGTAGGGCGATCCGATAACCGGGGCAAAGCTGCTGAAAGCGATCAACGTTGCCAAGTAGCCCACCCGGGCATGGGTGGCAATGACGTTGGGGCCATAGGTGACGGCCGCCATGGTTGCTGGAATGCTGAGTGATGCAGAGGCGACGGTCGCTAACAGTCGCCGGGAGCGGCCCGACGATCGGAACGCGGACCGGAAGCTACCGGAGAATGCGCACGAGTACCCTCCTCTGCCTCTCCTGCAAGGACAGGGAAAGGGCACCGGGCTTCAGGGCTGGCATAGACTTTTCTTCAGCAAAAAGATGGAAGGTGGGAGACGTCCCACTGGGCGTGCCATCCTCTCTGTTGTGCGGTTTTTTATGCCAATTAACCGGGGTGAAAAAAGGAATATAGCGGTGAAGAAAAATACGGGAGTTTGATGTATCTCGGGTATCCTCCTTACGGGTGCATGACTCTCACGGGGGTATCGGTCACTCTCCTTTCACGGAAAGTCGGAAAGGGTCGAATGGCACGGAAGTGTCGGGACAAGGTTTAACCAGACAGGGTGTGGGCGTGCCAGTCGATCTCTCGACAATCACTCATGGAACCAGGGTTGATCGGGGAAGCGCCACCAGGGCACGGCACGTGGGCTCGGGCGATCGGGCGACAAGTGGAGAGAAGGGGTTCCATGGGTGCGAGTGCGTTGGCGATTGTGGGAATCGTGTACATGACGTCTTTCCCCACCGGCCGCAAGCAACCGGTGTTTATTTACATCAGATTGAATCCGAATACCTTCGTTCCATGCTGAAGAAAAGTCTGTATATGTGTCTGAAGCCATGGGTAGAGGGCTAGAGGGCATTCAGCAGCTAGGGGTACGCGTTAGACCGAGGGGTGTTCACTGGGGTCAGGGTGTTGGGCACGGATGCCGAGTGGTGTAGGTAGAAAGCTGGGAGTCCGAACACGGGCGTATACAATTCACTGGTTTTATGATGAGCCACATGGGCTTTACAAGCGGGCCTGAGTGACCTAAGTACAGCGGGCGCAAGCCGCGGGACAATTCCGACACGTGAGTCGGTCCCCGGGTCATTGCGTGACAAAGCAGATGTCCGCGTGTTCTACTGGAACTCTTTACCGAGGAGCTGATGTGGGCCCGACTGCCTTGGTGGTCAGAATGGACACGGGCTGGCACCTGGCGGAGGTCGGACGTGGCGCGAGGTGAGCGGTCGGGTCCAGGTCTCGGACGACGAGTGTTGTCATGCTGGAGAGTCGAGGTCGGCCCCGGGACTATGATTCCCAGGCCAGAGGTCCAACTAGACTCGTGTTGTCAATCTGAGGGACCGACGGCCAACTGGGAGGTGAGCGGTGGGCACGCGGTTCCGTGTCGAGGGCTGATGCGGCGTTATGAAGTACTCTTTCGTCACCGTCGTAAGTGTCGTAAGTTGACGTACACGGGCGGACCCGGGGTGCGGGCGTATTTGCCGTGGGCACGGTCATCTTACATGCGATGGGGATGGACTTGGTGTGAGACGGGTAAACACAGCGTGAGGGGAGTACGTGAGACATACCCTCGACGTGTGTGAGCCGACTAGCAAGCCAAACGCGCGCGCACTTGTCTTCTCGCATTCCCGACCCTTTCCGAAAGCCTCGGGAGTCCGAGGGTGTGACAATTAGGCCGGCGAAGATCGCTCGTCCGACTGTGTGTTCGTGCGTTGCTTCACATACCCTTCATGCATGTGTCTGTGCCTTGTGTCTTCCTCTTGAGCTTGCAAGGGGGGCAATTTATAAAAGTTTGAAGGGGTGGGGGTGGGGTTTAGGAGGACCAAGTTGGGGGTCCAACTTGGTCTAGGTAAACCCCCCAAATAGTGCTTTTTATTTTTATTTTATTTGAATTTTATTTGTGTGTTTTTTGTGTGTGTCGGAGTGGAAGGGGTGGGGTTTAGGCGGACCAGCCCAAGGGGCTGGTCTAATCCGCCTAAACCCCACCTCCAGGGGGGGTTTAGGCGGACCAACCCCATGGGCTGGTCTGATCCGCCTAAACCCCTCTTCGGAGGGGAAAAATCCTTTTTCTTTTTTTTGGTTTTTGGAGAGGACCAAAGTCCAGATTGGTCCGCCTAAACCCCTCCCAGGGGGGGGTTTTGGCGGACCAAAGTCCTTTTCTTTTTTTTGTTTTAAAAATCTTTATTATTATTATTCAAGGGTTTAGGCGGACCAGCCTGGGGGTCCAGGCTGGTCTGCCTAACCCCCCCCCCCTTGGGGGGTTTACGCGGACCAGCTTGGAGGCCCAAGCTGGTCCGCCTAAACCCCTCCCCAAGGGGGGGTTTGGGCGGACCAGGTAGAAGAGAGAGAGGGGGAGTGGTCCCGATTGATTGCTAGTGCCGCTGTGCACCTCAGCTAGCGGGTTGGGGCCGTTGGTCGGGCCCACTGGATTGTCGGAGGGGCCGGGTAGCCCACGCCTTGAGGGTGTTCGAGGGAATTCCTGAACCCCTATTTCTGGGTATTTTGCTAGGGAAATAGTCCAAGTACAATAGTGGGGAATCACCCCCAACTGCAATGGGATGCCTGAAACTCAAATTCAGCTAATCGATCCGATCTCATGCCCTAAAACATGCATTTTCTCAAAAAAATGAAAAACCCCTCTCTCAAAACACTATCGGATGCGGGGGAAAACACGGGAAATGTAGTGTGGGTCTGTCCCCCTACCTTTCGCAATGAAAACCACCGAGAAACCGCCTCGATCGCGCGAGTTGAACCCCGTTCACGCAAGCATGCTGCGCCGCGCCACCACCTTCGGCTCTTCACGATAGTCCCTGCCACTCGCCAACCACGTCGTCCCCCGGTCTCGCCCACCGTCGCCGTCTGTCGGCCGCCGGAGAGGTGGAGGGAGAGAAAACGGGAGGGTGAGAGAGTGAGAACGGGAGAGTGAGGGAGAGAACGGTGGGAGGGGGTTTTATTAGGATTTTATTATTTTATTTTTGTTATTTCTTTTTTTTTCAAAACTAACATTAACCCCTAAAATTCTTGAAAAATAAAACCTGACACCAAAAATTTTTGGGAAAAAGCAAGACCACTCTACACGTCGCCACGGACCCAAAAAGACCCACAAAAACACCATCCGAGGGTCCGAAAATCCAAAAATTAAGGTATGAAATCCACTCGGACACGATCCGCAACTCGCGGAAGAAAATTCAAAAAACCCAGGTCGTGACATACCTCCCCCCTTAAAAGAGTTTTGTCCTCGAAATCTAGGATGATGCACAGAACTCAAGGGGGAGAACTCACCCAACGGGCAATACCTTCAGACATCAACACAACCGCCTTACTCCACACGACTCCTCTGAGTGACAACGCCAGACCAATACAACCTATAAGGTCCTCTCGAACCCCTGTGCCAATCCAAACCAATCCTGGGACCGCCCGAGGCCCACATAGATGGACAAGTCTGGCACCACCTAAGCATCTCAACGCTTCTTGGCGCAATAACATGCAACACGCCCCACACTAGGAGGAAAACACCTAATCCCGTCCATGACTCCACCTAACACTGGGGAAGACCTCACCCAGCAGTCCACTCAGGACATCGGCCTCCTCGACTACCAAACACCAAGTACCCCTCATAGGGGCACAATCACAATTCCAACCATGAGCACAACTCTGATAGCCATCACTGCTAACCGCGACATATCTGACAGCTCCCCACAGTCAACAATCGATATCTCAAGAGCTGAAACTCACAAAGCTGATCATCACTGATCACGACGCTCCTGGTGGCTGTTGGCCTAGTTAGCGAGTGGACAAGAAGGGGGGGCTGAATTGTCCCCCAAACAAGATGACTAATTTTTTTAAAACTACTTTGCAGAATTAACAAGATTGATGAAAGTAAACTAAACAGAGATAACTTTAGTTCTCTCGATCTCTCCAAACTCACTCGATCGTGTTGGACGAAATAAGACGCAATCAAGCAACCACGATACACGAGGAATTCTTAGGTGGTTCAGCCGGACAACCCGTCCGCCTACGTCCACCCCTCACAAAATCGGTGAGGATTCACTCGCTTCAATGAAGCGCACGGAGTAAACACTCCAACCACACACACAGAGACGTAGTCTTCAACACGATCTGCTGCACAACCCGCAACTACAGATCAATACACACACGCTACACAGTCACCACACACACACACATGATCACACGCAGGCGATCACACAAAGTATTCTCTAGTCTGAAATAACAGAAAAATATACAATGTTTCTCAAAACAAAAGATAAACCATGAAGAACATCTTGAATAATCAAAATAAGCAAGGTCTGAATTTATCTCCTTGGTATTCGAAGGCTGATGAAGATGCTTCCACAATATCCAGGCTGGAGGGAGTCCAACTCTAGCAGATCGGAGCCGCCGGTGCGTCCCCTTGTAGATCCGGCCACAAAGACAACTTTGCTAGCTTCAGAATAGATCAAGACCTTGAAACCTTGCTCCTATCAGACCTGCAAGAGAGGAAGAAAAGATTTGAGAATGAAAAGCTCTACCCTCTCCACCACTGGGTTGCACACTATAATTTTCTTCTCCTGCAAGATAGAAAACATTAGCTCATTGGAGTTCTCCTTACCAAAATTCACAACCATATATACTAGGTTATGTTAAGACACCAAAAGACCAGAAAGCCCACTCTAAAACCCTTTAAAAACCCTCTCATTTGTATATAAATAACCTAGGGGCAAATGGGTAACAAATGGGGTGCTAATGGAGTGAGAAAAATGGGCTTCGAATGGCCCGTCGCGGACCTTCTGGAAAGAGTCGACTCGTGGAGTCGACATTTGCGCTCTGACCAGGCCAAAACCCAAAAACAGAACACCCCCAGTCAAGAGTCGACTCTAGGAGTCGACTCTTGCTGGCTGCCTTTTTGGACATCATCCAGGCCAGCAGGAGTCGACTCTTGGAGTCGACTCTTGTAGGCTTCCTTGGATTGTCTGCTCAAAGTAGACCAGAACAACCTTCTAAAGCCCCATTTTTTCCTAACTAAAAAATAAAATGATATTACCACATATCCATGTCATATTATGGTGTCATCCCACCATTTCTCACCTGCAAAAAACACAATAGAATCAAGTTAGTATTGATTTGAAAATCAAATATTTCTAGCCTTTGTAACTATATACTCCCTAAAAGAAAATGCACAATTTCACAGCCATTGATCCTTACAAAGCACTATGGTATATTACCAAGATTAAGATTGACTCTTGAACACATTCACCCTATATTCATGCCATGCACTCAAGAAAGAAACTTTGAGTTCAAACCATAGAAAAGCATTTCAACCACAACTGTGTAAGTCGACTTGTATGAGGCACAACCCAACTTGAATGAGGTGCAAGTCGACTTGAGTGAAGCTTAAGTTGACTTGCCTGTGAACACTTCCTGCCAATATCAAAAGATTGAAAAGACTAAAGCCAAGACACACATTTTTCTTTTCCACACCATGAATTATTATCCTCATCCTCTCACTAATGCTTTAAACCAATTGGAAGTTAAATCAAGCACTGAACAGAATTGATCACACACGCATTCACATGAGCGTTAAACCATCACAAGATGTCATGCCCCGACGCGAAAAATCGAGACGCGACGAGTCGAAACACTCAAATCGATCATAGCATGTATAAAAGGGTCCAAACCACAAGGAGAGATAAGAAGAAAATGATACTTTTATTTTATTGAAATAAAGTTTTACAACATTCTTAAGCCTTAAGAGGCATGATACAATTTCCGAGTACATAGTTCTAGCAAGAGCAATGCTCATAAACCTAGGTAACTAAGGTAAACTTGATCCCTCATTCACTCTAGCCCATCCCCATGTGTTTGGGGTTCATCGTCGGAATTACCTACAATGTTAACCGAAAAACGTAGGGTGAGCGAAACGCTCAGTAATAATTTATATCTCTATACCAGACATCTTAAAGTAATTAACATTTTTGGATAATTATTGTGCTATGTCGGGAAAAGTAAATAAAACATGGAACATGAATAGGAAATAGAGTAAAGAAATGTTAGTAATTGGAATCACAAGTAAACAAGATATCAAGAGTAAAGTTCAAGTAGAGAATGAACATGTAGAGTCATGGAATTTGGCCATTTCATGCAAGTATGTACAAGTCAAGTAATTCAAGTATTTCAAGTGATTCATGTATTCAAGCAAGTAATTCACGAACTGTGGAATGTCGTAAATGAATCTAGCAAGTCAAGCACTTTGGTGCAATGCCACACCTGGTCAATCAACTCCCATGGGCACTAGTACTTTCGGGCGCTCCCCCCAAGACTAGACCGGGCCCCATTAATGCCAGACATTGGGGTTATGGATCATAGATCCTAAGTATATTTAGACATCCACGTAATATGTATGGCCAACGAATTTCAAGGTAAAGCTCTTAGAATAAAGTACAAGATTATCATTCAAGGATTAAGTGGTTGTAAAAGAAGTTCAAGAATGATTTAAGGCATAATGTTTAATGATATTAAGTCGATAAGGGATTGAATTGCTGGACAAGGCACAATCAATCTTTGCGAAAACCTCGTAAAGCGGGTCTTAATCAAGTTTTTTCATAGTCGGGTGTTTTAGCTAGAACCTGAGGAATCACGGTCAGGTAAGAGGTGGGACAGTGGGAGACTCCCCTCGTATACACGAGGTCCTAATTAATAAATCACTTATCCACTTAAAGCGTTTGCCTGTGGACCTCTTTCCTTAGACACCGTTCTTCCTTGGAAATCTTACTGATTCCACGACTTGTCGGAAACAAGGAAACAACTTTAGCGGAAATTCTATCCGTTCTTCGCAGTCGGAGCTTTACTAGACAACCGAGGAATTATGGCCAGGTAAGAGGTGAGACAGTGAGAGGCTCCCCTCGTATACACGAGGTCCTAATTAATAAACCACTTATCCACTTAAAGCGTTTGCCCGTGGACCTCTTTCCTTAGACACCGTTCTTCCTTGGAAATCTAACTAGCTACGCGACTTGTCGAAAACATGGTAACACAGAAATCGTTAAACTTGAGTCGATCAAGATTATGCAACTAAACTCATGTAGTTTTAAAGATGATAACTATTTTATTTAACAAGCTAGAAAGATAATATAGTCATGGAGATCAAGAATATCATGAAGGTACAAGAACATAAGCTCATAGATTAGGATCATTTTCTTTCATATCCTCAACTTAATTGTGTGTGGATTTAGTTTATATGTAACATAACATAACATATCTACATGCTGTGCGATATATTAGTTCAATTAGAACCTGAAGACATCACGGTCGGACGAACGTTGCAAAACTGGACGAATCGGGCGAAAACAGGTTCTGCAGGCAAGAGGCGGTCTCCTGGGGACCGTTTCTTACAAAAGGCGGTCCTCAGTGGGCCGCCATATGGTATTTAAAACACATTTTTTTAAAAAAAATATGGAATGAAGGCATCCACCAAAGTGGACGTGTATAATAGAAGGCGTCCAAGGGACAAGACGCGGTTAACGTTATAGTTTTTATTTTTTAAAAAATATTTAATGAAGGCGTCCAATCTGGCGGACGCTTCTACAAGAAGGCATCCAAGTGCTTTGACGCGTTCATTAAAATTTATTATTTTTCTTGAAAACTCAAGGGCGGGAAAGGCACTGTGTAGTGGCGGTCTATCGTGTGACCGCCACTTAAAGTTGCGATCATTGGTGCGACCGTTTTCAAAACTGAACCCTTTTTTGGCGAGTTTATGATACCTCTTCAATAAAACGACCAGAACATGCTCAATACTCAATACAAATTGCTGGAAATGGTACCAATGGAAAGATTACTTAAAAACACACAAGATAACATGAATTTTTAAGCATTTAGCCTGAGAGAAACCTACCTTAAATCAAATTGAAGATGAAGAGAAAAACTGGACGAAATGCTTAAGAGCTCCCTTTCTTCTCCAATTCACACCTCCAAATCACCTCCAATCTCTCCTCCAACATAGCAAATACCTAAAGGGTGATTAAAGGGTCTGAGAGGGGCCTATTTATAGGAAAAACTTGGCCAAAATCAACAAGAACTCTCTCCCCAAAAATCAAACTTCTCCACTCTGAATTTAATGACTTTAAGAAGTAAATTCCAACTTATCTTCTTAATCTAGCCTTAATTTGGTGGGAAAACGTAAGAAAGATGGCTAATCCATGGTGGGCTATGATATATGGTTTGAATTGTGTGACAATGTTCTTGAAATTGGGTTATTTTAATCATATACAAGGGTGTTTAACATGTGCTACGAATTTAGGCCTATTTAACCCTTTTTTAGCCCATTAGCCCATAATCCAGCCCATTATGGGTTATCCAATGGCCCAATTGTTGATCATAATCCATTGTAGGGAATTTAATTGGCTCTCCTATGATTTTTATGAAATTTAAAATATTTATTCTCAATTTATTTCAAAAAAATTCAATTATCTAGTTTATTTCCTATAATAATAATAATAGAATTTCATTATTTCATAAATATTATAATTATATAATTAAATTGAAATATTTATTTATCTATTTATTTTGTTGGGTTTCTACACAAGGTAACCAAAAACCATCACCAATCTCATGTGCTTCCACACACACCATATTTTGTTATTATTGCACCACACACAATATTTTGCTTCCACACACACAATATTTGTTATCATCAAAACCATTGCCAAAATCAATGAGGGAACACAATGAATCCAACAATCTTCCCCTTTTTGATGATGACAAAATATTGTGGTAATCAACTGCAATCTTTCTCCCCCTTTGGCATTATCAAAAAGTGGGAGTAAGCACTAAAAAGCAAACATAGCAGGCATGGGAGGCAGACTCAGGAGCTTGCAAGCAGTCTTGTATTGCAGGATGACAATGAATATCCAGCAAAGCAGTTGAATCAAAATAGTTGCAGCAGTCAAAGTAGTCTGAATTCAAGATGATCAAAACATTCTAGTTATACAGATGCGAAAGGGTGCAGATTGAAGGACTTTCAGACCAAGTGAACTTCAATGCCTAATGCCCATTCAGCAAATGTGAACAATCAGAGCAGATAAGTATGACATCATGGATTTGAATTTTCTTTGTGTTTCAGGTTTTTAGTTTTCTATTAGGAATGCATGAACTAGATGTGCCTAGTTGAAAAGTGACCAGTTTATGAATGTGGTGCAGTGTAAGCCATGCATGCATATAGATGATTGACAATACGGACATGCAGATGCATATGGAAAGATCATGTGCAAATATGATAGTTCTGCAATAGGATGCCCAAACCAGATATGTACATGTAAATGCAACAAATCTCCCCCTTTCTTATTAAAGAAGGGAATAGGTGTATGAAAGGTGCATGTGAGTCAGTGCAACCAGGATGCTCATGTGTAACACCTAGGAGGCTGTGCAGTTAAATGGAAGAAAACATGCAGTAGCCCATGCAGTCATTCAAATTTTCTGAATACATATTAAATCAAATTACAATAGTGTAAGTGGATAAACATGAGAATGAGTTTTAGCCATATGGATAAATAGACTTTCAGTCCAACACAATGAGAGATTACACAGACTGCACTTCATTTACAGAGAACATCGTATTGGAGGCTACGCTTTGCCTCATTAAATTTTCACTACAAAGTTTTTCATCTCAAAAAATTTTCACCATTTTCACAGAGGCAATCTGAATTTTTCTAAGAGTGATCAGGTTCAAATTATCCCTTTTTACGTGAGGAGATACATGGATCACATGCCAGACTCCCCAGTTATTTAGAATATTGACCATTTCACCTCATTTTGAGCAGAGGTACTTCAGTACAACACTTTTCAAAATGAACCATATCATGTCTCAGGTGACATGCGTCTAATTTACTTAGTGAGATTGAGCATTGCTCTGCATGTCATTTTCTTTTTAGATCTTTCTACAATATGAGGCGGACAGATTTTTCCTCAACTGCCTCTTCAAAATTCATGTAGCATATTTAATTTCTCTAGAGTGTTGAAAAGAAATTCTTGTATCCTTATGTTTAACACCCATTTTCACATTTAAGTACATGACAGTGTGCGTATTTGATTTAGCATGTATACCAAAAATTTAATTGATAACATGACAGTGCAGCTCCCCCTATGTAGGTGCACTTATCAAAAATTGCTCCCCCTGAGTGTTTGACATGAGACACACTAGTTGATACTCAGATGCAACATTATTTACCAAGAAGTATAAGGTCATGAAGTTCCAAAGACAGGGGTTGAATAACATATACTAACATGCAAGCACACAATGGAAACATGTACTTTGCAGTGCATAGTGTAGTATTTCAGTATGCAAGGGTTCACTTTCCCTTTGAGCACAATAAGCTTGTATGACTTGAATGCAAAATGTAACATGGGTGCAAGATGCAAGGGTTCTGTTTTCGCTTGAATGTTCTAAATGCACCTAATGCAAGGACCCTTATGCTATCCTTATTGCATGACTGAGATGCATTTTACTGATGTGTCTGACCTGGATATTGTGAAAGTTTGCACAAGAAAGTATTCGAAACTCAATTGATGAACTGACAGGTTCAAAGAGACAAAATAGATCCAGGACTCAAGGGGGGTCGACCCTTTCAGGATACCTTGCTGTAATTTTCAGAGAGCTTGCAGACAGAACCATCACAAAGGAGGGTCGACCCTTAGGGTCGACTCCTTCAAGATAGAATATTGCAGAGCAGTTAGAGCGCTGTGACTACACACCCATTAGTATGAAGTGATAAGTTCAACAATCAATAGCAAAAATGTTTCACAATCCACAGCCTGTTCAATCTGCATCAAGGATACTTCCCTAGGAATGAGACTAAATCTCAGATTTACTACATATTGCTTGCTACTCCCCCTCACTAAGTGCATCAAATGACATTTTGAGTAAAAAACATACAATAAACTTCAATTTGAAAACATCTTCCAAAACTCACCCTCAATATGTGACAAATGAGTATATTGGTAAGAAGGATCCATGGAAATTATGCGCAGTGTATTAGTAAAATGTAGTGCAGTCCCGTATGACACCGGGGCTTGCTTACAAATGAGTAGGAAGTGAGGTCTAAATAAGATAACATTTTCAGAAACAGTTTAGAAACATATTTTCAGATGGATTCCACTCAGTTGAAAATTCACTCACAAACCACACATTTGATTTCTCCGAGTTCTGGTACGAGGCGAAAAATTCAGGTCTGAAGATCACCTCACGCGTAGTGAGAGTTCCAGACAAACTTAATCTGCCTTTCTACAGATCATCATTTGATATACCAGATACTCAGTTAATCTTAAATGTGCTCATGCACTTCATAATGAGCTCATACACACTCCTTTATATATTCAAATCTTTTTAGCCAATTTGACATTTTCAACACAACAGAAGAGAGCAAAAACTATTCAAGATTTCAGAATCAATACCTGTCACTGGGACACTAACTCCTAGTGCCAAAAGCTACTGCAGATTAAGAAGAGCTAATTTTATTTTCTTACCTTTGCCTTGAGAGACCTTTGTTTTTCTCAATTTCATCATTGGCCTCAAGGCATTCCTGCAGCAAGGTTCTCATTTAAAGATTTTGGGAACCCAAATCTTCTTGGGTCCCGAATAGTTAACATGATCATTCAATTTTCTTGAAGCATTCTCATCATCAAATTCCATCCAACATCAATTATCCATGAAGTGACCAAATTCACCACAATAGTGACAACATGTGTGCTGACCAATTTTCTTTGTATGTGCAGAAGTAGTGAATTTCTGTGTATAGACAGGAACTTTATCATTTTGAGTATGAAACACGTTTTTCCTTTTCAACAACCAGCAATTTGTCACTATGTGACCAAGTTTTCCACAGTGATAACAGAAATAAGATTTTGTGTTTACAAACTGTTTTCGTGTGCTTGGGGCATGTGGACACCTAAAATTCATCAGCAAGAACTCCGAGCGTCGCCGAACCAAATAGAGGCGATAAAGAAGAGGAAAGCAGGCGCGCGACAAAAAAAGAGAGAAAAGAAAAATTAGAAATGAAAAAAGGGGGAAAGAAGGCCCAAACATGAAAAAGGCCTAACTGAAATAAAAAGGGGATGGGCCAAATGTGGAGGAATGGATTGTTACGTCCCGAGATCCGATCCCCAATTTATGGGCATATATTTTTTTCATCGGACCACGCGACGTCACGTCGTACGTATCCCGGAAGCACAGATATACATCAATGTATATACGCAAGAGAGAGAGAGAAACCATAGTCACATGAAATGTATACATCATCTCAACCATTCATAATCCCAAAGAAAGTACATGTCCATTATTACAAATACACACGAGTCCATACAAATTTACCATTCCATAACTAACCATATACGAGAGGTAACATCCAAAGCCTACCCTGACAAAGGAAGGACTAAACTACTCCTCGGCCGTAGCCTCCTCCTCGACCACCTTTCCTATATCTCCTAAAAATTGTGTGTCACAAAGGGGTGAGTGTGACGCTCAGTAGGCAGCCTAAACAAACCGGGGTTAACTCACATTTATATAACCAAATTATATACATGTTTCAGATGTTAATATTATCATAATCCATACATTCACACTTGCTTAAAAATAGTTGATTCAAAATGTTAACAACTAAAGAGTGCACGAGGTCTATCAAAACCTTTCTAAAGGCTTCCAAGGGACTCAATAGCTTTATCAAGAACTCAGAAATAAATGGGTGAAAGACGGAACGCAAATGGATCAAGTTTGATGGATTTTGAAGTTGGATCTGCTACCTGACAGAAGTCGGTCGACCGAACTGGGCCGTCGGTCGACTGAACTATAACAAATTCCAGATCGGCCAACATTGGGAGATTCGGTCGACCGAAATTCTCAGGTCGGTCAACCAAAATTCTCAGGTCTGTTGACCAAACCCTGGATAATGAACTGCTGCGTCAACGCAGCCATCTCGATGCGTCGACGCAGCAGAAGAAACAGTGCAGTGAAATCCCTATGTAACAGGTAGACTACTCATGCATGCACTAAATCCACAAGGAATGATTAATTTACATAATTTCCATATTTTCAGGAGTTACACATCTTACGTTATTCATGGAAACAAACAGCTACTGCAAACATAGGAAGCCCACACACACTCACAAACGAACGAAAGAGTATTGCGCAGACTCGAGAGCGAACTCCCACCTAGACTCCTGTCGCCCGGGGCGTTACGTCTTGCTGTCCCCCGGGTTTTATGGCATTATGTATCGCTGTCCCACAGAACGAAGGGCCGAATCATATGATTTCAACCAGGGCGTTATGTCTCGCTGCCCCCTGGGTTCTTTTTCTTCCACGACGTTACGTATCGCCGTCCCGCAGAAGGGACCGAAGTCCAACCTCATAGAATGCTGCTATTTTCCATTCATAACATTCGCATTGTACATTCATTCACATTCATATTACAAAATATGAATCATGCTTAATCTTATCGTATCATAATGTAAACATGATTCCTCATGGTTTTAAGTGAACTAATCATACTTTTAAGCTTACTATTGTGGAACAGATCATGATCAGGTTTGTTTCTTGGTTACACATGCGTATCAAATAATTCATAACTACAAGTTTAGAATTTATGTGAGCACGGAATTTTTACAGTGAGTTTCTAACTTAGTCCTCTATCATTTTTCAATTTTTTAGATTTTTCTGAATTAGATTGGCCCCTCAAAACTCTCTTGTTCTCAGTTTCTGGAAACTGGGACAGAGCCACAACTGTATCGACCCAGCCAATGGCTGCCTCGATGCAGTCATCCTTCCAAGGGAGGCTACGCCGATGCAGCTCTTGGCTGCTTCGATGCAGTCACCCTCCCAAAGAGGCTGCGTCGATGTAGCTATTTGGCTGCCTCGACGTAGTCAGTGCAGAGACCCTGATTTTCAATAAAAACTCAGAGAAACCTCACGAAAGCACGTAATTTGATGGAAAAGCCAGAAAATAAACATAGTAATCGACCCTACATTCCCTTAGTCCCTCTTTAACGTATAGAAACTAATTCGAAATCGTTCTAATGCTTCATTGACCCCTAAGATTTGAGGATAGGTGCCTACCTTCGAAATGTTAAACCGACGATCCCGGGATGAGATCCACACCCCAGATCCTCCTAAGCTTCTCCTTTCGACCCCGACACTACAGGATCATCCTTCGCATGTCGGATCGTCCTCCACGCGTCGGATCGTCCACCCACGCACGATCAAAGTCCCACACTCTCTTCTCATGCAAGAAGGATGGAAGATGGTTGAAGAGAATGGTTGTTAAAGGCTTACTACCCATGAAACCTACCTCCTTATATAGATTTCTAGCCTCCCAGGGGTCTTCCTACGTCCTACAAGGCTCAGTCCAGCCCCCAAGATCACTGGTTGAAGAGGAGTTAATGCCATGCACCTCTTCGGTTTGAGCAGATGTGACCCTTCGTCTGTCTGGTCATAGATGTGAGCAGGCGTGCTTTTCTCTTGGGAGTTGGGTTGGGACGTCTTCAGATGAAATCAAGAGGACTTCCAGATATAACTTTGCGACATGGTTTCATCGAGTTTCATCAATCCTAGCTCAAGTTATGATTTTTGTAAGATTAACATTTATTCTCCCGTGCTCCAACCGCGACCCTTCGGTAGCCCCAGATAATTCGGGTATAACTCTAGTATCCAGTCAGAATTTGACCTCAACCTTAACATAGAAGTTGTAGCCAACATCCCATTCGAGATTATGGCCTTAGTTTCAGGTCATTTAATTATCTAAAAACGAATTTATGAATTTTTAATCATTTACATGTGAATTCCCTCAACGGTCACACCTCTCTGTGATAGTTGGTGGCAAAGGGCTCAGAACCTCGGGTTCTGGTGCGAATTGGGTTTCCATCTCAACATGAGAGTTCGGGTTAAGGGCCCAATCTTTCTAATGGACCTAGTTTTAGCTCATTTGGATGACTATGGGTCAAGATATCCTTATTTCAACTGGTGATAGTGTTTATTATGATTGTTTCGACCTATTATCATAAACTCTCTCTTACCCCCTATTAGGCCTTTTATTCAGAAGTTATAATATTCATCTAAATTGTTCTTTACCTAATGGCCGTTGCATGGGTTTTGTTTTCACCTAATTCCGACCTTCCTAAGTTAAGTTATGAATTTCCTAAAGAACCTTCAATAATATGTTTAGATTTCTGGTTTATTGTGTTAATGGGTCCGAATTATACCCAATTGGGCCAGTGCCCAAATTGGTGGTTCTAACATTCTCTCCCCCTTAAAAATAATTTTGTCCTCGAAATTAACTTGAAAATTTTTAAGGTTGCTTACCGAATAGTTGAGGATATTCTTGGCGCATCTTGTCCTCTTGTTCCCATGTTGTTTCCTCAGAATGAGAATTCTTCCATAACACCTTCACTAGCCGGATGGTTTTATTTCTCAACACCTATTCCTTCCAGTCTATGATCTCACTGGGATGCTTCACATAAGACAGATCTGCTCGAACCTCCAAGGGCTCGTACTCTATAACATGTGGGGAATCCGGGACATACTTCCTAGGCATAGAGACGTGAAAGACCGGATGCACATACGACAGAGCAGGTGGAAGTGCAAGTCGATAAGCCACCTCGCCAACCTTTTGCAAAATCTCGAAAGGCACGATATATCTAGGACCAAGCTTGCCCTTCTTCCCGAATCGCATGACTCCCATGGGAGAGACACCTCTAGGAACACATGTCCCCCCCCCCCCCAAAATTTCTTAAATATATGAACGGAAACGACTGAGCTTTATAAAGCCTATAACTCTATGTTAAAGCGTACCCGCTCAACAATCTGAAAATGGGGGAACAATTTCATACCGCATGCAACTCAGAACTTCAAAACTATCTTGGTGAGGCACAGGGCAAACCCATTGATGCAAACGGTGAGGAAGCCAGACTGACGATCAATGCTGGATGGACATTATCATTCATGGCAAAACTATCACTATGAACCACAGCAGAACCCCCTTCTAAACTTTGATAAGCATTTTGCAGCTATTTGAGGAGCAGGGTCATCAGTTTAAAGTATGTAAATGAGTATTTTTGCCTAGAATCCATGGCATCAACATAGCGAGATATCTTAATAGGCATTAAATGTGTTAGAGACAGGAAAAGTATGACCCTAGATAATAATTTCTTGAAGTCTAGAGCTGACAAATATCTAACCAGACCTTTATGGTGTCCTGGACAGTCCTCTTTGCTACAACTATGTCAGGCAAGATCATTCATTTCTTACCATGCCTATTGGTGTCACCTCGATAAGCGTGCCCTTAGTGCTGTTGCCCGAATAATGGTCATACTTCACGAGTCTCGAGGCAAGATGAAGTGTCAGGTCCCTACCTTTGTCAATGGGTCCCGAGCACGACCATCGAGGTCTCTCGGCGCCAGCCTCCTTCAGTCACAACGGTGCCCCCGGCACCCGACTGACAGTCACATCGGGCCCCGAGCATGACCATCGAGGTCTCTCGACACCCGCCTCCTTCAGTCACAATGGTGCCCCCGGCACCAAACTGCCAGTCACATCGGGCCCCGAGCACGACCATCGAGGAATCCCGGCGCCCGCCTCCTTCAGTCACAATGGTGCCCCCAGCACCCGACTGCCAGTCACATCGGGCCCCGAGCATGACCATCGAGGTCTCCCGACGCCCGCCTCCTTCAACCACAACGGTGCCCCGGCACCCGAGTACCAGTCCCAGACGGGCCTCGGGCACGACCATCGAGGTCTCACAGAGCCCACCTCCTTCAGTCACAACGGTGCCCCCGACACCCGACGGCACTCGACTGTCCAGCTACTCCAGTCTCAACGGTGTCCCGTGGCACTCGACCGCCCAGCCACTTCGGTCACTACCGTGCCAACGGCACCCAAATGTCCAGTTAATCTGGCTACAACGGTGCCCACGGCACCCGACTACCTAGCCCCGGTAACGCCCGGCTACTTCAGCCCCAGCGGCTCTCAGGCTCTCCAGTCTCAGCGGTGTTCATGGCACCTGATTGTTCTAGCGATAATATCCAGGGCACCCAACTCTCCCAGTTTCAACGGCGCCTGGTCGCCCCAATTACAACGGTGCCTAGGACACCCGACTGCTCCAGTCACTACCGCGCCGACGGCACCCGACTAGTTCAGTCAAAGTGATGCCTATGGTGCTCAACAACTTCAGCCATAGCCGTGCCCACGGCACCAGACAATTCCAGGCTCGGTGGCTTTTGATCGCTCCGGTCAGGGCGACACCAACACCGTCCGACCACTCCAGTCTCAACAGCGCTCGGCCGCCTCTATCTCAACCACGCCCGACCGCTCCAGTCATGAGTGGTGCCTGCGCCATTCGGTCGCCTCGGCCTTAGAAGTGCCCAACTGCTCCAAAACAATGGTGCCCACGGCACCCCTACTTCCCCGATCTCGACACTGTCTCATATCGGGAGTACATTGTGACGCCCCTCGGGAGGCACCCTGCTGAGTCACAGATCCTTTGGCGGACACTGTGTACGAATGCATAACTACCCAAACAATAATGCAATGACCCGGGGGCCATCATGAATGACGTAATTTTCCCATGGCTTGCAAGCATTTGTAATCGGCTCCCATGCCCCCATATAAATGCCTTTCATGGCATATAGTTGTGTAGCCCAGTTAGGGGACAGATCCCATTCCTCTTTGGAACTAGTCTGTCTGCCCCCACTTATCACAGTCATGTTGTTGTTGCCCAGTCGCTGTTGCACGGACTAAGCCCTCCCGACGTCACGGCTCCCAGGGTCCCTGACTCTCTCTTCGACAATAGAAACGAAGGTGTTCAGATTCAATCCGATGTAAAATAAACATCGATTTCTTGCGGCCGGGGGGAATGACGTCCAGTACACGAATCCCCATAATCACATGCGCACTTATACCAGCAGAGCCTCCTCCTCTTCACGTGGCGCACGACATTTCATGTTCACGTGCCGTGCCCTGGCAGCACATCCCCAGTCAAACACTTGGTTCCACCGATAATCATCGAGAAATCGACTGGCACGCCCGCATTCCACCCAGCCATCCCTGTCCCAGTCTCCCTGAATGATTAACCATATGCCATCCCTTCCAGTGTGTTCCTATCGTTCTTTTCATCTTCTCGTCAATACCCCCGGAATCCCTGCGTGGCCAGTCGACCTATCTCGACCTTCTATAAAAACACGAGTGTGCGTCTCCGCCGAAGGAAAAGATAGAAGGGATTTCCCCACGCGCGTAAAATAAATTGGCACGCCCGATGGGACGTCTCCTACCTTTCTTCTTTCTGCTGAAGAAGAGTCACGCCTGCCAAGTGTACGCCGCAATGCCCTCGCCTTTTCTTATCAGAGAGGAAGAGGAGGGCCCCCATTCAGAATGCAACATGCAACCGATCGTCATCGAGCGACCAACCTACACTAGCAACAGCAACAACAAATCGGTGGCGATAGTGACCTACGGTCTAATCATCATCGCCATCCACGCCGGGCACATACGGTTGGCATCGTTAATCCTATTTAGCAACTCTACCTCGACCTTTGGCTCGCCCTGATCCTCGGGCACCATTGCCATGGCCGACAAGCAGCCCAGTCCAACGACTGCCCATGCAGGTAGCTGGCCCCTATGCTCCTCCAGCAGCAGAGACCCACGCGGTCATTGATCCCTAGGTCCCTAGCTCCCGACACGGGCTTTCTGCCCTGGATCCCCGGCTCCTCAGCACCTCACTCGGGCTCTCAACTCCGAGTCCCAGCCAAGCCTGCCCCCAGCACGGGTTTCCCACCCCAAGGTCAAGGCCTCCTAGTATTCTATTCGGGCCTCTCGACCCGAGTCTCGGACGAGCCGGCACTCAATACGGGCTTTCAACGAGTTCGAGGCTCCACAACATCTGGCTCGGGTAGACGACCCTGGGTCTCATCAAGGTTGGTCCCCGATGCGGACTCTCAGCATTGGGCCCCTGGCCTCCCAGCTCTACGATAGGGTCTTTACCTCTACGATCCAGCAATGCCAACTCCCAGCACAGGGTTTCCTCTTCGGGACAAGGTCACCTCAACACCCAAGATAGGCTTTTAGCTCTGGGTCTCAGCTCTAGCAGCACCCAAGACGGGTGTCCAGCCCCGGGTCCCAGCTACATCAACACCCAAGACGGGCTTTCATCCCTGGGTCTCAGCTACATCAACACCCGAGATGGGCGCTCCGCCTTGGGTCCCAGCATTCTCGCATCACCAGCACCCAAGACGAGCATTCAGCCCCAGGCTCCAGCTCCAGCAATACCCCCCCAAAAAAAGGGGGCGTCCAGCTCTGGGATCCAGTTCCATCAACGCCCAAGATGGGCGTTCAGCCCCGGGTCCCAGTATCATCAATGCCCAAGACGGGCACCCAGCCCCGGGGCCCAGCTTTATCAACACCCGAGATAGGCATTTGGCTTCAAGTCCTAGCTTCAGCAGCACCCGAGACGAGCCCCCAGCCCTGGGTTCCAATTTCATCAACGCCCAGGGCCGGCATCCAGTACTGGGTTCCAGCATCATCAGCACTCAAGGCGGGCTTCTAGCCCTGGAATTCCAGCGTCGTCAAGCACTCAATTTGAGTTTCCAATCCCAGATCC
This sequence comes from Amorphophallus konjac, assembly GCA_022559845.1. NCBI lineage: Eukaryota > Viridiplantae > Streptophyta > Magnoliopsida > Alismatales > Araceae > Amorphophallus > Amorphophallus konjac. The sequence continues at coordinate 103,514,439 of CM040126.1, read as the reverse complement.
TAGCTTCATCAAATCCCAACACAGGCTTTCAGCCTCGGGTACTAGCTTCGCCAACACCCAGTACGGGCATCAAGCTATGGGTCACCATCCCTCTGACATCCTCAGTTCACAACGTGAGTCACAAACCCCAGGTTTCAACAACAACTCCGAGGTCCTAAGTGAATGCCAGGCTCCCGGCCACCACTCTGTTGGCCCCAACTTGGGCATCGAACTCCCGAGTCCCGGCTACACCGGCACTCACCAGAAGCGCCATGCTCCAGACTGCCCCGGACCGGGTTCGGTCAGCCCACCACATTGGTGTTGAGTCAACTTCGGCCTTGCAAACAAAAAGGGGGTGCCATAGCGGTTGTAGAAATGGGTGACCCACCGCCGCCACCCCTGCCTCCAGAAGACAAGGCGAAACTTAAAGGAGTCGATGCACCAGTATCATATTGGGGGCAACCACCCCGATCCAGTGTCCAGCCTTCCAAGCCCAAGCAGGGGGTAACTCCAAGGAGGAGCGTTGGTCCTCCCTCAAATGAATATGGGTCATTAGAAAATAGGCCCAACCCATTCGGAGGTCCCAAGTCAAGAGGTCCCTCCACTCACCAGAATGGCACCAAGCTCAAAAGTTAGCAGAGCGATTGTCGGCTCAAGATCTTACTATCTAGTGAAGCATCCGACAAAATAGATTTCAGTCCCTGACAGACCAGGGGCACCAGTTCACCCTCAGAAGCACCCCATGAAAGGAAAAGGGGTAATGCGAATCATCAACAACACTGCAAAGGTGTTCGCTTGCTACCCCACTAACATTGATCGTCAACTCGGGAACTCACCATGCCTACGTCAATCAACGGTTTAGGGTGAATCCCGCCCAAACCCGCCCAGTAGCTCCAAAGAAACTCCACATGCGTCAGCCAACGACTTAGTGGAATCCCTGCCAATGCCAACTGGTGACATCGGTGAAGCTCTGTCGGGTCCGCCACCGGTGGCTACCAGCAAACCATGGCGGGAAGTCTACCCCTTCAGCACTTATCATGTCCCAAGAGGGTAGCAACACCCAGGCGGACACTCAGTCCAAGCTCAGCTTCGGCCATCATATTGGTTAAGGCCGAGCCACCCAGACCCCAGTCAAAGTCCCAGCCACCCACAACAAAGACTAGCCAGTCTTTGGATCCACCCTAAAGTCCCAAGCTACTCGGTTGAGGGTCGATCCACAATCGCTTCTACAATAGCAATAAGTCATCGATGGCGAAACCTACAGGCAACGTCCCCTGACAGCAATAAGCTAAGGACGACAGCCGCAAAGCTCGCAGGTACCAAAATCGATCCATTCAAGCTTTAATCTAAGCCCTAGCTATAAGCTACACGGATCAGCTAGCCTGAAGGTCTACGCGAAGCTCTAGATTACTGGGCAACCAACCCAGCCCCAACAAGCAATCCCAGCATGAACACAGAGGATCAACAACAATGATCCCAGCAACATCGTCCTTCGACAGCAACAAGCTAAGGACACCCAGTGCCAGTCACCGAACAACCAAAAGGTTCTTAGGTAAACAAAAATAATAATAAAAAATGGGGTTACAAATAGAGATACCTCGGCGGACTCAATCGTTCTCTTTCTCAATGAAGCGGTTGGGGGCAAAAGGGCCAGTAACCCGGTTGAGGTAAAAACTCGCAAGAGTGCCTCAGGTAAAATTGGGTAACCCCTCGATGCGAAAATCCGCAAGGGCGCATCGAAAAAAGTAAAAGGGGGCCAGCTCTGGTGAAAACTCGAAAGGGCGGCAGAGCTGGTAAAGGGAACAAAAACAAAATTTCTTTTCTCCCCCAGCTGGGGCAACCAGCTACCCACCTTCCAGCAATCATATCCCCTGCCAGTTGGTCCATACCAGTCCCTGACTAATGCCCTACTCCACTTTATAAATCATGCACCTCCCTGTCATTCATATACCATCACGTTCGGCCTAAGCCAACTCCCGGGGCCACCCCCCCCTGGTGGCCTATACCAGTCCCTGGCTAGTACACATTTCTAGCTCATTGATCTTACACTTCCCAGTTAGCCATACACCACCCCGGTTGGCTCACACCTCCTCTGGCCTCACACTACCAAGGTTGGCCCGTATACACCAGCAACTCATGCCCCAGTCCAGCCCTTCATTTCAACAAGCCTCAGCCTGTACAATGTTTTGGTGGGCTATCCTTGTTAGACCACCTAGGATCCATCTATCACGAAGATCCTTCAACCCAGAACTCCCAATCATTAGCCATCCTTGTTAGACCACCGTAAACCTAGTCATGACTCCAGCAATACGCCACCAAGGCTCACCTGTCCCTAGATCACCAACCAAACTCCAGACTACTCGGCAACCAGCCAAAGCCACAACCACGGCTACAACGGCTACAAGCCATCAATAGCACAAACTTCAGGTCACGTCCTATGACAGCAGCACGCTACGGATGACAGCTACAAGGTTCCCAGGTCAAAAAAATGGGGTTAAAAATAGAGATACCCCGGCGGCCTCAGTCAACTCATTCCACGGGATTACTGAGGGCAAAAATTGCCATCATCCCAGCTGAGGTGAAAACTCGCGAGGGCGCCTCAGGCAAAATCGGGTGACCCCTCGGTGTGAAAACCCGCAAGGGCATATCGGAAAAAGTAAAAGGGGGCCAGCTCTGGCGAAAACCCGCAAGGGCGATAGAGCTGGTAAGGAGAATAAAAAAAAACAACTCTCTTCCTCTCTACTCCTCACTGATGAAAGCCATCAACCATGACATCTCACCGATGGCAAGCTCAACATCACTCCATAACAATGGTGGCCATTACACCCCCAAGGGTCGATCATCGCCAATTCCAGTTCCAGTATTCGACTACACACCTTCAACAGGTCAGCCGCCCAGTTCCAGTCTCCAATTCCAGTATTCGGCTACACCTTCAACAGGTCAGCCGCCCAGTTCCAGTCTCCAATTCCAGTATTCGGCTACACCTTCAACAGGTCAGCCGCCCAGTTCCTGTCCCCAGTTCTAGTATCCGGCTACACACCGTCAACAAGTCAGCCGCCCAGCTCCAGCCTCCAGTTCCAGTATTCGGCAACACACCTTCAACAGGTCAGCCGCCCAACTCCAGTTTCCAGTCCCAGCATTCGGCTACACCCCTCAACGGTTAGCCGACCAGTCCCAGTTTTCCGGCTACTACACCTCAGCGGTTAGCCGGCCAACTCCAGTTCTAGTCTCCAGCTACAACACCTTAGTGGTCAGCTGGCCAGTTTCAGCCTCAACTCCAGTCCTAGTTTCCAGCTACAACACCTCAGCGGTCAGCCGGTCGGCTCCAGTTCCAGCTCCAGTCCCAACTTTCAGCTATAACACCTTAAACAGTCAGCCGGTCAGTTCCAGTCCCTATTCCAACACCAGTTCGAGTCCTAGTCTCCGACTACATCACCATGGCAGCGTGCCGGCCAACCTCAACTCCAACTCCCCAGACTAAACAATACCAGCAGCATAGGCCAACACACCCTTACGGGTTAGCCTCCAGCTTCCAGTCCCCAGTAATATAGGTCAATACACCCTCATGGGTCGACCTCCAGTCTCCAGCCATATAGGCCGAAGCACCCTCATGGGTTGGCCTCCAGCTTCTAGCCCCAAGTAATATAGGTCAACACACCCTTACGGGTCGACCTCCAGTCTCCAGCAACGCGGGCTAAAACACCCTCGCGGGTCAGCCTCCAGCCTCTAGTCTCCAGCAATACAGGCCAACACACCCTTACGGGTTAGCCTCCAGCTTCCAGTCCCCAGCAATATAGGTCAACACACCCTTATGGGTCATCCTTCAGTCCCCAGCAATACAGGCCAAAACACCCTCACGGGTCGGCCTCCAGCCACCAACCTCCAGTCCCCAGCAATATAGGTCAACATACCCTTACGGGCCGGCCTCCAGCTTCCAGTTCTCAGTCCTCTAGGTCAACACCGCCTTATGGGTTGTCCTCCAGCTTCCAGTCTCCATCCATTCAGGTCAACATGCCTCATTCAAGCAGGCCTCCAGTACCCAGCTTCCAACATCCAGCTTCCAGTACCCAATTCCCAATATCTAGCTCCATTGTCTAGCTTCCAATTTCCAGTACCTAGTTCTAGTACCTAACCTCTAACATCCAGCTCCAGTACCCAGCTTCAAACATCCAGCTTCTAGTACCCAATTCCCAATATCCAGCTCCATTGTCCAGCTTCCAGTTTCCGGTACCTAGTTCCAGTACCTAACCTCTAACATCCAGCTCCAGTACCCCGCTTCCAGCCTCCAGTTCCAACTTCCGATTCCAATGCCCAGTTCCCAGCATCTAATTTCCCATTTCCCATTTACAATTCCAGTTTCCCGCAATGGGCTAGCACACCTCATAGGGGCAGGCCTCCAGTCCCAGCACCCAGTATCCAATTACTAGCCGCCATATCCAACATCCAGTTCCCAGTCCCAGCCTTCCATCCCAGCACCCAGTAGCTAGATTCCAGTCTCCAGTCCCGATATCCAGTCCCGATATCCAGTTCTCAATTTCCAGTTTCCAGTCCAAGTATCCAGTCTCCCATTCCAACATCCAGTTCCCCGCCTCCAGTTTCACCTCTCAGTCCCAATATCCAGTCGCCAGTCCCAATATCTAGTATCTAGATCCCGGCCTCCGAGTTCCTAGTCTCCAGTTTCAATGCCCAATCACCAATCCTAGTATTTACTATCCAAATCCTAACCTCCAAATCTAGTATCAAGTTTCCAGTCTCCAGCTTTTAATTCCCAACCCTAGTACCCAGTCTCTAGTCCCAGTATCTAGCCTCCAAATCCCAATCTTCAGTACCAACATCCAGCTTCTAGCCTCCAATTCTCAGTTTCTAGCCCCAGTACTCAGTTTCCAGTATCTGAGTCAGGATCTCTAGTCCCAGTATTCAATCTTTACCTTCTAGTCTCCAGCCTCTGACCTCCAGTTTCCAGCAATAGACCAACATGTCTTAGCCAGGCAGGTCTCCAGTCTAAGTACCTAGCTCCCAGCCTTCAACTTCCAGTTGCCAACAACATGCCACTTCACCTCGCAGGCGGACCTACAACAACAACCACATGAACCAGTCAAGATGCCTTACAGACGGACATCCCTCAAAGGCCCGTCCACAGCAACCCTAGACCAATGCACCCCTGAGGGTTGGTCTATCAGACTCTCCTATCATTACACCTCAATGGTCGGCCATCAACAATTCCTTCAGCGGCACCTCAGCGATCAGCCGATCGGGGCTCCCAGTCAACATACCTCAGCAACCAGCCGATTGGGGCTCCCAATTAACATACTTCAGCGACCAGCCGATCATGGCTCCCAGGCAATATATACCTCAGTGATCATCCGAGCAGGATTTCCAGTCAATATACCTCGTCGGTCAACCAGCACACTAACATGTACTATCTACCACACTATGATGATTATGTGTCTAACATCATTTGTGGTCGTTGTACTCTTTAGGGGTCGGGCAACCTCGACTTCGGCTATTCCACCATGACGGTCTATCGGCAGCATCAACATTCATCCATACACTGCAAAGGCCGGCCGAATATGATTTCAAGCCAACGCGCCCCTTTAGGGGCAAATCCAGCAACTTTAGGCCAAAAGGCCTTACAGAGGTAGGTCTGCAGCAAGCTCAGACCAAGACACCTCGCCAAGGCAGGTCTCTAGCAACCATAGACCAAGATGCCTCACCGAGGCAGGTCTCCAGCAATGTCAGACCAAGACGCCTCATTGAGGCAGGTCTCCAGCAACCTCGGACCAAGACGCCTCACCGAGGAAGGTCTCCAGTAACCTCAGACCAAGATGCCTCGCCGAGGCAGCTCCCCCGCAACCATAGACCAAGATGCCTCGCTGAGGCGGGTCTCCAGCAACCCCAGGCCGCATGCTTGTTGAGTATATCCAGGTGATTTTGATGATAACAAAACCCAGATTATGTGTTTTCTCACATGCTATGTTTCAACAATCAAGTTCGATTTCAACACGTATTTAAAGCCTACTTCACCATGTATCATGCTTAATTGTTTAAACCCTTCAAAATGCATAAATCCTTATTTTGGTTTATAATCCACCCAGGCTTAGTTTAAACCCACTCACCTTGATTGAAACAAGGTAGCCATAAACTGATTCGTCCATGTATGATCTTGCATTGGCTAACCTGTTATTTTTTTGCAGAAACCCCAGCCAGCGGTCGACCGCCAGCTTCTAGCGATCGACCGATTTTCCCAGCAACCAACGGGCCAGTTTCTGAAAAATTCCGATCGACCGCCCCTATGCTCAGGTCGACCGCCAACTTTGAAAAGCCCCTATTGTTGACTTTTTGTTCTTAACGTGGAAGCCTATTCCCTTGGAGTTGTTTAATCCCAAAGCCACCAATTTCACCATGATTTGTGGATCTGGTCTGTGGCATGTCCCTTGACCACCCAAGATCTATAAATAATCTCATTGGGGTCAAAAACCTAATTGATTTAAAGCAAGATCAAGGGAGGCCATCAAGGAGAAGAAGGGGTGCACTGTAGCTCCGTGAACAGTGCTTCAAGCAAGAAGTTCTTCATCTAAGAGCAAGCTTCTCAAGTTGATTTGAAGGCCATTGAAGTGTAGATCGAGCAGGGAGCTAGCTTCATCAAATACCATCTTCATCCACAAAGGGGGAGCTTGAATTTGTGTCTTCATTTTTTGTTTTCTCATTCCAATCTTGCTGGGTTTTAATTTTATGTTCTTGTAATATTCAAACATCTGTGTGTGTGTGGATCTATGCAGATCTGTGTGTGTGTGTGTGTGAGTGATCTCCTTATCCTTCACTCTTCTTTGTGTTTTGGTGCTTGTGCACCTTCGTGGGAATCCTGAATTCACACGAGTGTGTGTGTGTGTGCCTTGATCTTGTAACCTTCTACAAGATAGTGTGTGAATCCTCACAGCCGGTGAGGGGTGGACGTAGGTTGCAGTTGTTGCATCCGAACCACCTAAAAATCATGGTGTTCTGTGTGGTTTGCTCCTTATCTCCTACCTCCTATTCTGTTCTAGCTTGTTTGCATACTGCGTTATCATAGTTCCTTTGTTTAGATCTAGCCTTTTTATCCTCCTCACAGAAGATCTTTGGTATATCAAAAGGTAGCTTCTGATCGACACGGTCAATCCTGTCGGGAGGAAAACACCTTGTGTGAGAGAATCTTTGGATTCCCGAACTCCGCCTAGTACCAAAGAACTGCTGTAAGGGTTGTTTTAGCCAGATTCGTTTCGTTATCCATCTGATCTATTCTTATTTGTTGCTTGCTATTAATACTTGTTTTTAAATCGGGTATAATTTCTTAAAATCTGTAATCACCTAATTCACCCCCACTCTTGGGTGTCATTGATCGCGGGACTTCAATGCTTCCCCAAGGTAGGCCCTCAGCAACACCCGGTCAATGTGCCTCACCAAGGATGATTTCTAGCAACACCAGGCTGACGCATCTAGGTGTGGCAGGTCTTCATAGACGACGGATTGGTACGCCTCGTCGAGGCAAGTCTACAACACAACTCCAACTGCAACGCCTCAGAGGTGTGACCAGCCCATCCCATAGGACGGTCAATGCCACGCCTAGACAATACACCCCTACAGGCGGTCAATGAACGATGCCAGAATCCCAAGAAAAAATCAACAACCACAGCAGTGGTAGGCCGCTAGCGACCAACTACAGGCTTCACCATAAAGCCTCGGTCAAAGTAGCGGCCATCTCATCACCAACCAGTGGTCCCAGAAGTCGAGGGATACGTGGCCCACTGATTCACAACACTGGGGAGTCTCGAACCCCCTACGTAGTATCGTCAGCTACGGTCACGCTCACAGGGGAACATGCCAAGGAGTGAAAAATACTCATAGCACCCCTCGACTTAGACAAGGTGGAAAACCTGAGAAAACACAAATCTCAGTCTACAAGTCCACCTCTGGGGGCAAGACATGGCTCTCGCCAGCACAACCTCAGATGACAAAAGAGAGCCACAAGTGGTCCCCCACTACTCATCGGCCGCCTTGTGAGGCGCGAGGGGCTCGACAGTCCTGGCTTCCCCTAGGCACCTCTGCCACAAGCCCAACACGCGAGATTAAAAAGGAGTGGAATTCCTTAAAAAGTGGCTAACGGGCTACAACTTCAAGTACCTTGCGTGTATCCAATACACGCTACCTCCACCAGCTCCATGCCCTCAGTGGCTTTGGCAAACTGCCCACCAGCAACCCATATCTTTTCGGAATCCAACTCTACAACCTCCCAGACTCAAGGGACTTCCTCAGACGTGCCACCGTCGCAGGGAAGACCGCAATGGGAGCATCAACTCTCAGAACAAGTAACTCCCACAACATCGACAAGGTTAGGAGGAGTTAAGCTTGAGAGGCACACGGGCCGCACGCCGTCGTCCTCGCCTCCGACGTACGCCCCGTGGGGAGCATTTGTTGTACCCAGACATTTTTCCAGTAAAATATCAGGGAATAAGGGATCAAGAATTTCCCCAAACACCTTCAAGGCGTTGGTCACCCAGCCCTTTCCACAGCACTTCGGGCCCCACCAAGGGTCCTCACCAGCCCACTGTGACTAACATCATCCTCAACAATTGATTGGGGCCACCCCAGATCACCCAGTTTGCGAGTTTACTCACCTTCAAACAACCCACCCGGGCCAACCCCGGGGGTGCCCAGACTACAAATCACGACATGTGGCACCCAGCAACAAGGCCGGGGCCTATCGTAAGACGCTATCCTCCAGCCCTCCAAGGTCAAAGGAAGACTCATCCAAGTCAACTATAGACTTTGGAGGCCCACAACACGCATATACGGCTCACACACGTGTGTCGGGTATTTCCTCGAACACATTATGGGCGCATATATCCCAGCCCTTGTACAATGTACCGCAGGCCGGCCCGCGGCTCCAACACACCAGCCGGGTTCTACAACAACCCTCCAGCAAGTCGGGGCCACCCCCGACCCTCAGACACGCGGTGACGAGCCGTTCATCTTTAGCTCCCGGGGCTGCCCTGCCAACACGCCGTGCAACATGGTACGCACCACAAGGCCAGGCCCACGTACACAAAATGTCTCTTCTCAGCTCCCACGAGCTCCTACCCTCGGCCCGGGGCCAAATCTAGGGTACGCCGATCACGTACCCTAGCTGGTCGACAACCCGAGGTGTGTCAGGAATTTACCCAAACACCTTGCGAGCGGCAACTACAACTCGACAACGACAAGCCCCCACGGACTGATCCCAGCCCACCGGGGATTCCTCTCTACATCCCCGTCACATCGAGTCCTGGCTTGCAGCCACACGCCTCCAGACGAGGCTGGAACGGCCGTTCTCGCTCGCCCGCATAGGTCTATTTCCAGACTGACATGTAGGACGTCCCTTATCTTACGAAAATCACCTCCATCAGCGTGCTATGTATTTGGCTCAATTTTTTGGTGGAGACATAGTCCTTCCTGTCCCCTTCGCAACGACTCATCACTCGTTCCAATCGGACATCGGAGCAGGTTGTGGCGGCATTTTCTCGCCAGACCGCGTAGTCTGCCTAGATTTGCCAGACCCAAGGATGACATGCCAATTGTGAATTCTCTCCACACCGCTGTGAGTTGAGGTTGGACCTGATTTTCGGTGACGAGATACCACTGCCAGTCCTCTTCACGACGAGGGCTCACTCACCCCGATCCGACATTGGAGCTGATCATGATGCCCATTCTCTCCAGCACGCGCAGGCTGCGACCCGCCTACCGATAGGCTAGTGCCAAAGCGATCGCACCCTGTAAAATAAAAATATAATAATAAAAAATAATTAATTTCTCTCTTCTAAGAAAAAACCCCCATTCCAGTCCGCCTAAACCCCCCTGAGGGAGGGGTTTAGGCAGACCAGACCAGGCCCCTGGGCTGGTCCGCCTAAACCCCGAGTTTAGGCAGACCAAACCAACCCCCTGGGCTGATCCGCCTAAACCCCTAGTAAACCAAAAGGAAAAAAACTTTTTTTATGAAAAAAAACCTAGCCCTCCGGTTTGCGTAAACCCCGCCATGGGGGGTTTAGGCGGACCAGACCAACCGCCTGGGCTGGTCCGCCTAAACTCCCTCCCCCACTCTAAAAATGATAAAAAAATATATATTTTTGAAGGGTTTAGGTGGACCAGACTTTACCCATAATCCATTCTGCCTAAACCCCATGACTCTTCATCTTCCACTATAAAAACCCCTCCATTAGGTGGCCAAAGGATAAGATGCATGGAGCTCATCCCCCGGACTACGAATGGCTCTTGAAGGGCTTGGTTGGCTGGTTTTGTGTTCGCTAGGCTCACGCCGAGGCCATGCCGCGTGATTGCGCCCTCTTCGGCCTTTGGCCAAGACACAAACCCCCTTTGGTGCGACCCTGGATCTTGCTTGATGAAAGCACTCTGCCTGCGATCCCTACCTCGATGCTCGTGTACGACCCCAGATCTTGCTTGATGAAAGCACTATGCTCGAGTCCTATCTCGATATTTATGCCCGCCCCCCAGAGGCTGTTTGACGAAAACACTCTGCCAGAGTTCTATCTCAATATTCATGCATGACCCCTGATGTTGCTCGATAAAAGAACCCGGTCTGCCCCCTGTCTCGATAATAGTGCACCGTCAGATGTCGCTCGATCGAGGCGCCCTGCCCAGTCTCTGCTTCGATGTTCGTGCACGACACGGACATCGCATGATGAGAGCACCCTGCCCAGTCTCCACTTCAATGATCATGCACCATCAAACGTTGCTCAGTCGAAGCCCCCAGTCCGGTTCCCCGCCTCGATGATCGTACGCCACTTTGATGTCACCTCAATAAGCGTGCCCACAGTGCCATTGCCCAAATAATTGGCATGCTTCACGAGTCTCAACGCAAGATGAAGTGTCAAGCCCCTACCTTTGTCAATGGGTCTCGAGCATGACCATCGAGGTCTCCCGACGCCTGCCTCCTTCAGTCACAACGGTGACCCCGACACCCGACTGCCAGTCACATCGGACCCCGAGCACGACCATCGAGGTCTCCCAGCGCCCGCCTCCTTCAGTCACAACGGTGCCCCCGGCACCCGACTACCGTCACATCGGGCCCCTAGCACGAGCATCGAGGTCTCCCGATGCCCGCCTCCTTTAGTCACATCGGTTCCCCCAGCACCCGATTGCCAGTCCCAGATGGGCCCCAAGCACGACCATCGAGGTCTCACAGAGCCCACCTCCTTCAGTCACAATAGTGCTGTAACGCTCGAGGATTTTCTAAGAATTTTTGGAGGATTAAATATAATTATTAAACGATTAAAAAGGCTCAATGAGCTATTTAAGAAATAAAGGTCAATTTAATAATTATTTAAATACCCATATATTTTGTTAGGTTTGAATCCACTAAATAGGCCCATAAGACCTAAAATCAAGTCTTTTAGGCCCAAGTCCAATTATAGAAACGTAATGGGAATTAAATAGGGGATAAATAGATCAAATAAGGAACACATATGGGATAAATGCGAAAATCCAAAAATTTCGGAGCAAGGGCCACTTGGCGGTCTATCGCGCGAACGCCAAACCAACCTATCGGTCCCTCTATGACCGCGAGACCCTTTTGATTCCGTGAAAGCAAGAAATGTGAAAAGCTTGGATTTTTGGCAACCAAATCACCTTGGATCGAAGCTATCTGGCCTGGGAGACTCTCTAGAACTCTTAGGGATCGATCCTACCCCTAATTAGGACTCCCAACTTGATCAAATCCACAGCCCTAACTCAAAACCTTATAAATAGACCCTAACTTCGACCCATGCAAACCTTAATGTTGGCTTGCATAATTCGAAGGTAAGGAGACATCTTCTCTGGTTAATCCTTTAGACTTTATTGTTCTCCGTAGTTTTGTCTAACTCCCCTCAAATTTTCGTGCTAGAAGACCCAGTCGTTGAAGAATTAGGGCGTCCACAAGTTGTTGATTTGCAACAGGTTGCACAGGAACCAGTGCACTGGTCCAGTGAAGATCAGAAAATTAGAAGCTCTAATCAAGGTATTTAGAAGTTGATCCTTTAGAACTTTCTGTTCCCCCTCGTATCTTCTACCTATCCTTGAAATTTCACAATTTTAGGTCAAGTGGTTGAGGAGAACGAGGGGCGGGAAGTTGCTGGTTTGGCACAGGACGTGCAGGAACTAGGGCCTACTTCCAGTCAGAAATTCGAAGTCTAGGGATTAAATCAAAGGTAAGTTATCTCGTGAAAAGGCTAAATCAACATGTTAGGAATAAAAGCTATATGGTTTTATTCTGTTTCATGCTTTCTACTAGTAGTATTTCATGTTCTCTCATGACTGCGCATCTAGGTTAAGTCAGCATGCTTACCCTTTTCACCTTAAGAGGAAAGTTATAAACTTGGTTTAAATTATGCATCAACATGCACCTCCATGTTTTGATATGGTTGTATCTGGCCTTACTTATCTTTTGGCATGTTTTTCCATGCATCTATTTGCCTTGGATTAGGCATGTTCTTCGATTTTCATTATGTCTGCTACAGGTAATAAACGGTCTCCCTAAGACCGTCGAAATCCGTTAGCGGCCATGCGATAGACCGCTAAACACCTGTATGCGGTCCTCACCTGACCGCTAGGCTCTACAACATGTTAACTCCAAATAGACTGCAGATTGACCCTATTAAACATATGTTAAGCCTAGTTAATTAGGTCTTATTCGTAGTTTTGACTTAATATTCGTAATATTGGCTATATTGTGCATCATCCCTGATAGATTGTATGTCTTACATGGTTTAAATGCTTATTTTAGCTTATGCTACTGTCATGCCAAAACTTATATGCTTGTACTAATGATCATATTTTACATACTTCATGGACTTGTTTAAGTTTTGATTAGATCGCTGTTTTATCATGATCCTTTCTCATCTATAATTTTTCTTAAGTACATGGTGCGTACTCCGGTGCGTGGCCATTAGATACATTTTACACTTATAAGTACATAATCTTGGACTTGTGATCCTCTCCGTTGGATATTCCTTCCACCGGACTAGGTGATCTTGTTTCAAGGCCTCCGCAAGTCTCCGCGAGCCTAGGATTCCCACCAGGACACTGAGCTGATTGTACCCTCAATACCCAATTGTCTAGAAAACACTTTATCGGACTTTTCTGTGTTCTGGATCGTAGCGGCCATCCAGTAGACCGCTAGAGTCTAGTAGCGACCATTCCCTTAATCGCCAAATGACGCCTAGCGGCCCTGCCATGACTGCATGGTTCCAGTTCGTTCACTGCGTCGACACTGTCATTAAACGGTCCTGTACTGACCGCTATAGTATGTAAACGGTCTAGTAAACGACCGCTAATCCCAATAAATGGTCTAGTCTTGACCGTTTCTGCCTCAAGTGTCCTTAACCCAAGGTTTGACCTATGGGTTTATTTTCCTATAATCCTAGATGGTCTATTGATTTAACACTTTGTTCCAAAGCTATCTCATGAATTATGGGAAATAAAGAAATATGCTGTTATGCTGCCGAATTCTCTCCGTGGCATGACCTTGTTTTAAATCATCTTTGAACTCTCATGATTCTTAATTGAAGCATTCTTACCTTGACATTGTTATTCTTAGCTTATTATTTGAATTGATACATTATTGTCCTACATTATTGATATTTCTCGTGGAAGTAACTTGATTTATAACATGAAGATGCGGTTCGGGCACTGATTATGTCCAAGGGCTCGACACTAGCCCCCTCGACTGATTGCAAGAAATTAACATGCTATAAACCATGGGTTATGATTAACACTGGCGTCGCATTGCACCGGGAGTACTTTTTTTATAGACGAGTGAAAACCACGAGGCTCTACGTGAAATATACATTCTTGATTACATGACTTTCTAGTGCATAACCTTCATGGTTATGAATAGTACATTCTCGATACTTGCTAGTACATTTTTATTACATGAAAGGCCACTGCACATTCTGGAATGAATATCCTCTCAGTCTCAATAAAAAATATCATATCTTCATGGTCATGTCTTGTTACTTGCGTTGTTACTTTGGTTTTGTTCGCATGCATTTATTCTTCTTTTCTAGAGCTAAAATGCTAATTACTTAAACCTTTCTCTTGCAGGAGAGAGAGAGATCCTTCATCACTAGTTAATTGTGCTTCATTGACCATGATTTTTAATTATACTCCATTAATTTTATATTCAGATGTGGATAAACTACTCTTTGTATATTTTTGGGAAATTATTCCGGCATATAGTAATATCTTATCTAACATATATCATGAAAAAGGGGAGGCCTAGCCTTCTTAATTCTTAAGCAAAAAACGTAGTCTCAAAATAGAAGCCAAAAGACAGAGGATGGGTTTTGAAGGAGGGCAAAAAAAGACAGTAAAGTATGGAAAGGAAGGTAGTTGTAGCCCGATATCCTCCTACTAAGCCCACTCTATAAAAGAGGAATGCGAGTGTTCTGATGCTTCACGCTAGAACTTTCAAGGCCTCTTCCAATATAGAAGCAATTAAACCGCTTCCTTTTCTCAAGAATAGATTTTCTTTAACGATCGAGGATTCAAATATCGAAAAGTAATCGACGCGACTCGAATCTTCAGCCATCACCCATGATTCACAGAGCTCAGAAGTGTTAGATTAACATTGTGAGAGTGCATCAGAATTTAAAATAAATACAAAAAAATAAAATAAATTGTAGAATTAAAAATTACATTTTATAACTAAATACTTATATTCCAGAGTTCAAGTCCACTAAATATAATCAAAAGAAAGACATACATAATGACGGGACATACCCGGCTCTGACAAGCTGAGGCAACACATAGACAAGAAATAAAGGCGTCTTAGGAAGTGGACGCATTTATTAAAGGCGTCTTGACCCGAAGACACGTTCTCAGTTCGACTCCCAATTTTCATATAACCAACTAATGGGAAAATATAAATAAACTTTCACAAATCAAACATATCCAGGCATGGCAATCAACCAAGTAATGAAGTATTTCCTTAAAACCTGATTTTCTCTTTGAAACACGCAAAGTTCTCGACAAATCACAAGGGACAGTGGGGAGTGCACATGGTGCACGAGGGATGAAAATAATAAAAGTGCTACTGGGAGCACAAATGTAGTGTGTAAAGGCGCAATAAGGAGGGGAGGCACGCACGGGTGCCAAAAGGAGGGGCACACGTGGGTGCCAAAAGCACACGGGTAATCAAAAGAAAACAAAAGAGGTCCCACCGTGATCACCAAAAGATGTGGACGACGTCATGGTAAGAGAATGAGAGGAGCGACCGTGAGAGTTGCTCTCCACGAGTTTTAACAGAAAATTCAAATCAAATCACGTGTAAGTGCATGTGTGATGCATGATGTGTGATCACCAGGGGTCGAAAACCCCAAAAATAGTGATGAAGAGAGATTGATCGCACGTTACCTTGGATGCGGGAGATCTGTGAAGGGTTACCTCTTTCTCTTTCCTCGACCGGCCGATGAAGAGAATTTTATTTTGATTACCCCTTTGCAAAAAATGGAACAAACACGTACGAAATATTGATTAGAATAAAAGCAGTGTAGTATCAATCCCTTATGATGAGAGCAATGAAAGCATGCACAAATACACACCTGGTTGGTGTTGTTTTAAATCCCTTTTTGAGTGCAAAGGGTGGGTAAATGTTATAATGAGATGAGATTTATGTAGAATTGCACGAATATGATGTTCCCTAACAAAGAGAAGTGACACATGGACAAAAAAGACAAATTATGCATGCAGCTAATGACAAACAATGCAAAAGAAAGATAAGGGGAAGACTGGCTTATTGCGGCACCAATGGCGAGCTTCGAGGAGGGCTCCAGCAACGTGAGGACGACATGCACAAGCAGTGGATGAGGGGATGTGTAATGGCCAAGATTTTTGGATCAAGAATTCATGGGTTTTGGAGTGTCTCTGTGGGTCCTGGATTGCATTTTATAATTAAATCAGATTTTTGACTATCGGGCCTTCAGACCCTGTGTCGGGTGAACCGTCTTATTTTCGGGTTTCGAGATGTTATTGACGCGTTGTGCATTTTCTAAGGATCGTAGGGATGATTTTTCCCATTTTTCTATTTTCTAGATTTTAAAACCCCAAAATAATTCCTATAAATGAAACCCATCACCCTCTCTCTTCTCATTCTCCCGTTCCCTCCCTCTCTCCTCTCATTTCTCTCCTTCTCTCCCTCCCTTCTCTGGGCGGCCGATGGAGGACGGCGTGGGTGAGGCACTTGGGGCAGCGAGCAGCGAGGATGGAGCAAGGAACGGGGCGGCGGCGCGGTGAAGCCCCTTCGCGGATTCGAGATGTCGGCGGTGGTTTGCGGCGCGATTTCATGTGGAATCGGCGTCCTCGGCACGGGAAATCATTGTGAGAGATAGGGGGAAGGATCTTTGGCCCTTCATTTCCATTTCCCCGGGTTTTATAGGCCGAGGTGAGGCCGAGAGTGATTTTCTTTCACGCCGAGGTTAAAAAGTATGTTTTTGGGGTGAGCGATGGATTCACCGATTCGGCGGGATATTTGTGGTTTGAATGGGACATCCCGATGCTAGGGAGGTTGGGGAAGAGTTTCCCCATATTTTCCCCATTACTTGGGGTGATTGGGGCGTGGAACAAGGCCCCTCGGATGGGGTTTCACAGTCGCGTCGCCAGATTCGATCAACCGGATGGGCAGTTCAGTCAACCGGATCAGGCGTTCATCATGCTAGGCAAGTCTACTTAGTTTGGTCGACCGACCCAGGTCAGGAAGAGGATTTGGTCTGGTCTGGTCGACTAACCATGTGAGTGCGATCGGCCAACCTGTGGTCTAGGTTGACCGGTTTGAACCCCTCTCGCCCGTTTTGGGCCCTGGTCGACCTGGTTGAGACCCATCGGTCGACCTATGGCCCTATGGATGTCCCAGACACCCCGTGGGGACTGTGATCATATTTTTGGGTGTCCGGAGGAATTATGTTACCTCAATTAGCGTGCATGTGTAGTTTTGAGAGTCCAAGTGACCCCGTGTGTTCTAGGCTTCTTCGTTGTGCTAGATCGAGTCACCGTGTACCAGTGTAGGTGCGGAGGGCTATCCTCGCACGACATTAGCTTTTCTTGGAAAATGATTTTCTGTGTGGGCCATGGGTGTGGCCAACAACTGTGAGTCCTGTGACCTAGCCAGGGGCTAGGGGCATCTTAGTCTCCCTTAGGAAGGGAATGGACCCGGCAGTTGTAAGCCGCCTTGAATGTCCTTTTGACCATGGTTTCTGACTCTTGGACTAGGGTGACTTGAAGACATGGAGCTGTATTGTACAAATGATCTCAAATTGAGTCACGTGACTCAATGACCATTGGATTAGCAAGTCTAATTAGCCTTCCTGAGTCTGGTGGCACCGAGCCACCCTGTGTTCCGTGATACTTATGAATGGGTGCGTGCGTAACCTATCAGTACTCCAGTGGTTTCCTCTTGAGAGTTCCCACGTCGAGTGACCCCCCACTAGTCGTAGCCTTCTTACGACATGCGTGTGTTGACCTACCCAGGAGTGGTAGAGTGGCTTTCCCAAGAGAGACGATTTTGGGTTGGTTGCCATAGGGCCTCCCACTGTAGCGGCTCGAGTCTGGGCTATGAAGAAAACTAGCTAGAGGGCCTGATGTAGCGTAGTCAGTGTGGACGCGTAATCTTATGTTTATTTATTTTTTTTGTTTATTGTTTATTCATTGATTTATTGGCGTGCCAGTCACATGTGTGACGATTTCATTGTGCGCTCGATCTGACTTGGTCAGTCGATTATGAGTGATCGTGTTTGGACCAGAAGCCCGTCATACCATGAACGTTATGACGTTAATTACGTCCTTCCAAGGAAGGACAACCCTTGATTAAACGCTAAAGTAGGAGGCCTTGGGAGGCAAACGGATATTCACATGCTTGACTTTAAACTTCATACCAGGGCCAGAGAGACAGGTAAGATAATAACATCAATCACAGAAACCGACTAGATCATGTGGTTGGCGGTCCAAACAGTTATACTTGGTGGATAGAAGATATTCATCACGGGAAGGCAAAGTCATGGCCATGATATAGGTTTAAAGCTTCGATTAGTATTTCGACGGCCTTTCCTCTTAATCTGGGTTATGCCCAGGGGGAAAGAGGCTATCACCCGCGGAGTATCGGGATGAGTGTCGAGAGCTAGGGAAGCCGAACCTCCCAACCCGTGTACATACGGGCTAGGGGGGGGGGGCAATGTGTGATTTTCCCTTTGAAAAGGCTAGCGGGATTCATGCAGTGGCAAGACCCCCCGAGCAAAAGGGTTATTTGTAAATCCGTCGCGGTTAGGTGGAACATAGGGGTTATGACTCCCCTTCAATTTTATCCCCGGGACATATCGGGTGATCCACAGATATCCCTTGCGTGGGTTCACTTCGGATGTTGGAATTCATTGGGTGGTAGATCGGGCTCT
Organism: Amorphophallus konjac; assembly: GCA_022559845.1. Classification (NCBI taxonomy): domain Eukaryota; kingdom Viridiplantae; phylum Streptophyta; class Magnoliopsida; order Alismatales; family Araceae; genus Amorphophallus; species Amorphophallus konjac. Next base: position 103,496,014 of record CM040126.1, on the reverse strand, counting down.
CGGCACGCTCTGAATGGACACAGACTCTCGGCACGACCCGAAAATGGGAGGGCCAGGGCTTCCGGCATCAAAACAAGAAGGCTGGGGGTTCCCGGCGCCATGACGAGAGGGCTTGGGTTCCCGGCGCGACGAAGAGGAGCCAAAGGGGAGAGGGCCTTCGGCGCAGGCTTCCCGGCGCGAGGAAGAGATGCTAGAAGAGGGTCTCGGCGCGACGGGGCTGAGGAAGGCTCCCGGCGCGACGCGGCTGCAAAGGGGGGTGGCTCCCGGCGCGCTCAGCCGAAGGAGAGGAAACCTCCCGGCGCGGCCAGCATGCGGGGCTCCCGGCGCGACGGCCAGAGTGCAGGGCTCCCGGCGCGACGGCCAGGAAGCCAAAATTAGGTCTCGGCGCCCGAAGGATGGCGCCGAGAACTATTCATCGCGTTTACTGTAGGTTGATCCGAGAGGTATTTTGGCGCCGGGAACAGAACAGAGCTTACGATACTCTGTTTTAGGTTTTTAATTGATTCAGGCCAAGGGCAGGGGTTTCTTTGGGGTTAAAAATTGGTCAGGGCATCAAAATTGAATTAGATTAGGCTTGGGCTTCATAGGAACATCAGGATCTGGGAGGACTTTGGGAAGGCCTAGGCATAGGGAAACCCTGTCACCAGTGTCATGCAGAATCCCAGGGGCAGTTTAATGTAGGCTTCGTGGTCCTGGGAGAATTTTGACAGCATCTCCCCCGGACTCAGCATTTGCCAGGGAATGATAGACGATCACCCACGGAGCGCTGGGGTGAAAGCCAAATAGAGGGGTATTGGACCCTTGATCATGCACATGCCTGCAGCACTGTTCCGATATCCCTCTAGAGGTCAACGAAGCTTACGCAGTGGCGGAGCTCCATTGCCTCGGAAGGTTATAAAAGCCGATCGAGTCCGGAAAATCTCGTAGAAAAGGGGAGGGTTATCCCCATTAATTGTCGTCCCTGAGGTGCACATTATGGCTCAAGGCACCAGAAGAATGCCGGTGGGTTAGGCTCCCGGCGCATGAACAAAGAGGCAGGTTTCCGACGCGTTGAAGCGAAGGCCAGGAGTTCCCGGTGTGAAGAGGAACTGCCCAGAGTGGGAGGTTCCCGGCGGGATGACCAAGGGAGAGGGGACCCTCGGCGCAGCGAGGAGGAGACCAGGGAGTAGGACTCCCGGCGCCACGGTCAGAGTGCAGGGCTCCCGGCGCGGCCATGTTAGAACAGTTCTCGGCGCCTGAAGGATGGCGCCGAGAGCTATTCACCTGATTTACTGTACGCGGGGCCGAGAGCTATGAGGACGCCGGGATCAGAACAGGGCTTTACGGTACCCTGTTCTTAGATCTGTTAGGGATTCAGGGGTTTCTTGACGATTCAGGCCGAGGTAAATAGGTCCAGTGAGGTCAAAATGAATCAATTCCTCGGGTTTCAACTGGATTTGGCTTAGGTTTCAAAGAAAGTCCAAGATCAGAGAGGAAACCGGGAGGGAAAAATCAGGGTACAGAGAACCCGTGTCACCACTGCCGTGTAGAGTCCGGGGACAGCTTGATGTCGTCTTTCATCATCCTGAGAGCCAAGAGATGGCTGTCTCTGGACCCAGGGATGATTTTGACAGTGCCAATAGGCAAAAACCATAACGTCTAGAACTATAGAAAATCACTAGCAGCGGCCATTGAAAGCATTGCCAATATCGATAGCAGACTGCCCCAGAAGCCAAGAGATAATCTGTCTCTGGCCCTGGGGCAAGCCTGGGAGGCTCCCCGCAAGCGACACCGAACGGCCATGGGCATCGGTATAACTAGAGCCACACTTATTCTGCTGAAGACGATTGAATCCGAAGACCCATTAGAGAATCAGGCGCGCTTCAGTCGAGCTAAAACAACGAAAACATGTAAAGGAAAGACATAGCAACATACGGAGAGATAGCTGGCAGATGTTTCAATCACCCAACGCCCAAACGGGCCATTAGAGCATTTCATATCATCAGATCACCCCAGAACTCACATCAATCGCACGGAGGGAATGAGGGAGAAGGAGATGAATAGACATCAGGATATCCCGGTTACATCCAAAATCAAAATCGAGATAAACTCGGCAGGATTACATGAATAAGAAAAAAAAATAAAACCATGGGGGAGGGCGGAGCATTGACTCCTCTCCCTCCCCGGATGCCCACCTGGAGCTTCTTCCCTGGGGAATCGGTCTCTTCTCTCTTTCTTTTTCAGCGGAGGAGGCTCTCTCTCTCCCTCTGGCTTCTTCTTTTTTTTTCTTTTTGATTGATGATCTCGCTTCCGATCCTCCGCTCGATCCCCTTTTCTTTCAAAGGGGGGGGGGGTTTATATAGGTCTCATTCTCGTGTGTTCTCGGTGGAGAGCAGTCGGCGCGACCGTCTTCTTAGCCACAGCTCCCGGCGCGTCCAGCGGCCCTTCGTGGAAGCTCCCGGCGCCATGGTCAGAAGCCCAATCAGCCGGCCCATTTAGTGCCTTTTTTTTTTTAGGCCACATAATTGCCTTGGCTTCCCTTAGTCATTTTGTATTGACTTTTATCAGAACCGAAAGAGGCCACTTTAGTAGTGACACAGCTTTGTTGAGATCATCTCGAGGTTCCATCAGTGAACAAACTGGGGTTTTAATCAGTATTGTCGTCTGAATGACGACAAAACCGGGTATGTTTCATCGGCATCGTCATCCGAACGGTGACAAGACCGGACATCAACTTCAGTCTGACAGACTTCGGCCGGGTGTGTAATCTGTGTAGAGGATTCTTCATTTGTCCTGTCTTTGCCAAAAGCCTTCGTAATCTTCATCTGTCGGCTCCGACTTCTCATCAGAGTGTGCTTGGAGGTCTTATCAGTCGAGTGACTGCGGCTTCATCGGTGCTGCCGTCTGAATGACATCGGCACCGGGCATCAGCTTTGGCCGACAAAGGCTTTAGCCGGGTGAATGGTGGACGGGCTTCATCATTGACCTTTCACTGTTGGTCAGACCCTCTTTTCAATTGTGCTTCCACCCTTGTTCATTTTTCAGGTGTCAACAAATGCCCCCCACCTGCGGGCGGCGTAAGCGCAGAATAAGCGGCACGGGGCCTGCGGGTGACCTTCATGATTCGAGGGTATATTACTCAGTTTCATCCTTGACATTGTCCTTCAGCTTGATCATGTTTCCGTAGTAACATTCTGCATATCCATCTTTCATTTTCATGTTTTCGTCTCTATCTTTTCTAGCTTCATTGTCATCAATTTGGAACCCTTCGTACGAGGGCCGTAAGCTTCTCGGTGTGACCCTCCCGGCGTGCCAGATGTCGGCGCGGGCACCTTCGAGCTTGTCGGCGCGTGCATCAGATGCTTCTCGGCGCGCCCATCGGCCTGGTTGTCGGCGCGGGCATCAGATGCTTCTCGGCGCGCCCATCGGCCTGGTTGTCGGCGCGGGGGTCCACGGCAGCTTCTTCTCGGCGCGCCCTACGGCCGACAGTGGCTATCGGCCCGGGAGCTGTCAGCGCGCCTTTTGGCCGACGGGAGCTCTCGGCCGAGGAGTTCTCGGCGCGCATTTGGCCGCGCCGAGAGCCTCTCGACTTCGGGCCCTTCTTAAGGTGCCGAAAGCCATGTTCTTCTTCATTCTCTCCTCTTCTTTCTCTTTCTTCATCTCGGTGGTGGCGGTGAGGAGCGAGCTTCCCCCCCCGGGAGCGTCATTTCCCCCCCCCCTTTTTGCCAATTTTTCGGGGTAGGTTTGCTATATATATGGGATTGAGTCCCCTCTTATGCTCGGGATCACTCCCTCTTGGTGGGTGACTCCCTATTCTTTTTTGGGCATACCTCGGACAAGAGGAGGTGCTGCCGAAATTTTGAGAATTTGTTTGTCTTATTGTTTCATGCCCGTTCATCTTTCTGATGCTTCTTTTCTTGTCTTTTTCTGACTGCAGGTGCCGACATGGCTTCCAGTTCTGCTGCTGCATCTTCCGGAGCCGTTGGAACAAGTTCATCGGCTCAGCCGGACATATCTCGGGCCAAAGTCAACTGGTTGAATGTATACAGCCTGAGCTTTGGCTATGACCAGATTGCTAGTGTCGACGAATCTTCCGATTCTGAAACTGACACTGTATCGACCGCTGAAGTTTATTCTTCCCTGGAAGGTACTGAATTCAGGAGAGCTGCTGACTATCGCCCGGACTTGCCGAAGGATCGTCATTTGCTGCCGTTTGTTCGGACTTTCACCATACGCGGAATGCGGGATGTTATTATTGCCCGTTCCGTGGAAGCGGCAATACTTGCCGATAGAGACAGCATGAAGGGCTCTGTCTATCGAGCCCGAGCCATATATCTCCCAGGTGAACAGAGGGACTGGAATGCTGTGCTGGGCATTTCTGATTTAGAACCCGAGAAGAAGATGCTGACCCGGGCCCCAGAATTCACCCCTGCAAGGTGGGACCATTCAACTGGCCGTGTCCACCGAGAGAAGACTTCGTTCGGGCTCTTTTTGGCGCCTGCGAAGTGGGGTTATAGAGACGAGCCATTTGTTCTTAACTGCCTGGCCGTTCAGTTTAAATATCAGCTGGCTGCCGGCTGGTTCGGAGATGCCAAATTGACAGATGCCCATCTTTTTAGGGTTGGAGCAGTGGAATTCACAGAATATGTTTTGAAGGAATATGCCCCTCTACTGGTTAGAGCTGGGGTATACCACAGTGTGTTTGCCTCCAGGTTCCGCTATCCCGTCTCTCGGGGATTATGTTGCGGCATGCTTGAAGTGTTCTGCCCGCAGTTCAATACATTCTATACGGCGGAAGGCGAGACATCCCTCGACCTCTGGAGTTTATCGCAGCTTTCTGGCCTACCCATGGACGGAGAGCCATATGAGGAGGTCTGCCTGGACGATTCCATCAAGGACGCCTCTAATGGAGAGGGCCGCTATTCCTTCGGTTATGCATACCGATATCTGATGAAAGCTTACCGGTCCATCTGTTTGGCCTACAGTAGGGGGTCCTCCAAAGGCTATCAAGCCAGGGAAAAGAGCAGCCGACTGAGAGTCCGTGTGGGGCAGTGGATACAATATTTCTTCGGGGGTCCCTTGAGGTACGCAGACTTTCCTTCCGTGGGTCCGGCTGCTAGCAGGCAGGTGAGGGCTCCCCGTTATAAGTCAGCGCTACCCTCTTCACTGCGCTGTGCAGGCGGCGGCGGTCCCAACCCAGCAGGCGTAGACCCCATCACACACTGCGCAGCTTATTTCACATTTTGGCTGTGCACTTTTGCTCTCCCACAAGGGGACGAGACAGTCATTCGGCCTGAGGCCATATATCCAGCTTGTCAGATGGCATGGGGGATGAAGCTGTCGCTCTGCCCAGTGGCCCTGTGTTTGATATATAAATATTTGGGGGACCTGTACAAGCATCGGACTCCCTGTTCTTTGAGGACAGTGGGTCCTTTTCATTTCTTCAACGCCTGGGTCTGCAGTATATTCCCCGAATTAGCTCCGAGAACCTTGCAGGCGGATACAGTGTTACCCAGGATGGTTGAATTTGCCAGCGCCGAGCCTGGTCCCTTTTATGATCAGCTATTTAAAATAAGGGGCCGACTGATAAAAGTACCAGTGGACGCCCCTGGCAGCATACATTTCTGGAGCTTGGCAGCAGGTTCAGCTCCTTTGATTGATCCTCAGAGAGAGTGCAAGCTGGAGGAGATAGAGACATATATCCACCCTGTCTCAGGGGTCAACACTGCTCGGCCAATCCTGGATCCGGAGCTGGTGAGATGGGCCATGGCAATTCGGCCCAGTGTTTTGGTTTACAGAAAGGGTGGCCTGCTCCTGTTGGAGCCATACTATCCGTTCCGCTTTGGGTGAAACTTCAGCTACGACCAGCATATTCCTACCTCAGCTGCCCAATTTCCCCTAGATAGCCGGGCCAAGCACGGGTCCATCATTGTTGGCGAGGGCCGGTTGTGGTGGGATTTCTATCATCGCCAGGATGATGTAGTCTTCAGGGTGCCCACTGTTTCTAACCGTGTTCCCCGGGTAACACCAGAATATATCAAATGGTGGAATATCCGGACCGGCTTTTATAGGGACGGTAGGGGTGCCTTCTGGGATGTGGCAGAGCGCTCCTTCCTGAAACAGCAACCTGGGCCGGTGTTTGATATTCCTGAGGCCCACTTGAAGAAACTTTACTCACAGCACCCGAGGGAGGCGGAGAATTATCTGACTCAACGTCGGGCATTGAAGGAAAAGAGTTCTGAGCCGCTTGTCCCTGTCTTTGCTGCTATCAATGAAGACACTTTCCTGAAGACCTTGAAACATTTATGCCGTGTGGGAGGCACTCGCTTGGAGGAGCAGCAGTACCCATTCCCTATTGAAGAGCCGCTCCCGACAGCAGCTCCTTGGAAGGGTCCAATTGATAAATTTCATCCATATAGGACGTTTGTACGCCGAGAAGATAGAACTCAGACGTACTATAGACAAACGTCCTGGCTGTTCATTCTGCTAAATTTGCATGGATTATCTGCAGAAAGCCCGATAACTGGCATTCTGAACAAGTCACGGTTTATATCATTTCATTATGTCGACGGCTGGGGCATGGACCATCTTGACTTGTTTCGATGCCTTGCCTTTCGCGGCCATAATGATCTGGCAGCTTTGGTAGAGAAGTGCCAGCTATTTGGTGATGTGTGCTGGCTCATCAAGGAGGCTGCCTCCCGCTCCAAGGAGGTAGCTTACATGTACTGGCCACTTTCTGTATTCTATGACGGCCCGACAGGTAAGATTTCTTCTTTTCTGATTGCAGTGTTTTCTGCTTAGCACCTGAATTTTATATCCACTGATCCCATCATCCTCCTGCCATTCTTAACAGACCGGCCTGATATAAAGCGGCAGGGGCTCTATAGAAAGATTATTGCGCATGCCGAGAAGCCCACTTATTTTGAAGTCCCTGCTGCAGCGCCGACCACTACTCCCCTGCCTCCTGGCAAGAAGAGGAAGGCTTCCGCAGTGAAGACTGCAGTTGGGAAGGCCAGGAAGGCCAAAAAGGCCCACATTCAACAGTCAACTTCGGTGGCAATGGATATTGGGACCCCTCTCCTTGACATTCCATCATTCGATGAGTTTGAGCTGCAAAGGGAGGCTGCTTCGACACTGATTCAGGGTAACATCAAGAGCTTGCACTTGGATTCTTCACTGTCTTCTGCAGGATCTCAAAGAAGTCCTTGAATTTGACCCATTCTTTTTGCACAGCCGAAGAGACAGTCATAGCACCTTCTGTGGTGGAGACCAGATTGCCTTCTCCTACGCCGGCTAGTGAGGCGAGGGGTAAGTGTATCTTCTCATCTGTGTCATACCTGTATTTGTTTTTCTTTGCTATATTTGTCAAGGGTCTCTTTTTGCATCAGCGGTAGGCGAGGAGCAGACTGAGGCTGCGGTGACAGAAGAGTTGCTTCAACCACAGGAAGGTCACAAGGCTCAGTGGAAGCAGCGTGCCGTTCCGGCCAGGCGCATAATTACCCGGTCTACATCTCGGCATGTTTTAGAGGTGGCCCCACAGCGTATAGCTAGTGTGGAAATATCCTCAGGCTGTTCTAAGACCGCCTCTGATGAGGAGGATGCAACCTTCAGTGACAGTGAGGGAGATGCTCCCGAACCAGAGGCCCCACTTGTATTTGCAAAGGGTGTTTCATCTTTTCAGCCGGCTAAGCTGGTGGTGTTATCTCCTGAGGAGGAGTTGCAGGAGGAGTTTGTCGGGCTCGATACCGAGATTGACATAACTCCACCATTTGTCATTCCGACTACGGAGCTTCCTTCTCTTTCACCCCACTCCGAGGATGTGGACCCTGCTTCAAGGGTGGGTTCCTTTTCATGTTTGTTGCTTCATCTGCCCCTTCTTCTTTTATATCCAGCACTGAAGTTGCTTTGTTTTGGTCTCAGGGCATTGCCATTGCTAGCTCAGACACAACTGCGGCTATCACGGACATTTCTTCCATAAACTGGGCTATTGTCCCTTTCCAGCCGTTAACTTGCACGGGAATTCCCGAGATCATTCGCCCTGTGCCGGCGCGGATACAGTCCTCGACAGATTTAGCATCGTTGGACTTAGGATCACCAGGAGAGATTTCCATCCTCGTCAGGGCCTCAGAGTTCAGAGCCGAAGCAGACCCAGCCAGAAGCTCCGCTTTCATACCGGCTGCCATAATGTCAACTGCGCCTGAGTCAGCAGTCCCTGCCACAGTGGCTATAGAAACTGGATTTCTGCCTTTACAGACTAGAGACCCTTCGCCCCCATTATCAGGAAGAGTAGCTGAAGATGAAGCCCTTATTCAGAAGATTCATGAAGAGATAGCTCCGTCATTCATCGGTCCTCCCTCCGCTGATGTTCAAGCCATAGCGCCCGAGACGGAGGGGGAATCTTCAGTTCAGCCAGAGGGCTCGGAGAGGGATCGGCCAGTTCTTCCAGCAGATTTACCGTCTTCATCCTCTCAGCCGGATGTCGCACTGTGGGCAGACATTGATAGCGAAGTGACCTTCGAAGTGATCCCCTCTGCTTCTTTTGGCTTTGCATCGTCCGAGAGCTTTGTCTGGCAGAACCTGGATATGCTGCGCCAGCTGGTAGAATCTCAGCCTGGCTTGACATATTTGCAGCTGAAGGAAATTGCTGATCGCTTCACTGCCGGTCTGCAGGCTATGGGTTGCCCTCTGGACACATGGGCTCAGCAGGTCTTGCTTTTGCTTAAATTCGTGCATCGGAGGGATTTCCTAGCACGGACCATGGTTGATAAGCTAACAGCGCTGAAATTGCAGAGGTCAGAATGCAAATCCGAGTTGGGGAAGCTGACACTTATGCTTGATGGACGCCGAGCTGAGCTAGAAGGTGCCATTCAGCGGGAAGAAGCTGTGCGGGGCCGGATAGCCCTACTGGAGATGGAACTCTCTGGACTTCGAGCCGAACTGCAGCAACTCTCCTTTATCCGGCCGCAGTCTGAAGAGGAGGTAGCCTCGCTGGAGGGACGGGTGATGTCTCTTCAGGACATGTCCATTGGGCTTCAGGAGGAGGAAGCGCGCCTTCATGAGCTAGGAGCCGCCCCTTATGTGGGTCTTCTAGCCTTCGAAGATATATTCCGGCGGCCGTGAATTGTTTATTCCTCCTTTTTTGTTCTCTTCTGTAATGTAATGTCCCCTCGGGGCCCTTCATGTATTCCCTTTTTATTGGAAAGGAATCCCTTGGCTTCAAGTGTCTCCATCTTACTTTGCATATGGTTTTATCACTTTGGGAAGTGGGGTAACGGTTTTGACAATCCCTCATGCAAACAGCTCGTACTTGGCAGGAGAGCGTCCACCCCTTCAGAGAAAGGATGGGGGACTCGCTCCACCGCGTGACGGCATCCGAAGAGGTGCTCAAACCGGATTTTGTGAGTGGCAGCAAAAATCCTTCCGGCCATTGGCGCCGTAAAGAAGACAATTTGCAGGAGTGTGAAAGGAGAGGTTCCATCAGAACAGACGTGAGGTCTAGACTGGGTAGGGGTTATAGTAGGTGGGGCAATTAAAGGATATGTGGTTTTCATCAAGACAGACGTAGGGTCTGAACTGGATAGGGTTTCATCCTTGATCGGGCGAAATGCCAGTCGATCAATAGTTGGTTTCATCATCGATATTGGGTTTGTATCGACGCAAAGGGTTTTATAAGTTTCATCGGAATAAACGAAAGGTCTAAACTGGGTAGGGTTTCATCATTGATCGGGCGAGGTGCCGGTCGATCAACAATTGATTCCATCATCGATATTGGGTTTATATCGATGCAAGGAGATTTCATAATTTTCATCAGAATAGACGAAAGGTCTAAACTGCATAGTTTCATCATTGATCGGGCAGGGTGCCCGTCGATCAACAGTTGGTTTCATCATCGATATTAGGTTTATACCAATGCAAAGATTTTATAAGTTTCATCAGAATAGACGAAAGGTCTAGACTGGATAGGGTTTCATCATTGATCGGGCGAGGTGCCAATCGACCAACGGTGGGAAGTGTGTGAAGGTGTAGGTATCATCAGGACAGACGTAAGGTCTATTCCAATAGGTTTTATCACAGGTGGGACTTTGCCAAGAAATGCGTAGGTTTTATCAGGACAGACGTAAGGTCTGAACTGGATAGCCTTTAGTAAAATGGTGATGGGTTTCATCGTCGGTGGGACGTTTGAAAGAGGGTGCGTAGATTTCATCAAGACAGACGTAAGGTCTATCCTGGAAAGGTTTTATCATCGGTGGGGCGTGGAACCAGTTGACCGACGGAAGGCTTCATCAATAGAAGGGAGGTAAAGGTAGCGTGCCGGTTGGCATGGAACTTTTAAATTACCACATTACTGACCCAAGTGCCCTTTCAGGTTTTCACCGGAGCCAGCCCCCTCTTGCTTTTGCCCACGTGCCCTTTCGGGTTTTCACGTGGCGGGGTACCCGATTTTGCCTGCGGTGCCCTTTCGGGTTTTCACCACAGCTGGGTTTTTGGCCATTTTTGCCCTTATCCGGGATGTCCGAACAAGTCTGGCGAGGTATCTCTATTTTTAACCCCATTTTTTTTATATATATACATATGTTTCCTGAATTGGGACTTCAGCACGGATTAGGCGATGTGCTGCTTCATTAGTGCATGCTCTTATCATCGGTATTGGGTATATACCGACGCAAGGATTTTATAGGTTTCATCAGGGTAGACGTAAGGTCTACACTGGGCTGGTTTTATCATTGATCGGGCAGGGTGCCGATCGACCAATGGTAGGTTTCATCACGGCGGGACGTAACGGGATATGCAAATTTGATAGGACGGGTTTCTTTGTTGATCGGGCAGGGTGCCCACTGATCAAAGGTGGGTTTCATAATCGGTATTGAGTTTATACCAATGCAAGGATCTTATGAATCTTCATCAGAATAGACGTAAGGTCTACCCTGGGCTGGTTTTACTGCTGATCGGGCAGGGTGCCAATCGACCAACAGCAGGTTTCATCATCGGTACTGGGTTTGTACCAATGCAAAGGTTTCATAGGTTTCATCGGGATAGACGTAAGGTCTAAGCCGGATAGGTTTCATCATTGACCGGGCAGTGCGCCAATCGATCAACAGCTGGTTCATCATCGGTATTGGGTTTATACCAATGCAAGGATTTCATGGGTTTCATCAGGATAGACGTAGGGTCTAAACTGGATATGTTTCATCGCTGATCGGGCAGTGTGCCAATCAATCAACAGCAGGTTTCATCATCGGTATTGGGTTTATACCAATGCAAAGGTTTTAGGGGTTTCATCGGGATAGACGTAAGGTCTAAGCCGGATATGTTTCATCATTGACCGGACAGTGCGCCTAATCGGTCAATAGCTGGTCTCATCATCGGTATTGGGTTTATACCAATGCAAAGATTTCATAGGTTTCATCGGGATAGACGTAAGGTCTAAGCCGGATAGGTTTCATTGCTGATCGGGTGAGTGTGCCCATTGATCAGCAGCAGGTTTCATCATCGTGAGACCTGGGACAAGGTATGAGGGCTTTTATCAGGACAGACGTAGGGTCCGTACTGGGTGGATTTGATCGTTGATCGGACAAGGTGCCGGCCGATCGACGAGAAGTTTATGACGGGAGGTGAGGTTTCTTTAGGATCACCATATTACTGGCCCAAGCGCCCTTTCGGGTTTTCACCGGAGCCAGCCCCCTCTTGCTTTTGCCCACGTGCCCTTCCGGGTTTTCACGTGGCGGGGTACCCGATTTTGCCTGCAGTGCCCTTTCGGGTTTTCACCACAGCTGGGTTTTAGCCATTTTTGCCCTTGCTCGGAAAACCTGAACAAGACCGGCAGGGTATCTCTATTTTTAACCCCATTTTTATTTATTTTCATTCTTTTATTCTCTCTTCCCCTCTTTTTGGGAGGGTAACAAGTCGGACTGTCATTAGATCATGATAAGGAATGACTCGGCTAGGGCGGAGTGCCGCTAGACCAAGGAAGAAGGGTAGCTTGGTTAGGGCGGAGTGCCGCTAGGCCAAGGAAGAAGGGTAGCTTGGTTAGGGCGGAGTGCTGCTAGACCAAGGAAAAGGGTAGCTCGGTTAGGGCAGAGTGCCGCTAGACCAAGGAAGAAGGGTAGCTCGGTTAGGGCGAAGTGCCGCTAGACCAAGGAAGAAGGGTAGCTTGGTTAGGGCGGAATGTCGCTAGACCAAGGAAAAGGGTAGCTTGGTTAGGGCAGAGTGCCACTAGACCAAGGGAGAAGGGTAGCTCGGTTAGGACAGAATGTCGCTAGACCAAGGAAAAGGGTAGCTTGGTTAGGGCGGAGTGCCACTAGACCAAGGGAGATGGCTAGCTCGGTTAGGACAGAATGTCGCTAGACCAAGGAAAAAAGGGTAGCTCGGTTGGTGCGGAGTGCCACTAGACCGAGGGAGAAGGGTAGCTTGGTTAGGGCGGAGTGCCACTAGACCAAGGGAGAAGGGTAGCTCGATTAGGACAGAATGTCGCTAGACCAAGGAAAAGGGTAGCTTTTAGCCCGATGATTACTCGGGGAATATTGGTTGGGCAGCATGATACAGCTTTAGGTGTCTACCGTTGTGTGGTGAAAATTGGATTTCCCCTCGATGGTCAACAACCATGTAGGCCCCTCCTTCGTAGACCCAATATATCACATAAGGACCTTCCCAATTAGGATTCAGCTTTCCTTTTGGGTTGGACGCCATGACTTCTCTTTTCTTGACCATGACAAGGTCACCTTTCTTAAATTCTCGTCCTTTTACGAGTTTGTTGAACGCAGTGGCCATGCGGGCCTGATACATCTGGATATTATTCTGAGCTTGGAGGCGCTTTCCTTCCAATTCAGCCAATTCTTGTAATCTTCTTTCTGCATTGGTTTGTTCGCCATGGGCCAGGTCATATTGGACTGCCACTCTGAGTGACGGGACTTCCAGCTCTAGTGGAACTACTACTTCTGAGCCGTATACCAGTGAGTATGGCGAGCACCCTGTAGGTGTCTTGAAGATAGTGCGGTATGCCCACAGAGCTTCATACATCTTTTCTTCCCAGTCCTTCTTACTAGAACTGACGACTTTAGCCAACAAGGTGCATAAAGTTTTGTTGAAGGCTTCTGCCAATCCATTTGCATGTGGATTGTAGGAGTGGAAGTCCTCCATTCGATCTTATACTTCTCGGCAAGCCGATAGATCTTTTGATTTCTGAAATGACTTCCATTATCAGATATTATCCGGCTGGGGATCCTAAACCGGAAGGTAATGTTCTGCTTGATGAATCTGGTAACCAGCTCACCAGTCACTTCTCGTAATGCTATAGCTTCTGCCCATCGGGAGAAGTAATCTGTTATTGCCAGTATGTATTTATGTCCGGCCGATGAGGTCGGTAGTGGGCCGACTACATCAGTTCCCCATTGTGCAAACGGCCAGCTAGGGACTGTAGGGTGCAGAACGGCAGGTGGCCTTCTAGGCACAACAGCATGCTCCTGACATTTCTGACATGACTTTGCAAACTTGCAGCAATCTTCAAACATAGTGGGCCAATAATAACCCAGCTTCTTGATTTCTATCTTCATTTTAGGGCCAGCTTGATGGGCACCTGCCATCCCAGCATGTATTTCTTTCATTGCTTGCCAAGCTTCCTCAGTAGACAGACAGCGGAGCAAAATCTTCTTGCGTGCGTCTGCCATTATTCGGAACAGAGTTCCATTTCTGAATTCATAAGAATCTTTGATCCTTAAAAGTTTCATCTTTTCTTCTCTTTTCTGCGGCAGCTGTTGGTGTGAAAACCATTGCAGCAGGTGTTGTCTCCAATCAGATGCCTGTTCTGTACTGATCATGGCGACTTCATTTTCTTCGGGGTAGCTTTCTAACATGCTGGGGACTTGCCACCGATTTATAACAACAATGTTCAGTGTCTCATCTGGTGGGACTGCTATTGAGCTGGCTAGCTTTGCCAACGCATCAGCCTGGGCATTATGTGCACGGCCTACATGCTTGAGCTCAATATGATAGAATTTCGCCATGAGGCACACAGCTTTTTGGTGGTAGGGGTTCAACTCCGGCTTTCGCACTTCGAACTCCCCTTGGATTTGCTTTATTATCAACATTGAATCCCCGAATACCTGAAGCATCTGGATGCCCATGTTGAGGCTGATGTGCAACCCGATTATCAGAGCTTCATACTCGGCTTCATTATTAGTGCAGGGCTTGTTTATAGAACATGAAGTATGCACAACCTCCCCCTCTGGCGATCTTAGCACAATACCGGCTCCGGCCCGTATTCTGGTCTTTCCATCGGAGTCCGTCTCTGTTCTAGATGCTCCATCGAAGAATAGCTGCCACATAGTTGACTGAGCCTGGCAGGCTTCTAATGTTTCATCATCGGGTAACTCAGTCCCCAACATATCATTCTCTGGTACAGGGTGCTCTACGAAGAAATTGGCCACGGCCTATCCTTTTATTGCCCTCTGGGGTATATATGTGATATCGAATTCCATCAGAATTACTACCCATTTGCCCAACCGGCCTTTCAGTACTGGCTGAGTCAATATGTATTTGAGCGGATCTGCTGCAGATATCAATCTGATTTCGTGTGACAGCATATAGTGCCGGAGCTTCTTAACGGCAAAGACTAGTGCCAAGCATGTCTTTTCTATATAGGTGTAACTTTCTTCGGTTCTAATCAGCCTCCGACTCAGGTAGTATAGAGCCTGCTCTTTGCCTTCTTCATTTATCTGTGCTAGCATTGCCCCCAGGGAATAGTGTGTGGCTGCAATGTATAGTATCAGGGGCTTGCCCTTAATAGGTGCCCCCAGCACTGGAGGGGTCTTGAGATATTCTTTCAGCTTCTCAAAGGCTTCCTGACAGCCATCGTCCCAGAGGAACGGTACATCTTTCATCATGAGCTTGTGAAAAGGGTGGCATCTCCCCGACAGATTTGATATGAATCGTCGGATGTAGGCCAAACGCCCTTGTAGAGATCTCAGCTCGTGGAGATTCCTTGGTGGAGGGAGCTCCTGGATAGCTTTAATCTTGGATGGGTCGATCTCAATGCCCCTATGACGGACAATGAACCCAAGGAATTTTCCACTGGACACGCCGAAGGCACATTTCATAGGATTCATCTTGAGTTCATATCTGCGCAGCCTCTGGAACACTATCCTCAGATCTTGCAGATGATCTTCTCTTCTGCTGGTTTTCACCACCAGATCATCGATGTAGCACTCCACTTTCTTGAAGAGTAAATCATCAAAGATCTTTGTCATAGCTCTTTGATAAGTAGCGCCGGCATTCTTGAGACCGAACGACATCCTTTTGTAGTGAAATATCCCCTTCGGGGTGCGGAATGCAGTATGCACTCTGTCTTCTTCAGCAATCCAGATCTGGTTGTATCCGGATGACCCATCCATGAATGACAGGGCTTCATGGCCAGTGGTTGCATCGATCATTACTTCAGTGATTGGCACTAGAAAATCATCTTTCGGGTAAGCCTTATTCAGGTCCCTAAAATCTACACATATTCTGATCTGCCCATTTTTCTTCTTCACGGGCACTATATTGGCCAGCCACGTAGTATACTGGTTCTCTTCAACAAAGCCCACATCGATCAGCTTGTCGACCTCTTTGTTGATCTGATTTATCAGTTCGGGGCGCATTCTCCTGGAAGGCTGCTTCACAGGGCTTGCCTCTGGGTTTATCGCCAATTGGTGCTGTGCCACATCGGAACTCAGTCCTGGCATTTCATCATATGTCCATGCGAAGCAGTCTCGGAATTCTTTCAGAAACTGAATATACTGTTCTTTGACAGCTGGCTCCAGCAGTGCACTGAGGAATGTAGGCCTTGGCTCATCTGCTGACCCCAGATTCACTTCTATCAGCTCATCGACGGTGGCTTGGCCTCCGTCTTCAACTTCAGGTGGGGCTTCTTGCAGATCAATAAAGCCTCCTGGGATATAATCTTCTTCGCTCTCATGATTTTCTATTTCATCAGATTGGTCATCAGCAGATGCTGGTGCATCGTGTAAGGCCAATACGGCCGGATTCTGTTCGGTCTGCCCCGAGGACGTGACTGGCTCAGCGGAAAACTTCGAAGTGGAATCTTCCGTGCTTAGAGGCTCTTCTGATGTGGGCTCCCCTGAGAGGTCATCATTATGTAGAGCTCAGAATTCTTCTAGAATGCGCCCAAACTCCAGGCACTCTTGCAGCTCTCTGGCTACTTGATCTTCATCCGGGGTTCCCGTGTCAAATTTCGCTTCATCCTGGAACAGATCCTCCTTGCAAGATAGATCTTCCCAGTACCAATCTCTCTTTGTCTCGTCAGGTATCCCCACCCCTGGCAGACTGTCTGGGATCTCATTGTCCACTACGGACTGATAAATGATTTCTTCATCTTCCGAAGGGTATTGGTCATAGTCCATCCCAGGGGAATCTTCATGCTGGTAGAAGGTAGAGATGACATCTACCTCAGCTTCATAGTATTCTTGCAGGGTATAGCCCAGTCCCGGGTGCTATGTGATCTTCCTCAGTTCTTTATTATCTCGAGGTGGATCCCATAGCTCCTTGAATGCTTTCTTCTGGGCTGCAGATTGTATTGAAGGCATTTGCATCTTGGAGAACATTTGCGAAACCCGTTGGGTAGTGTACTCTAGGCCTGTAATTGGCACCATTCGGTTTGCGGCTTCTTCAGGGACCATGCAATCTTGATCGTCTTCTTCGACTGCCCCCCCGGTGTAGAATATGATAGGAGGTTTGCAGAAGCGAGGGATTTTCATAGTCTTCAGTGGTAGCACCGTCTGGTATTCTATGCTGGCTATGGGCTTGACTAGACCCTGAGGAACTTCCACCTGTGTGTACTTTTCTTTCATCTTTTCTTCAGTATCATCTGGGTGTATGCCAGGAGGAGTGATCCGGGCAAAATCACCAGCATAAGAGATGTGAGATACCCCATGCTTTTTGATGTAGCCTTTTGGCGGCGGTGGAGACCAATTTCTTATCTTTGTCGCCGGCTTTTCCTGGCTGACCACAGCTTCTTTTTCTTTATCCCTTTGTGACACCTCGGTGTAGTTGGATGCATCGAGCATATGGCACTCGAACACTTCGAAGGGATGTAGGTCTGCAAACACCCTTTCTTCTTTTCCTTCATGGCAGTATTTTATGCATTGGTGTAGCGTGGATGGCACTATCTGATATTCGTGCAGCCACGGTCTTCCCAGCAGGGCCTTATACGTGGTGTTGGAGTCGATTACATAGAATCGTACCACGGTAGTGAGGTCGCCCAGTGTGAGGTTGAAATCAGCTACCCCGAGAGGCGTTTCACATTTTTGGTTGAATCCTGCAATCTTCATATCTCTGACCTTGGTGAGCTGCAGATCAAAGTAATATTTCTGATAGATGCGGTATGGGAGAATATTCACAGCAGCCCCTGGATCTATCAGTATTCTGCTTATCGGCTGACAGTTCAGGGAACCCCTCATATACAGCGGTCAATTATGGCCGGAATTTGGGATTAGCATATCATCCTCCGTGAACGTGACTGATGGCCCAGCATTCACTTCTGCCAGGAGTGCTTCACATTGTGCTGGGGACTGCAGGGCATCCACGATTGCTTTGCGAGCTTCTTCGCTCAGAGAGAGAATTTCCCAGATGGAGAATCTGGTAGGGAGCTTCTTTAGCATTTTCATGACTCGACTGCCCACCCGGACATTAGATAATCTCATCTCCTCTGCCCATCGGGGTCTTGGAGGTTCATGTGGTGCCTGTGGCCTTTGCTGCCCATTTTCAATTTTATCTTCTTCATCGGTCTCTCGGAAGGCTTCTTCTGTAACGACTGTCCCTAGTTTTGCTAGGGGGTTACCTTCTTCATCTTCTTCATGTTGTTTCTGCTTTCCAGCCGCTGTCTGCTGGCATTTTTGCTTTTATCTGGAGCAGTATGAGCTGGTTGCTCATTTTCTAAGCTGGACAGGAACTCCAGGAATGAAGGGGCTTCATCTGCCTTCTTTTTGTCCTGGTACAGACTGGCAGGGGGAGGAACCTGGACACCTCGTATCTCTGGTTCCGGGATTTGATAGGGTTGCTCCCCTCTGAACATGATACTATGGTTGGTTGGTGGTGGGCGCCCCCATCTTCTCCCAGAACGTGTTGCATGGGCCGAGGTAGAGGCTTCGGCATGGTTAGCTTCTAGCGGAGCGTTGGATGCTTCCGGCTCATCATCCTCCCCGGGCAAGGAGAAGAGTACTGACAGAGTGTTACATTGTACTATCGTGACCTTCTTTCCTTTCTTGGATTTGGGCCGTTTCTTCTTCTTTTGGGAATTTGACCTTTCTGGCTCCTGCCCCCAGAAGGGTTCATTCTCAGCTTTTTCTTGTTCTGCCTCTGGCTGTTCTTTGATTTTCAATTCTTCGAACTGTTCCCAGAGTATACAGTCTTTCATCAGCAGATGCTTGGGCTTCTTCTGTTCGTACTCATCAAGCTCATTAATATACTGTTGCAGACCCCTGGCTGCAGGGCTTACCTCTTTATGCGTAGGGAGGGGAGTTTGTCTCCTCCGGTTGTGAGTAGGGATCTGGATGACTGGTCCGGTCTCAGCTGTATGCCATATTGGCTTTATTGGAGGCGGCTCGAGCCTTGGGGTAACACCCCGGATAACTGCTCCGCTGGTACTGGCTGCAGGAGTTTTCTTTCTGCTTTTTATGGGTATCATCTGCCATCCCTCCTGATTCTTCTGTGGGGTGAGGAAGCAAGCTTCATAGGTATGCTTGGTGCACTCTTCAACGGCTTCCTTGGGCAACTGTTGGTAGATTGAGATCATATTGGCAGCCACTCTCCAGGGTGGAGGCTCATGTGGATGGGGCGGCTTTACCTGGTAATCTCCCAGCTGCAGCTCACCTTTCTTGACCATTCCTTCCATGATATCTTTGAAGACATAACAATCTTCAATTGCGTGCCCCAGCGCACGGTGAAATGGACAGAACAGCGGACCATCTTTCTTTGTTGCATCTGCTGGTCTTTTGGGTTCAGGCAACGTTACCTTATTGAACTTGTATGCCTAGTTGAACAGTGCGGCCGTCTTATCTTTTGGGAAGGAATATGCTTTTCTCATCTTGTCTCTCAGAGAGACTTTATCTTTTCTTTCTGCTGTATCTGTCAGCGGGGGAGCTTCATCTGCCCCTTTCTTCCCCTTCTGTTGCTCGAAGGTCCTGAAATCGACGGTGTTGGCCTCAGAGTGTGATGGCCGTCGTTCATTGGATTTTCCCTTCGGCATAGTGAGAACATTGGCGGTAGGACGCTTGGACAAGAACGTCTCGACTTTCGCCACTATATTATTCAGCCGGTCAAATGTTCTGACATCTGCATTGATCATCTTTTCTAGCACCTCCCTCCTGAGGCTCTGCTTGCATATCTGCACCGCATCTTCTTGATGAGGAGGCCTTCGGCATCTCATGGCTAAGTTCCTCCATCTTTTGATGTAGTCCAGTGCGGTCTCATCTTGTTTCTGCCTAGTTGCATACAGCTCTGCTATCGTGATTTCTCTTTCCGTGACATGAAATCTGTCGCGGAATTTTCTCTGCATATCAGGCCAATCAACCACTGACCCAGCTGGCAGGCTTGAGTACCATTCAAAGGCCAACCCAGTGAGGGATGAGCCAAAGAACTTGAGCAGATAAGCTTCATCGACTGCTAGGTCGCCCATGATTGTAGTGTAGTAGGCTATATGCTCCCTAGGGGAGCCTTGGCCATTAAATTTCTCAAACTTCGGCGGCTTACTGACGCCTGGGGGTAGTTTCTTGGCAGCATACTGGGGAGGATAGGGTACTCTGTACACATCATAGGCACCCGCGTCGCCACCGGTCTTTTCTGACAGCTTCATTTCCACAATTCTTTCAATCATCTGCTTGTGGGCCACAGCTGGATCTATCTCTTCTGGGAAGAAGTGAGCTTGTTGCTGGCTGTGAGGAGTTGTCATCACAGTGGCGCGTAAGATGGGCGCGGTAGGCTGTGTCTGGGACACAGAGGGCTGAGCTGCTGTTTGCTGTGGAACAGGTTGGCTCGGTGTCTTGCCCTTATCAGCCAGGATAGTTGTTTCTGTGGAGCTGGATGTCTGCCCTGTAGGTTCAGCTTGCTTCGAGACTGATGTAGCTTCTTGTCTCTCATTGAGCTGTCTTCGGAGAGCGCTGATCTCCTGCTGATATCTTCTGAACATCATCTGGATCATGGGATCCATAGTCGATGGGATTTGTATATCTTCAGAAGTCCCTTCAGCATCATCAACGAAGGGGTTATCTCCATCTTCCGCTGTTACCACATTAACTGTCATAGTGGTAATCCTGTGAGCTTCATCCTCAATTTTCATTTTATCCTTTGCGGCCTGGCCTCTTCTTGTGACGGGACCCGGTCTAGTTGCCAGTCTGAGCAATTCATCTGACTGAGTTGGTAGTGTATCTTGCCCCCTGGCCAGTCCAGCCATGTTGCAGGCGAAGATTTGCATCTTTCCCTTTCGCTTGTAGGCCTTTCTTTTTATTTGACTAGGATATCTGAGCCGGTCAAAGACCGATATTCTTTCTTTGTCCTTTTCCCCGTGCAGGTCTTCTTCGTTATATCTGGCCCTGAGGCCTTCTCCATAGTCATTTGAATCGGAGGAGGAGGCTCCGATCATCATTTTTTGGAAGGTTTCTTCTTCTTCATCATCCTTGGTGCCCAAGGCACGGAATAGTCTTCGTTGACCTAGGGCAGAGCTCCCCAGGCAGTAGAAGTAGTCTCGGACTACTTGCTTTGTCTCTTCAGAGTTGTGCCTTTGCGGCTCAGGTTGGAACACCAGTCTTTCCTGGCTTCTTTGTTGATAGGCCAGTCTTGTTATCTGAGCATTCAAATGCTCGGCCTTGGAATATCTGAAGATGTCGGCCTGTCTGGCACAAGCCCTCGATCTTCTTGGGATGGCAACCATGACTGGTTCACGCATTCCCGCATCGCTATTCCGGCAGCAGTTGGTAGCAACATCATGGTTTTTTCTCTGCCATCTTCTGCCCCCGGCCCTGGGGCGGGTGGCAGCAAGGTCTTCTTTCTTCTCAGGTCTCCTACTCCTCATCATGGGGCGAACGGCAGTCAGTTTTCTTTCTGCAATATTTCTTTCATATCCGCTTCCCCAGACTCTGGGCTGAGCAGCAATAGCATTTCCTGTCTCTTTTCCCTCTCCTCTTTGGCTTCCCGCCTTGAAGTGGGTGACAGCATCATGGGTAACCTTCTCCTCATCTTGAGCTTGAGTCCAGCTCCGCATCTTCTTCGGTCGCCAGACCTGTTTGTATCTTGCCGGCTTGGGCGCCAGCGACTTCCTTCCATCAGCTTCCCAATTGGCCTTCCTGGTGGCCAGAACTTGGAACTTGTTGTCAATTTGGATGGTCGGGACAATCCTGTCCGGCCGGACCTCTCGGGGGCGACCGTCGAGGTTCACCCTAACATCGCCCATCATCATTGTCTTCCCAGAATTTGAAAGACGACGGTTAGCAGCGGCATACCGGCTCCTCCGGTTGGTTATTTTTCCCTTCTGGGCAGCAGTGGAGACCACGTCCCACCTTTGAACATGGTGCACATAGCAGGCGACGGCTGTCGAGGCCGTCTTCCCCGGTAAGCTAGTCTTCTCATCAGCAGCCCTTATCAGGGCACTTGCAGCGGCGCCTTGCTCGTTGTTATCGACCTGCAGAAGGTCTGTGAAGATAAGGCCCAGACAGTTGGGCATCCCGACGGCGGGCGGCATTGATCCGAACGCGAGGGGTACTGCCAGGTAGCCTTCTCGCACGTGCATGTCGATCGGCTGTTGGCCGAAGCAAACGGACATGATTCCGGCTGTCATTGTAGATTCCTGAGAATAAGGAAAGTACACAGAATCAGAGGTTTCAGGGGGGGCCCGCCGGGCCTACTACTTTAGCGTAAAGATGAAAGGAGGCTAATGTCCCACCGGGCGTGCCAGACTTGTGGACGCGTAATCTTATGTTTATTTATTTTTTTTGTTTATTGTTTATTCATTGATTTATTGGCGTGCCAGTCACATGTGTGACGATTTCATTGTGCGCTCGATCTGACTTGGTCAGTCGATTATGAGTGATCGTGTTTGGACCAAAAGCCCGTCATACCATGAACGTTATGACGTTAATTACGTCCTTCCAAGGAAGGACAACCCTTGATTAAACGCTAAAGTAGGAGGCCTTGGGAGGCAAACGGATATTCACATGCTTGACTTTAAACTTCATACCAGGGCCAGAGAGACAGGTAAGATAATAACATCAATCACAGAAACCGACTAGATCATGTGGTTGGCGGTCCAAACAGTTATACTTGGTGGATAGAAGATATTCATCACGGGAAGGCAAAGTCATGGCCATGATATAGGTTTAAAGCTTCGATTAGTATTTCGACGGCCTTTCCTCTTAATCTGGGTTATGCCCAGGGGGAAAGAGGCTATCACCCGCGGAGTATCGGGATGAGTGTCGAGAGCTAGGGAAGCCGAACCTCCCAACCCGTGTACATACGGGCTAGGGGGGGGGGGGCAATGTGTGATTTTCCCTTTGAAAAGGCTAGCGGGATTCATGCAGTGGCAAGACCCCCCGAGCAAAAGGGTTATTTGTAAATCCGTCGCGGTTAGGTGGAACATAGGGGTTATGACTCCCCTTCAATTTTATCCCCGGGACATATCGGGTGATCCACAGATATCCCTTGCGTGGGTTCACTTCGGATGTTGGAATTCATTGGGTGGTAGATCGGGCTCTCGGCACGCTCTGAATGGACACAGACTCTCGGCACGACCCGAAAATGGGAGGGCCAGGGCTTCCGGCATCAAAACAAGAAGGCTGGGGGTTCCCGGCGCCATGACGAGAGGGCTTGGGTTCCCGGCGCGACGAAGAGGAGCCAAAGGGGAGAGGGCCTTCGGCGCAGGCTTCCCGGCGCGAGGAAGAGATGCTAGAAGAGGGTCTCGGCGCGACGGGGCTGAGGAAGGCTCCCGGCGCGACGCGGCTGCAAAGGGGGGTGGCTCCCGGCGCGCTCAGCCGAAGGAGAGGAAACCTCCCGGCGCGGCCAGCATGCGGGGCTCCCGGCGCGACGGCCAGAGTGCAGGGCTCCCGGCGCGACGGCCAGGAAGCCAAAATTAGGTCTCGGCGCCCGAAGGATGGCGCCGAGAACTATTCATCGCGTTTACTGTAGGTTGATCCGAGAGGTATTTTGGCGCCGGGAACAGAACAGAGCTTACGATACTCTGTTTTAGGTTTTTATTGATTCAGGCCAAGGGCAGGGGTTTCTTTGGGGTTAAAAATTGGTCAGGGCATCAAAATTGAATTAGATTAGGCTTGGGCTTCATAGGAACATCAGGATCTGGGAGGACTTTGGGAAGGCCTAGGCATAGGGAAACCCTGTCACCAGTGTCATGCAGAATCCCAGGGGCAGTTTAATGTAGGCTTCGTGGTCCTGGGAGAATTTTGACAGCATCTCCCCCGGACTCAGCATTTGCTAGGGAATGATAGACGATCACCCACGGAGCGCTGGGGTGAAAGCCAAATAGAGGGGTATTGGACCCTTGATCATGCACATGCCTGCAGCACTGTTCCGATATCCCTCTAGAGGTCAACGAAGCTTACGCAGTGGCGGAGCTCCATTGCCTCGGAAGGTTATAAAAGCCGATCGAGTCCGGAAAATCTCGTAGAAAAGGGGAGGGTTATCCCCATTAATTGTCGTCCCTGAGGTGCACATTATGGCTCAAGGCACCAGAAGAATGCCGGTGGGTTAGGCTCCCGGCGCATGAACAAAGAGGCAGGTTTCCGACGCGTTGAAGCGAAGGCCAGGAGTTCCCGGTGTGAAGAGGAACTGCCCAGAGTGGGAGGTTCCCGGCGGGATGACCAAGGGAGAGGGGACCCTCGGCGCAGCGAGGAGGAGACCAGGGAGTAGGACTCCCGGCGCCACGGTCAGAGTGCAGGGCTCCCGGCGCGGCCATGTTAGAACAGTTCTCGGCGCCTGAAGGATGGCGCCGAGAGCTATTCACCTGATTTACTGTACGCGGGGCCGAGAGCTATGAGGACGCCGGGATCAGAACAGGGCTTTACGGTACCCTGTTCTTAGATCTGTTAGGGATTCAGGGGTTTCTTGACGATTCAGGCCGAGGTAAATAGGTCCAGTGAGGTCAAAATGAATCAATTCCTCGGGTTTCAACTGGATTTGGCTTAGGTTTCAAAGAAAGTCCAAGATCAGAGAGGAAACCGGGAGGGAAAAATCAGGGTACAGAGAACCCGTGTCACCACTGCCGTGTAGAGTCCGGGGACAGCTTGATGTCGTCTTTCATCATCCTGAGAGCCAAGAGATGGCTGTCTCTGGACCCAGGGATGATTTTGACAGTGCCAATAGGCAAAAACCATAACGTCTAGAACTATAGAAAATCACTAGCAGCGGCCATTGAAAGCATTGCCAATATCGATAGCAGACTGCCCCAGAAGCCAAGAGATAATCTGTCTCTGGCCCTGGGGCAAGCCTGGGAGGCTCCCCGCAAGCGACACCGAACGGCCATGGGCATCGGTATAACTAGAGCCACACTTATTCTGCTGAAGACGATTGAATCCGAAGACCCATTAGAGAATCAGGCGCGCTTCAGTCGAGCTAAAACAACGAAAACATGTAAAGGAAAGACATAGCAACATACGGAGAGATAGCTGGCAGATGTTTCAATCACCCAACGCCCAAACGGGCCATTAGAGCATTTCATATCATCAGATCACCCCAGAACTCACATCAATCGCACGGAGGGAATGAGGGAGAAGGAGATGAATAGACATCAGGATATCCCGGTTACATCCAAAATCAAAATCGAGATAAACTCGGCAGGATTACATGAATAAGAAAAAAAAATAAAACCATGGGGGAGGGCGGAGCATTGACTCCTCTCCCTCCCCGGATGCCCACCTGGAGCTTCTTCCCTGGGGAATCGGTCTCTTCTCTCTTTCTTTTTCAGCGGAGGAGGCTCTCTCTCTCCCTCTGGCTTCTTCTTTTTTTTTCTTTTTGATTGATGATCTCGCTTCCGATCCTCCGCTCGATCCCCTTTTCTTTCAAAGGGGGGGGGGGGTTTATATAGGTCTCATTCTCGTGTGTTCTCGGTGGAGAGCAGTCGGCGCGACCGTCTTCTTAGCCACAGCTCCCGGCGCGTCCAGCGGCCCTTCGTGGAAGCTCCCGGCGCCATGGTCAGAAGCCCAATCAGCCGGCCCATTTAGTGCCTTTTTTTTTTTTTTTAGGCCACATAATTGCCTTGGCTTCCCTTAGTCATTTTGTATTGACTTTTATCAGAACCGAAAGAGGCCACTTTAGTAGTGACACAGCTTTGTTGAGATCATCTCGAGGTTCCATCAGTGAACAAACTGGGGTTTTAATCAGTATTGTCGTCTGAATGACGACAAAACCGGGTATGTTTCATCGGCATCGTCATCCGAACGGTGACAAGACCGGACATCAACTTCAGTCTGACAGACTTCGGCCGGGTGTGTAATCTGTGTAGAGGATTCTTCATTTGTCCTGTCTTTGCCAAAAGCCTTCGTAATCTTCATCTGTCGGCTCCGACTTCTCATCAGAGTGTGCTTGGAGGTCTTATCAGTCGAGTGACTGCGGCTTCATCGGTGCTGCCGTTTGAATGACATCGGCACCGGGCATCAGCTTTGGCCGACAAAGGCTTTAGCCGGGTGAATGGTGGACGGGCTTCATCATTGATCTTTCACTGTTGGTCAGACCCTCTTTTCAATTGTGCTTCCACCCTTGTTCATTTTCCAGGTGTCAACAGTCAGTCAGTTAGTTTCTATAATTATCCGGGTGTTACATGTGTTTTCAGGCTCCAGGACGTTGCAGGCACGTTGTGCGTTTTTCGAGGATCATGGAAATGATTTCCCCCTATTTTTATATTTTCTAGATTTCTAAAACCCAAAATTTCTTTTCTATAAACAAACCCTTTCACCCCCGCTCTCCCCTCACTTCTCATTTCTCTCCCTCTCTCTTATCACGTTCTCTCTTTCTCTCCCTCTCTTCTCCGACGACCGATGGAGGACGGCGAGGGCGAGGTGGAGGCGACACAGGCGGCGAGCAGCCGAGGGTGGAGGGTGGAGCGAGGCGGTGGCGCGGCGTGGGTTCGTGAAGCATTTTCACATGGAATCGTCGTCCTCGATGCAGGTAATCTTCGGTGGAGGTAGGGGGATGTATCCCTCACTCCTGTACTTTATTTTCCCCGCATTTTGTAGGTCGAGGTGAGCCGAGTGTGGGTTTATTTCACGCCGAGGGTTAAAAGCATGATTTTAGGGCGAGTGACAGTTTTCACCGGATCGGGCGACGTTTCGCCATTTTCTTTCTTGCATTTTGTGGTTTGGGACCGGGGGAATGGTCCCCATTATTTTCCCCCTCGATTGGGATTGAGCGGGCATGGAACCGGGCCTCTGAGGTTAGGGTTGGACAGGTTCCTGTTGTGCCCGTGCGGTTTTGATGTCAGCAAGCACTATGAGTATGAATGATTTATCACCATGTGTCTGCACTTGTTAGTTCTCCTGCATACATTGCATCAGTTCAATATCTGTCATATGCATACATTGCATCGGTGCTTCATCAGGTGCTTTATTTCGAAGTCGATGCGTATTCATGAGCATAGTCAGTGCATTCGGTTGTTTCATGCATATACAAAGTCTGCACATTCTCTGCTGATATGTCCGAGCATTCATTCTCAATGTGCATACTTTCCTATATGCATTTGTGCGATCTTTCAAAACAAAGTCTATACACTCTTTACCATGCATTCAAAGTCTATACATTCCATTGCTGGTACGAGTGGTTAAGTTCATGCATCATAACTCCAGCAAGTCTATACATTCTTGCATCGTTGTGCTTCACGCATACACAAAGTCTGTACATCGTCTTGTCGCATGCATGCAAAGTCTGTACATTGGTGTCGCATGCACACTAAGTCCATACACTCCTTGATAGCATGCCTGAGCACTCATTGTCATTGTACATACTTTCCTATATGCATTTGTGCATCTTTCAAGACAAAGTCTGTACACTCTTCACCCGGCATTCAAAGTCTAAACATTCTGTTGCATACATACGTAAGGCAGTGTCATGCACTCAAAGTCCACACATGCACATGTATAGTTTGTGCGTTATGCATTCATGCTTAAACTCTAGGCATAGCAAGTCTGCACATTGGTTGTACATTGCACATAAAGTCTGTACACTCGTTGATGGCATGCCCGTGCATTCATCATCAATGTGCATACTTTATTATATGCATACTGCATTACACGCTATAAAGTCTATATAGGCTCAGTTCAAATATCAAACTTACTCGATGCATCCTTTCTTTCCTTTCAGATTAACTCACACTGACAATAAGCCTGATCTGACAGGACTGTTGCTCAAGGAGCTTAAGAAGGGCACGTGATCCAAGAATGGAGGAAGTGCCAGGATCGTGACATGTGTAGTGCAGCAGGCTGAAATGCTACCACGTGTTCAAGGCGCTAGGGCGGGAATTCATGGAGGACACACACCCACCTATCTGCTCCTGCTATAAAAAGAAGACTTCTCCATCTGGAGAAGATGCTCGTGTAGAGAGGATCAAAAGTAACATTAGAAGAGTAGAAGCAGACAGAAATTGCACGATCCAGAGAGAAGAAAAAAAGAAGAAGAGCAGAGGAGGAGAGTGTTCGAAAGAGAAAGAGAGAAGAAGAGGAAGAAAGAAAGAGAGAGAGAGCTTTTGAGAGTAGTGATCGAGAGAAGAAAAGAGTGATCAGCAGAGAAGTATAGAGAAGCAGAAGAAGAGAAAGAAAGGAAGAGAGAGGTAGAGAGCTCTAAGGGAAGAAGAAAATGTTGTGTGCCTGTGGTTTTGATGATAGCAAACACTATAAGTCATCATCTATTTTAGTCTGCATACTGTTTGAGTTTGTATATAAATCTGTTTGAATCTGTTTTAGTCTGCATACTGTTTCTATTTTAGTCTGCATACTGTTTGAGTCTGCATATAAATCTGTTTGTGTTGCATATGAATGTTTCATTGAACATCTTATCTGAATTACATAACCAACGAACAGGCTGAGGCTGTGTGTTCTGTGCATTGGTGCATTTCATAATTGTTGATGCATTTCATAATTGCATTTTATCTAGATTGTTTGATGTTAGTCTATACAATGGGTGATGCTGCTATACCCTTTCAGCATAGTCTTTACATCCGTTAACAGTATGCCTGAACTTTGTTGGATGAAGTCCATACATTGCTTAAGTCTGTACAGAGTCTGTCTAGACAGCACACATTTCATGTCTGTACATTCTTCATATTCACAGTCTATACATTCATTACTGGTGCGAGCAGTATAGTTCATACATTGCTTAAGTCTGTACAACGTGTGGTGTTGCATAGTCTGTACATGCAGTGTCTCACTCACTCAGCAAAGTCTGTACATCCGTAGACAGCCTGCCTGAACTTTGTTGAATGAAGTCTATACACTTGCCAACATGTCTCTCATGCATTATGTCTAAAGTCTATACATTGTCTGGACACACTCAAGTCCATACATTGTACTGTCTACACTTTGTTGCAGCTAATCTGAACATTCTTCAGTGAAGTCTATACATCGCTTGCCTTGCCTACATTCACTGCCCTTGCACGCACACAAAGTGTGTACATTCGTTGAAGGCTGTCCAAGCATTCATTGCTGTAATGTCTATACGACAGTTCAGCAAGTCTGTACATTGGACTATGCTTGCACATCATTGCGGAGTTCAAGTCTGTACGTGCATCACTCATCAAGTCTGCACATTGATAGCTGAAGTCCATACACTTACTGCTGGCAAGTCTACACATTGCATAGCATGCAAGTGTCCAAGTCTATACATCGCATGGCACAGCATGCGTCCAAGTCTGTACATTGTGTAATGCATGTGTTCAAGTCTATACACTGCTGAATGTAAGTCTGTACATTCTCACCTTTACCTACGTTGTGTGAACGCAAGTCTATACATTGCGGTCTACACCTACGTTCAAGTATGTACATCGTTCGCTTAGAGTCCATACAGCTGTGTCTATACATTGGCTGGCTTCTTCATGCATTTGCTAGTCTATACAGTCACATCAAGTCTATACATTCTTTTAAGCTCAAAATCTGACGCCCACCAATAGTGGCGTCACTTCTAAAATAAACGCCTAGGAAAGAGGCGTCTTTTACCATTGTGCATACTTTGATAGACGCAGAGTCTATACATCCCCCACAGCAAGCATAGCATGTCTGCACATCGCTTGCACAGCACGCTTAAGTCTATACATTATGTTGCATCGTTGCACGCCTAGTCTATACATAGTCTGGCTGCCTGCACGCCATGTCTGCACATCGGTTGCATAGCACAACTAAGTCTATACATCCAATTGCATCGCATGTCTGCAGAGTCTAGACATTCGTCCCACAGCCTGCAGCTAAGTCTACACAGCCTCCACAGCAAGTCTATACAACGTCCCACAGCTGCGCTGCAAAGTCTATACATCGTGGCAGCCTGCACGCAGCAAGTCTATACATCGCTGCCAGCCTGCACGCAGAGTCTGTACATTGCGTCCGCCAGCCTGCACGCATCAAGTCTATACATCGCTACTAGCCTGCAATGCAGAGTCTGTACACTGCATACACACTACATCCTTATGTCTAAACTCTGCTGCTTTTATATGAAGTCTATACAGCCTGTGGCTTGTACATCGACTGAACTCTTCATTAAACCTGTAGGTGTCTGGGCATGTGATCCGAGGTTGGCACCTGGCACGTGATCCGAGGACAACGCCCTAATTGCTGCTGCTATAAATACGAAGCCTTCTTCCACTGAAGAAGATAGATGAAGATAGAGAGGAAGATGAAGCAGACAATGCAGAGTGTGATTCTGATCGAAATAGAAGAGTTGGAGCAGTGAGGCAGTGAGCTGCAATAGTAGGAAAAGAAGAAGAGAAAAGAAGAGACAGAGAGAGCCTGCGAAAGAGAAGAAAAAGAAGAGTGAGAAGAAGAGAGAGCTAGAGTAAAAGAAGCTTCAATTGAAGATCAGTTGCTGCTGGACCGTGGATCAAATCCAGGCCAGCCAGCTCCTGCGAGAGCCACATTTTGATTTTATATTTCCAACTTTTAGTTGTTGTATTTTCTTTTATTGTTTTCTTTTCAAACTGAACATTGTTCTTCCAATTCTTTGGTTGGAGATCAGGTTCCTCTTGTGGACTCAGGAGAATGGAGACTGTGTCTCCGGTCTGCAAGTGACTGAGTGTCGCTTGTGGTTTCCCTCCGGTTGGGAGGAAGGGAGGTCCGAGACCTCTGGGTTGCAAGTGGCTGGGAGTCACTTGTGGGTTCCCTCCTGGTTTGGAGGAAGGGAGATTCATCTCCGGTTCTGGTCTTGTGGGTTGCAAGTTCAGGTGTTCCCTCCTGGTCTGGAGGAAGAGAGACTTCGGTCTCTGGTTTGCTAGTGACTGGGTGTCACTAGTGGTTCCCTCCGGTTGGGAGGAAGAGGGGAGGTTGTTCCCCTGGTCAAGCTATGTGGCAGCAACTTGTTTGCAGACTGAGTCTGCTTTTTAGCTGATTGCTAGTGGAAGCCTCACTCCGGTTGGGAGTGAGGGGTGGACGTAGGTCTGTGGACCGAACCACCTAAAAAATCTCTTGTGCAGTGGTTTGTTTGATTGCTTGCTTCCGCTAGATGCATGCTAGGACCGTGATCTGTTTGATTATCCATGTCCTAGAGTTTAATTGGGTTTGCATCTTTTATGTTTGAGCAATTGTCCACTGATCTTGTGCTTATCATTTCATACAAATTTTAAATTGGTCAAAACTCTTTAGAAGATCCATTCACCCCCCCTCTGAATCTGTGTTTATCTATCGCACCAAACTATCAATTGGTATCAGAGCGATTCTCTGACTGATCAGATCCAACGATCTGCAGAAGATCCTGTTGTCTTTGGTGCATTTCTGAATTTACTCTCTATTGCATTAATCTGCTTGCCGATTTAATCAATGGGTTCTCCACCGGTTTTCAATGGCTCTAATTTTAACTCATGGGTTAGCAGTCTACATAACTATGTGAATTTGATGGATCCAGATCTGTGGAAGTTAATCTCACATGGTCCTCACAGACTGCCAAAGAAAGAGTCCAAATGGACTAACAGTCACGGATCAAGAAATGGAGAGAATCAGAAAGTTTTGAAATTAATGAAAGAAGCTACTGACAAGGCTCTACATTCCTTTTTCCATGACTGCAGGTCCGGTAAGGAGATTCTGGATAAGCTGAAGCTAGCTCAGAGGGGAAATGAAGACAACTGCCTGATGGCTGACAAGAGCAACCATAACAGTGATCAAGATGAATCCGAAGATGCTGAAGAGGTAACCAATCCTTTCTCTAGTTACACTTTAGACGACTGGGAAGATGCCTATGCCAATCTGTTAGAATCCTATGAAAGACTAAAGAAGAAGAATAAAAAACTGATAAAGAAGCTAAAGAATCATGAGGATGCTAAATCTCGAGGTAAAAACCCTGAAACTCTGAAAATTGAAAATGACATATTTAGAAGACAGTTAACAGATTTTGATTCTATTAGTTCAGACTTAGATCATTTGAAATCTGAAAAATAAACTCTTATGAAACAAATTGGATTACACAAAAAGGAGAATCAAGAGCTTGTTTGTGAAATTGCTGAACTAAAGGAAAGACTCAGCTCAACTGATGATGATCAGGCTCATAACAATGATGTTGTTCAAAATGAAGAACTGGTGAGAAACTTAGAGCTTGTCAACTCTGAATTGGAAAACATGAAATCTGAAATTGAAATACTCAAAAACCAGCTCAAAGAATCTGAACACAAATCAAATAATCTTGAAAAAGTAAATAGTTTTGTTTCTGAGAAACTGGAGGCTGAGAGAGTAATAAACTTACAGCTTCAGAAAAATTTCAACAAACTTCAATCTGAAAAACAACAAGAAATGTTTTATGAATGTCAGTTTTCATCGGATGATTGGGTGCTTGATGATGAACTCACAGAGCAAAACAATAAGTTGAAAGAAGAAATCAACAAACTAAAACATCTAAACACCCAGCTGACAGATAGGTTATTGACAATGGAAAAAGGCAAGTGTGTGAGCATAGATAATTCTGATAGGTTGGTGAATGCTGAACAAGAAATTGAGAGTCTAAAAACCATCAACCTAATGTTGAGTGGAAATGTCAATTGCTATGAAGAGAAGATAGCTAACTATGAGCTCACTATCACATCCCTTCAATAAGAAATTGATGATCTTAACAAGTCTCTATCTGAAGTTGACAATGAAATAAAATTAAAACAGGAAGTTGAAAAACTCAAAAGTCTGAATGATGCCTTGTATCAACAAGTCATTTCCTGTGAAACAGATCTGTCCAAATATGAAGCTAATATTTGTGGCTTAAATTCTGAAATTCAAGATTTGAAAAACTCCTTGTCAAAATTTGTCAAGGGAAAGGACAATCTGAATAAGCTTCTGGGAAAGAGTGATAACTCTCAGAGAGAGGGGATGGGTTACAGTTCAACAAACAAAAGGATCAATAGCAATAAAATTTCAACTGTGTTTGTAAAAGCTTCTGATCAAAACATAACTGCTGGTTCTTCTGTTTTTCAATTTACTGCACAAAAACCTACTGTCAGTCCCAAAACTGTAGGACAAACTCAAAAATTTAAAAAGGATGAAAACCTACAGAAAAAGGACAAAACTACTCCAGTTGGTACAAAGACTGTTGCACACAATTCACATGACCTCTCAAACGCTCATACTAAAAAGGGGTCGTGCTATTATTGTGGGAAAGTAGGTCACATAATGGAAGATTGCAGATTAATGTTAAAAGATGAGCATGGTAGTGAAACATCACATTCTAGAAATTCTTTTGATAGAAACCATGCTGCTAGGAAGCCTGATGCTTCATGTTATTATTGTGGGAAGCATGGTCATCTCATGAGTGAATGTCTTATCATGAAAGAAGACAATAAACTGCATGCCAGGTCTTCCATTCATTTTCATGGTCCATATGGATCTAAACACAATTCTAGTCAGCACATTGTGTGCTTCAACTATAATAAGCCTGGGCACAGGGCTGCTAAGTGCTGGTTTAGATCCACTTGGAGTAAAAATGATTTTAAAAGTAAGCAAATCAGATGCTTCGAATGTGGGAAAAATGGGCATACAGTCAAGGACTGTTGGTATGTTCAAAAGAATTCTGTTAACCCCCATTTTGTCAAATTCCCTGCAAAACCATTTGTGAAAATTTCATGCTATAACTGTGGGAAGCCAGGCCATAGATATGCTGAATGTTGGCTGAGTAATAACAAGCATCAAACTGTTCATGCATACAACAGAAAATCTTATGAACATGTTTATAAACATCATCCTGCTGTTAATATGCATCATAAGAACCAAAAACCAGCCATTTCATGTAGATACTGTGAAAATTTTGGACATTCTATGGATGACTGTTCACTGATGAAATTTGATGATAATGTTGCTATGAAATTGTTTAGAACACCTGTTAGGGGTAAGACAGGACCCAAAGCTGCTTGGGTCCCTGCAGGATCAAAATGATCAATATTTTGCAGGTGTGCCTTGGAATGAACGAAGAGGGGTAAATAAACCAAGGCATTCAAGAATGAAACCCCTAGGATTGCACTACTCAGGTCAGTTCTGAAAACTTATCTTAAATTGCATATCTGAAATTGTGAATCTTGGATAACTGCATATCTGGTATGAACTGTCCATGCATAATTGTCATATTTTTTTTGCATATCATGATTCATGCATACATGCTCCTTTATTTGTTTGACACTTGCATTGAGCTTCATGGAATTACTTGTTTGCACTTTGAGCTGTGTGTGCATATATGTGAATTGCATATACATACATTAGACATACAGTCATTGAAAATCTGATGCAAGTAGGACTGTCAATATTGCACTGTCATTCATGACCACTATGGTATATTAAATGGTAAGCTACCAAAAGGCAGGGAAATCTGTCTGGAGGTTCTTACTATGTGAGAGGTGGTCTTTTAGACCAAGTGCTCCGCCAAGTTCCATGGGTCATATTATTTAGTAGGGCAGTCTGAATGAACATGAGTCTCTGCATGTCTTTGCATACATGTAGTTAATTGCATTGCATTTAATTTCATTGAAAATGCCAAAAAGTTTGTCTGAATGCATATTGTCAGGTGGAGTCAATGCATTGCATGCAGGTTGTCAGATGCATACTCTTTTTTCAAAATTCATTGCATATTAAACCTTGAAGATCTTGAAACATTCCTGACCTCCTGTTACCTTACATGAAATACATATTGAAAAATAAAAAAAAAGAGGGTTGCATGCATGTACTCAGGGGGAGCATCCATACGATTGTCAGTTTTCCATTTGATTCTGTCTCTCCTTCTGGTCAGTCTCTCAGTCAAGTTTGCATTGAGGATTTCAAATTGATGTCTCCATGCTGTCTCTTTTATCTTGTCAAAAGAAATCTCAGCTCAATAATCAAATGAGAAGATTTCAATCTGCATATCATGATCATAAATCTGATTTTGCTATCAATAAAGAAATCTCGCATTATGTGGAATTATGAACGTCTAAAAGGGCTTAAATTGGTTTAGATTTAATGCATTCTGTAAGTTTGAAGATGAATTTCTTGAAAATATCTGAATCAGACTTAATAAACCTTAACCATGCACTTCATGTCATACTTTGAAAGACCTTCTAAAATTTGTCATATTCAGATCATGACCCAATTAGTTGAAATGCATGGAATCTGTATTGTTTTTAAACAAGTCTTTCTTCAACACCTTGGGTAACTGTTTAAATAAAAAAATTGTGCTAAATGAATGGCAGAGCAATGATCAAATGCGCTGAGAAACTAGGATCCTTGTCAAAGATAATGGGCCCTAAGTCATGAGGCTTCTTGATCAACTCTGTTCAGAATTTTTATTTTAAAAAAAATGATATCATGTCTGAAACAGAATGGGAGTTTCTGCTGAGTAAGCTAGGGGTACTGGCGTCTAACCAGCGTCTACCTTTACGACAAAAGGCATGAACCATCCCTGACTGTTCTCTAAATGAAGTGAAATAATTTTTTTTCAGCTAAACCCATTAAGTGTTTATCTCTAAAATGATCTTTTGTTTAACCTCAATACTTATGTATGATTTTTCCTAAAAGAAGTCATTGAAATCAATTGATTAAGATGCTGGGAGGTTAATTGAAGTAGTGTTATGTATGCTTGGTTCATTTCTATTAAAATCTGAATTCAGATGTGAGTATAATTTTTATTGAAAAACTGAGTCTGCATCACTTTTAAACCAAGCTTGACTTGTTAAGTTTCATTCACAAGTCTTCATAATGGAAGTCTCTAAAGCTGTTACATCTTCAGATTTATGAAATTGATATCCCATTGAAAACCTTTCTCATTCATTTTGAATGCTTACTTCCTTTCATTGGACTCCATTCTGAAATAGATTCATTGTTGATTTCTTTATGTCCTATGCTTCATTCCAATCACTGTCCATCTAAGGAGGAGAATTTTTGTTGTCCCTGTGGTTCATCTGACTATCTGTGTCTCCTTCTCATCTACACTCATAAGTCTCCATCTAATGAGGGGGGGCTTTCCTGTCAGGCTGAGTGTCATTCATAAAGGGGTAGATATAGTCAGCATCATTAATGTCCCTTTCATTGCTGTTGTAAAAAAAGGGGGAGAATAAATTTCATGGCTTAGTCAAAGGGGGAGTCTTTAATTCCATCATCTTATGCATTCTTATACTTCCCTCTCAATCTAATGTCTTTTTGCTGAAGTCAAAGGGGGAGAATAAATTGACTCATAGTGTTCATAGTGTTGCCATCATCA
Source organism: Amorphophallus konjac (assembly GCA_022559845.1). NCBI lineage: Eukaryota > Viridiplantae > Streptophyta > Magnoliopsida > Alismatales > Araceae > Amorphophallus > Amorphophallus konjac. Next base: position 103,460,164 of record CM040126.1, on the reverse strand, counting down.
AAAAGGGGGAGATTATTATGTCCCTGTGATTTTGATGATAGCAAACACTATAAGTCATCATCTGTTTTAGTCTGCATACTGTTTGAGTCTGCATATAAATCTGTTTGAATCTGTTTGAGTCTACATAATGTTTGAGTCTACATATAAATCTGTTTGAATCTGCATAGTCATCATCTGTTTTAGTCTGCATACTGTTTGAGTATGCATATAAATCTGTTTGTATTGCATATGAATGTTTCATTGAACATCTTATCTAAATTACATAACCAACGAACAGGCTGAGGCTGTGTGTTGTGTGCATTGGTGCATTTCATAATTGTTGATGCATTTCATAATTACATTTTATTTGGATTGTTTAATGTTAGTCTGTACAATGGGTGATGCTGCTATACCCTTTCAGCATAGTCTGTACATCCGTTAACAGTATGCCTGAACTTTGTTGGATGAAGTCCATACATTGCTTAAGTCTGTACAGAGTCTATCTAGACAGCACACATTTCATGTCTATACATTCTTCATATTCACAGTCTATACATTCATTACTGGTGCGAGCAGTATAGTTCATACATTGCTTAAGTCTGTACAACGTGTGGTGTTGCATAGTCTGTACAGGCAGTGTCTCACTCACTCAGCAAAGTCTGTACATCCGTAGACAGCCTGCCTGAACTTTGTTGAATGAAGTCTATACACTTGCCAACATGTCTCTCATGCATTATGTCTAAAGTCTATACATTGTCTGGACACACTCAAGTCCATACATTGTACTGTCTACACTGTGTTGCAGCTAATCTGAACATTCTTCAGTGAAGTCTATACATCGCTTGCCTTGCCTACGTTCACTGCCCTTGCACGCACACAAAGTGTGTACATTCGTTGAAGGCTGTCCAAGCATTCATTGGTGTAATGTCGATACGACAGTTCAGCAAGTCTGTACATTGGACTATGCTTGCACATCATTGCAGAGTTCAAGTCTGTACATCCATCACTCATCAAGTCTGCACATTGATAGCTGAAGTCCATACACTTGCTGCTGGCAAGTCTACACATTGCATAGCATGCAAGTGTCCAAGTCTATACATCGCATGGCACAACATGCGTCCAAGTCTGTACATTGCATAATGCATGTGTTCAAGTCTATACACTGCTGAATGTAAGTCTGTACATTCTCACCTTTACCTACGTTGTGTGAACGCAAGTCTATACATTACGGTCTACACCTACGTTCAAGTCTGTACAGCGTTCGCTTAGAGTCCATACAGCTGTGTCTATACATTGGCTTGCTTCTTCATGCATTTGCTAGTCTATACAGCCACATCAAGTCTATACATTCTTTTAAGCTCGAAATCTGACGCCCACCAATAGTGGCGTCACTTCTGAAATAAATGCCTAGGAAAGAGGCGTCTTTTACCATTGTGCATACTTTGATAGACGCAAAGTCTATACATCCCCCACAGCAAGCATAGCATGTCTGCACATCGCTTGCACAGCACGCTTAAGTCTATACATTGTGTTGCATCGTTGCACGCCAAGTCTATACATAGTCTGGCTGCCTGCACGCCATGTCTGCACATCGGTTGCATAGCACAACTAAGTCTATACATCAAGTTGCATCGCATGTCTACAGAGTCTAGACATTCGTCCCATAGCCTGCAGCTAAGTCTACACAGCCTCCACAGCAAGTCTATACAATGTCTCACAGCTGCGCTGCAAAGTCTATACATCGTGGCAGCCTGCACGCAGCAAGTCTATACATCGCTGCCAGCCTGCACACAGAGTCTGTACACTGCGTCCGCCAGCCTGCACGCATCAAGTCTATACATCGCTACTAGCCTGCAATGTAGAGTCTGTACACTGCATACACACTGCATCCTTAAGTCTAAACTCTGCTGCTTTTATATGAAGTCTATATAGCCTGTGACTTGTACATCGACTAAACTCTTCATTAAACCTGCAGGTGTCTGGGCACGTGATCCGAGGTTGGCACCTGGCACGTGATCCGAGGACAACGCCCTAATTGCTGCTGCTATAAATACGAAGCCTTCTTCCATTGAAGAAGATAGATGAAGATAGAGAGGAAGATGAAGCAGACAATGCAGAGTGTGATTCTGATCGAAATAGAAGAGTTGGAGCAGTGAGGCAGTGAGCTGCAGTAGTAGGAAAAGAAGAAGAGACAGAGAGAGCCTGTGAAAGAGAAGAAAAAGAAGAGTGAGAAGAAGAGAGAGCTAGAGTAAAAGAAACTTCAACTGAAGATCAGTTTCTGCTGGACCGTGGATCAAATCCAGGCCAGCCAGCTCCTGCGAGAGCCACATTTTGATTTTATATTTCTAGCTTTTAGTTGCTGTATTTTCTTTTATTGTTTTCTTTTCAAACTGAACATTGTTCTTCCGATTCTCTGGTTGGAGATCGGGTTCCTCCTGTGGACTCAGGAGAAGGGAAACTGTGTCTCCGGTCTGCAAGTGACTGAGTGTCGCTTGTGGTTTCCCTCCGGTTGGGAGGAAGGGAGGTCCGAGACCTCTGGGTTGCAAGTGGCTGGGAGTCACTTGTGGGTTCCCTCCTGGTTTGGAGGAAGGGAGATTCATCTCCGGTTCTGGTCTTGTGGGTTTCAAGTCCAGGTGTTCCCTTCTGGTCTGGAGGAAGAGAGACTTAGGTCTCTGGTTTGCTAGTGACTGAGTGTCACTAGTGGTTCCCTCCGGTTGGGAGGAAGAGGGGAGGTTGTTCCCCTGGTCAAGCTGTGTGGCAGCAACTTGTTTGCAGACTGAGTCTACTTTCTAGCTGATTGCTAGTGGAAGCCTCACTCCGGTTGGGAGTGAGGGGTGGACGTAGGTCTGTGGACCGAACCACCTAAAAAATCCCTTGTGCAGTGGTTTGTTTGATTGCTTGCTTCCGCTAGATGCATGCTAGGACCGTGATCTGTTTGATTATCCATGTCCTAGAGTTTAATTAGGTTTGCATCTTTTATGTTTAAGCAATTGTCCACTGATCTTGTGCTTATCATTTCATATGAATTTTAAATTGGTCAAAACTCTTTAGAAGATCCATTCACCCCCCCCCTCTGGATCTGTGTTTATCTATCGCACCAAACTATCAGAAAAGCTTCATTGGTAGATTTGTTTTCACTGGCCTTTGGATCAGATCCAAGCCAGTCAGCTCCATGAGAGCCACATCTATGTTCCATCGTTTACAGCTTTCTGTCGCTGTGATTTATCATCTTTTGTTTTCTTTTGAACCTTTATTCAAGTTGTTAGTCATCGGAGCAAGCTGTGTTGCTCAGCGGTTGCAGAGGAGGATTCCTCTGGTCGGCTAAGCTGTATTGCCCAGTGGGTCAAGCTGTTAGGCAGCGGATGGCTAAGCTGTACTGCCCAGCGGAAGCAAGCTGTGATGCTCAGCGGATGTAGGCAAGCTGTGAGGCCCAGCAAGTTAAGCTGTGTATCAGCGGAAGCCACACTCTGGTTGGAGTGTGGGGTGGACGTAGGTATGCGGACCGAACCACCTAAAAATTCCTTTGTGCACTGTGGTTTGATTGCGTAGTCTTATTTCGTTAGATGAATGCTTAGGGCCGATCAGTCTTTCTCTGGCTGGTGAGGTGTATGATTGCACCTTGACTGTTCGACATTGGTTTTAAGAGTTCTTCTGACACCGTTCTTCACGTCATCTTTCTGATATTCGGTAAGCACTTTAGATAAGTAAGTGAACCTCTTCAATTCTGCATCCACTCACTAGTTAGAGATTTTAATTGGGCAAAATTTGAGGAGGGGATTCATTCACCCCCCCTCTGAATCCATCGCACCGATCCCAACAATTGGTATCAGAGCGTGTCTCTGACTTTCCAGATCCAACGATCTGCAGAGGATCTTGCTGTCGTCGATGCTATCTCGCTTTTGGTGCATTTCTTGTCGATTGTTTTGTGCGTTGAATCTATTTGCCATCTGTCCTAATGGCTCGTCCTCAGATTTATGATGGTTCTAACCTCAGTAGTTGGCTAGGAGGCCTATGTGTTTACGTGAACTCCATTGATCCCAAATTATGGAGTCTTCTATCTAAAGGCCCACACCAATTATCTCATGATGAGACCAAATGGTCTAGAGAGGACAAATTAAAGAACCGTGATAATATCACAGTTCTTAATATTTTGAAAGCTGCAGTTAATACTGACAGATTTCCTTTTATTCCCAGGTGCGCTTCTGGAAAAGAAATTCTTGATAGAATCACGGCTGCAAATGGGTAACAAGAAGAGAATCAATGCTTGATGGCCAACCGAGGTGATCACCACTCTGATCAACAGGAGGAATCGTCATCCATAGTAAGCTCTGGATCTAAAGAAGTTTCGCTTGATGATTTATGGAATATAAATGAAGAACTTACAGATAGATGTACGAAATTAAAATATGAAAATAAAAGATTGAGGAAAACGATTGAACAGTATAAATCTGAACTCTCTTGTGAAAACTGTCCAAATCTGAAACAATCTTATGATGCATGTATGCTAGATATTCATAACTGTAAGGAACAGATTGTGTCTTTGAAAAATGAGAATCAAACATGTTTAAACAAGATATCTGAACTGGAAAACAAGTTGAATGAGAAGAATGATGAACATCTAATGAGCTTGCAAGAGTTTAGTAAGGTTAATTCTGAATTGAATAAACTGAAACTCGAAAATAAAGAACTGAAGAAACAAAATAAGAAACTCATGGTCTTGAACACTGTAGCATCTGAAGGATGGTTAACCCATGAGAAAGAGAAAGTTGTAAATAAAGAAACTCAGTCTGAGAAGGAACATAAATTGAAACAAGAATTAGAAATGGTCAAAAATCTAAATGATGCTATGCAGAGACAGATTCTTGTATGTGAAGAAGATTTGATAAATTCTGAACTCAAAATCTCCTCTTTGCAATCTGAAGTAAATGAACTTGTTCATTCCATGCCTAAATCTGTCAAGGGAAAAGAGAAAATGAATGTTCCTTTGTGTGATAATGCCACTGAATCATGTGGAGAGGAACGATGCAACCCTCAAATTGAAAAATCTGTTAAGAAAAAGTTGTACACTACCTTTGTTCGCAGCTCTGACATTGCAAGCTGCTCTGGGCCTCTTAAAACATCTACATCATCTGTATTCCAATTAAAGGCCCATGAAAATGAAAAACAAATAAGAGTTGTGAACAAGGGTAAACAATTGAACAAGAATGGTAAGAAAAATAAGGTCAAAAGTGTCCCTACTTGTGTTTTGGAAACTGCTAGCTCTACTGCATCTGATGGGTCAATGCATACTGCTCATAGCTCATTTACTTATTCGTATGCATCTGATAAGAGTGTCTCATGCCATTACTGTGGCAAGGTAGGCCATGTAATGGATGATTGCAGATTATTGATTGTAGATGGGCATGCAAGTAAAACATTGCATTCTAGAAATTCATTTGGTAGAAATCATGCTACTAGGAAGTCTGGTACATCTTGTCATTACTGTGGTAGGCATGGTCATCTCATGAATGCATGTTTCATCATGAAACAAGATGATAAAATGCATGCTAGGTCTTCTGCTAATCATCATGGCCCCAGAAAAAACATGTTTGCTTCAGACCAGCACATTGTTTGTTTTAATTGTAACAAACGTGGTCACAAAGCCATTGAGTGCTGGTTTGGATCTACTAGGGGTAAAAATAGTTTTAAAGGTAAGCATATCCGATGCTTCGAGTGTGGGAAGAATGGCCATACAGTCAAGGACTGTTGGCATGTTCAGAAGAATTCTGTTAACCTCTATCATGTCAAATTCCCTGCAAAAAGATCTGTGAAATTTTCATGCTATAACTGTGGAAAGCCAGGCCATAGAGCTGCTGATTGTTGGCTGGCTAATTGTAGTAAACATAATTTTCTCTCTGCTAATAAATTTCATGACATCAGTAATTTGCATAAAAAGAATTTGAAATCTGCTGCATCATGCCATTACTGTGGTCAAATAGGTCATTCAATGAAAAATTGCTACTTGATGAGATTTGATGACCTTCATGCACAAAAATTGTTGAGAAAACCTGCTAGGAATGTCACTGTTAATTCAGGACCCAAGACCTCTGGGGTATCTGTTTGTGCAAAATAAACTTTGTTTCGCAGGTGTGCCTTGGATTGGAAAATGAGTTGGGGAAATAAACCAAGGCACTCAAAAGAAAACCCCTTTCTGAACTTTTCAGGTAAATTCTCTACACTTCCTACTCTTAGATTCATTGCATATCTTGTTAAAATAAATGTTCATCTATATAGAATTGCTAAAAACATCAGTTTCTGTCTGAGTCTGAAAATTGTGAACGTTATGCTTTTGATCTAATGCTTGAATCTGCATTTCACATTCACTGAAAATCTGATAGGACTGCATGTTGTATTGCACTTATGAGATAGTCTGAATCTTCTTGTGAAAAATCTGTTTAATCTCCTGTAGGATGTCATTGCAGACAGTGCCTTTTAGAATCTTCATATATATTGCATGCATTCAGGGGGAGTTTGTTGAGTCTTTGCATGTCTTTGCATACATATAGTTAATTGCATTACATTTCATTACATTGAAATTGCCAAAAAGATTACGTTCATTAAGGGGGAGTATATATCAAGACTGTGTTCTGCTGGCTATTCATCTAGTTTCTTGGTATTTTAGTCAGTCAACTAAAGCTCCCATCCTTATGTTGAGATCATCCATTTCACGTATCTGATCTTAACTCTGATTTGATTTTGAATCTTGTGAGCTGGTCTTTCTTGAGCAAATCTGTCTGAGGGACCTCTGGATATCTATGATTCTCTATGATACATTCTTGGAAATGTCGACACAGTGAGTCGACATCATCTTGGAAATGCTCTGTCAAATGTCGACACCTTCACTATTGTGCTCATCTTTGTTATATGCTTGAAACTCTTGTACAGTTCACAACTTGTATGCTGTTGAATCTCATTGAAAATTTCAGAGAATTGAGAAGAGTTCAATTCGTATACCTTGATCATAAATCTGAAAATCAACTCATTAAAGAATATTCCATTTTAAAGATTTATGAATGGCTAAAAGATCAGATTGGTTTAAGTCTAATGTATTCATTGAGCTTGGATATGAAAATCTTGAAAATATCTGAGTCATTTTTTAATAAACTTTAACCAACTATTTCATGTTGAATCTTGTAAAATCTTCCGAAATCTGAAAATGTTAATATCATGGCTTTATTTGGTTGATTTATATAAAATCAGTATTGTTTTTAAACATCTGATGAATCTGAAATGTTCCTAAGGGTAAATTTTGTCAGAGCAATGATTTTGGTCACTGAGAAATCATGTCCATTGACCATGAAGTCTAGAGGACTGTGTCATGAAGTGCCATAATTAACTCTGCTAAATAAAAATCATGAAAAATGCAGGCAGAGCAATGGCTTGAATACTGAGAAATATACCTCACTTATCAATGAAATAAGGTGAAGTATGTCATGAGGTGACAATGCTATCTCTGAAGCATGACAGTCAGTCATACTAAGTGCTTAGGGATACTGGCGTCCAAACAACGTGTATCCTCTAGTTACACGGTGTGCACTGAACTTAATTGCACCTGGTAAACTTGCTGGAAAACGCGTGCTAAAAGAAAAATCTGAGATAATTTGAAGAAGTATGGCTGATCCTCAGGAACCAAATTTGAATTCCTTCATGATGTTTAACCTCAATACTAATGATTGTAATTCCTGAAGAAGTCATTGAAATTGACTGAGTAAGATAAAGGGATGTTAATCAAGATATAAATATGATGGTTTGGTTCACTTTTATTAAACATTGATGTTCAGATATGAGTACAGAAGTTTATTGACAAACTGTGTATACATCATATTTAAACCATGATGTTCAAATAAAAATTCATAAGCCCCTATAATGGAAGAGTCTGAACCATTCATTTATTCAGATTTATGAAATAAGTATCTTCTTGACATATCTCTCTCCTTACACCCTTGAAAGCCTTGCTTCATATCAGGGGCATTGGATTGTTAAGGTCTTGTCTAGACTACACTTATTGCTTGGCTCTTGTCTTGTTTGCATCATGTAAGCATCAGGTTCTCCTTGAATTCCATTCATTTTTTAAGGAGAGAATCCATCTCCTCTGTCGCTACAAAGAAGCATCCATTCAGGGGGAGTTTACTTGTCTATGAATCATGCTGCATATTAAAGGGGGAGATCTTCTCAGCATCCTTCATGTCCCTTTTTCTTTGCCTACCGCTGGGGACATTTTATTCAATCATATCATGCACACTTTTATTTCTCTCTCAAACTTTTATCTTTTTTTGATGAAGTCAAAGGGGGAGAATAGTTTGAGTTTGTGTGACTCATAGTGTTGCCATCATCAAAAAGGGGGAGATTGTTGTGCCCCTGCGGTTTTGATGTCAGCAAGCACTATGAGTATGAATGATTTATCACCATGTGTCTGCACTTATTAGTTCTCCTGCATACATTGCATCAGTTCAATATCTGTCATATGCATACATTGCATCGGTGCATTCATCAGGTGCTTTATTTCGAAGTCGATGCGTATTCATGAGCATAGTCAGTGCATTCGGTTGTTTCATGCATATACAAAGTCTGCACATTCTCTGCTGATATGTCCGAGCATTCATTCTCAATGTGCATACTTTCCTATATGTATTTGTGCGATCTTTCAAAACAAAGTCTATACACTCTTTACCATGCATTCAAAGTCTATACATTCCATTGCTGGTACGAGTGGTTAAGTTCATGCATCATAACTCCAGCAAGTCTATACATTCTTGCATCGTTGTGCTTCACGCATACACAAAGTCTGTACATCGTTTTGTCGCATGCATGCAAAGTCTGTACATTGGTGTCGCATGCACACTAAGTCCATACACTCCTTGATAGCATGCCTGAGCACTCATTGTCATTGTACATACTTTCCTATATGCATTTGTGCATCTTTCAAGACAAAGTCTGTACACTCTTCACCCTGCATTCAAAGTCTATACATTCTGTTGCATACATACGTAAGGCAGTGTCATGCACTCAAAGTCCACATATGCACACGCATAGTTTGTACATTATGCATTCATGCTTAAACTCTAGGCATAGCAAGTCTGCACATTGGTTGTACATTGCACACAATGTCTGTACACTCATTGATGGCATGCCCGTGCATTCATCATCAATGTGCATACTTTATTATATGCATACTGCATTACACGCTATAAAGTCTATACATGCTCAGTTCAAATATCAAACTTACTCGATGCATCCTTTCTTTCCTTTCAGATTAACTCACACTGATAACAAGCCTAATCTGACAGGACTATTGCTCGAGGAGCTTAAGAAGGGCACGTGATCCAAGAATGGAGGAAGTGCCAGGATCGTGACACATGTAGTGCAGCAGGCTGAAATGCTGCTACGTGTTGAAGGCGCTAGGGCGGGAATTCGTGGAGGACACACGCCCACCTATCTGCTCCTGCTATAAAAAGAAGACTTCTCCATCTGGAGAAGATGCTCGTGCAGAGAGGATCAAAAGTTACATTAGAAGAGTAGAAGTAGACAGAAACTGCACGATCCAGAGAGAAGAAAAAAAGAAGAAGAGCAGAGGAGGAGAGTGTTCGAAAGAGAAAGAGAGAAGAAGAGGAAGAAAGAAAGAGAGAGAGAGCTTTTGAGAGTAGTGATCGAGAGAAGAAAAGAGTGAGCAGCAGAGAAGTATAGAAAAGCAGAAGAAGAGAAAGAAAGGAAGAGAGAGGTAGAGAGCTCTAAGGGAAGAAGAAAAGCTTCATCGGAAGATTTGTTTTCACTGGACTTTGGATCAGATCCAAGCCAGTCAGCTCCATGAGAGCCACATCTATGTTCCATCATTTACAGCTTTCTGTCGCTGTGATTTATCATCTTTTGTTTTCTTTTGAACCTTTATTCAAGCTGTTAGTCAGCGGAGCAAGCTGTGTTGCTCAGCGGTTGTAGAGGAGGATTCCTCTGGTCGGCTAAGCTGTATTGCCCAACAGGTCAAGCTGTTAGGCAGCGGATGGCTAAGCTGTACTGTCCAGCGGAAGCAAGCTGTGATGCTCAGCGGATGTAGGCAAGCTGTGAGGCCCAGCGGGTTAAGCTGTGTATCAGCAGAAGCCACACTCTGGTTGGAGTGTGGGGTGGACGTAGGTCTGCGGACCGAACCACCTAAAAATTCCTTTGTGCATTGTGGTTTGATTGCGTAGTCTTTTTTCGTTAGATGAATGCTTAGGGCCGATCAGTCTTTCTCTGGCTAGTGAGATGTATGGTTGCACCTTGATTGTTCGACATTGGTTTTAAGAGTTCTTCTGACACCGTTCTTCACGTCATCTTTCTGATATTCAGTAAGCACTTTGGATAACTAAGTGAACCTCTTCAATTCCGCATCCACTCACTAGTTAGAGATTTTAATTGGGCAAAATTTGAGGAGGGGATTCATTCACCCCCCCTCTGAATCCATCGCACCGATCTCATTTTCGGTCGACCGACCAGTTGAGGCCGGTTGACTGAACGACTCGCCATGGAAGGGTGAACCCAGGCAGGTTCGGTCGACCGACCAGCCTGGTCCAGTCGACCGACCAGGGCTGGGTTCAACTTCGCTGCTAGTACGTCGACCCACACTGTGGGTCAGGTCGACCTACCCCTGTTGGTCGACCGGCCCATGTAGGTTGGTCGACCGAAATGTAGTCATTTGGCCCTTTTTGGCCCCCGGTCGACCCGGTTGTGACCCATTGGTCAACCTTTGGCCCCGTGGATGTCCCAAACACCTAGTGGGAACCGAGACCATATTTTTAGATGTCCGGAGGTATTATGTTACCTCGATTAGCGTGCCCATATTATTTTGAGGGTCCGGGTGACCTCGAGTATTCCGGGCTTTCTTGTTTCGCTAGTTCGAGTCACCGTGTGTCGGTAGGAGTGCGGAGGGATGTCCCAGCACGATCTTAGCTTCTTCGGAAAGCTGTTTCCGTGTGGGCCATGCGTATGGCCTATGAACAGTGAGTTTTATGACCCAGCTTGGGACTGGAGGTTTCTTAGCTTCCTTTGGAAAGGGAATGAACTCGATGGTTGTGAGCCGCCTTAAGAATTATTCTTAACCGTAGTTTCTGACCCTAGGAGTAGAGCAGATTGACGGTATGATGCTGTGTTGTACAACGGTCTTGACCCGAGTCGCGTGACTTAAGGGCCGTTGGATTAGTTGGTCTAGTGGACTGTCCAGAGTCTGGTGGCACCGTGCCACCCGTGTTCCGATGTACTTGTGACGGGCATATGCGTAGCCTGTCAGTATTCTGGTGGTTTCTTCCGAGAGTCTTGCCTCGAGTGACCTTACCCACTAGTCGTAGCTTTCCTGCGCACACGTGTGCGGACCCACTTGGGAGTGGTGGAGAGCTTGTCCCGGTGACATACTTTTTAGGCTGGTTACCCTAGGGCCGCTCATCTTTGAAACCTGAGCCCGGGTTGAGGGGAAACTAGCTAAAGGATCTGACCTAGAGTGCCTGGTCTGTGTGTGTACACGTGGTTGGGGGCGTCGGACACGCACTGAAGAGCGCGACCACAGCTAGTCCTTGTTTGTTGGTGACCGGTACGATGTCTCAGTTTCCGCCTAGGGCGTGTAGGGAGACATCTGGGGCGTGGACTAAGTCATCAATGGATGCATCCGACCTTGCTTCTGGTGGGCAGTACTCCTGTCACGAGAGATGGGTTTCTTCATGGTTCTTTGGGTGATTTCTGAGCGATTCCCAACTTTCTGGTCCAGGGTTCTCGGTAGAGTTATCGAGGTTTCACAGGTAGATAGTGTAGGGTTCATGACGGCTATGTCATGACTGCTCCCCGGACCATGTGGTCTTGGGTTAGGCCTTCGTCTGTGAAGACGGGCCTCCACGACTGAGGTTTCATGGTGTTTCTTCTGGCAGTGTAGCCAGGGTTTTCTATTAGTTCGGTAGTCCCTCGACTGAGAGATCGAGGCTTGCTTTTCATGCCGTTAGGAGTAGATTGTAGAGCCGAGGTTGCATCGGCTACCGCATTTACTGTTTTTGTTATGGTTGTCCCCTCCGCCGTTAGTGTTACTGCTGTTATTCTTGCTGTTGTTGTTGTTCTCGTTAGCATTGTTGTATACTGCCGTTATTTTATGGTAGGGTTCCGCGGGACCCCTATTGAGCCAATGAGATGAGGCTCACCCTTGTCTTTTCAGGTGTTGCAGTTCCTCCTCGAGATTCGGAGGTGCATCACGGAGGTTCGTAGTTGCCAGCTCGCCAGGCCTAGTGTGCACTCAACGTTAGAGTACGTTCTTTTTCCCTGTAGACTGTACTTTGTTGGACTGGACTCTATAGTTAGTTATTTAATTAAAAATGTAATTTTATTTCTATCATTTAAATTGTTAATTATATAACTATTGCCTACATTATTTTAAATTTCAATGTACCTCCACACTCCTTATAACCCTTTCGAGCCCTCCGGCTCGTGGGTGGTGGGCCAGGATTCGAATGGTATCGGGTTATTCCCGGTATCCGGATCTTAGGTCGTTACAGGTGGTATCAGAGTAGTGATTGTGGACGTACATGAGAATTTGAGATAATTGCAGTGATCAGAGTCCATAAGGTCCAGTACAGTCGGCAGTTGGCATAGGGCTTTATGTTTATTTACCGCATTGTTTCTCGCGTTAGAGCTAGAGTGCGGTGTGTTGGCACTATGAAGGCGGTTTCTATTTTCGTTGGAGTGTCGGTGTGGGGCCTGAGGAATGAGATAGAGAGCTTTCTTCCTTAGTGGTGGTGGCCCCCGTTGTGCTACGTTGGGTAGAGTTTTACCGGCAGGTGCGAGTCTGCGGTGCGGCATTCGAAGAATATGCAACGAGGTCAGGTGGCTGTCGAGGTTTGCTTATGGTTAGGTGGCCATGAGTGTGCTCTGAAGGAGTTATTGTCGTTTGGCCACCTAGGCTTGAGGCTTAGCCAGCCCCTGAGGTTCGAGGTTGTGGTTTAAGGTGGTAGATCGGATGTTCTGATCGAGAGATGTGCTCGGACGAGCGGAGGATCTTCCTGATGAGCTGCTGATTGTCGAGCCTGATTTTCTCATTGTACCCTGTGGCGTCAGAGATGATGTGCTAGCCCTGATTATTTTTGTGAGTTTCGAGGCAAGATTGGGTAGAGGTGTCCCAGCAAGTTCTTGGTCCTGCGCGCTTGCGTATGAATGGGCTGCGTTAGTCCTGGATTTGGTTCGAGATTATGTGGCGGTGGCTTGGTTCGTGGCCTAGATTGTGGAATTTGAGGCCATTATGCACCGCACTTGGATGCGCCGTGCAAGGCGGCAGGTGAGAATTGAAGGTTCCGTAGTAGATTCGAGATCTGAGGAGGAGCATCGACGGGTGCCGATCATGGTTCATGTCATGGCTCTTGGCGTGGTGGTCTGCGCGACAGTAGCTCAGGAGATGGATATTTTGAAGACCTGGGAATCGAGAATGGATTGGTGTTAGCAAGGACAGATTCGAGGGAATAATGTCCGATGGCTAGAGGTGTAGCAGCCTTTGAGCCTGGCATCTTTTGTGGTTTCTTCGCTCCTCGGTAAGTGTTTTGGTGTGTTAATGGTTCCGAGATCGGAGGCAGGCGTAGGTAGGGAGCATGTGGCAGCGGCTAGCTCAATGGCTGTGGCATAGTATGGCTGGCGATTAGCAGAGCCAGTGCTTGAGGCGTGGTGAGTTGCAGTGCGGCGAATTGCAATGATGGCATGCCGGGAGATGCTATGAGTGTGGTCCGACGAGACACTTGGTGAGTGTTGTCGGAGGAGCTGACCTTACGGAAGTAATGGTTCTTCTGGCGCTGGAAGGTGAGGTTCCCCGCTTGTGCGTGAGGTTCAAGGTCAGGTCGAGCATGGAGACCTCCCGCTTTGTAGGAGGTATGTCAGTTTCTCCTTGGTCGGAGAGAATCGCGTCTTTGCTAAGTTCCATCATCTTGCATCACATGTTTGGATTGGTTGGCCTCCTTTGTGTGCCATGAAGTCTGTGCGAGACGTGTTTTGTGTTTTGGTAGTATGGTTGCCTGTGAGAAGCGATGCCCATTCCCTTAATGCATGAGGGTGTGTTGGCATCATTCTGGAAGGATAAGTGCCAGTTGGGCTGTGCTTGCGAGGATTCGTGGCTGGCGTTGTGATTTTTGATGCATTGCGGGTCAGAGCCTGCGGAGTTGCAGGAGGATTGCCAGATCAGGAGAGAGAATATGTGCTCTGGGTTCGAGGTATTTGAGCTTTCCTCACCCTATTTTTTGAAGTTAGTCAGCCGAGTTTAGGTTTTTCAGGATGGCAGACCCCGAGTGTTTTTGTGATGTTGTGCGCGTGGTGCATAGTGCGCAATGAAAGCCTAGTGGGCCCATGACCCATAGGTCCGAGATCGTAGCGTTGGTCGCTATAGGCGGATTTCAGAGGATGTGTAGAGCATCGGAGGATTGTTTCCTTGGTGTAAGATTGTCTCTGGCTGTGAGCCTTATCGATTGCCATGACATTGCTTGAGGCATTGTGGTTTGTGGCACTGGCAGAATGGAGAGTTGGGGAAATATGACGACGAGTGTGCCGCATGAGTACCATGTTCTTTTGTTGGAAGCTGTGTCAGGCATTTGGTGCTAGACCTGGTTGGGGGTTGCTAAGGAAGTCGCCTGACAGAGGACGAGGACGTGATTGTCAGAGTCGGTAAGCTATGTGCTCGACTTGTGTTGGGAGTTGTGTCCTTGAGATGGAATTGTGGTTCTAGAGATGTGATCTCCAAGAGATGATTATGGGTCCCAGTTGGTAGCTGTGAGCGGTAGGTGAGGCTAGCCAAGTGGTCAGCTGTGGTAATGTCTGGAAGAGGCCCAGTTGAGTCCGAGAGTTCAGAATGTTGTGAGAAGGACCCAGTTGTGATAAGATCTGTGATGTTTGAAGATCCATGTGCATCGGTCGCGGCGTCATCGACCAGGTTGCTATGGTAGCAGATGACACTTGTCTATCCTAGAGATACGTGTCATGATCCATTGAGATGGTGCCCTGTGGATCTGTGATGAGAGCGGAGCTGGGGATTGGTAGGTGTCCGTTTGGAGTAATTGTGATGAAGATTGGATGAGACTACGTAATGGACGATGCTTGTGTATGGAGGTCCCTGGAGGGATGTTGTCGAATAGAGAGCCTTGGTCTTGTGACCAGCGTGGGAGGATATCCCTGTAAGCCAGAGTCGAGTGATGTTGTGGACCAAGGATTGTGGAATCCTATCATTTGGTTTTGCCGTACTCCCCTGAGAGGGTAGAGTTGGCATGAGGATTAGGATCGGATGCGGTGTCTGAGTGATGGCTGACTTGAGATGCAGTAATGGTCAGTGTAAGAGTCAATGGATGGCCTGTCGAGATTTGAAATGTGCTTATTGGGCATGATAAAGAAGCAGGAAAGAGGAAGTTGAGCAAGTGAGGGTTTCCCATTAGCGAATAACTGGTGACCGGCGAATGGGCTTTCACAGACAGAAGATGTCGGTTGTAATGAATCGAGAATGACAAGAGCCATGTGCAAGTGAGGCCTTGGGTGGCCGGGTATGAGATATACCTTTCTCCCGGAATTGGATCTGGGATCTGTTGAAGGTTTGTGTTCAGACATGAGTTGGTCTAGTGATGTTTGGTGTTCGGCTCGCTGGATAATGAGATGGTTCATGGCGCATAGCCGATAGATTGTAGCAGCCAGTTGAGATGACTGTGTGAGCTGGTTGAGGCTCAGTGATGGTTGTCCCTTATCCAGGGTGTAAGGTCAGTCAGTAAGTAGAGAGGCTGATGTTTGATTGGTCCGCCAAGCATGAGATTTTATCAGTGGCAGGATTCTTGTGGCGAGGATTGCGTCTCCTCGGTGAGCGAGATGGTGGCAGCGATGCCATGGTTGGATCTCCGTTGTAGCTAAGGTGATACCAGACTTGTGTCCTTGTGTGTAATGCTCGCTCTGAGAATCGGTGTATATTGGGTTATGGAGCGAGATATTTTTGTTTGTGGTAATAGTCTGGTTGTATCCCTCGAGAGAAGTGGTTTTGCGAGAATCGAGGTTTTGGGCTGGAGCTCTGGGAGTGTTGCCAGCTGGATAAGTTGTTCTTCCCCTGTGACTTGTTGGTTGCCTCAAATTTCAAGGATGAAATTTTTGTAAGGAGGGGAGGACTGTAATACCCATGATTTTTTGGATCAGAATCCATAGATTTCGGAGTGCTTTTGTGAGTCTCGGATGGTGTATTACGATTTAATCAGATTTTTGGCTGTTTAGCCTTCGGACCCTTGCGTAGGGTGAACCGACGTGTTTTCGGGCTCCGGGACGTTGCAGGCACGTTGTGTATTTTTTGAGCATCATGGGAATGATTTTTCCTTATTTTTTATTTTCTAGATTTTTAAAACCCTGAATTTCTTTTCTATAAATAAACCCTTTCACGCCCTCGCTCCCCTCACTTCTTATTTCTCTCCCTCTCTCTTCTCACGTTCTCTCTTTCTCTCCCTCTCTTCTCTGGCGGCCGATGGAGGATGGCGAGGGCGAGGTGGAGGCGACGCGGGGGGCGAGCTGCCGAGGGTGGAGGGCGGAGCGAGGCGGTGGCACTGCGTGGCTCGTTCGCAAGTTCGTGACATCGGCGTGGGTTCGTGAAGCGTTTTCACGTGGAATCGACGTCCTTGGCGCGGATAATCTTCGGTGGAGGTAGGGGGATAGATCCTTGGCCCATGTACTTTATTTTGCCCGCATTTTGTAGGCCAAGGTGAGCCGAGTGTGGGTTTATTTCACGTCGGGGGTTAAAAACATGATTTTAGGGCGAGTGACGGTTTTCGCTAGATCAGGCGACGTTTCGCCATTTTATTTCTTGAATTTTGTGGTTTGGGACCCGGGGAATGGTCCCCATTGTTTTCCCCCTCGATCGGGATTGAGTGGGCGTGGAACCGGACCTCTGAGGTTCCCTACCATTTTTGGTCGACCGACCGGTTGAGGCCGGTCGATCGAACGGCTCGCCACGGAAGGGCGAACCCAGGCAGGTTCGGTCGACTGACCTACATGTCCGGTCGACCGACCAGGGCTAGATTCAGCCTGGCTGTTAGTAGGTCGACCCACCCTGTGGGTCAGGTTGACCTACCCCTGTTGGTCGACCGACCCATGCAAGTTGGTCGACTGAAATGCAGTCCTTTGGCCCTTTTTGGCCCCCGGTCGACCTGGTTGTGACCCTTTGGTCGACCTTTGGCCCCGTGGATGTCCCGGACACCCCGTGGGAACCAAGACCATATTTTTGGGTGTTCGAAGGTACTGTGTTATCTCGATTAGCGTGCCTTTACTGTTTTGAGGGTCCGGGTGACCTCGAGTATTCTGGGCTTTCCTATTTCGCTAGTTTGAGTCACCGTGTGTTGGTAGGAGTGTGGAGGGTTGTCCCCGCACAATCTTAGCTTCCTCGAAAAGTGGTTTCTGTGTGGGCCATGCGTACGGTCTATGAACTGTGAGTTCTGTGACCCAGCCTGGGGCTGGCGGTTTCTTGGCTTCCCTTGGAAAGGGAATGAACTCGGCGGTTGTGAGCCGCCTTAAGAATTATTCTTAACCGTGGTTTCTGACCCTAGGAGTAGGGCAGATTGACGACATGATGCCGTGTTGTACAACGGTCTTGACTCGAGTCACGTGACTCAAGGACCATTGGATTAGTAGGTCTAGTGGACTATCCAGAGTCTGGTGGCACCATGCCACCCGTGTTTCGAGGTACTTGTGACGGGCTTGTGCGTAGCCGGTCAGTATTCTAATGGTTTCTTCCGAGAGTTTTACCTCGAGTGACCTTACCCACTAGTCATAGCTTTCCTACGCACGCGTGTGCAGACCCACTTAGGAGTGGTGGAGAGCTTGTCCCGGTGAGACAATTTTTAGGCTGGTTATCGTAGGGCCCCACGTCTTTGCAGCATGAGTCTGGGCTGGGGGGCAAACCAGCTAGAGGATATGGCCTAGGGCGCATGGTCTCTGTGTGCACACGTGGTTGGGGGGGTTGGACACACGCTGAGGAGCGCAACCCCAGCTAGTCCTTGTTCGGTGGTTACCTGTACGGTGTCTCATTTTCTACCTAGGGTGAGTAGGGAGACACCTGGGGTGCGGACTAAGTCATCAGTGGACGCATCCGGCCATGCTTCTGGTGGACAGTATTCTTGTCATGAGAGATGGGTTTCTTCGTGGTTCTTTGGGTGATTTATGATCGTTTCCCAACTTTTAGGTCGAGGGTTCCCGGTTAAGTTACTGAGGTTTCACCGGTAGACAGTGTAGAGTTCACGACGGCTATGTTGTGACTGCTCCCCGGACCATGTGGTCTTGGGTTGGGCCTTCGTCTATAAAGACGGGCCTCCACGACTGAGATGTCGTGGTGTTTCTTATTGCAGTGTAGCCAGGATTTTTTGTTAGTTTAGTAGTCCCCAGACTGAGAGATCATGGTTTGCTTTTCGTGCCATTAGGAGCCGAGGTTGCGTCGGCTATCGCGTTTACCATTTTCGTTACGTCCGTCCCTTCCGCCGTTAGTATTACTGCTGTTGTTGTTGTTCTCGTTAGCGCTATTATATACCGCCGTTGTTTTGTGGTAGGGTTCCGTGGGACCCCTACTGAGCCAATGAGATGAGCCTCACCCCTGTCTTTTCAGGTGTTGCGGTTCCTCCTCGAGGTTCGGAGGTGTAGCGCAGAGGTTCGTAGTTGTCAGCTCGCCAGGCCGAGTGTGCACTCGGCGTTAGAGTACGTTCTTTTTCCCTGTAGACTATACTTTGTTAGACTGGACTCTGTAGTTAGTTATTTAATTAAAAATTTAATTTTATTTTTGTCATTTAAATTATTAATTATATAATTTTTGTCTGTATTATTTTAAATTTTAATGTATCTCCACACTCCTTATAACCCTTCCAAGCCCTCCGGCTCGTGGGTGGCGGGCCAGGATTCGAATGGTATCGGGTTATTCCCGGTATCCGGATCTTGGGTCGTTATAGAGTTCGTGGGAGAAGTGCTCTGCATGTTGGCAGTGAGGTTGCCTGTGAGAAGGTGTGCCCATCCCTTGATGTGTAAGGGTGTGCTGGCGTTATTATGGAAGGATGAGTGCCAACGGGACTATGTGTGCGAGAATGCATGGCTGGTGTTGTGATTTCCAACGCGTTATGAATCGGTGCCTGCGGAGGTCTAGGAGGATTGCCAATTTGAGAGAGAGAGAGAGAGAGAGAGAGAGAGAATATATGCTCTGGGTTGAGGTATTTGAGCTTTCCTCACCCTATTTTCTGGAGTTAGC
Organism: Amorphophallus konjac; assembly: GCA_022559845.1. NCBI lineage: Eukaryota > Viridiplantae > Streptophyta > Magnoliopsida > Alismatales > Araceae > Amorphophallus > Amorphophallus konjac. The sequence goes on along the minus strand of CM040126.1, from coordinate 103,440,927 downwards.
CAGTTGTGTTGAAAATGTTTTGGAATGCGGATGTGGAGTTGTCTGTGATAATTGTGCGTGTTGTACAGAGTGCACATCGGAAGCATGGCGGGCCCATGACCCACAGGTCCAGGATCATGCTGATGGTAGGAATTTGAGGGATTCCAATGAATTGGTAGAGTGCCAGAGGTTTTGACCAATAGGGAGGGTCGCTTCCTCAATATAAGATTATTTTTGGCTGTGTAAGCCATGTCGATTGCCATGGCATTGCTCGAGGCATTATGGTTTGTGGCACCGGCGGAATAGAGAGTTGGGGAAATATGACGGCCAGTGTGTTGGATGAGTACCCTATTCATCCAATGGAAGTGATGTCAGGTGTTTGGTGGTGGACCTAGTTGGGCGTCGCAAAGGAAATAGCCTAATGGAGGATGAGGACGCGATGATCAGAGTCGGTAAGCTGGGTGCTCAACTTGTGTTAGAGGTTATGTCCTCGGGAAAGAATTGGGATCCAGAAAAGTGAATTCGAAGAAAGGATTTATGGGCCCTAGTTGGTAGCTGTGAATGGTTGAAGAGGCTTGCCGAGTGGTCGGCTGTGATATCACCTTGAAAGAGGCCCAGTTGAGTCCGAGGGTTTCGGAATGTCGCAAGAAGGACCCAGTTGTGGCAAGGATCTACGATGATTAGAGATCTATGTATATTGATTGACGCGTCGTTGACCAGACTTCTATGGTAGAAAGATGACACTTGTTAGTCTTGGAGATAGGTGCCATGGTTTGCTAAGGTTTCATCCTGTGGCTCAGTGGTGAGAGTGGAGCCGAGGTTGGCAGGTGTTCATTTGAATAATTAAGATGAAGGATTCAATGAGACTGTTTAATGGACGATGCCTGGGTACGGAAGCCACAGGAGGGATGTCGTCGAATGAGAGCCTTGGTCTTGTGGCCAGCGTGGGAGGAGTCCCTTCTAAGTCTAAGTCTAGAGTCGGTGAGGACCGAGGGTTGCGGAGCCTTGTCGATTGGTTTCATCGTGCTCCCCTGAGAGGGTAGAGTTGGCATGAGAATCGAAATTGGATGTGGTGACCGAGTGCGGACCGACTCGAGATGTGATAATGGTCAGTGTAAGAGTCAACGGATGGCCCATCGAGATTCAGAATGAGCTTATTGGGCCTGATGAAGGAACATGAAGAAGAAAGGTTGAGCAAGTAGGATTCCCCATTGACAAATGGTTGATAGGTGACATATGGGTTTTCGTAGCTAGGGTATGCCAGTTAAGCTGGATTAAGAATTGTAAGAGCCATGTGTAAGAGAGGCCTTGGGTTGCCGATCATAATATACCTTTTCCCCGGATTGGATCTGGGTTCATAGTCAGTTTATGCTGGGACCAGAGTTGGTCCGGTGGTGTTATTGGTGTTCGGCTAGTTGGATATGAGAGTGTTCGTGGTGTGGAGCCGATGGAGCTGTGGAAGTCAATCGCGGTGGCTGCGCAAGCCGATTGAGACCCAGAGATGATTGTCAATTGTGGAGGGCCTAAGGTTAGTCGGCAGGATGAGGAGTTGATGTTTGGTTGGTCCGCCGAGTATGGATTTTATCGGTGGTAGGTTTTTGTGACACGAGTCGTGTCTCCTCGGTATGCGAGATAGTGGCAACGTTGACATGGTTAGAGTTCCATTGTAGCTGAGGTGGTGCCAAACTTGTATTCTTTTGTGTGTTATGCTCGATCTTAGAATTGGTGTATTGGGATGTGAAGCGAGATATTACTGTTCGTGATCATAGTCTGGTTGTGTCCCTCGGGAAAGGTGGTTTCGCGAGAATTGGAATTTTGTTGGAGCTCTAGGAGCGTTGCCAGCTGGATAAGTCGTTCTTCCACGGTGGTATGGTGGTTGCCTCAAATTTCGTGGATGAATTTTTTTTAAGGAGGGGAGGATAGTAACCCCCAGGATTTTTGGATCAGGAATTCCAGGGTTTCAGAGAGTCTCTATGGGTCCCGGATTGCGTTTTGTAATTAAATCAGATTTTTGGCTATCGGGCCTTCGGACCCCTGTGTAGGGTGAACCGTCGTATTTTCGAGTTCCAAGATGTTATTGGCGCGTTGTGCATTTTTTGAGGATCGTGAGGATCATTTTTTCCCATTTTTCTATTTTTTGGATTTTTAAAACCCCAAAATAATTCTTATAAATACAACCCCTCACTCTCTTCTCATTCTCTCATTCCCTCCCTCTATCCTCTCGTTTATCTCCTTCTCTCCCTCCCTTCTCTGGGCGACCGATGGAGGACGGCGTGGGTGAGGTGGTGAGGCACGTGGGGTGACGAGCGGCGAGGATGGAGCGAGGAATAGGGCGGTGGCACGGTGAAGCCCATTTGCGGATTCGAGATGCGACGGTGGTTCGCGGCGCAATTTTACATGGAATCGGCATCCTCGACATGGGAAATCATCGTGAGAGGTAGGGGGATGGATCTTTGGCCCTTCTTTTCCATTTCCCTATGTTTTATAGGCCGAGATGAGGTCGAGAATGATTTTCTTTCACGTGGGGGTTAAAATGCATGTTTTTGGGGTGAGCGACGGATTCACCGATTCGGCGGAGTTTTTGTGGTTTGAATGGGACCTCCCTGTGCTAAGGAGGTTGGGGAAGAGTTTCCCCATGTTTTCCCCATCACACGAGGTGATTGGGGCATGGAACAAGGAGCCTCGGATGGGGTTTCGCAGCCACGTCGCTGGATTCGGTCGATCGGATCAGGCGTTTGCAACGGTTGGCAAGTCTGCCTGGTTCAGTCGACCGACCAAGATGGTCTGGTCGACCGACCCAGGTCAGGGAGGGAATTTGGTCTGGTCCAGTCAACCAACCCTATGGGTCCAGTTGACCAACCCCTGTCAGGTCGACCGACCCATGGTCTTGGTCGATCACTTTGAACCCCTCTCGCCCGTTTTGGCCCCTAGTCGACCTAGTTGAGACCCATTGGTTAACCTATGGTCCCGTGAATGTCCCAAATACCCCGTGGGGACCGTGATCATGTTTTTGGGTGTCCGGAGGAATTATGTTAACTCGATTAGCATGCCCGTGTGGTTTTAAGGGTCCACGTGACCCCACGTGTTCTGGGCTTCTTCGTTGTGCTAGATCGAGTCACCGCGTACCGGTGTAGGTGCAGAGGGCTGTCCCCGCACGACGTTAGCTTCTTCAAAAAATGGTTTTCCGTGTGGGCCATGGGTGTGGCCAACAACTGTGAGTCCTGTGACCCAGCCAGGAGCTGGGGGCTTCTTAATCTCCCTTAGGAAGGGAATGGACCTGGCGGTTGTGAGCCGTCTTAAAAGTCCTTTTGACCGTGGTTTCTGACTCTTGGACTAGGGTGACTTGACGGCATGGATCCGTATTGTACAAACAGTCTCGGACTGAGTCGTGTGACTCAATGGCCATTAGATTAGTGGGTCTAACTAGCCTTCCTGAGTCTGGTGGCACCGAACCACCTTGTGTTCTGTGATACTTACGAATGGGTGCGTGCGTAACCTGTCAGTACTCCGGTGGTTTCCTTTTGAGAGTTCCCACATCTAGTGACACCCCACTAGTCGTAGCCTTCTTACAGCGCCCGTGTGTTGACCTACCCGGGAGTGGTAGAGCGGCTTTCCTGGGAGAGACGGTTTTGGGCTGGTTACCGTAGGGCCTCCCACTATGGCAGCTCGAGCCCGGGCTGGGAGGAAAACCAGCTAGAGAGCTTGACGTAGCGCGTCAGTCAGTGTGTGCACACGTGGTCGGGTACTTCGGACATGTGCTAACGAGCACGACCCTGACTACACCCTTGTTCCTTGGTTATTTTGTACGGTGTCTCAGTTTCTGCCTAGGGCAAGTAGGGAAACACCCGAGGCATGGACTAAGTCATCAGTGGACGCATCTGACTTGCTTCTAGTGCGTAGGTTCTCCTGTCACATGACACATGACTCTTTTGAGTTGAGGTTTGGTTTCTCGTCTGTGAGATGTGGTTCTTCGGGTAGCTTCTACGTGCTTTTCCCGACATAGAGGTTTAGGGTTCCCTGTAAGGTTACCGACGTTTCACCCATAGACAGTATAGGGTTCACGACGGCGAGGTCATGACTGTACCCTTTGACTGCGTGGTTTTAGTTGGGCCTTTGTCTGTGAGGACGGGCCTTCACGACAGGGATGTCGTGGCTTTCCTTCGCTAGCGTAGCCGTGGCTTTACCGGTGGTTCAGAGGTCCCGACTGTTGGTCAGGGTTTCCTTTATGTTGCCGTTAGGAGTAGCTAGTTGTGGTTCTATCGACTGCCGTCGTTATTGTTCTTGCTATGGTTGTTACTCTCGTTGTTATTATTGTTGCTACAACTCATGTTACCACTATTGTTCTCATGGTTATTACTGTTATCACTGTTGTTTACCGCCATTGTTTTAGTGGTGGGGATCCGTGGGACCCTACTGAGCCAATGAGATGAGGCTCACCCCTTTCTTTTCAGGTATAGCGATTCCTCCTCGAGGTTCACCGATGCAGCGCGGAGATTCGTAGTTGCCATCTTGCCAGAGTCGGGGGCTTACCAGGCGTTTGAGTACATTTCCTTTCTTATAGACTGTACTGTGTTGGACTGGACTCTATAGTTAGTTTATTAATTGAAAAAATGTAATTTTATTTCTTTTATTTAAACAGTTAATCTTGTAGTTATTTCCTACATTATTTTGAATTTCAATGTACCTCCACGCACCAATTGACCCTTCCGAGCCTTCCGGCTCGTCAGTGGCGGGCCAGGATTCAAATGGTATCAGGTAATTCCCAGTATCCGGATCTTGGGTCGTTACATGATGACTCTTCTCTTGAAAGATCGAGTACTTGAAAATCCAGTAGCACCTCCTCTTAATCTTTCGCCAGCTCAGAAGCGATTTCTCCAGAGTTTCCCCCTCCCCTTGAAAGGATTTTGAAGCCCCCATGTCTGAGGGAGGGGGTGCCATATTTATAGGCAGTCGAGTAAAAACTGCATCCCGTTCTAAGGATGCCTCTTCAAACATGTGTCCTACAGACCAAGCGCTTCCATTATACGGATGCGTCTCATGCAAACGACGCCCTAACATAACCGCGTCCCTATAATGGAACCCCTCCTTTAAACGCCTCCTCTACCCAGGACGCCCCACCATTGTCTTAGCACTAGACACACTACCCCAATCGTCAACCCACGCAGCGCACGTGTTGAAAAGCGACGATTTCGGTACCTAACCTTGACTTCAGAGACGCGTCTGATCAGTAGGACGCCTGTGACGACCCGGATCTCGGATACCAGATATACCTGATAGGACTATCGAATACACCTGATACCACTTGGAACCCGTGAAGTCTCTCAAGAGCGGTAAAGCTCCAAAGGGATGAAAGGATTATCGTGTAGTACATTGAAGCCACAGAGATATAACAGTAAGCAATTAAATTTCATTAGATCGGTTTGCTAAAGTAGTAAAAATAAAATTACTTTTTAATTAACAGTTTAAGATTTGTAATTATACCAGAGTCCAGTCCAAAGGAAAGATAAGCAGTCTAACAGTACAGTCAACAGAAAGGAAAGACGTACCAAGAAAGTCAGGGGAAGCCCGACTAAGGTACCAGCTGGCAGCTACGGACACGCCACACCAGGAACCGCGGAAGTAGAACGAACACTACCCACTTGAAAAGCAGGGGTGAGCCTCGTGTCACTGGCTCAGTAGGGGTAACGCTGATCTCCACTGAAAAACACGCAGTAACACGGAACGGCAAAACAACATGAGAAATAGTAGGTGTAGTAAAGCGGGAAAACTAAGCTACAAAGCTGTAAAGCTATGCTAGAAAGCCGTAAAAGAAAAGACGGGGAGCAGGAGTAGGGAACAAGCTAGAGAGGAGGGGGAAGGAAACCGTACCAGACAAACGGCTACTGAACTAACCTCGGCACCCCCAAACTACTCCAAGCAGCAACAGGAAGGTGACTCTGAGTTGATGAAGTCAGGAATTGCCCATCTGTCGACGCTGGAAAAGACCTGTAAGACAACAAAGAAATCTAGGAAAAACCTAGACAGACGCAAACATAGACGACACGACTAGAACATCGTGCACACTACCCCACACATGACTAGAACGTCATGCATACGATAGGACACTGACCTCGAGTACGGCCACTAGAGGGCTAACCCGGAAGGTCATGACGCACAAGAAACGCGGAGAGTCACGTGCCATGTGACTGGCGTGCCCCACATTAGAAGAATGGCCAGATGCGTCCACTGACGTCTTATACTACGCCGCAAGTGTCTCGCCTACGGTACCGCTAAAGTCTCGGCAGAGTCGCAGACACGCGCTGAACAACACAGGAACTATAGTAACGAGTGACTAGTCAGGGTTACGCCCGTTGACGTAAGTCCAAAGCCCCTGACCACGTGTGCACACACTGGCCCACTGCCTAAGGCAGGCCTCTAGCTAGTATTCCCCCACCGAAGGACGCTACAGTTGGACCGGGAGCCCACGGAACTAGCTTAAGAACCGTAAACCGAGAAAGTGCCCCGCTACAAGAGCCGTCACAGAGAAACGTGACATAAGGCTACGACTAGTGAAGGCTCACAAGACACGGAGACTCAAAACACGAGTGCTGAAGTACAGGCAGGTAAGAACACCCTATGGCACATACTTCGGAGCACCAATGGCAGCACAGCCACTGCCGACCGACTCAGGACAAGGCAACTAGACCTACTCACGTAACGATCCTTGAGTCTCACGACTCGGAGGTAAGATCGTCACAAACAGCGGAACAAGCCGCCAATCGGTCTAATCCTAAGCCAGAGAAAATGACACGATCGGAGGAAACGACACGCAGAGGCCTGAGGGAACACCGGGGACCCTCAGCGGACCTGGACATGTAGACCGAGGTAGGATGATACCTCGAGGCATCCAAAACCATGTCTCGAACTGGACAGAACCGTCGAGACACACAAGGCTTCATGTCAACCACTGGGTGACCCCGGGTTGACCGGAACCAGATGATGACAAGTAAGAAGACTCCTGACTGCCTTATAGCGTAGTCTTAGCCTTCATAGGATGTCAGAAGACACCCACGGGAAAGCGAGCAGACCAAAAGGACAAGCCAAGATGAACGGAAAATAGGAACGATGGACGACGACACTGGCAGTCCTAGATCGAGTCGTTAGGGAAACTGTGCCAGTCAGGGAGTAGACCGCACATAGTCCACCTGAAACTAACTAATCCAGAGAACCACCGACAGACAGACACCACCCTAAGCACATACCTAAGATAGACGGACTCGAGAGGATGGGCGGTCACAAGAAGGCTGCACCAGCCCCTGAAACCAGCGAGAATAAACAGTCCTGGCCTGGCCGTTCATAGGATGAACGGGCCCTGGTTCGACCGTCCAATCGTGACGGAGAGCAAACCAAAGGGTTGGCCCAATCTTGGCCTTCCCACGCCCCATTCGTGCCGAAACGAAGGGGATACAGCCATGGACACGCATACAATCACATAGATTCCAACCGGAGTCAAAACGGTGCACGGATCGCAAGAAACGGGTGATTCTAATGAAATCACCCAAATAGGGTCATCGGACTTCCCGAGCTCCCCACGGTCAAACGGGACCGCCAAACGAGACGAAATTAGCGACTATGGAATGCTGACGTTCCAGGGGGTCCATTGACAGTAACTGATCCAGAAATCGTCAACATTTTTTGGCGAAGCCTACGAAACCCACGAAACCCCAACGCGCCCGATCTCGCTCGTTCGAGCTTCAAACAACGTGCAGGGACAAGGAAAACATAGAGGACGAGTTGGTGATCCATCTCCCTACCTCCACCGAAGAAACCGCGCGTCGAAGTGACTAAACCACGCCGAAAACCATCAGGAACACAAACAGCGCCTTTCTTGGAATCCACTGAGGGATCGCGCCCGCCACGCTCAAACCGTCGCCCCATCCCGCGTCCCGATCACTCCATCGCATCCTCGCCTCGGCCAGCTCCGCAACGGTGTGCACCCCACGCCGAGAGACCCTGAAACGAGAGAGAACGAAAAGAGATGGTAAACGGTTGAAAATGAGGCATCCGAAAGACCTAATAAAGATCCAATAGAGATCCAGGGCATTACAATGCCTCTTTGAAGTGCACATTTCAAACAAAACGGCCTTTCGGTGCTAAACATTGACTCAAAGAAGCGTCCTTTATGAAGGACGCCATTAAAAGAGGCATCTTATTCGTACGATGCTTCAAATGTGGAGGCACGATTTTCATATTTTAAGGTGTGGTGGAGATCACGGCCCTCCAAGGGACTGTGTTTAGGGTCGCGGTCTCCTCCTGGACCGCATTTTGAGAGGTTCGGGATGCATTTTGAATAAATCCCCAAAAAATTCATGAAAAATAGAGAGAATCAGAAAAATAGGAAAGAATCACTCAAATAGTTCAATAATGAGAGCCACTTCGGCGCATTGTAGTGTGATATGAGATTTACCCAATGTGATGTCAAAAATAACGTGTCTACAGCTCCTAGGCGTTTAAACCTATAATAAAAGAGGCCTATACACTCTGATACCACTCGTCAGTAGCCGGGCACACCTTAAAGGGGGGTGAATAGGTGTGTCGATGAGAAATAATAACATATTAAAAATTTATCTTACTTACGCAGCAAAAAATTAAGCATAAGAGAGCAAGCAACCCACATAAAACATATGATTTTTATATTAGTTTGGTCAGCCCTCCTTGCCTTCCCTACGTTCAATCTCTCTGCAACCTAGGGTATTCACTAACCTTTCACCAAATGTTACACTAACTATTTTCCAGGGCCAACTCCCCAGCTAATCTTCACATGACTCAGTGGATCCTATTCAGTGCTTTTTTAGGAATTACAACCCATCTGATTTTGATTAGGTCTCAACAAACCAAACCAGTCATACTAAGTGACCTAGTTTTTCATAAGATTGCGCACCTGCTAGCTTTCCAAGAGCTAGTCACCCAGCTGATTTACATAGTATCAATAGACTAACCTAGCACACGCAGTACGGGATATCCCAAAGCAACAAATGCTCTTATAACTATCTAGTGGATAGATCTACAGACAATGAAAGTAAATGAACACACAGATAGAAAGAGGAGAACAAACAGAATATAGTTATAAAATAATATCGTCTTCTCTTATGCTTCATAGGGCAAAGAACTTCAAGGATGCAGTTTTGAATGCGATGAAGCCCTTCCTTGATGTGAGTGCACATGAAGTAGAACATTGGGATCACTTTGAATGTAAGAAGGCGCTTGAAGAATTGCTCGTATGCTTGTTCAACGTTCCCTAAGTGTTGCATTATTCTTCAAGTCCAGGCTATTTATAACTCCAGAGTTCATTGCATCTGTTAGATACAATGGCCTCTATTGACACACGAAAAATTATACTAGTAATAATAATAAAATAATGATAATATAATGATAATAATGCTAAAATATCTTGTTTTTGTTAAAATATCTTATTTCTGCTATTTCTTATTTTTTTGGAATAAAGAGGAAGAAAGGAAGAAGAAAAAGAACAAGAATGATCGAATGGGCCAAAGCATTAGCCGAGCAAATGGGCTCAAGGCAAATAAAAAGGAACTGGCAATAATCACACTATTAGATGGGTAGCCCATATGAGCCGGCGGCCCAAGGCGCCCTTGGCCGCCGTCTTATCCGCCTCCGCTGCTGGTCGTCGTATCAAGAGGCCTCCCATCTTCTATAAAAGCCTTGCTTCGAGCACAAGAAAGAACCCCCCCCGGGCAATAGAGAGCAAAAGAAGTAAAAAGAAGGGAGAAGAAAAAAAGCCATCGGGAGAGAAGAGCCACCCAGCAGAAAGAGAGAAAAGAGCGGGAGACCATAAAGAAAGAGAGTCGACTTTTAGCCTGTGCCAGAGAAGCAAGGTGGGTCTTCGTCGGAAGGCGCCCCTGTTGGGCTACATTCCCCTTCTCCCATGTTCTTTGTTTCTTTGGTCTTTCTACAATTCACTTAGTTTCTTTTATCCCCTCGATGTATTATGTATTCTCCCCCGGAGGCCAATGAATGAATGATTATTTGACTGAGCATCACAACTTTCAGTGTCATCTTCTCTATTCTCTCCCATCTGCGACTTAGGGTTTAATCTTGTGTGCTAAACTTGGGCGTTAATCATTTATTATAGTCCCTGAACTCGTCGGTGTAATCGTTTCTTTTTGTTCCGAGAGCATAAATATCTGTTTTGATTGAATACGAGTAACCCTTCCTAACGGACATGAGAGGTTTACCTTTAACATATGGTATGGCCTCTGCTTGATCTTTTTGTGGGAAACATGTGTCAATTGCCAAACCCATCGCAGTGGTGTACATATATCATGTGTTCGCATGATAACCTCCTCTCCTTACACTTGGTCTACCACTCGGTCTACCACTGGATGCATGCTTTATTTTCTTACATCAATCCCCCATCTCTGCTCTATCTCTCTTCTCTGTGATTGAATAAGTTGCTCGAGCAAGTGTCAATTTGAATAAATTGTCCCCACGGGGCTACATCTTCGATCGCTTCGTTTTATTTGGAGTACCTCTACATTCACAGTGATACGGTGATAAGAATCTTTTTTTGGAATTCCTTCCGAATCAAGCCCCCATCTGATGCCAGGGATCCGTCAACACTCCAATGACGTGTTTTCTGAGCAGTCTAAATAGTGGGAATATTTTTCTTTTGGACGTTAAAATCACCTCGTTCCAATCCCCTGTCTGCCGACATCTTACTCTATTTTCACGGGGTTGGAGAAATAATACAGCGGCTGGCCTACTATAGCCCGCCGTCTCGCTCTCACAATCCACTGTTCACGTCGCCATCTCCCTCTCACATCCCTCTTCTTCTAGCCGCCGAGTGGCACCCCCTCGCTACCAGATTAAACCCCTTAGCCGCCAGATCCCATGCCCAGCCGTCGGATGCCTCACTCTCTCTCCTGGACACCGTCTTAATGTATTCCCGCCTTCCCAGCCGCCGTATCACGTATCCCGCATTTTTGGCCGCCGTGTCAGTGCGTTGCCACCATATCAAACACCCCATCCGCATTCCCAGCAGTCGCATCACATGGCATCTGCTCCTTGCCGCCGTTCCCGTGCATGGCTGCCGTATTAGCTTTTCTCAGCCACTTTTCCATACGTTGACCCTCACTCCTACATTACATGTTGCACCTCAGCCACTGCATACATATATGCATATGTGTGAACAGCCGTCGCCACCCACTCACTATACACATGCCGCCGGATCACCTATATGAGCCCAGCCTCCGGATCAACAAAATGGCCATGTAAATACCATGCACTGGCCGTTGACCCAATACCCAACCCAGTCACAAGCTCACTTGCTCCTCATGTAAATGAGTAATCCCTGTATATACAAGCCACCAGGTCATGCGAAGCCCATGTTCATTCATTTAAATAACGGACGTACCCATGCATAAACAAGCCACTAGTTTCCCTAATACTCATCAGCCGATGGTTCACATATTTAATTATGTATATACATATATATGAATAAACACATGCATTTTCATGGGCCAACCATTTGAGCTACCTCTTTCAGCCACCGTATGCCTTCTGCCGCCGGATCAAGTCCTTTCAACCAAGCCGCCGGTTCACCTATATGTGAATATACATAATGTTGCATGCAGCCCATTCCTGCTACCATATGTCTGCCTACTACTCTATTTCTTCTACTGTCCTTATGATCGTCAGGGGTTAAATTTGATGTTGGAACATGCGTAGGACCTATATTAACGGGGTCATTATCCCTACATTCTGTTATATCTCTCGAGTTTTTGATACCCCACCGAGTCACGGGGATCTGCCATCTACTATGGCATGCTCTCCGATGGCCTCACTAGGGGGAACAATGAACAAACCGCCTTATGGCGAATAGTGCCCCGTCCCCCGGCCCTCTCGGCTCTCGGGCTTCGATATGCCCGTTTGTTACGGCCCCCGTCTCGGCTCTCCATGGATGGGTATCCTGTACATCCCTTGGCATATCCTGAGATAAGGGGAGATGCTGCCGATATTAATTCAAGGGGGTATTTTATAACATCGCATCATGATTTTCCGAGTTTCCTGATTACCCCACCGAGTCTCAGGGATTCACTATTGATCAAAGTGTGATATCTGATGATCTCATTTAGGGGAACATCGAAAGTACCACCTTATGGCGAATAGTGTTTTATTGTCCCTCGACCCCCTCGGCTCTCGGGCTTTGATATGCCCGTTTGTTACGGACCCCGTCTCGACTCTCCGTGGACGGGTATCCTATATATACATCCCTTGGCACATCCCGAGATAAGGGGAGATGCTGCCAAAATTAACTTAGGATGTCTTTTTATAATACTACATTGTACTTTTTAAATACCCCACCGAGTCACGGGGATCCGCCGTCTACTATGGCATGCTCTCCGATGGCCTCATTCGGGGAATAATGAATAGATTGCCTCAATGGCGAATAGTGTCCTGTCGTGTCTCGCCGTTGTGGCTCTCAGGCTTCGATATGTCCATGGATTATGGACCCCGTCTCGACTCTCCGTGGGCGGGTATCCTATATGTCCCTTGGCATGTCCCGAGACAAGGGGAGATGCTGCCAGAATTAAACGAGGAGGCTATGTTATCCCATGCCTTCACGGGTGTTCCAATCATCCCACCAAATCACGTGGCTTCGTCATACATTACCACGTGAGCTCCGATGATCTGGACAGGGAAATAAAACACCGATCGCCTTAGAGGCGAATAGTGCCCCGAACCGTTCAAGCCCCTCGATCCATGGTTGTTCTGGCTCTCCTTAGAGTTTTCGTGTACACACCGTGGTACCAAGAATGGGTCAAAAGAAATCGGCAAAGCATTCACCACCCACTATTGGGTCCGAACTATCATTTTGATATGTTCATCTGTCTTTATGGAGTCCATCTCAGCCTTCTGTGGACGGTAGACCTGTAAACGAAGCGGATGCGGAGCGGATAGTCTAATATCCAAATTCGTATCCGATTATAATCGGTCGGATATCCGAATCCGACACATTCTATTATGGTGTATTTTTGTCACTATCCGACTCCGAATTCGACGGATATTATCCGGATTCGGATATATATGACTATCCGATTAGGTGTAATCGAATAGTCGAATACCATCTGGATTCGAATATATCCGACTATCCGATTAGGTATACAAATATGTTATATGTTCATGATTTTTTAATTTTTAAATATATAAATATATATAATGAATTAAAAATATAAAATAAATATAAAATATGATTATTAACTGAAAAATCTGAGCCAACCTAAAGTGATTCATGCATAATATCAAAAAAACTCATATTTATATTCGGTCGGATAATATCCGACACGGATATCTCAATATTCGAATTCGTATCCGATTAATAATCGGATATCCGATATCTGATTAAATTATCCATCGGATATTTTATTCGGATAATTATCCGATTAAACGAATTCGAATTCGAATTCGGTTCGAATTTTGAACGGATAATTGCCAGGCCTAGTGGACGGGTCTCTTATATTCTCCCCCAACATATTCTGCGGCAGAGGAAGATGCTGTCGAAATTCTCTTAAAAATTGAAGTTTCGTTCCCTACTCCGCATCGGGTTTTCCTCAGCTTTCCGCTCGATTTTCACCTCTTGTGGGGGAAACGGCCTCACAGCTACTCATGCTGAATTATGAGGGCAAGATACTCTATAAAGAGAATAAATGAATGAACAAGTGCCGTTTCCCGGCATACATTATCCCGATGACATACGAAACCGTCGGAGCGTAGTCATGCTGGTTTTCATAAACCTATATGCATGTGCTGCAATAATAAAGGTGGTTCAACAAATAAAATGGCAAGCATCGGTCGATGACCTCCGAGGTGATTGGGATTTCCTAGAGGGATAGCCCTCGGGCTCCCCCACCTATCATGAGATATGGGAGTGCCGTCTAGGCATGACCATCTTTCCGGAGCTCGTCTCGACTCTTCGTGCACAAGTCTCCTATACCCTCCCCGATACTCTTCGGGACAGGGGAGGTGCTGTTGAAATTTTCTTTGAGTATGTTGAATACACATATAAATAAATGATTAAATAAAGTAATAAATAATTAAATAACGTCAAAGTCAAATTTTACTCTCAATCCTCAAATAAAAAAATAAAATAATAATAATAAACTACTACACGCTCCGTATTCGTTTGCATGAACCCGTGCATGAGCACTCACACCTACCCGGCTCTCTGGTATATCAAATGGTGACTAGTCGAAAGTCGGGTTAGGCCTGGTCGGAAGCTATCACTAAGCGTGAGGTGGGTTTTGAACCCCAGTCCTCCACCTCGTACCAAGAACTGATTAAATAGAATAAATATTACCATATTATGTTCTGGCATGCACAATTTAATCCCGCTTCCATGTCATAAAATGAGCACTGCTTTCACATATCTCTATTCAACCCCGAGGGCTCTTCTACTTTGGCGATTAATCAAGGGTTGTCCTTCTTTCGGAAGGGCATAATTAACGCCATAGCTTTTATGGTATGACGGACTTCTGGTCCCGACACGACCACCCACTATTGTCTGTTCATTCAGACGAGCACACAATAAAATTTCGTCACAAAAGTGACTGGCACGTCCCACGTTAATAAAATAAACAAATCAAATAAAATAAATCAAATGAGAGATTTTTCATCCCCACAAAGTTGGCACGCTCGATGGGACTGATTCTCCCTTCATCTTTTTGCCAAAGTAGAAGGCCCCGGGGCCTTCCCCAAAAAATACTAATTGTTTGCTTACTTTGTTCTATAGGAAGTAATGGCTTGCGAACTTGCTGGACTCACCTTCGGCCCTCAAGTGGTCGTTGCTCACGCAGAACATGGGTACCTGGCGATGCCCACCATGTTCAGAACTCTACCACCTGTGGTAGGGTTCCCCAATTTCCTTGGAGTCACCTTCATCGGCCTGCTGAGGATCGAGGAAGAGGAAGCTGATAAGATTGTTGCGGCCAAGGCCGTAGCCCCTACAAAGGTGAGCTGTACATGGAAGGCCACTCCTTCTTGCCGCACTACTACATGCTTTGTCCACCACGTGGACTATCGTGCTGTCCCCGTCAGTGACAAGGCATCCGGGGGGAAGAAGAAGAATCAAAGAAAAAGAGTCTATGCTGCTCCCGAGGGCCGACTCTCGGTCTCCGAAAAATCCATGATGGTTGGTGATGTCCGGGTCTACTTCAATGGCCGCAGCGCCGAAGTCATGCTGGATCAGGTCATCCCGACCGTGCCCACCCACAACGCCTTCCAAGTATTAGCAAGTCGGAAGGCAAACTTTGATAATAACAAGTAAGGGAAGCTAACCCCCAAACTGCCAAAGTTCAAGCAAATTTGGATTCCCAAGAGGACTCGGGGCCCTGCACCAGCTTCACAAATCTCCGATAATTTTGTCAAAGTTCCCAGGATAGGGTGCAAGAAGAATATACCTGCAGAGGAAGCTTCATCCACCTCTAGGGCCTATGCAAGACAGGTCGATATCCTCAAATATTCAAGAAACTCTAATCAAGCTGCCAGTTTGACACGGATGTCCTACATGCCGTCTGCCCGAGGCTGGATGCTACCTCCTACCATCTCTACAGAGCACAGCCACGAAGATATGACATGGATGGTCTGGGAATATATCTGTAACTTCAGGAACCCCTCCCTGGGCCAGCAAAGATTGCTTCATGTCACCAAGGCCGAAGAAGAAGAAAAAGATGAATCGTCACCCATAGGTGCAGATGAAGATGAGAAGCGTGCTGGGGCCACAAACTTTGAAATGCCCCCGCAGCATAAAAGAATTAAAAGAATTGTAATATTTGGAAGGCTAACCTCTCCCAGTCAGGCTTGAAGGGGAGTTAGACAGCACAGAAGAGGAATGCAAATCCTCACCATGAACGTACCCGGCACCCTACCAAATGAACAAGTAGATCCAGTCAGGAATGCTGGAACAGAAGACTGTGGACGCACTTTTTATTTAATTTATCGTTTGTTTGTTTGTTTATTGGGTTTATTAAGTGCGTGGGCGTGCCAGTCACAAAGTGACGATTTATTATGCACTCGATCTGACTAATCAGACGATTGTGTGGTTCGTGTCGGGACTGAAACCCGCCGCGCCATAAAGGTCACGGCGTTATTTACATCCCCTCGGAGAGGGGAACACCCTTGATTAATCGCCAGAAAAAGGGGCCTCATGGCCAGGAAAATATATCGAGAGAAACAAGCCGATAGCGGTCTCGAATCAGTCGGAAAGCCCTATGTCTAGTGAAACAAGCATTCGAAATATGTCGGTCACTCAAGGGACCATTTTGATATTCAGACGAGCGTCCGGCTTTAGAGAATCGTGATCATCACGGGGAAAACTAGAGCATATGTATGCCGGGGTACGGCAAGTTTATTGTTCAAAGGGATAGGAGGCATTCGGTTGAATCCTGGTTAGAGCGGTCAGAAATCAGCGAGTTTATTGGCCCGGTGCAAGATCGAGTCAGGACCATTCCGGGGGCGCCTCCCGCGGTCCAAACGAGACTTGCGTGGGCATCATTAATATTTCCGGTGCCGAAGGGCAATGGGAAAGTGTCCCGAGACTATATTCTAAAACAAAGTGTGTGCAGAGATAGCCGGCTATAGGCCTAGGATGTGGGTCAGGCGATGACCATGGTTGGGGCGAACCTGATGTCCACGCGTGACTCACGAAGGTCTAATTGATATTCCCACACGTAGGGTTTGGGGAAGGCGAGAGCCGTCTCATTCCATCATGATTTTGTTGGTCATACACGGACCATTTTTATGTTCGGACAAAGGTCCGTATAGAAAACAAGACGGTGACGGGAGCGAATCCGTGCAAATGTCTGCCGTGAGTACGACAAGTTTAATGCAAGCACGGGATTAGATCCTGATGTATATGTCGGTCGCTAACGGACCATTCGTCGTTCGGACGAGAGTCCGCATTTGAAGCGCCGAGGACGATGACAAAGACATACGGATGTCTGTCGTAGGTATGGCAAGTTCAATGTGAGTGCGGGATTAGATCCCGATGAAGACGGGTCAAGCTGATGATCTATTGGCCCGAGGTGGTTGCGGACTATGGCCATATCGGGGTTTCCGAGGACCACGTCTGATGCCACGGGGCGCCATTACTTTCCTCTTCACACATAGTCTTGGGAAACGAAGGTTCCAAGGTATACGTGCGTGTCGGTCACGGTCGGACCATTCATTGTTCGGACGCGAGTCCACGTTTGAAGCATCAAAGATGATGATAAAACCGTGCAAATGTCTACCGTAGACACGGCAAGTTTAATGTGGGGTTGCGAGATTAGATCCCGGGAGAAGCGGGTCGAGTTAACGAACTATTGGCCCGAGATGTGTTCGGATCATGACCATGTCGGAGGCTCCGAGGTCCACATCCGATACCACAAGGCATCATTGATTTCTCTTTGCACCCAGTCCGGGGGTGTGAATTGTTAAGTGTGGAGCCCGAACTCGCCAACGTGCGCCCTCGCACGCGGATCGACCTGCGCGGTCAGGTCGCGGGGTTCGACCTGCCCGGTCAGGTCGTGGGGGTCAAGGGGGCAACGCCCCTTGCGGGGGTTTCCGGGGGCAGCGCCCTCGGAACAAAATTTAGATTATGGAAAGGGAAAAGTTTTTATTAGTTTTATTCATTAGCTTTAAGCCTCTTCTCTCATTTGATTAATCATTTTCTCCCTTTCAGGCACGCTGGTTTAAGGGAATCAAAGAGGGGAGCGCACCGGTTAATGGAAGCCAAAAAGGGCACGCCGGAATAGGTGGTGCAAAGTTTGGGCGCGCCGGTTAATGGCCAATGGAGGAGGGCGCGCCGGAATAGGCCCAATGAGGGGGGGGGGGGCGCCGGTTAATGGCAAGAAGGAAGAGGGTCAGGGGGTGCCGGAATAGGGTGAGGAATAGTATAGCGCGCCGGTTTAATGGGCTATGCAAGGGGCGCGCCAGTTAGTGGCAAGAAAAAATGAAAGGGGTTTTGAGTGTAAAGCTAAACCGGCGCGGGGGGGTACCGCGCCGGATTAACCCACGCCGGATTAGGAGCACGCCGGGATAGCTTCTGTGTGTTTTCTTTCATTCTTTTATGCTTTGTTTCTTGTTTCTTCAACTTGCAGATTAATCTGTTGATTGATTTATTCATCTTATTAATGGATTAAGCTTGTGGAAAGAGAGTTTAAGTGTTTTAGTTGTTTATTAAGGTGGATTAGCATGAAGATTCAAGTGTTTCGTTTGAAGAGTTTGTGTAGGAACTCAGAGATTTAGCTTGATTCAGGGGCTTAGTTTGTTCATCTGTTCTTACGTGTTCCTCTGGCAAAATTTGGGCAGCATCTTCCCCGGACAGAGGCTTGCCAGAGAAAATAGAGGAACGCCAAACGGATTGCTCCGGGGCGAACCTTAAAACACGGAGTGAGGCCTCCATTAACCCATGGGTGCGTGTAGAGACTCGAGGACTAGCCTTCAAGAGTCCCAGCAGCTCACGGGTGATGATTCTATGAAGTGGGACAAGTGTGTGCCACGAGAGGCTTTAGATGTTCATCCCTTCGATGGGTTCCCCTGAAGGCCGTGCCACAGGGAGGCAGGTCTCCAAGGTCCCTGGATGACAAAAGAACCGAGAGAAAGGGGAGGAGGTCAAGGCAGTAGAACACTACTCATGCCCATCAAAAATCATTCCTTTTTATTCATCCGCAAGGGAAAGGGGGACAAGAGATACATGAGGGGATCTACCCCGAAGGAAGGAAAACATATCAGAGAAAGAGGAAAGAAATACATCGGTGGGGGAGGGGGAACGGAGCACAAGCTCCTCCCCCTCCGAGCTCACCTCTCACTCTCCTCTCTTCTCTTCTCTTCTCCGGCACGGGGACGAAGCTTCTTTTTTCTCTTCGGGTGGCCCTCTCTTCTCTTTTTTTTCTTCTTCTCTTCACTGCATACAGCCGAGGGGGTTCGAGCAGCCAACTCTTCTTCTTCGTCACCAGTGGGGCATGCCTTTTATAGAACGGACAGTGGGGGAGAAAACTCCCGCCACCTCTGCCCTGTTCGCAACAACGTTGTTGTTGTGCTGGATGATGCTGGTTCGTGGAGTACACTGGCGTTCGTCCGAGGATGGGACATTTGCGGATTTGCCGGGAGGATCTGCCACTGCTACCACCACTGCCGCTTTGCTGTCGAACGGGGTGAAGGCATGGCTTCAAAACATTAAATGCCCCCCTGCGCACCGCATTTAAACAAAAACAGAGCATCGGAGCTTTGATGGGATGGCATGAGGTTAAAACGGCACGGTGGAATGGTGACCGCGCCGGTTTAAACCCAAACACAATTTGCGCACAGTTTTAGCATTTGAAGGCAAAGCTTTTGAAAATGGGGGCACGATAAGTCCTATAGCGCGCCGGATTAAGTTGCCAAAATGGGGGTTCTTTGAAAGTGGTGCGCCGGATTAAGACATCAGCATGGGCGCGCCGTATTAGAGCATCAAAGGGGGAAGGCCCCCTCGACAGGAGCGCGCCGGACAGCCAAAGAGAAAGGGGCGCGCCGTTTTAAGAGGGGGGGCGCGCCGTTTTAAGGCGTGCCGTTTTAAGGCTCCTTCGTGCCGTTTTAAGCACTAAACGGATTCTTCTCGGAGTCGCGGCCGTTTATATGAATGTCGGCATTCCCAGAATGTTCCGGTTGCAATGTATGGCCTCCACAATTTTTCATTCGCAGCCTTCGGGACTCGGTCCCAGATTCTGCGTAACTTTCTGTGCATGCCGAGATTGTGCCGGAGTTCCCGACTTCTCTCTGACTCAGCTCTCGGCATGGCCGATCGGAGCATTGTAGCTGTATCTTCTGCCTGGGGGGCTTCCTTAGCAGGTAGTGGACCACCAAGCGAGTTCTCGTCCTGATCGGGCGAGACATGAGGTTTGTTCGGCATTTCTGTCTTCGACTCGCGCTCTAATGTGTAGACACGAATGTCGCCATGATCATCATCGTCATATTTTTGGCGTCCACAAAGACTCGGTGACAAGACAGGACAAAGCCGATGCTGAACTGTTGCAAACCGCCAAGGGCAAGTGGGTGTCTGAAGAAGAAGGAGTACTCCCACCTCCTCCATTTGAGTGCGCCTCGAGTGACATGCTTGAGGGCATTATCGGCAAAACAACTATGGACCCTGCCACCCTGATGATGCTGCAAAGACACCAGCAAGAGATAGAAATGTTGAAGGAAAGATTAAATCAAAAGGCTGAACATACACTGGCACCCAAGCGACTGGGGGCACAAGATGAGCTGTCGCAGGGAGGTTCCGACCCCGTTGACACTCTCTCACCGGCTATTCCACAATTTACAAACCATAGCTGGGTTACTCCTCATTCCCAATGGCTCCAGCCGGCATGGCCAATGTCTCTCCAAATGCAACAGCATGCTCCATTGCCAGGGCCTTTGCTACCCCATGCCACAGCTCCGGCCACATCACTGATGCAACCCACCCACCTCTACCCTCAACTAGCATGCTCAATTATGATGGACAAGCTGATGGTGGAGCAAATGATCGAGGCAAGATTAGCAAAGAGGGGTGGTGATGATTATGCCCCCTTCGGCATATATGAAGTGCCATATCCAGCATACCATGCTGCCAAAAGATTGCCACTCGGCGTCAACAAACCACCAAAATTTGACAAATTCAATGGGCATGGCTCCCCGAAAGAACATATCGCATGTTTTGTAACAGTCATGGGTGACTTGGCGGAGGACGAGTCATACCTGTTGAAGTTCTTCGGAGCCTCATGTTGGCACCGGCTTATTTTCTGGAATTAATCGAGGATTAAGCGTAGGGAAATACTCCCTAAATAGAGCAAAACGGCACATCGCCAAAGTTGCTCTACCAGTCGAGTTGAGCTCAAAAATTGAGACACTTCACCGGGTCAAACGGCGCAACATAACAACCGGGGATCGGTCCTGAGCAAATGGCACTATGCCAGCCAGTCTTCAGACAACCGGGTCAGTTTCGAGATTCGGGACAACTTGCCGAACCTTACGGCACTCTGTGAAGATTCGGGGACCACCCCCGGATACCCTGCATACGGTATCACACCACCGACGCTTCAACAACCGGGTTAACTCGGGACCCAGAACAGCCTGCCGCTTCATACTACTCTTCGCCAAGGAACAATGGTCACCCCGACCACCAGACAAATGGCATCGTCATGTCGACGCCCCAGTCACTGGGCCCAACCAAGGGTCCAAACCAGCTAGCCGTGACCCACGGCAACATCAACGATCGATCGGGTCCACCCCCGATCACTCAGTTTGCGGGTTTGCCCGCGTTCAACATAGCTATCCGAGCCGACCCGGGGGCACCCTGACTACAAGCCACGCCACGTGGCGCCCAGCAATGAGGCCGGGGTTCATTCTCGAGTCGCCTCCCTCCAGCCCCCTGAAGTCAAAGGAAGACCCAAGGCCAACCGCAAGCTTCAGGAGCTCACAACACCCTCACATGGCCCGCACACACGTGTCGGGAACTTCCCCGAGCACATGGTGGGCGCATATGTTCCAGCAACTCTACAGTAAGTCGGAGCTCGACTCAGGACTCTCAGTAACCCACCGCGTCATGCACCACCATCGTGCGGCCTCGCACGCGGATCGACTTGTTTATAGCTGGTCAAACCCCAGTCAAACCCTGTCAAACCTCAGTCAAACCATCAGTTAACCCCCACTCAAACCCTCAGTCACATCTCAGTCAAACCTCAATCAAACCCTAAGTCAAACCCCAGTCAAACCCTCAGTCAACTCCCAGTCAAACCCTCAGGCAACCCTCAATCAAACCCCAGTCAAACCCTTAGTCAAACCCCAGTCAAACACTGAGTCAACCCTCAGTCAAACCCTCAATCAAATCCCAGTCAACCCTCAGTCAAACCCCCAGTTAAACCCTAGTCAAACCCCCAGTTAAACCCCAGTCAAACCCTCGGTCAACCCCCAGTCCAACCCTCAGTCAAACCCTCAGTCAAACCTACAGTCAAACCCTCAGTCAAACCCGGTTAACCCCCCCAGTCAAACCAGCCTAAACCCCCTGAGAGGGGGGGTTTACGCGGACCAGCCCAGCCCCCTAGGCTGGTCAGCGTAAACTCCATCCAGGGGGGGTTTATGCGGACCAGCTCAGCCCCCTAGGCTAGTCCGCGTAAACCCCTTCCCCCTCTCTCAACCCGTGTAACCCAGTGACACTATTCACTTGGGTTTACACGGACCAGCTCACCCCCCTTAGCTGGTCCGCGTAAACCCCCTGTGACCCTTCACCTTCCACTATAAAAGCCCTCCTTTGGGAGCCCAAATAGCATGGATGAAGCACTAAATGAATCAAGCACCTAAGGAGCTCAGCCCCGGACTACAAAGGCGCGCTAAGGAGATTTGTGTGTGTGTTTGCTAGGCTTATGCCGAGGGCATGTCGCATGATCATCCCTCATACGACGTCTAGCCCAAACACCCACCTCCGGCCCCATGTTGTGATGAACGTATGTCGTCTCGATAATCATGCATGGCCCCAGATCTTGCTTGATGAAAGCACTCTGCCTAGGTCCTGTCCCGATATTTGTGCATGACCCTGATGCCACCTGATGAAAGCACTATGCCCGAGCCTTGTCTCGATAGTCATGCGCCCCAGACGTTGTTCTACAGGGACACCATGCTCGGCCCTACCTCGACATTCGTGCATGACCCAGATGCCGCTTCATGAGAGTGCCCTGTCTGGTTCCCTCACCTCGATGATCGTGCACCACCTTGGCATCATCTCGATAAGCGTGCCCTCAGTGCCGTTACTCGGACAATGGGCATACTTTACAGGTCCTGGTGCAAGATGAAGTGTCAGGCCACTGCCAGTCATATCGGGGCCCCCGGGATCCGATCACTCAACAACTCAGTCACAACGGACCCCCCGGCACCCGACAACCCAATCACAACGGTGCCCCCGACACCTGACCATTCAACAACCTCAGTCACAACGGTGCCCCTGGCACTCGACTGTCAGCTACTCCAGCCACATCGGGGCCCGCGGCACCCGATCACTCAATAACTCCAGTCACACCGGGCCCCGAGCACGACCATCGAGGTCTCCCGACGCTCACCTCCTTCAGTCACAACGGTGCCTCCGGCACCCGACTGCCAGTCACATCGGGCCCTGAGCATGACCATCGAGGTCTCCCGGCGCCCGCCTCCTCTAGTCACAATGATGCCCGTGGCACCCCACTGCCAGTTACTCCAGTCACATAGGGGCCCACGGCGCCCGACCATTCAACAACCTCAGTTACAACGGTGCCCCCGACACCCGACCACTCAACAACTCAGTCACAACGGTGCCCCCGGCACCCGACTGCCAGCCATCCCAGTCACATCGGGGCCCACGGCACCCGACCACTCAACAACCTAGTCACAACGGTGCCCCCGGCACCCGACTGCCAATCGTCTCAGTCACAACGGTGCCCCCGATACCCGAACACTCAACAACTCAGTCACAACGGTGCCCTCGGCACCCAACTGCCAGCTACTCCAGTCACGTCGGGACCCGCAACACCCGATGGCCAACAACTCCAGTCCCACCGGTGCCCACGGCACCCGACAATTCTGGGCTCAACGGCTTTTGGTCGCTCCAGTCATGGCGATGCTCACGCCGTCCAACCACTCCAGTCACAACAGCGCCCGGCCGCTCCAATCACAAGTGGTGCCTGCGTCATCCGGTCACCTCGGCCTTGGTGACGTCCAACCGCTCCAACACAACGGTGCCTACGGCACCCCTACTGCCCCAACCGTAACATTGTCTCATGCCGGGAATATATTATAACGCCCCTCGGGCGGCATCCTGCTGAGTCACAGGTCCTCTGACTGACACTATGTACGGATACAGAACTACCCATACAATAACGCAATGACCCGGGGACCGTCACAAACGACGGAATTGTCCCGCGGCTTGCAAGCACTTGTAATCGGGCTCTCACGCCCCCATATAAATGCCTTTCATGGCAGATAAGTCATGTCGTTCAGTCAGGGAGCGAATCCCCCTCCTCGCTGGAACCAGTTTCTCTGCCCCCAGTTATCCCTGTTGTGGTGCTGTTGCTCTGTCGCTGTTGCACGGACTAAGCCCTCCAGACGTCGCGGCTCCTAGGGTCCCTGACTCACTCTTCGACAGTAGAAAAAAAGGTATTCGGATTCAATCCGATGTAAAATAAACACCGGTTGCTTGCGATCGGTGGGGAAAGATGTCCAGTACACGAATCCCCATAATCACCTGCGCACTCGCACCGGTGGAACCCCTTCTATCTACGTGTCACCCGATCCCTCGAGCCACGTGTCACGTCCTAGTGATGCTTCCCCGGTCAATCCTCGGTTCCATAGATGATTGTCGAGAAATCGACTGACACGCCCGCATTCCACCCAGCCATCCCTGTCCCAGTCTCCCAGAATGATGAATCATACGCCATCCCTTCCAGTGCGTTCCTATCGTTCTCTCTGCCTTCTTCTCAATACCCCCGGAATCTCCGCGTGCCCAGTCAACCTATCTCGGCCTTCCGTAAAAAGGCGAGTGTACATCCCCGCCGCGAGGGAAGAGGAACCCGGAACCGAAATTCCTCCACGGTCGTAAACACCTCATTAACAGGACCGGCCTTTGAATGGTATTCTAGCCTGCCGGTCGGGTCTATCAATGACTGGATGGACATGCAGCAAAAATTCAATGAGAGATTTCACGTCGTCGAGGTAGAGGTGACCGTGGCTGAGCTATATGCGACCCAGCAAGGAAATGATGAACCAGTGGCAGAATATATCAAGAGATGGAGGGATCTCAGCATAAAATGCCGGCGGCCTCCGCACCCAAAAGATGCGATACAATATGCAAACAAAATCTAAGAAAAGAAATCCTGGAGAAAATAATCGGAATAGAAATCAGGTCTTTTGACCGCTTAAATGATGTTGCCATGGAAGTCGAAGACTTCTTCGCGAGGTATCCCTCCACCCCTGCCAACTGAAGTCATCAAGCCAGGCACGCTAATAAACGGCCGATACTGAAAGCGGTCCTTGTTGTTAGCCTCAAGTCGAAGAGGCACAAAGGGGTGCACAACCCTCCTCTCAATGAGCCTGCTGGATGTCAAGAAAGGCCTCCGCTGCAGAACAAAGCAAAGAAGCTCTATGCCTTCCCCGGAGACAGGACTCGAGCATTGTTCGAGTGGGCTGTCAAATATAATAAAATCATTCCAAAATTAAAGAGGCTCGATGATGTCAGGAGAAGAGATGAGCCTTGCTTCTGCCTTTATCATCAAATCATGGGGCATCCTATTGAAAATTGCCATATATTCAAGGACATTGGTCAGGGCTTAATCAAAAGAGGGGAGCTACAAATGGGGGAGCACAAAGTTGACCCTCCACACCCTCATGAAGTGCCTGCTCCTGGGGTATCAGTCAACATGATATCCATATGTCGACAGCTGCCTGAAGAAGTGCCAGAGACTTGCAGCTGGCACACCTATGAAGACTATATCATGAAGCATGAAGGGAGCAAGAGAATTGGCGAGCGGCGCCAACAAAGTAAAGAACAAGACCGGCTTCTTGCCCGGCACTGGAGAGCCAAATTCTGGCGCTATGGACTGGCCTGCTATGCCTCTTGCAGTCTCTACCCGCCTTCAAACAACCTCTCTAGTGGCTATCAAAAGTTCGACTAATAATAAAAAGAAGAAATAGACCACGTCATGGGTACATGAAGAAGCTAGCTCAGCCATAGAGTGGCCACAAGCTATTATAAGTGGGCATGATAAGCATGAACAGCCCAAGAGCCCGCCTATGCATCTCAAAAAGCATGCCCCTCAAAGACGCAATGAGTCCCACTGGCTAACAAAAAGAACTAAAGAAAGGGAGAGGGTGTTCAATGCACCGAGTAGCCCACTGTGGGAGCAGATGCCAGCCACAAGAGGGAAGGAAAAGAAGAATACAAAGGTTAAAATAAGATATGTCGCTCTCTCCTGCAACATGTTGTCAGCCTCCTCCGACGTGACTCAATCTGCTGATGAAGGAGATAAAGAAATTTGTTTTATGCCAAAGGGAGCAACTCCAGCTAAAGCCTCTACCTCCCAGCCTGCTATCGGGTCTGGGAGAATATCAAGACAACCCCCGCCGGCTAATGAAGCCGCGCAATGTTATATTACCCCTCCACTCGGAGGCATAAGACCCATGGAGTTCGTTCCAAAGAAACTGGGTGCACCCGGCTATAATGACAGAATGCCACACATCTAGTACAAACTAGAAGCGGAAGATAGTGCTATCAGTCCCTCCCAACAAGACCCTGCCATGATGGCGTTGCTACGCCAGAAACAGCAGGAGATTGAAATGCTGCAAAGGCGGATAAACGAAACGAATATAAGTCCACCCATGCCACCATCGGCAAGACATATACGTGCGGCAACACAAGGCAGTGCTAGCTCATCTGAAGCTTCAACACAGACAGCCATGCCCCGAATAATACATAATCGTATAGGGGGCATTCTTCCTCAACCATTCCAACACACAGTCCCCTGGGCGAGTCAAGGGGCAACTAAAATATCTCTGACAATGGTCCCGATGAGGCCGCATATGCAGCTGGTTGCCCTACGCCCCAGTCTAGCAGATCTGACGGCAATGGACAAGCTAAGACCGGAACAAACAATGAATGTGAAGACGGCTAAAGAGGAAGTCACCAAGGCTGAATTGCAAGCAACAAAACAAAAAGATAATGAGTCCGCCATGGACTACATAAGAAGGTGGAGCGATCTCCGTGAAAGGTGTCGGCATCCGCCTAGTTACGGGGACTCTGTTCAAATCTGCAAAGAGAATTTGAGAACAGAAATTCTACTATGGGTCATTGACATTGAAGTCACAACCTTTGAACAACTAAGTAACATCGTAGCCAATGTCGAAGCAGTGCTTGCAAAACTTTGCCCAGCTTCTACAACCTCAAGCCAAAAGAACAAAATAATCGGCCAACACCCGGCGCAAGAGGAAATTTGCGCTTCAAATTTTGAGGCCTTCGAGTGACAAAAGAAGGGTAAGGAAGAGGCGGCTAGTCTTTCTTCTGTCGAGCTAGCAAAACAAGGGTCCTCATTAAGGGGCAAAATGATGAAACCCTACTCCTTCCCGAAGGATAAGACCCAGGCTCTCTTCGAGTGGGCCCTTGAATGCGACAAAGTGGTGCTTCCAGAGCTAAAGAAGTCAAGCGACGCCGAAAGAAAGGGTGATTCACGTTTCTATCCCTACCACCAAGCAGCGGGGCATCCCATTGAAAACTGCTACGTGTTCAAGGACATTATTGAACGCCTAATCAAGAAAGGCGAATTACATGTGGACAAGTACAAGGTGGACCCACCGCGCCCTCATCAAATGCCCGCCCTGAAGAGAGTAGCCCCGCGCGGCATCATTGCCTCAACTGCCCCTCGCAAGTTTGGCTGAAGCCAACATCTAACGTGTCCGCGTAGCCTGAATGCGGATACTTGCCAACAAAGAGGAGAATAACAAATGATGCGAAATCTACAATAAAAAAAAGAATAGGAGAGTGAAGAGAAGCCTCGATGGCCGCACTTGTCAAGGGAATAATTACTCTCCTCATGTCCTATTCTGTGTTGAATAAAAATTACCATTGTAGGGTTGGTATAGTGGAGCGAACTACTCATCCCCTCTCTGAGGAGGTGAGCGCTCTCCTATGCCCCCGCCTTGGTCTGTTAAAATAAAAAGGGGGGACGAAGGGTGATTGGCCCGCACGGCACTTCACTATCAGTGCCATCCGAGTTGGCAATTCAAAAAAGAGAGAGAGAGAGAGAAAAGAAAAAAAAGAATGAAGAATGATGAATGAATGCAAAAGGGGAAAAAATAAGAGGAAAAAAGAGAGAGGAAAAGAAGAATGGATAACAAAAATGAATGAATGATGATGAGTGCAACCTTGCTTTGCAATATACACGTTGCACAACATCAAAGGCAGATCGGGTTGGGACTTCAGCTCCATAATGCCACCAAGATTAGAATAAAATGGGGGGCATTCCCCACAAATTATAAGCAGCATTCAGGGGCAAAGTCATCCCATACTCCTGAGATTAAAAAATAAGGGACCTACAGACCCCGCCTCCATTTAGCTTTCATGCAACTAGGGAGAGCAGCAAAAAATCCGCTCATTAGCTAATGCTCTACAAGCAAGGAGTCAGTTGAGCAGGCGCCATAAGCGTGAATAATACAAGAGAGGTGGGAGGATGAATCCCCTTGTGAATAAACACCATCAGCTAGGACAAGGCGATGCCAAGCAGGTCACAACTGAAGAGGCAAGCATGGCCAATGTTAGGGCTAGCGACAGAGCAATGATAAGGCTACTAAAGAAAACCACTAAGGGATACTCCCTCCAAATAAAAGGACCCAACCAGATGCCGTTGTGGCGCTGCAAAGGCTAGCACGTTATGAAAATATGCTATGCAGTAATACGGTCCGATGCGGCCATAACTTCCCGAAGAAACAAGCATGGCGGGTAAGTCGGTAACCCTATTCTCCCCTCCTGGGAGTAAAAATGAATGATGAATGGACATCCACCAAAGCGGGAGGGGAGCCTTCGCAGGTTCATCAGCCCCCCAGCTCGGGAACCTCTCAACAATAAAAAAGAGAGAAAGAAAGAGAAAAGGGAGAAAATCATGAGGCAAGTATGACCTTCTTACCCTCTTCCATGAGCAAAAGGATACCTGGCAGCATTACATGATGAGTGCTTAGGGAAAATAAAAGGATTGCACTGTCTATAGAGCTAAGAAAACTCTATAATTGCAATTATCAGTACAAAGGGCCCAGAGGATGATGCTCAATGTAAACACCGGGAGCCCGTTTCTGCAAGGAGTGCAGCCGCTCGGAAGCATAGCTGCCATTGAATATTCCCTGAGAGGGGAAGGGCAATATCGAATCAGCAATCCCGCCGGACTAGGCCCATAAAGCATTTCCCTTGGCCTGAGGAACTCTGCCCTCGCGGAGCTCTAAAATTGCCCATCAAGCATGCCGGACTGGGCTCATAAATTATTTTTTCTTTGGCCTGAGGCACTCCTCCCTCGCCGAGCTCTTAAACATTGCCCCAGTCCCGCTGGACTAGGCTAATAAACCTTTTCAGTTGGCTTGAGGCACTCCGCCCCGGCCGAGCTCTAAAAATTATTCATAGTCCTACTGGGCTGGGTTCATAAAACCTTTTTCTTGGTCTGAGGCACTCCGCCCTTGCTGAGCTCTTAAAAAATTACCCTTAGTCTCACTGGGCCGGGCTAATAAACCTTTTTACTTGGCTTGAGGTACTCCGCCTCTGCCGAGCTCTAGAAGTTGTTTCATAGTCCCACCAAGCTAGGCCTAAGAATCTTTCTCTTGACCTGAGGCACTCCGCCCTTGCCAAGCTCAAAATCTTGCCCCCTAGGCCCATCGGACTGGGCCCATAAAACCTCCCCCCTGGGCCTGAGGCTTCCCGCCCTTGCCGGGCTCTTGGGTATTAATCTTTAAGTCCTATTAGTGCAATGAGCAGTCGAATTCACTAATAGTCCCATTCAGCATAGTATTCCGCATCGCGGAAGAATCTGTGCCAGGGAGCCCAACACAAAAAAAAAAGAAAAAAAGAAAAAAAAGAAGAGGAGAGAAGAAGAAAAATAATGGTATGAAATGAACTCAATAAATCAACAAAACTCAATAAACCTAAATAAACCCAATAAATCAATGAGCTCAACAAACCAATAAATCTAACAAACTAAGTAAACCAAATAAACCCATATACACCGACATAAGCCCAATAAATCCGACAAAATCAATAAATTCAATAGGTTCAACGAATTCAACAAACTCAATCAACCCAAACAAATCCAACAGACCCAACAAAAACAAAAAAACTCAATAAACCAAACAAACCCCACAAAACGTGATAAACCTAGCAAAATCAATCAACCCAATAATTAACAAACCCAAACAAACCAATCGACTCAATGAACTGAACAACCCAACAAATTCAATAAATTAAATAAACCCAACAAACAAATCCAACAAATTCAATAAATCTAAAAAAAAAGAAGGGGCTCAATAAACCTAATGAACTCAGACAAATAAACCAACAAAAGACCCCTTCACTTTATCTCAGACCATCTGTCTGAGTAAGGTTTGTTGATCCTGACATCTCCACGGGTCAATGTCTATACTCTACCCTGACCTAGACCTCACGTCTCTGCCAGATTGGTTGACCTCGGCATGACATCGGGTTGACATCTGCATCCATGCATTTTTCCCTTGTCTTTGACCTTCCGTTAGAGTAAGGGTTGACATCGATATTTAGCCCTGGGTCTAGGCCTTTCATACGTCTACATTCTAATCTACCCTCGCCCCATGCCTTCTGTCGGGGCACGACCCGTTGACTTTGACAACATCGAGTCAACGCTTATTCTACGTTATGCCCTTGGCTCAGGCCTCACGCCTCCGTCAAGTTCATTGGCTTCGACACGACGTCGGGTCAACATTTATATCCTATATTCTTCCCTTGGCTTAGGCCTCACGCCTCTGCCAAGTTTGTTGGCTTCGACATGATGTCGAGTTAACACCTATCCCATACTCGGCCCTTGGCTTAGGTCTCACATCTCTGCAAAGTTCGTTGGCTTTGACAGGACGTCGAGTCAACACCTATCTTATATTCTGCCCTAGGCTTAGGCCTTACGCCTCTACCAAGTTCATTGGCATAGGACGTCGAGTCAACACCTATCCTATATTATGCCCTTGGCTTAAGCGTCATACCTCTGCCAAGTTTGTTGGCTCCGACACGACGTCGGGTCAACATCCATATCCTATATTCTCTCATTGGCCTAGACCTCACGTCTTTGCCAAGTTGGTTGACTTCGCCAGTTTGTCAAGTCAACAACTATATTCTGCCTTGGCCCAGACCCTATGTCTCTCCCAGGTCAGTTGGCTTCGACATGACGTCAAGTCAACAACAATGGTTTATTTCAGCCCCTGTCCTGGACATACCGTTGTTGACACTAAAATTATTCTTAATTTTTCCTAACTTCTGCTTCTGCAGGTTTCAAGCTTTGATCGGGTGCTCTCATGCCAACAGAGAGGAAAAGAAAGAAAAGAAGAAAAAGAATGGCAAAAGCCGAACAAAATATGAGACCGAAGAAAAAGAAGAAAAGAAAAGATGCTCGATTCCAGCGGACAACCGCTAAAGCAAGACCCGAGAGCTCGGAATAACATTCGGGACCATCCCCGAAGAAACAAGTAGAAGCCTGCACAACGAGTACAAGCCGGACGCTTGGCCAACCCTCACAAAAGAAGAAAACAAGCACGGATGGGCCTAGACAAGTTAAATGGGCCAAAAGATGCTGGAAATAGGATGGAGGATGCCCTAATCCGGTGCACTCCAAGGCTCTTAATCCAGCGCGCAACCTTCATTAAACCGACGCGCCCATATGCGCGCTCCGGGTGAGGCCACACGGGTTAAGGCTATAAAAGGAGACTCAAAAAAAAAAGAGAAAAAACGGCAAGCAAGAGAGGCCAGTCGTTCGAGAGCGAGGGAAGATTGGGGAACAAGAAAAGGGGATTCTGAGAGAAAGCCCAGAGAGAAGCCACCACCCCGTCCGTCTGCCAAGGAGAGCCCGCAGCAAAGGAAGAGGGGTCCCTTTTCCGATACCCTGTTTCTGCAGTGAAGAGTGGAGGTGGGTTCCGACGACTCCTCCCGGCCATTTCCCGCTACCCCTCTTCTTACCAATGTATCTATGGATATCTAGAGTTAGGTGGGCGATGATATGAGCCTACGTTTTCTCTTTTATCTTTTTAGTTTCTTACTCCCCCTATATCCCCTTTGGTTTCTGATGTAAGAATCTCTACTCGGCCGGCCCCCGTGCGACAACGCCAGGGTCATGCCTCTGTATGCAATAGCTTGTTTATTTCCTGGGCAATGTAATGGCCTCAGGGTCTGAACGATATTATTGATGTATGGATGAGCTTCTTCTCCCTCTCCGATTTCATCCTTCTCTTTGTGCATTCTATGCATGTAGTTTGGTCTCTTTTAACAGCATAAGACTTGCCCTGGGCTACCCCAAGGGCTACATTAACGCTACCCCCCTTTCCCGGGGTTTTGTTTTCTCTTCTCACTAGAGTGGTTCCGTCGAACTCCTTCTTGTTTATCGAGGTTTTGACTCCAGAAGCACACACATATGTGCTTCTATGGCTATCTTTGGGACTGCTCCATGGTTCGTCTGTTCATAATTATGAGCCAGGTAAAACATTATCGTCCCTATAATCTAGGTGCAGAGTTTTCTGTTGTAAACCGCTCCCCTTGTGTTGTCCGCTGGCCGTTCGAGGGTTTGCCCATTACAACCTCCATAGCTCACATGCTAACTTGCTAACCCTCTAAATGCTAACTTGCTAATACTGCGTTCCTCTTACCCTGCGCATGGGTCGCAATTCTATGTTTTCTTTTCTCGAGGATGACAGTCCAATCACCCGGGAAGGGGGCGTACATTCCCCATCAACATTCTTGAGTCACCATTGGATCATAGGGGTATGTCCATTGATGGCATATTCCCTTCTGGGCCACCAGAGGTGAATATTAACGGGTTCATCACCCAACATTAAATCCGCTGCCCTTAGGGGACTAGTGGTGACCATGGGTTGTGTGCCCCTCGTAGGCTAGCCCTCCGGGTTTCCTCCCTCACTGGTCGTCACTTTCGATCATATTTTGACTCATGGGGTGTTGGTGACCCTCGTAGGCTATCCCTCGGGGTTTCCCTCCATCGAAGTCTGTCGGTCACCGTTTGGCACTCCCGGCTTTAAGGAGCGTACCCCAGATGCTGTGGGACTGTCTCCACTTCGCCCCCGCAACCCTCTGGGCATGGGGAGGTACTGCCCAATTTTTGACTGAACACTTAGTCTGAATCATGATGGATTTCAGTTACCGGTCTATTTTTGGACTATGCTTGAGTAAGAATCTCGCATAAGTCTGGATTTACCATGTCTGCAGGGTAATTGGGACCTAAATTAACTCATTAGCCCTCACAATTAATATCAAAGTTTCAAAGAAATCATTTGGCTTCTCATAAAGCTTAAAATCATCAAACCTGCCCTAATACGGCGCGCCCCTAAACCGGCGTGCCATTTTCCAGCGCGGTACCCCCCCCTGCGCCGCTTTAGCCCCACACTCATAAACCAATTCAACTCCCTTGGCCTCCATCTGGCGCGCCCTGGGCGCGCCATTTTAACCCCAACAATGCCCCGCGCCGTTTTAGGCCAACCTACACATGCATCGACCCTCCAACATGCACCGACCTCCTCTCCTCTTGCACCGACCTTATCCATCATGCATTGACCTCGGCCCGGTGTTGCTCCGACCCGAGCCTCTGTTACACCTGCATTTGTGTTTGAACATACTTATCTTGGCTGCCTTGCTTGCTCATTCCACGTGCATGGTTTCTGAATATCTGTCATCATCTCGGGCCTCGGTATATCAAATGATGATCTGCCAAAGGTCAGACTAGCTCTGACCAAAAGTTCTCACTACGCGTGATGGTGGTCTTCGGACCTGCGTTCTCCGCCACGTACCGAGGGCTCTGGGTAGCAAATGAATTTGAACTACATGTTCGAGCTTGTATTTTGCTCCCGCATTATGAATTATCATTCTCGCTGGTTCACTTGATATTAGAATTTCAAGCCATGGCATTTTGAGGTGATTTCTGTCACGCCGTTTTAGGCGATCACTCTGATTGAATATTAACCGCCATACTGGCGAATAGTGTCCCGACGATCAATAACCCATGGATTATCGGAGCCCCTCGTAGGCTAGCCCTCGGGGTACCCGTCCATTCGGGTTCGCCGGTCGCCGACTTTGGCATCTCGGCATTTAGGAGTTTACCCCGGATACCCCTTGAGTAAGTCTCCGCTTCTTATCCTAGACACTCCGAGTCTAGGGGAGATGCTGTCGGATTTTTACCAGGACGTTCTCACCATTTGCAAGATCGTGAATATAAATAAAAATGAATGAAAATAAAATAAAATAATAATAATAATAATAACGATAATAAAACAAACAAATAACAATTAAATAATAAAATAAATAAAACAAACAAGTCACACCGTTACCCGGCGCGGGCTAATCCAGCGCGGTATCTCCCGCGCCATTTTTACTTCACACTCAAAATCATTAAAACCCCAATTGCAAGTAACCGGTGTGCCCCATTCTCCTGGCGCCGTTTCAAACTTCTTTATCAATGTAATAATAAAATACAAGATGCGCGCCGTTTTACCCCATTAACACATGCACACCGTGCCGCTTTCACGATGTGCACCCGCACACACTTTAATACAAGCAAACACCCCGCCGTTTTCACGTAACAAAAAGAACACACACAGCCCATATACACGTGCATATATCTTACGTAAAAGACACCCACTCTCTAGTACATCTTCACACCCGTGAACGTTGCATACCCGTTGACAATAACCACCTATTAATGTTAACCGCTCTTTAGCACTAAACCCCATCAAATAAAGCCACACCAACACATACGTCCAACCCCCCCCCATGCCATATATATATATATATATGTATATATATACATAAGAGGAAACAAACCATAAAACAAAGAAAAACACTCATTCAAAAAATGGAGAAATAAGAAATGACTAAAATAAAATAAGCAAACAATAAAGAGCAAAGAATAAAAAAAATGAAAGTTAGTAAAAGTTAGAAATATAAAAAAATAAAAATAAACATAATAAACAAATCATGGTCAAACACATAACAATAAATAAAAATAAAATAAAGAATAAGAGTGATAAATAAATAACAAAGAAAATAATGAATGAATAAATGCCAAATAAATGTCAATAAAGGAAATAAAAGATGCATACATCTAATATAAAAAAATAAATAAAATAAAATAAAACGAAGTAAACAAATAAATAAGAAATAATAAATGAATAATAAAAAGGGGAATGATATAAACAAAATAAGAATAAAGGATTAACAAAAAGTGAAATGCATTCATACACCCAGAATAATAATAAGAATAAATAGAGAACAATAAACATGACTGTGTCCACTCCGGAGCTCTCATCTCCTCTAGGCCCCGGGTATGGGAATATCAATGATGACCCCCTGACGGTCGTGTCTACACCTCGGGATTAATCCTCATTATGGTCATGGCATCACCTAGTCCCGGACCAGCGTCCTCTGAATTTAATTTGTTCCGATCGGGTTTTAACTGCATTCCCTCATTTCTCAAATATCAAGTTTGTCATACCCTGGCATACATCATCCCGATGATACACGAGTCTGCCCCAATATGGTCATACTCGGCCTACCTCACGGGCCCATATGTATGCACCGTAACGCTATGTGCAGTCTCAAAATAAAAAGGCAACGACTAATTGACAGCCCTGCGATTGATATGGATTGTCAAAGTCTTCCATAAATTTACAAATAAATGACCAAATAAGGAATAAACAATAAAACTAAATACTACCACCTTGCATGCCTGCATGATCTGATTCTCTGGTATATCGAATGGTGATTAGCGGAAAGTCGGGTTACGCCCGACCGGAGGCTTTCACTATGCGTGATGATGGTCCTCGGACCTAGGTTCTCTGTCCTGTACCGGAAGCCAGCCTGATAAATAAATACTACCATATTGTGTGCTTGTATGCAATCACATCTTTTACATATTCTACGGGCCCCATGGCCTCTTTATTTTGGCGATTAATCATGGATTTTCTCTCTTCTAAAGAGATGTAGTTAACGCCGTACCCTTTATGGTACGGTGAGTTTTGGGTCCCGACACGATCACCTATAATCGTCTGGTTAGTTAGACGGTGCGCATAATAAATTTGTCACTCAGTGACTGGCACGCCCTACGCAAATAAACCTTTAATAAATAAACCAAATAAATCATAATAAAATATTTTTAATAAAATCTCATTCCCACAAGCTGGCACGTCCGGTGCGACTCAGCCTCCCTTCATCATTTCGCCAAAATATTGGGACCATGGGGCCCCCATTGAACTATTTAAAATGCTAATTATTCATTCGTCGTGTTTCGCCTCTTTGTAGGTTGAAGTGATGGGGAGTGGATTGTCTGGAATTATCTTCGGTCCCCAGATTGTGGCCGACCATGCTGCATACGGCTACCTTGCTGTACCTACCACCTTCGGTAACTTTTCCCCAGTCGTTGGCTTCCCCAACTTCTTGGGAGTTGCTTTCGTGGATCTCCTGGACGTGGAGAGTTCTGAGCCTGTGGAGCTGAACAACAACAAAACTGCGGCCCGCCGAAGTGAGGGCCGAATTAAGAAAACTATACTGAAAAGTCCGGTGATCGTGGGCTGCCACGTCTACCATACTATTTGCCCGACTACGGCACATGAGAAGAAGCATGCTGGGGGCAACAAGAAGAGCTCTAGAGGAAGAATTGCTGCTGCTCCTCGGAGTCAACTTTCAGCCTCTGGGAAGTCCAGGTTGATCGGGGGCGTCCGAGTCTACTTCAATGGCCACGGCGCCAAAGTTCTGCCAAATCGGATCATCCCGACTGTGTCCACTCACAACACCTTCCAAGTGCTAGCAAGCCGGAGGGTGAATTTTAATGACAACAAGCAAGGGAGGCCAACCCCGAACTTGCCAAAGTTTAAGCAAATCTGGGTTCCCAAGAGGATCCGAGGCCCTGCACCAGCCTCACAAGGCTTCAAAAATTCTACGGATGTTCCCGATAGAGGGGGTAAAGAGACTATGCATGCGGAGGAAGTCATGATTGCAACTCCTCCACCCGCCGCCAGGGCCTGTGCAAGGCAGGCTGATATTTCCAAATATTCAAGAAACTTCAATCAAGCTGCCAAGCTGATACGGCTTTCACATATGCCGTCTGCCCGAGTCCAAATGATGTCTCCTACCATTTCTCCAGAGTGCAGTAAGGAAGACATGACAAAGATGGTCCGAGAATATTTCCGCAACCTCGGGAACCCTTCCCTGGGTCAGCAAAGATTGCTTCGTGTCATCAGGGCCGAAGAAGAAGAAAAAGGTAAAATGTCACCCATGGGGGCGAATGAAGAGGAGAAACAAGCTAAGGCTAGAAGCCTTGAAAAGCCTCCACAAAATGAAAAGATGAAAATCACTTTAATATATGAAGGGCTGACTTTCCCTATTCAGGCCCGAAGGGGAATCAGAAAGCACAAAAGAAGAACGCAAGTTCTCACCTGCAATATGACAGGGGTAATGGGCATACCCGACACCCTGCCAAATGAACAAGAAGAGCCGGCCGAGATTCCTGGAAGAAAAAACCTGATGACAAGACGGGACAAAGCTGAGGCTGAGCTACTGCAAGCCACAAAGGGCAAGCAACTTGCTGAAGAAAACATCACTGCTGTCACCGCAAGAATAGGGGCGTCTGAGCAAGAAGGAGCATCTCCGCCTCCTTCAATTGCAGGTTCTTTGGGTGAAACGCCCGGAGGCATCAGTAATAAAACAACCACGGATCCCGCCGTCTTGATGTTGTTGCAAAGGTACCAGCCAGAGATAAAACTGATGAAGAGAAAATTAAATGAAAATGCTAAGCACGTTGTAGAGCCCGAGCAACCGGGGGCACAAGATGAGCCATCACAGGAAGGTTTCAACCCCGGGGGTGCTCCTTCACCGGCCATTATGCAAACTATGGCTCAGAACTAGGCTACTTTCGAGCATTATTCCCAGCGGCTCCTACCAGCTTGGCCAATGCCCCTTCAGATGCAGCGACGGGCTCCCCTGTTAGAGCCTTTGCCATCCAATGCTATGACTTCGGCCGCATTATCGATGCAGCCCACCCACCTCTGCCCTCAACTGGAAGAGCCAGCTATGGTGAATAAGTTGATGGTGGAGTAGATGATCGAGGCAAGGCTGGCAAAGAGGGGTGGTGATGATTACGCCCCCTTCGACATATATGAAGTGCCATATCCAGCCTACCATGTTGCCAAAAGACTGCCGCCCGGCGTCAATAAACTCCCAAAATTTGACAAATACAACGGGTAAGGATCCCCAAAAGAGCATATTACAAATTATATGACAGTCATGGGTGACTTGGCGGCGGACGAGTCGTACCTGCTCAAGTTCTTTGGGTCTTCATTGACAGGACCTACCTTTGAATGGTACTCTGACCTGCCGGCCGGGTCTATCCACGACTGGCCAGACATAGAGCAGAAATTCAATGAAAGATTCCACGTCATCGAGACAGAGGTGACCGTGGCTGAGATGTTGGCGGCCAAGCAAAAAGATGATGAAACAACTGTAGAATATATCAAGAGATGGGAGGATCTCAGCATGAGGTGCAGGTATCCTCCGCATCCAGAAGATGCAATACAAATATGCAAATAAAATCTGAAGAACGAGATTCTGGAAAAGATGATCGGAATAGAAATCTGGTCATTTGACCGATTAAGTGATATTGCCACGGAGGTTGAAGATTTCTTCACAAGATATCCCTCCATTTCTACCGACTCATGTCATCAAGCCAGGCAGGTTAATAAACGGCCGATACTGAAAGCGGTCCATGCTGTTGGTGTCAGGGAAAAAAGGCACAAATGGATGCACAATCCTTCTCTCAATGAACTTGTTGCATGTCGAGAGAGTCATCCTCCGCAGAACAAAGTAAAGAAGCTCTATGACTTCCCCAGGGACAGGACTCGAGCATTATTTGAGTGGGCAGTCAAATATAACAAGATTACTCTTCTGAAGCCAAAGAGGCCTGACGACGTCAGGAGAAGAGATGATCCTTACTTCTGCCCTTATCATCAAATCCTTGGACATCCTATCGAAGATTGCCAAATATTCAAAGATATTGTCCAAGGCTTAATCAAAAGGGGGGAGCTACAAATGGGGGAGTACAGTGTTGATCCCCCATGCCCTCATGAAATGCCTACATAGGAGGCATCAATAAACATGATATCTGTATGCCAACAGTCGCCCGAAGAAGTGCCAATGGCTTGCGACCGGCACACTAATGAAGATTGTATCCTAGCGCCTGAAGAAAAATGAGGAAATTGGCAAGCAACGCCAATAAGGAAAAGAATAAGACCAGCATCCCTTCCGACTTTGAAAGTCCAGATTTGTGGAGCCATGGCCCGGCCCGTTCCTCCCCCTATAGCTCCTATCTGCCTTCAAACGACCCCTTCAACGGCTATTAGAAGGTCAACAAATAACAAAAAGCAACAAGCCCCGGTGCGGGTACGTGAAGAAATCAGCTCAACCGTGGAATGGCTGCAAACCGTTACTGACAGGCTATGCGAACATGAGCAGCTCAAGAGCCAGCCTGTGCAGTAGGCCCCTCAAAGACTCAACGAGTCCCATCGGCTACTAAAAAAACTAAAGAAAAGGCAAGGGTGTTCAATGCACCGAGCAACTCACTGTGGGGGCAGATGCCAGTCATATGGGAGAAGGAAAATAAGAATACAAAGGCTAAAATAAAATATGTTGCTCTCTCTTGCAACATGCTGTCAGCATCATCCAGTGTGGCTCAGGCTGCTGATGAGGAAGATGAAGAAATTTGCTTTATGCCAAAGGGAGCAAATCATGATAAAACTTCTGCCTCCCACCATGCCGCTGGATCCAAAAGAATATCAAGACACCCGCCAGTCAGCAAGGAGGTGCAACACCACATTCCTCTTCCATTCGAATGCATTAACCACATGGATTCTATCTCAAAGAAACTAGTCACATCTGGCGATGGTGACAGAATGCCACTCATTCCATACAAACCGGAGGCGAAAGATAGCACTCCCGGCCCCTCCTGGAAAGGTCCCTCCTGGAAAGACCAGACCATGGTTGCACTGCTATACCAAAAGCAACAAGAGATTGAAATGCTGCAAAGGCGGCTAAATGAAATGAATCTAAGTCCAACTATGCTGCAATCGGCAAGACACCTACATGAGGCGACACAAGGTAGTGCAAGCTCACCTGAAGCTTCAGCACGGCCAGTCATACCCCGAATAGCACATGATCTTACAAGGGGTATTCTCCCTCAACCACTCAAACATACAGTCTCCCGAGCACGTCAGGGGGCAACTAAAGCATCTCCGAAGATGGTGCCAATGAGACCGCGCATGCTGTCAGATGAGCTGAAGGCGAAACAAACAATGAATACGAAGACGGCCGAAGAGGAAGTCACCGAGGCCGAATTACAAGTAGTCAAACAAAAAGATAATGAGTCTGTCATGGACTACATAAGAAGGTGGAGGAATCTCCGTGAAAGATGCAGACATCTACCGAGCTATGGGGACTCTGTTCAAATCTGCAAAGAAAATTTGAGAATAGAAATTCTACGATG
The DNA here is from genome assembly GCA_022559845.1 of Amorphophallus konjac. NCBI lineage: Eukaryota > Viridiplantae > Streptophyta > Magnoliopsida > Alismatales > Araceae > Amorphophallus > Amorphophallus konjac. The sequence goes on along the minus strand of CM040126.1, from coordinate 103,400,641 downwards.
GGTCATTGACATTGAAGTCACGACCTTTGAATAACTAAGTGATGTCTCAGCCAATGTCGAAGCAGTTCTGGCAAGGCTTTGCTCGACCTCTACGGCCTCGAGCCAAAAGAATAAACCAATCAACAAACCTCCGGAACAAGAAGAAGTTTGTGCCTCAAATTTTAAAGCCTTCGAGCAACAGAAGAAGAAAATGAAAGAGGCATCTTCCACTGATCCGACAAAACAAGGGCCCTCATTAAGGGGCAAAACGATGAAACTGTATTCCTTTCCAAAGGACAAGACTATGGCACTTTTTGAGTGGGCCCGTTAATACGGCAAAGTAGTGTTTCCGGAGTCGAAGAAACAAGGCGATGCCGAAAAAAAAAGACGATCCACGATTCTGTCCTTATCACCAAGTGTTGGGGCATCCCATTGAGGATTGCTATGTGTTCAAGGACATTATTGAAGGCCTGATCAAGAAAGGCAAACTACAGATGGGTGAGTATAAGGTGGACCCACCGTGCCCTCATCAAATATCTGTCCTTAAAAGTGTAGCCCCACGCGGCGTCACCGCCTCAGTTGCTCCTCACCAATCCGGCTGAAGCCAATGTCTAGCATGCTCGCATAGCTTGAAGGCAGATGCTTGCCAACAAAAAGAAGAATGGCAAATGGCACGAGATACACCAAAGAAAAAAAAAGAAAAGAGAAGGAAAAGGGCATGTTCTGAGGGTAGGCACAAAAAAGGAGACGAAACTTAAAATAAAATGAAGGAGGCCTTGATGGCTGCATCTACCAAGGGAGATATGACTCCCCTCATGTCTTGGTCCGTGCCAAATAAGAAACTACCATTGTGGGGTTGGCATGGTGGAGTGAACCACTTATCCCCTCTCTGAGGGGATGAGCGCTCTCCTATGCACCCACCTTGGTCTGTTTAAAGACAAATGGATGAAGGGTGACGGCTCTGCACTGCATCGCATTATCAGCGCCATCCGAGCTGTCCATTCAAAAGAAGAAGAAGAAGAATGAATGGAAAAGAAAAAGAAGAAAGGAAATTATGAGGTCAACAAGGCCTCCCCATCTGCCCCATAGGCAGAAGGCTCCCTAGTAGCATTGCATGGTGAATGCCCAAGGGGGAATAAAATGACTGCGCCATCTGCGGAGGTGGGAAGACCCGACAGCCGCAGCCTCTAAGAAAAATTGCCAAGAGAATGACACTTGGCGGAAGCACCGAAGGCCCGAACCGAAGCTATTCGGAGCATCTCCTGAAAAAATCAATGCCAAAGAAGATAGCTGTTGATCTGATGCATAGCTATCACTGAATATCCCCAACGGGACTATGTGATCAACAGTCCCGCCGACGCTAAAGAGTCCTCATTGGCCACTATGCCGCCCGTTTTGAATACGGGTCCATGCCCATTGAGGGGAATGAAAAGAACAAGTTCTGCCGGGTTGTCTACACCCTCGACTCCCTATCAAGACAACAAATAAGTGCCTTTCGGCTTCTAATGGCCTATCTTAGTACCCCTTGGTCCCGTCGGGATTCATGGTGCCTTGCCATCTTCCCATCCTACAGGGGTACTCCCCACTTGTCTCACCGGGATTAATCCTCCACCCTTGATCTGGGACCTACGCTCCTAGCCAATGCATTCTCATTGCCCTTCGACATTCGGCCATGACAATGTCATATTTGTCCCACGAGACTCTCCCATCACTGTCGATTCAGATTCCTTGTCCAATGTCGGCCCAATAAAATATCATTTTTCTTGGCATAAGGCGCTCTGCCCTTGTCAAGCTCAATAATTCGCCCATCAGTCCCATCGGACTGTGTCCATAAAGCTTTTCCTTGGCCGGAGGCGCTCCGCCCTAGCCAAACTTGAAATTTACCTTCTGTCCCATTGGGTTGGGTCCACAAAGTCTTTTCCTTGGCCTGAGACACTCCGCCCTTGCCAAGCCCCAAAATTACCCTCTGTCCCACTGGACAGGATTCATAAAACCCTTTTCCCTGGCCTGAGACACTCCGCCCTCGCCAGGCCCGCCGGGCTCTTCGACATCGATCCCTAGCCCCACCAGCAGAATAAACAGTTAAATCTATCAATAGTCCCACCAGACAAAATATCCTGCATCGCAGACGAGACTGCGACAGGGAGCCCAACAAAAAAAAAACAAATAACAAAAAAATAATAATAATAAAAGGAAACGAAAAGAAGAAAGAAATGAATAAAAAATGAGGAAAATGAAGAAAGAAAAGAAAATTATGATTTAAAATAAACTTAATGAATTAATAAGCATAAAAAATTCAATAAAACCAACAAATCCAATAAAGCCAATAAATTCAGTAGATTCTGCAAACTTGATGAACCTAATAAACCCACAAAAACCAATGAAATCAATCGAATCAACAAAATTCAACAAACTCAATAAACCCATCAAAACCAACCTAATGAATCAATAAAGCCAATAAATCAAATAAACCCCAACGAACTCAACCAATAAACTTAATAAACCCAACAAGCTCAACTTAACCAATAAATCCAATGAACTTAGCAAACTCTATAAAACCCATAAATCCTATAAGTCCAATAAACTCAATAAACTTAACAAATTCAATAAACCCAACCAGTCCAAACAAATAAACCAACAAAAAGATTCCTTCACTTTGCCTCAGACTATCTATCTGAGCAAGCTTTGTTGATCCCGACATCTCCATGGGTTAACATCCATATTCTGTTCTGGCTTAGACCTCACGTCTTCGTCAAGTTGGTCAGCTTCAACATGACGTCGGGTTGACATCTTCATCTACACATTCTACCCTCGTTTCAGACCTTCCGTCTGAGTGAGGTTGGTTGACTCTAACATTTCGTCAGGGTTGACATTGATATCTAGCCCTGGGTCTGGGTATCTCATATGTCTGCATTCTAGTCAATCCTCACCCCAAATCTTCTATCGGGGCAGGGCCCGTTGACTTCGACTTTCCATCGGGTCAACACCTATCCTATGTTCTACCCTTGGCTCAGGCCTCATGCCTCTGCCAAGTTCGTTGGCTTCGACATGACGTCGAGTCAACACCTATTCTACATTCTGCAGTTGGCTAAGGCCTCATGCCTCTGCCAAGTTCGTTGGCTTCGACATGACGTCGGGTCGACACCTATCCTATATGCTTCCATTGGCTTGGGCCTCACGCCTCTGCCAAGTTCGTTGGCTTCGACGTTCCGTCGGGTCGACACCTATCCTATGTTCTGCCCCTGGCTCAGGCCTCAGGCCTCTGCCAAGTTTGTCAGCTTCGACATGACATCGAGTCAACACCTATCCTACATTATACCCTTGGCTTAGGCCTCACGCCTCTACCAAGTTCGTTGGCTTCGAGGTTCCGTCGGGTCGACACCTATCCTATGTTCTGCCCTTGGCTCTGGCCTCATGCCTCCGCCAAGTTCGTTGGCTTCGACATGACGACGAGTCAACACTTATCCCACATTATACTCTTGGCTTGGGCCTCACGCTTTTGCCAAGTTCGCTGGCTTCGACATGGCGTCGAGTCAACACCTACCCTCCATGATGCTCTTGGCCCAGGCCTCACGCCTTTACCAAGTTCGCTGACTTCGACATGACGTCGAGTCAACACGTATACCATATTATACCTTTGGCATAGGCCTCACGCCTTCACCGAGTTCGTTGGCTTCGACATGATGTCGAGCAAACACCTATCCCATATTATGCCCTTGGCTCATGCCTTACGTCTCTGCCAAGTTCGTTGGCTCCAACATGGCGTCGAGTCAACACTTATCCTACATGATGCTCTTGGCCCAGGCCTCACATCCCTGCCAAGTTCGTTGACTTTGACAAGACGTCAAGCCAACACCTATGTTATATTCTGCCTTTGGTTCAGGCCTCACGCATTTCTCAAGTTGGTTGACTTTGGCAAGTCTGTCAAGTCAATGACCATATTCTGCCCTGGCCCAGACCCTTCGTCTCTTCCAGGTTGGTCGTGTTCGACATGACGTCGAGACGACAACAATACTTTATTTCTACCCTTTCCTAGACATACCGCCTAGGCAAGGTTTGTTGACTCTGACATCCCGTCAGGTTAACGTTCATATTCTACCTCTGGTTCGGACCTTTCGTCTAGTCAGTCAACAAAAGACCCTCTTACCTCTGACGCGGACCTTTCATCCAGTCAGTCAACAAAAGGACCCCTTCACATTTGACTTGGACCTTCCGTCTGACCTGTCAACAAAAAGACCCTTTCACCTTTGGCCCGGACCTTCCGTCCGACCGTACAACAAAAAGACCCTTCTACCTCTGGCTCAGACATTTTTGTCCAGTCAGTCAACAAAAAGACCCTTTTACCTCTGGGTCGGACCTTTCGTCCAGTTAGTCAACAAAAAGACCCATTTTCCTCTGGCTCGAACCTTCCGTCTAGTCAATCAACAAAAAGACCCTTTTACCTCTGACGCGGACCTTTCATCCAGTCAGTCAACAAAAAGACCCCTTCACCTTTAGCTTGGACCTTCCGTCTGACCCGTCAACAAAAAGACCTTTTCATCTTTGGCCCAGACCTTTCATCCGACCGTACAACAAAAAGACCCTTCTACCTCTGGCTCAGACCTTTTCATCCAGCCAGTCAACAAAAAGATCATTTTACCTATGGTGCGGACCTTTCGTCTAGTCAGTCAACAAAAAGACCATTTTTCCTTTGGCTCGGACCTTTCGTCCAGTCAATCAACAAAAAGACCCTTTTACCTCTGGCTCGGACCTTTCATCCAGTCCGTCAACAAAAAGACCCTTTCACCTTTGGCTCGGGCCTTCCGCCTAAGCCAAGTTGTACGGCGTCATGACTTTATGTCTAAGCCATTAAATACTCTTGTCCGACGTCATGGCTTTCCGCCTAAGCCAGTAAATATTCTGCATTGGCGTCATGGCCTTCCGCCTAAGCCAAGTTGTACGGCATCATGACTTTATGTCTAAACCATTAAACACTCTTGTCCGGCGTCATGGCTTTCCGCCTAAGCCGATATATATTCTGTTTTGGCATCATGACCTTCCGCCTAAGCCAAGTTGTACGGCGTCATGACTTTATGTCTAAGCCGTTAAATACTCTTGTCCGGCGTCATGGCTTTTCGCCTAAGCCGGTAAATATTCTGCCTTAGCGTCATGGCCTTCCGCCTAAGCCAAGTTGTACGGCGTCATGACTTTATGTTTGAGCCTTTAAACACTCTTGTCCGGCGTCATGACTTTCCACCTAAGCCGGTAAATATTCTGCCTTGGCGTCATGGCCTTCCGCCTAAGCCACATTGTACGGCGTCACGACTTTATGTCTAAGCCATTAAATACTCTTGTCCGGCGTCATGGCTTTCCGCCTAAGCTGGTAAATATTATACCTTGGCGTCATGGCCTTCCGCCTAAGCCAAGCTGTGCGGCGTCATGACTTTATGTCTAAGCCATTAAATATCCTTGTCCGGCGTCATGACTTTCCGCCTAAACCGGTAAATATTCTACCTTGGCGTCATGGCCTTCCGCCTAAGCCAAGTTGTATGGCGTCATGACTTTACATCGAAGCCATTAAATATCTTTATCCGGCGTCATGGCTTTATGCCTAAGTCGGTGAATATTCTACCTTGGCGTCATGGCCTTCCGTCTAAGCCAAGTTGTTCGGCATCATAGCTCTCCGCCTAGGCCGTTTAAGATTCTCCCTTGGCATCATGACCTTCCGTCTAGGCCAAGTGGTCCGGCGTCATGGCTCCTTGCCTAAGTCGGGGAATGATCTCTCTTGGCGTCATGGCCTTACGCCTAAGCCAAGTCATTCAGCATCATGACCTTTTGTCTAAGCCGACAGTCATCTTATCATTGGCCCGAAAACTATCAACCAACCCAATGAACAAAAAGACCTTTCTATCTTGGCATTACGGCTTTACATCCAAGTCAAGTCATTCGGCGTCATGACCTTCGATCCAATCCGACAAACCTCTTACCATTGGCCCGGAATTGCTATCCGAACCAATGAACGAAAATACCCCCTTTGGTTTCACATTAACCTTTGATCCCTCCAGGGATTCATTATAACATATGATACCTTCTCTCCACCGCCATGGCATCGATCTCCTGACGCCAAAATCGCCAACCTGCGGGCATGCCCATCAAGCCCTTTAAAAAAGGAGAGAGAGAAAAAAAGAGAAAAGAAAAGAAAAGAAAAAAAAGAAAAAAAAAGAAAAAGACAAAAAAGAAAGAAAAAGACAAAAAAAGACAAAAAAGGAGAAAATAAAAAAAAGAAAGGAAAAGAAGAAGAGAAAAAAAGAGAAAAAAGAGAAAAGAAGAAGAAATGATAATCATAACGTGATTTGTGTGCTTGTTTGCCTCACGTGTATGTCTACCTGAAATATAGTATTAACACACTTCATCCAAATTTCTAAGGCCGCGTACTCCCTTCGTAAATAGCGCTGCCCTGGTTCAGGATATGTGTGCGTCACGACACACACTAAGGAATGAAAAGTCAATTCTCGACGAGTGCATATGATTAGAGGAAGAGTCGTAACTATGTTGCTGACATAACTCACTGAATACACCCGAGGCGAAACTCTCACACTTAGCACAATATGAGCAATGGTCCTTAGCTATAGGGATGTCATAAGTTCTGCTTAACATTTTATGGATGCTCAAATCTCTACACTCACGTAAAGGGTGACCGTGAGGAAAAAGCTGCCTACCCCCTTAAAAAAAATGATCATAATGATAAGTGGAATGTGAACCCAAGTAGCCAGGAATCCCCACTGAAATAAATGAGGAGACTCGCGTGAAAACGGTGCAGCAAACTCCACAATTAAGATAAGGATGAATCCTAGTAGCCGGGAATCTCCATTGAGACACATGAGGAGACTCGCGTCAAACGGTGAAACCCATAATAGTATCATAATAAAGGACGAATCCTAGTAGCCGGGAATCCCCATTGAGACACATGAGGAAACTCGCGTCGAACGGTGAAGTCCAAAATTAAGAAATAAACAAGAGGTTTGTGCGAAGCTACTAAAAGCCGAGAGCCCCGAATATATGTGTAGGCGATAAAGTAATTCTCTAGTGTTACTTAGAACATCTGCACGTCCCTATGTCTAGGGTTCACTACCCATATAATTTCACTTTTACACTATGGAGGAATAGTCCTGGGTGTAGATTGTGGTCTATGCTATGCATATGTTCTACGCGACGTCCCCTTTACGTATGCACATCTCCCTTAGTTGTGCTTCGTGAGCCGCACTCTATCCGTGAATCGTGGGCGATGTCCTTATCCTATCCTGATATAGGGGAACTATGCTACATATAGCTATTCTATGCTTGTGGTCGTTGAATGCATGCGTGCTTGGATGAGGTATATATATATATATATAAGATAATAAAAATGAATGATGAAATAAAAAAATGATGAATGATGATAAATGGAAATGAAATCAATAAAAAGAATGAATAATAAAAAGATACATGCAATATTTTCAAACGGGTTATGGGCTACACCCGCACGTCCCGCTCTTTCGTCCCTCTATCATAACACCCGCGGGTGGGGGACATTTGTTGACACTAAAAATATTTCTAATTTTTCCTAACTTCTGCTTCAGCAGGTTTCAAGCTTTGATCGGGTGCTCTCGTGCCGACAGAGAGGAAAAGAAAGAAAAGAAGAAAAAGAATGGCGGAAGCCGAACAAAAGATGAGACCAAAGAAAAAGAAGAAAAGAAAAGATGCTCGGTTCCAGCGGACAACCGCTAAAGCAAGACCCGAGAGCTCGGAAGAACATTCGGGACCATCCTCGAAGAAACAAGCAGAAGCATGCACAACGAGTACAAGCCGGACGCTTGGCCAACCCTCACAAAAGAAGAAAATAAGCACAGATGGGCCTAAACAAGTTAAATGGGCCAAAAGATGCTGGAAATAGGATGGAGGAGGCCCTAATCCGGCGCGCTCCAAAGCTCATAATCCGGTGCGCTCCAAGGCTCTTAATCCGGCGCGCAACCTTCGTTAAACTGGCACGCCCTATGCGCGCTATGGGTGAGGCCACGCCGGTTAAGGCTATAAAAGGAGACTAAAAAAAAGAGAAAAAATGGCAAGCAAGAGAGGCCAATCGTTCGAGAGCAAGGGAAGATTGGGGAACAAGAAAAGGTGATTCTGAGAGAAAGCCCAAAGAGAAGCCACCACCCCGTCCGTCTTCCAAGGAGAGCCCGCAGCAAAGGAAGAGGGGTCCCTTTTCCGATACCCTGTTTGTACAGTGAATAGTGGAGGTGGATTCCGGTGACTCCTCCCAGCCATTTCCCGCTATCCCTCTTCTTACCAATGTATCTATGGATATCTAGAGTTAGGTGGGCGATGATATGAGCCTACATTTTCTCTTTTATCTTTTTAGTTTCTTACTCCCCCTGTCTCCCCTTTGGTTTCTGATGTAAGAATCTCTACTCAGCCGGCCCCTGTGCGACAACGCCAGGGTCGTGCCTCTGTATGCAATAGCTTGTTTATTTTGTGGGCAATGTGATGGCCTCAGGGACTGAACGATATTATTGATGTCTGGATGAGCTTCTTCTCCCTCTCTGATTGCATCCTTCTCTTTGTGCATTCTATGCATGTATGTTGTTTGGTCTCTTTTGACGGCATAAGGCTTGCCCTGGGCTACCCCAAGGGCTACATTAACGCTACCCCCCCTTTCCCAGGGTTTTGTTTTCTCTTCTCACTTGAGTGGTTCCATCGAACTCTTTCTTGTTTATCGAGGTTTTGTCTCCAGAAGCACACACATATATGCTTCTCTGGCTATCTCTGGGACTACTCCATGGTTCGTCTATTCATAATTATGAGACGGGGAAAACATTGTTGTCCCTATAATCTAGGTGCAGAGTTTTCTGATGTAAACCGCTCCCCGTGTGTTGCCCGCTGGCCGTTCGAGGGTTTACCCGTTACAACCTCCGTAGCTCACATGCTAACCTGCTAACTCTCTAAATGCTAACTTGCTAATACTGCGCTCCTCTTACCCTACGTATGGGTCGCAATTCTATGTTTTGTTTTCTAGAGGATGACAATCCGATCACCCGGGAAGGGGGGGTACATTCCCCATCAACATTCTTGAGTCACCATTGGATCATAGGGGTATGTCCATTGATGGCATATTCCCTTCTGGGCCACCAGAGGTGAATATTAATGGGTTCATCACCCAACATTAAATCCGCTGCCCTTAGGGGACTAGTGGTGACCATGGGTTGTGTGCCCCTCGTAGGCTAGCAATCGGGGTTTCCTCCCTCACTGGTCGTCCCTTTCGATCATATTTTGACTCAAGGAGTGTTGGTGCCCCTCGTAGGCTAGTCCTCGGGGTTTCCCTCCATCGAAGTCTGTCGGTCACCGTTTGGCACTCCCAGCTTTAAGGAGCGTACCTCAGATGCTGTGGGACTGTCTCCACTTCGCCCCCGCAACCCTCTGGGCATGGGGAGGTGCTGCCCAATTTTTGACTGAACACTTAATCTGAATCATGACGGATTTCAGCTACCAATCTATTTTTGGACTATGCTTGAGTAAGAACCTCGCAAAAGTCTGGATTTGCCATGTCTGTAGGGTAATTGGGACCTAAATTAACTCATTAGCCCTCACAATTAACATCAAAGTTTCAAAGAAATCATTTGGCTTCTCATAAAGCATAAAATCATCAAACCTGCCCTAATACGACGCGCCCCTAAACCGGTGCACCATTTTCCAGCGCGGTACCCCCCCCGCTCCGCTTTAGCCCCACACTCATAAACCAATTAAACTCCCTTGGCCTCCATCCGGCGCGCCCTGGGCGTGCCGTTTTAACCCCAACAATGCCCCGCGCCGTTTTAGGCCAACTTACACATGCATCGACCCTCCAACGTGCACCGACCTCCTCTCCGCTTGCACCGACCTTATCCCTCCTGCATCGACCTCGGCCCGGTGTTGCACCGACCCGAGCCTCTGTTGCACCTGCATTTGTGTTTGAACATACTTATCTTTGCTGCCTTGCTTGCTCGTTCCGCGTGCATGGTTTCTGAATATATGTCATCATCTCGGGCCTCGGTATATCAAATGGTGATCTGCCAAAGGTCAGACTAGCTCTGACCAGAAGTTCTCACTACGCGTGATGGTGGTCTTCAGACCTGCGTTCTCCGCCACGTACCGAGGGCTCCGTGTAGCAAATGAATTTGAACTACGTGTTCGAGCTTGTATTTTGCTCCCGCATTATGAATTATCATTCTCGCTAGTTCACTTGATATTGGAATTTCAAGCCATGGCATTTTGAGGTGATTTCTGTCACGCCGTTTTAGGCGATCACTCCGATTGAATATTAACCGCCTTACTGGCGAATAGTGTCCCCACGATCAATAACCCATGGATTATCGGAGCCCCTCGTAGGCTAGCCCTCGGGGTACCCATCCATTCGGGTTCGCCAGTCGATGACTTTGGCCTCTCGGCATTTAGCAGTTTGCCCCGGCTACCCCGTGAGTAAGTCTCCGCTTCTTATCCCAGGCACTCCGGGTCTAGGGGAGATGCTGCCGGATTTTTGCCAGGACATTTTGACCATTTGTAAGATCAGGAATATAAATAAAAATGAATGAAAATAAAAAATAATAATAATAATAATAAAATAAACAAATAACAACAAAATAATAATAATAATAAATAATAAATAATAAAATAAACAAAACAAATAAAACAAACAAGTCACACCGTTACCCGGCGCGGGCTAATCCGGCGCGGTATCCCCCGCGCCGTTTTAACTTCACACTCAAAACCATTAAAACCCCAATTGTAAGTAACCGGCGCTCCCCATTCTCCCCGCGCCGTTTCAAACTTCTTTATCAATGTAATAATAAAATACAACATGCGCGCTGTTTTACCCCATTAACACATGCACACCGCGCCGCTTTCACAATACACTCGCACACACTTTAATACATGCAAACACCGCGCCGTTTTCACGTAACAAAATGAACACACACAGCCCATATACACATGCATATATCTTACGTAAAAGACATCCACTCTCCAATACACCTTCACACCCGTGAACGTTGCATACCCATTGACACTAACCACCTATTAATGTTAACCGCTCATTAGCAGTAAATCCCATCAAATAAAGCCACACCAACACATACGTCCAACCCCCCCCCCCCCCCATGCCATATATATGTATATATATACATAAAAAGAAACAAACCATAAAACAAAGAAAAACACTCATTCAAAAAATGGAGAAATAAGAAATGACTAAAATAAAACAAGCAAAGAATAAAGAGCAAAGAATAAAAAAAATGAAAGGAAGTAAAAGTGAGAAATAAAAAAAATAAAACAAAAACAAACATAATAAACAAATCATGGTAAAACACATGACAATAAATAAAAATAAAATAAAGAATAAGAGTGATAAATAAATAACAAAGAAAACAATGAATGAATAAATACCAAATAAATGCCAATAAAGGAAATAAAAGATGCATGCATCCAATATAAAAAAATAAATAAAATACAATAAAATGAAGTAAACAAATAAATAAGAAATAATAAATGAATAATAAAAAGGGGAATGATATAAACAAAATAAGAATAAAGGATTAACAAAAAGTGAAATGCATTCATACACCCAGAATAATAATAAGAATAAATAGAGAACAATAAACATGACTGTGTCCACTCCGGAGCTCTCATCTCCTCTAGGCCCCGGGTATGGGAATACTAATGATGACCCCCTGATGGTCGTGTCTGCACCTCGGGATTAATCCTCTATATGGTCATAGCATGACCCAGTCTCGGGCCAGTAGTCCTCTGAATTTAATTTGTTCCGATCGGGTTTTAACCGCATTCCCTCATTTCTCAAATATCAAGTTTGCCGTACCCTGGCATACATCGTCCCGATGATACACGAGTCTGTCCGAATACGGTCATACTCGGCCTACCTCACGGGCCCATATGTATGCACCATAACGCTATGTGTAGTCTCAAAATAAAAAGGCAACGACTAATCGACAGCCGTGCGAGTGATATGGATTGTCAAAGTCTTCCATAAATTTACAAATAAATGACCAAATAAGGAATAAACAATAAAACTAAATACTACCACCTTGCATGCCTGCATGATCTGATTCTCTAGTATATCGAATGGTGATTAGCGGAAAGTCGGGTTACGCCTGACCGGAGGCTTTCACTATGCGTGATGATGGTCCTCGGACCTAGGTTCTCTGCCCTGTACCGGGAGCCGGCCTAATAAATAAATACTACAATATTGTGTGCTTGCATGCAATCACATCTTTTACATATTCTACGGGCCCCATGGTCTCTTTATTTTGGCGATTAATCAAGGGTTTTCTCTCTTCTGGAGAGATGAAATTAACGTCGTAACCTTTATGGTACGACGGATTTTGGGTCCCGACACGATCACCTATAATCGTCTGGTTAGTCAGACGGTGCACATAATAAATTTGTCACTCAGTGACTGGCACGCCCTACGTAAATAAACCTTTAATAAATAAACCAAATAAATCATAATAAAATATTTTTAATAAAATCCCATTCTCACAACCGTCTAAGCAGGGTTTGTTGACTCCGACATTCCATCGGGTCGACATCCAATTTTCCCATTTGGTTCGGACCTTTCGTCTGGCCAAAGAACAAAAGATCCTTTCATCTTTGGCTTGGACCTTTCGTCTGGCCAGAAAACAAAAAGACCATTTTACATTTGGCTTGGACCTTTCGTCTGGCTAGGGAACAAAAAGACCCTTTTACCTTTGGCTCGGACCTTTCGTCTGGTCAGAGAACAAAAGACCCTTTCATCTTTGCCTCGGACCTTTCGTCTGGCCAGAGAAAAAAAAAAAACCTTTCACCTTTAGCTCGGACCTTTCGTTTGGCTAGAGAACAAAAAGACCCTTTTACCTTTGGCTCGGGTATTTCATCTAGCCAGAGAACAAAAGACCCTTTCATCTTTGGCTCGGACCTTTCGTCTGGCCAGAGAACAAAAAAAACCTTTTAACCTTTGGCTCAGACCTTTCGTCCGACCAGAAACCAAAGACCCTTTTACCTTTGGCCCGGACCTTTTTGTCTGACCAGAGAATAAAAAGACCCCTTTTTACCTTTGGCCAGGACCTTTCATTCGGTTAGAAAACAAAAAGACCCATTTACCTTCGTTTCGGACCCTACCTCCGACTAGAGAACAAAAAGACCCTTTTTACCTGTGGCTCTGCCCTTTCATCCAGTTAAAGAACAAAAAGACTCCTTCCTTCGTCAGCATCATGACTCCTTCGTCTATGCTAGCGCATAAACAAACAAACCCTTCTATCGTCGGCATCCTGACCTTCCGTCTAGGCTGATGTAAAAACCCATCGCCAGCATCATGACTCCTTCATCTATGCTGACGCATAAACGAACAAACCCTTCTATCACCGGCATCATGACCTTCTGTCTAGGCCGATGCATAAAATCCTCGTCAGCATCATGACCTTTCGTTTAGGCTGGCGCATAAACGAATAAACCCTTCCATCGTCGGCATCATGACCTTCCGTCTAGGCTGAAGTATAAACCAATCGTCGGCATCATGACCTTCCGTCTAGACCGATGCATAAACCAGTTGTCGGCATTATGACCTACCATCTAGGCCGATGCATAAATCAATTGTCGGCATCATGACCTTCCGTCTAAGCCGACGCATAAACTCCCCGTCATCATCATGACTCCTTCGTCTAGGCTGGCGCATAAACAAACAAACCCTTCTATCGTCGGCATCATGACCTTCCGTCTAAGCCGATGCATAAAATCCCCATCAGTATCATGACCTTTCGTCTAGGCTGGCGCATGAACGAACAAACCCTTCTATCGTCGACATCATGACCTTCCGTCTAGGCCGATGCATAAACCAATCATCGACATCATCACCTTCCGTCTAGGCCAATGCGTAAACCAATCGTTGGCATCACGACCTTTCATCTAGGCCGATGCATAAACCCACTGTCAGCATTATGACTTTCAGTCTAGGCTGACGCATAAACCAACAAAAAACCTTCTCACCGTCAGCATCATGACCTTTTGCCTAGGCTGGCGCATAAACCAACAAAAAGACCCCTTGGCGGCATGACCTTGCAAGTCGCTCGGCGTTACAACCTTCGCTCTAAAGCCGACCATCATCCTACCATTGGCCCGGAACTGCTATCCGAACCAACGAACAAAAAGACCCCCCTGGTCCCTCCAGGGATTTACCACAACATATGACGTCTTCCCTCCATCGCTATGACGTCAGCCGCCCACTTCTAAGAGCAGTCGGCCTGCGGGTGTCCTAATTAAGCCCCATAAAAGAAAAAAAAGAGAAAAAAGTAGAGAAAAAAGAAGAAGAAGAAGAAAGAAGTATGAAAGAGAAAAAAAGAAAAGAATATAAAAGAGAAAAAAAATAAATAAATAAAGAGAGAGAGAATGAGAATATACTTATGCATGCTTTTGACTTCGGGTGTTCGCTCGCCATGTTTGCATGCTTGCGTATACTATAGATTATTACACTTCCTTCTAGGTCGCGTTGCCTTGCTAAATAAAGCTGTCCGATTCTAGATATGTGTGCATCATGACATACACTAAGGAATGAAAAGCCGATTTTCGGTAAGTGCATGCATCTGGGGGAAAAGTCGTAGCTGTGTCGCTAGCGTAGCTCACGAAATACACCCAGACAAAACTCCACACACTCTACACATAATGTTAGCAATGGTCTCTAATCATAGGGATGCTAGAAAGTTCTTCCTAACACTTTAAGGATGCTCAAATCTCTACACCTACATGAGGGGTAATTGTGAGGAAAAAGATGCATGCCCCCCATTCAAAAAAAATTTGATAGGTGGAATGTGGATCTAGGAATCTGGGAATCCCCACTGAAACAAATGAGAAAGGCTCAGTCCAGCCCTTCAGAAGCAAACTCCACAATAAAATTATAATAAAGCATCTTCCGAGAGGCCCTTCAGACCATGCCCCATTATTGATCTTTTCTGACAGTCTATCTAAATGCCCTGGACGATTCATATTTCAGAAAATGTGGTGCACTCATACATCATTCAAACAAGAAATTGCTAGTGTATGGCAGCAGGCTCAGTCCAGCCACCCCAATGCTCTGAATAGGCTGTTAATAAAGCTGAAGGCTGTTAAAGTCGCCCTTAGGAAATGAAATAAAGATGTTTTTGGGGATATCTCATTAAATAGGAGCCAAGCAGAGGCTGATGTAGAGATCAAACAGAATATATATGATACAGATCCCTCTCCTGGTAATAGAGAAAGCCTCTCTGCAGCAAATGCCACTCTCCACCAAGCTCTCTATAGAGAGGAGCTTTTTTGGAATCAAAAATCCAGATTAGACTGGATTGAGAGCGGGGACAGAAACACCTCATTCTACCATGCTATTACTCAATGTCATAGGAGAAGGAACCAGATTACACGTCTTAGAATTGGAAATCCTGCTGAATGGTGCAGTAATCAGGCTACTCTTCAGGGTCAAGCTGAAGTTTTCTTTCAACAACTTTTCTCTTCAGAGGAGCATAATGTAGACCCCTCCATGTTGGACTGTATCCCAAGGAAAATAACTGAGATTCAAAACCAGGCCTTGTGTGCCCTTCCTGATGCTGCTGAGGTTCGTGAAGCAGTCTGGTCATTAAGAGGATCTAGTTCCCCTGGCCCGGATGGATTCTCAGGGGAATTCTTTACTTCCACCTGGGACATTGTGGGGAATGATGTCACTGAGGCTGTTTGTGCTTTCTTTAAAGGTTTCCCTCTCCCACAGGGTATTTCCTCCTCCCTAATCACTTTAGTCCCCAAGGTGCAAGTACCTAAATCTTTCAATGACTTCAGACCTATAAGTCTCTGCAATTTTTCATACAAAATTATCTCCCGGATAATTTCTGAGAGGCTGGCCCCTCTTCTGCCAAATATAATCTCTCCAGAGTAAGGGGCATTTGTAAAGGGTCGCTTCATTTTGGACAATGTAGCTCTGGCTCGTCAACTTATAATGGATCTCAATAGGAAAGTGAGAGGTCATAATGTGATTTTTAAACTTGACATGGCGAAGGCCTACGACAGAATGTAGTGGGATTTTATTCTTGCTGTCATGAGGAAAATGGGTTTTAGCAACAGATTCACTTCATACATAGGTATGCTTCACTTTAACTGCTGGTTCTCGGTAAACTTCAATGGCATGGTAACTTGTTACTTTAAATCCAGCAGAGGTATAAGGCAAGGGGATCCCATTGCTCCTTTTCTATTCATCATTGCATCGGAAGTTTTGAGTAGAGGTCTCTCAGCCCTCTTCCATTCTGGTCAGCTGATAGGGTATAAAGGGCCTAGGCACTGTCCACAGGTCTCACACTTGCTGTATGCCGATGATACACTGGTTTTTCTAAATGCAAACAGAAACAATCTTGAGGTTTTCAAACCATTCATCTGCAGTTATGAGAGGAGTTCAGGGCAGAAAATCAATGCTACTAAAAGTAGTTTTATCCTCTCCTCCAAAGCCCCTGACTCCTTAAGACAAGCCATCCGCTCTCTTACTGGGTATAAACATCAGTCAGATGGCCTTAATTACCTAGGGATCCCTGTTAAAAAAGGAAGGAATATGTGCTCAGACTTTCAATTCCTTCTCGACAGAATTCAGTCCAAGCTGGAGGGATGGCAATCTAAACTACTATCTGCTGCTGGCAGGGCTATTTTAATTAACTCAGTTCTCCATAGTATGCCTGTGTACCTAGCCTCAGCATGCTTTATACCAAAGAAGGTGATTCACTTTATAGAAGGTCAGTGTGCCAATTTTTTCTGGCAGGGAGGCCAAAGCACCAGCCGTCGGCACTGGGTTGCATGGCCCGTTATTCAAAAACCAAGGCTAGAGGGTGGGCTGGGAATCAGGGACCTGCATGGAGTCCAAATTTCTCTGGCAGTTAAGATGCTATGTAACATCTTGCATGGGTCATCTCTTTGGTCACTTTATGCTAGGCGCCGATTCATAAAATCCCATTTTGCTAATTGCACAAAGCCTTTCCCTGCTGGAATGCCAGTGGCTGTCTTCAGGCAGGCCAAGGAAATCCTAATACAGCATAGTAGGTGGTTTATTGGCAGTGGAGCAAGTATAGATTTTTTAAGAGATTATTGGTCTGGGAATGGCCCAATCTTAAATGATGCCACAGTCAGAGGACCTCAGGAAAATGCTACTTTGCCCGGCCTCAGTAAGAGATGTCTTATTGGATCCTCAACATTCTGCTAGGGATTTCTATAATGATTCTCTCCACTTCTCTAATATCCAGCTTACTAGAGAAGCAGATATATGTGTATGGATTGGAACTTTAAAAGGGGATTTCTCAGTGAAGTCTATACATAATATGATCCGATCTAAAGGTCTGAGGAGGCCTGCTTGGGCCAAGTTATGGCACACTGCCATATCTTCCCGTGCAGCCTTATTTACTTGGAAGGTACTTCACAGAGCTGTTCCAGTGGATAGTAGAGTGAGTGATTGTGGGATAAATATGGCTTCTAGATGTAATTGCTGCTCTTTCCCCCGACAAGAAGATTTGAACCACCTTTTTATATCTAGTGAGCTGGCTACTGAGATGTGGAGGTGGGTATCTCCTTTGATAAGCAACAGAGTTCACCTGAATAATCAAATTACTGGCCGTCTATGGAATATTATCTCTACCACCAACTCACAATCTGCTTTTAGCTTTATTGGGCTTTCTGATGTCATATTGATGATATGGGAAATCTGGAAATCTAGATGTGCAGCAAGATATGATGGTGTTACAATAACCCCAGCAGCAATCAAAAAGAAAATATTATTTTTAATCTCTGTGACTCTAGGCAAATTATATTTTCACAGGCCCCTATCTCCTGGCTAGTTTAGCTGCCTAGCTTCATTTGAACTATTCCCTCGGGTTGTTATCAAACTATCCACTGCAGTTCTTTGTAAATTTGCAGAGCAGGGTTATACCTTACATGTTGATGGGGCATCAAAAGGAAACCCCGGTAGAAGTGGGGGCGGAGGCTGCATAAGAGATCCTGCAGGGAAGATGCTGGTGGCTTTTGCATTCACTTATGGCACGGGGTCAAGCTTGGTTGCAGAGTTGAGGGCTTTACAAGATGTCTTAGCAATTTCTAAATAGAGTGGCATGAAGCTGGAAGCAATATTTTCAGATTGCTTTGTTCTTGTGGAAGCAATTAGGAAGAAAGTGACCCCCAGTTGGATGATCACCCCTTGGTGGAGCAAAACTTTAATGCTACTGCAGGAAAGTGGATGCAGTGTTCAACATACCTACAGGGAAGGCAACCAAATGGCTGACTCCTTAGCCTCCTTTGCATGTGAAGCCTCTGCTAACTCTTTCTTCACCCGGGAAGAGGATCTTCCAAGACTGGCCAGGGGCACCCTCAGGGTAGATAAGGCAGGCAGGCATGCCTTCCGATATTAATTTCATTTGGTTTTTTTAGAATCTTTGATGTGCTTTCTTCAGGGCCTTGATAAATGGCCTGATGCAACCCAGGGGATTGCCCTCTCGGACTCTGTACCTCTTTCAGTTTGAATAAATAAAAATTAGGGCCCTGGAGAAGCCTGGGGGAGTGAGAACATTCTTCCTCTCTGAGGAAGGGTGTACTCGACCAGTCCTTGTTCCAGATTGACCAGTTTTTGTTAAAAAAAAAAAGAGACACATGAGGAGACTCGTGTCAAATGGTGAAGTCCATAATAAAATTACTATAAAGGATGAATCCTAGTAGCTGAGAATCCCCATTGAGACACATGAGGAGACTCGCGCCAAACGGTGAAGTCCGTAATAAAATTACCATAAGGGATGAATCCTAGTGAGCCGGGAATCCCCATTGAGACACATGAGGAGACTCGCGCCGAACGGTGAAGTCCGGAATTAAGAATAATCCAAGGGGGGTTGTGCGAAGCTACCAAAACTCGAGAGCCCCAACTGTATGTGTAGATGCTAGGGTAGTACTCTAGTGTTACTTACAACATCTGTGTATCCCTATGTCTAGGGCTCGTTGCTCGCATATTTGCACTACCACAGCACAGAGAAGTAGTCTTGGGTGCAGATTATGTTTTACGCTATGCACATATTCTATGCGGTGTCCTCTTTGTGCATGCACGTCTCCCTTAGTTGTGCTTCGTGAGCCGCACTCTATCCATGAATCACGGGCACTGTCCTTATCCTATGTTCGACATAGGGGAGCTATTCTATACATATCTAGCTTATGCTTGCTGTCGAATGTCTACATGTTTGCATGAATAAAAGACACACACAAAAATTTCAAACGGGCCATAGGCTACACCCGCAGGCCCCGCTCACTCGTCCCTCATTCGCGTCACCTACGGGTGGGGGGCATTTGTTGACACACGAAAAATGATACTAGTAATAATATTAAAATAATGATAATATAATGATAATAATGCTGAAATATCTTATTTCTGTTAAAATATCTTATTTCTGTTATTTTTTATTTTTCAGGAATAAAGAGGAAGAAAGGAAGAAGAAAAAGAACAAGAATGATCAAATGGGCCAAAGCATTAGCCGAATGGGCTTAAGAGAAGCAAATGGGCTCAAGACAAATAAAAAGGAACTGGCAGTCACACTATTAGACGGGTAGCCCATATGAGCCGGCGGCCCAAGGCGCCCTTGGCTGCCGTCTCATCCGCCTCCACTGCTGGCCGCCGTATCAAGAGGCCTCCCATCTTCTATAAAGCCTTGCTTCGAGCACAAGAAAGAACCCCCCCCCCCCCCCCCCCCGCAATAGAGAGCAGAAGAAGTAAAAAGAAGGGAGAAGAAAAAAAGCCATCGGGAGAGAAGAGCCACTCAGCAGAAAGAGAGAAAAGAGCAGGAGATTAGAAAGAAAAAGAGCCGGCTTTCAGCCTGTGCCAGGGAAGCAAGGTGGGTCTTCATCGGAGGGCGTCCCTGTTAGGCTACATTCCCCTTCTCCCATGTTCTTTGTTGTTTTGGTCTTTCTGCAATTCACCTAGTTTCTTTTATCCCCTCGATGTATGATGTATTCTCCCTCGGAGGCCAATGAATGAATGATTATTTGACTGAGCATCATAGCTTTTGGTGTCATCTTCTCTATTCTCTCCCATCTACGACTGAGGGTTTAATCTTGTGTGCTAAACTTGGGCGTTAATCATTTATCATCGTCCCTGAACTCGTCGGTGTAATCATTTCTTTTTGTTCCGAGAGCATGAATATATGTTTTGATTGAATCCCAATAACCCTTCGTAACGGACATGAGAGGTTTACCTTTAACTCATGGTATGGCCTCTGCCTGATCTGTTTGTGGGAAACAGGTGTCAATTGCCATACCCATCGCAGTGGTGTACATATATCCTGTGTTTGCATGATAACCTCCTCTCCTTACACTCGGCCTACCACTGGATGCATGCTTTATTTTCTTACATCAATCCCCCGTCTTTGCTCTATCTCTCTTCTCTGTGATTGAATAAGTTGCTCGAGCAAGTGTCAATTTGAATAAATTGCCCCCACGGGGCTACATCTTCGATCGTTTCGTTTTATTTGGAGTACCTCTGCATTCACAGTGATATGGTGATAAGAATATTTTTTTTAGAATTCCTTCCGAATCAAGCCCCCATCTGATGCCAGGGATCTGTCAACGCTCCAATGACGTGTTTTCTGAGTAGTCTAAATAGTGGGAATATTTTTCTTTTTGACGTTAAAATCACCTCGTTCTGGTTGATAGCCACAAAACCCGTCGTTGAAAAGCCGTGTCACAATTTTAAAATATTCGCACTCACTCACTTTAAAGATTAGAAAATCAAATATATAGTGGTAAGTGGAGTCGATCTCACGAGGAGGAAAAATCTTTATTTGAATGAGTTGGAAAAATATCATTCTACTTTGAAAAATCGAGTTTTGAGTGAGATTAATCTAAGGAAAAATAAATTATAAGAAAAACTAATTAAAGAATATGAGAGGATTTAAGAGGAGAAATTGGAGGTGATAGAAAGAGGAAAATATCAAAATTTGTACAAATGACTTTTATTTCTATGAAAGTGGAAGAGTACAATCTATGAAAAATAAAAATTACAACTTTGAAACAAGAGAAAGGAAAGAAAATTGTAGTCAAGAGATGGATGAAGAACGCCACCGTCTCCTTGTCATGCCTTTGATTAAGATCGCCCCGCCTTGGAATCCGACACCGTGAGAGGACCAATGAAAGAAAATCTGCCTTCGGATGTGGAAGAAATATGGGAAGGTGGAGATAGAGATAGATGGAAGAATAAAAATAAAGCAAAACAAAGGATGTGTGTGCGGTGTGAGTTGTGAAGAAAAATAGGGGAAGAAGGGGGTTTACGGATAAAAGCACAGTGAAATTAGAATAGAAAATAGAGGATGATTAGAAGAGAAACAGCTTAAAAACTAGAGAGATTTAGAAGAAGTGAAAGAAGAGAAAGTTGTAGAGGACAAAAATAAGAAGAAGATTGATGAAGAACTCAGAAGTAGAAGATGAGAGGAAGAGGGTGAAAAATATAAAAAACCAGGAGATGGTGCGCTGATGAATAGTAAATAGTTTAAAAACTGAACTTTTGAAATCTGATTATAACTTTAAAACGAGGAAGATTTAGAAGATGTAGTAGAAAAATAAGTTGAAGAAATTTTAAAGACCTACAACTTTTGTGAAGAATGTAGAGGCAAAAGAGGATCAGAAAGAGGTGAAAACTAGGAGAGAAGATCTATGAAAAATAGAAGATGAATAGTAAAAATAATGCACAATCGTGCCTTTGAAAAATTGAGAATAAGTTGAAAACTAAGGAGAATTGGAGGATGAGGTAAAAGAAGAAGATTTAGTTCTTTTAAAAATGAAAAACTTTGATGAATAAAGAAGGATGAAAAGAGGAGTGGAAGAGGAAGAAAAATTGAAAATAATGGAGTGCAGTAAAATCAGATGAACAGTAAAAATGGGAGATAGAGCTTCGAAAAACTAATAATAGCTTAAAAACGAGAAAGAATTAGAAAAGATGAAGAAGAAGAATTTGTAAAAGACTTAAAAATGAACAACTTTGAAGAAGAAAACAAATTAAAATGAGAACTAGAAGTGCATGAAAAATAGGCTAGAAGAAAGGGCTAAAAAGGCTACTCGTGAACTCCCTTCCATGGTGACCTTCGGGTGCTTTATATACTGTGCACGATTGTAGGTCTTTGAATCCCATCAAAATACAATTTTACAGCATGAATTAGTTGCCCAAATTAGGTCTCTTCCCCGAGATAAAGTCCTCCTTGATCAAAATATGGAAGATAAGCTCAAATAATAGTAAGATAACTTCAAAGAGATCTTCCCGGTTCTGCTTCTGCTTCAGACTAAAATAGTGACCTTCTCTTGGGCGTTAATTCCTTTATGGGCGACTCTTCACGCGGGCGTAATTTCTTTATTTTCTTATTTTTGATATTTTTCTTTTTCCATAACTCGAGGAAATAGAGACTTCATGAACGGGCGCAGTTTCCTTTTCCTATTTGTCTTGATTTTCTGCATAATTGAATTGACGCCTGGCCTTGTGTCGCAGTATCTTGAATATGCGCCCTCTCAGAAGGGCGTTCATTAAATGACGACTGGATCTCGGTCGCAATTTCCTGAAAATTCAAAAAATTCAAAATATCAACATATTTCATCCAAAAAATGATTTCCAAATAATTGTGTAAATTCATGAATAATTATCACATAGTCATTTTAGCTCAAAAAGATGATAAAATACATGAACACTCAAATAATGTGTGAGAATGAAATTAATTCATATTAATGCACAACTTTATTTATTTTAATGCTCAAAGATGACGAATGTGATGTAACTTATGATGTGAAATATAGCACTTATCACACCCCCCAACTTACTCATTGCTAGTCCCTTAGTAATGTAAAATAAATTAAAATTTAGGACTAACGAGAGTTTGTAAAATCCATACTCTTATATACAGCTCTCCTTTCATAGAGTCGACCAAAGATTAGGATTCCGGAATCATTAATGCACACTAGCCTCATGTAGGAAATTTAAGCGACATGATTAAGAATTCAAATCAAAATTCAATAGCACTTGTGCATGTGTAATACTAAATCAACAACATAGACAATTGCATCTCTCATTTGCTATTTCAAACAAGTGCCTTTCAACCATGCACCTCCTAGATCAGAACATTAAGCATACTAACTTTTGTCTGCCTTATTTATTTGTCCCTTTGGGATCTTTTATTTCTACACACATGATGCTGCACTAATGTTGTATCCTGACAATTTTCCCCGCAAAATACCCGGAAATAAGAGTTCAGGAATTTCCTCGAACACCTTCAAGGCATGGGCTACCCGGCCCCTCCGACAACCCAGTGGGCCAGACCAATGGCCTCGACCCGCTAGCCAAGGTATACGGCGGCATTAGCAATCAATCGGGACCACTCCCGACCCCTAAGTTGCGGACTTTATGCGCATTCTACACGACCACCCGAGCCAACCCGGGGGCGCCCCGACTACAAGCCACGCCACGTGGCACCTAGTGAAAAGGCCAGGGGTCTACCCCGAGACGCCTTCTTTCAACCCTCCAAGGTCAAAGGGAGACCCAAGTAAGTCAACCATAGGTTTTGGAGGCCCGTAGCACGTGTATACGGCTCACACACGTGTGTTCGGCATTTTTTCAAACACATTGTGGACGCACATATTCCAACCCTTCTACACCAACCCACGGGTCACCCCGTGGTTCCAGCACACTAATTGGGTCCTACAACGACCCCCCAGCAAGCCAGGGCCACCCCCGACCCTCAGACACGTGGCAATGAGCCACTTAACTCTAGCTCTCGGGCCAACCCGAGGCTACCCTGCCAACCCGCCGTACAACACGGCACGTAGCACGAGGCCGGGCCCATATGCCCAAGGTGCCTCCTCTCAGCCTCCATGAGCTTTCACCCTCGGCCCTAGACTAAGTCCAAGGCCCGTCGCTCACCTACGTTGTCCGTTCAACAACTCGGGGTGCGTCGGGCATTTGCCCGAACACCTTGCAAGCCACTATTACGACTTGAAGAACAATGGCCCCCACGGGCCATCCCAGTGTCCCGGGGCCCCGTGTCCTTCAAAGGACATTCCCAGACGATGAAAGAAGACCCCCGGGGGCCATCCCTCGGGGTTGCGGCTCGTCCGGGGCCGGTTCGTCCTGGCGCGCGGCCGCACCCCCAAGGGAGGGCGAACTCCCCGGGGGCCGTGCCCTCTCCCCAACCCGGAGGCCCGACGGCCTTTCCTAGCCTCAGTTCGTGCAAATTTTCGGTCTCGTGGTGTAAAGTTTGTGCTAGGATTCGTTCACCATACCCGTACGTGGAGGGAGCCGCGAAGAACGCCTACGACGAATCACACGCACAAGCGCGACGAATCACACCCACAAGCGTCTCGATCCGCGCACACAAGTGTATCTTCCCAGTATCCTTTGTCCACTTTCTATTAGCCAAATTAGGATAAATATTAACCAAAAAATCCAATTTCATAGAGGTGGGGCCGCCCCCCCTCTCTCTCCATCCCAGTCCACCTAAACCCCCCTGGGGAGGGGTTTAGGCGGACCAGCCTGGAACCCCAGACTGGTCCGCCTAAACCCCTGCGCAATAAAAAAAGATTTTTTAAATTAAAAAAATGGGCCACCTTGGTCTGCCCAAACCCCCCCTAGGAGGGGTTTAGGCGGACCAGCCTGGACCCCCAGGCTGGTTTGCCTAAACCCCATCAAAACTAAAAAAAAAAATTTAATAAGAAAAAACCCCTCCGAAGAGGGGTTTAGGCGGACCAGACCGCCTAAACCCCCCCTGGGGGAGGGGTTTAGGCGGACCAGACCAGCCCCTTGGGCTGGTCCGCGTAAACCCCATCTCCCCACTCCGTTACACAAATAAAAAATACAATAAAAATAATACTATAAATTCCTAAACCCCTCCCCCCACCCTTTCAAATTCCTATAAATTTCCCCCCTTAAAAGCTCAAGGGGCATGAGGATACAACAGCAACAAAAAGAAACAAGGAACGCAAGCACAGGCAGACTCCCGGACGGACAAACACCCCCGGCCTAATTGTCGCACCCTCAGACTCCCGAGGCATCCGGCAAGGGTCGGGAACACGAGAAGCTAACTGCACGCGCGGTTGGCTTGCTAGTCGACTCACACACGCCGAGGGTATGTCACGTGTACTTCCCTCACGCGGTGTCTAGCCGTCTCACATCAAGTCCATCCTCGTCACATGTAAGGTGACTATGTCAACGGCAAATACACCCGCATCCCGGGTCCGCCCGTGTACGCCAACTTACGGTGACGAAATGCACGCCATGATGTCGCACGGAATCACGTGCCTATCGCTCGCCCCCCAACCGGTCGTTGGCCACTCAGATTAACAACTCGAGTCTAGTCGGACCTCTGGCCCAGGAATCACAGTCCCGGGGCCAACTTCGACTTCCCAGCATGACGACATTCACCTTCCGTGGTCCGGACCCGACCGCTCACCTCGAGCTGCATCCAACCTCCGTTAGGCGCCAGCCACGACCGCCCCTGCAACCTAGGCAGTCGAGCTTGTCTCGACCTCCTCACGGAGAACCTCTGTAAAACACGTGGATATTCGCTTTACAAGTGTCGGAGTTGTCCCGCGGCTTACGCCAGTTGTACTTTGGCCCTCTCGACCTATTTGTAAAGTCCATGTGGCCCATCATAAAACCAGTGAAATACAAGCACCCGCATTCGGGTCCCCAGCTTTCTACCTACACCACTCGGCATACGTGCCCAACATCCTGACTCCAGTAAACACCCCTCAGTCGAAAGCGCACCCACAGCTGCAGAATGCTCCTGACCCTCCACCTATCACTTCAGGCATACATACAGGCTTCTCTTCAGCATGGAACGAAGGTGTTCAGATTCAATCTGATGTAAATAAACACTGGTTGCTTGCGACCGGTGGGGAAAGACGTCCAGTACACGATTCCCACAATCGCCTATGCACTCGCACTCGTGGAACCACTTCTCTCCACATGTCGCCCGATCTCTCGAGCCATGTGTCGCGCCCTGGTGGCGCTTCCCCGGTCAACCCTTGCTTCCATGGGTGATTGCCAAGAAATCGACTGGCACGCCCGCATCCTGTCCGGTTAACCCATACCCTTACATTTTCGTGCCATTCGACCCTTTTCGACTTTTCGTAAAAGGAGAGTGCCCGATACCGCCGTGAGAGGCATGCAATCGTAAGGAGGATACCTGAGATATATCAAACTCCCGTGTCTTTCTTCACCGCTGTATCCCTTCCTTCACCCAGGTCATTCGGCATAAAAACTCGCGCAACAGAGAGGATGGCACACCCGGTGGGACGTCTCCCGCCTTCCTTCTTTTTGCTGAAGAAAAGCCTATGCCAGCCCTGAAGCCCTGGTGCCCTTTCCATGTCCTTGCAAGAGAGGCAGAGGAGGGTACTCGCACGCGCATTCTCTAGCAGCTTTCAGTTCGCGTTCTGACCGTCGGACCGCGCTCAGTGACTGTCAGCAACCGTCGCCTCCGCAGCACTCAGCTCTCCAACAACCATGGCGGCTGCCACCTACGGTCCCAACATCATCGCCACCCACGCCCAGGTGGGCTACTTGGCGACGCCGATTGCTTTCGGCAGCTTCGCCCCTGTCATCGGATCGTCCTAGTTCTTGGGTGTGATCCCTGTGGCTGCTCCTCGGCCAACCCCAATTTCTCCATTGGCTCCCGTGGTCGATGTGCCCGCGCACCTCCAGTCCCGGTGGCCCACCTGAGCGTCAGGCACCGGACCGCCACCACTGGCCCCTGCAGGGCCCCCAGATCAGCACCGGCCCGGGTAGGCGTTAGCTCCCAAGGCCAGCCTCGCCCGATCTCCGGCACGGGCCCCGTGGCCCGGACTTCGGTCATTATCTCAGCACCTGTCTCGGGTTTCCAGCCCCGAGCTCCAGCAAAACCGGCACCCAACATGGGCTCTCAGCCCCGAGTCCACGGCTCCTCAGCATCTGCCTTGGGTTTCCAACCCCGAGCTCCAACAAAGTCGGCACCCAACACGGGTTCTCAGCCCCGGGTCCACGGCTCCTCAGCATCTGCCTCGGGTCTCCAACCCCGAACCCCAGTAAATTCGGTACCCAACACAGGCTCCCAGCCCCGAGTCCACGGCTTCCCAGCATCCTCCTCGGGTCTCCAACCCCAAGCCCCAGCAAAGTCGGTACCCAACATGGGCTCCCAGCCCCGGGTCCACGGCTTCCCAGCATCTTTCTCGGGTTTCCAACCCCGAGCTCCAGCAAAGCCGGCACCCAACAAGGGCTCCCAACCCCGGGTCCACGGCTTCCTAGCATCTTCCTCGGGTCTCCAACCCCAAGCCCAAGCAAAGCTGGCACCCAACACGGGCTCCCAGCCCCGGGTCCACGGCTTCCCAACATCTTCCTCGGGTCTCCAACCCCGAGCCCCAGCAAAGCCGGCACCCAACACGGGCTCCCAGCCCCGGGTCCATGGCTTCCCAACATCTTCCTCGGGTTTCCAACCCAGAGCCCCAGCAAAGCCGGTACCCAACATGGGCTTCCAGCCCTGGGTCCACGGCTCCTCAACACCTTCCTCGGGCCCGCAGGCCCGAGCCTCGGCAAAGCCGACCCTCGATATGGGCTCACAGCCCCGAGTTCACGGCTCTCTGATATTGCACTCGGGACCCCGGTTCCGAGCTCCAGTTGAACCGGCTCTCCCCGCAGGTCTCCTACCCAGGGGACAAGGTTCCTCAGCACCTTCCTCCGGCCTCCCGACCCGAGCTTGGACTACGCCGGCACCTACCGTGGGTCCTCGACCTAGGGGCGTCGGCACCTCATCACTTTCGACAGTGTCACTTTTCGGTGCGAGAGTGTCATCTCGAGCATCGGCAACACTTCTATCGGCACGGGCAAAGGCTTATACCCGGGTCGCCCAGTCATCGACTTCCGGTGTGGGTTTCATGCCCCGGGGGCCGATCCCAATACCTCTGACTGACAGCTCCAGGCTGTCGATCGCTCCGGGCCGGGTTTTCTCGGTCTACCATCTCGGGGCGGAGTCTTCCTCAGCTCCTCAGAAGAAGCGTCGCCATGGCCGCAGAGGCAGGCGACTCGCTGCTACGACTAGCAACTATGGCAGGACGATTCTTGTCGGTGACCTGCGGATCCGTCTCGACGGGGGTGAACCAATCATACCCCAGGAACGGACCGTTTCCACCATCCCCACCTCCAATCATTTTGACCTCTTGCGATAAACACGAGAGGACGGAGCGAAGCTCAGAGGAGCGGGTTCCTCGGCAGCAGCCAGATGGCACTCACCACAGCCTGACACACGGGCTCCCAAGACAACTCGTTGGAAAAGCGGCGACAAGGGAGACCAGCAACCCAACTTGAGAAGAATCTGGGTCACCCCAGAAGAAGCTCAAGCCGTTCGAAGGGCGCGTATTAGAAACCCCCAGTGAGCGCTCAGACGCGGCATCAGGCAGGATGCGACTGGCCTCACAGTAGCATCGTCTGACGACGCCCAGTCATCCAATATCCCCCGCACAAGCAAGCGGAGGCAAAGGCGAGCCCGCTCCCGGGCCCTCCAACAACCTGTCCCGGACTCTCCTTGGATTGATATTGGGAGTGAGCCAACCTGCAACGCACCTTGATCTTTGATAGACTAGGGGCGCCTGTTTGCCCCGAGCGGCACCCGCGCCGGAAATGGATGGCCCGGTTCATCAACGATGTGGTTCCAGTGTTCACGTGCTACACCACCGGACACCAGCCGGACACCCAGTCTGATGACTTGAATCAACCCCTGTCCCACTTCAGGAGGCCGCTCCATCAGGTTCCGCCACCTCCCCCAAGTGGTCACATCGGCACTTCTGCCAGACCTCAGTCATTGGAACGTGCGGAAGAGGTCCCAGTTGAAGACCGCGACCCTCCTATCAACGCGGAGCTGGTCAACAACGACCCTCCCGCGAACGAGGCTCAACAAGTGACCCTCGACACTCTCATGAAGGAGAACCAGCATCTGAAGGCCCTCCCGTAAGACCTCCTCCAGGAGTGGGACCTTCATCCTTAGCAACCTGCCTGGCCCCCGGCCGAGGCACTGGCGCCGCCAGCGGCCCGCGATGCTGCCAACACTTCAGTGGCGATTGCCCAAACCCCATTGGCAACTGGGTTTGGCACGCCCCTGGCTGAGGCCCAGCCACGAGCCTCTAATACGCCAATGCCAGAAAATCTCCGGGCGCAACGCTAGATGATCGAGCGTATTGTCGAGACAAAGCTCGCCCAGTATAGTGAAGGGGTTGTCACAGTAGATCTCTATAGTGTACCCTATCCACTTCACCACCAATTGAAAAAGCTTCCTCCAGAGTACGCCTGATGCGGGACGGACACGCGACTCGACTCCAAATGAATATGCGATCCTCGGACTCTAAGCAAGCTCGCGATCGTCCCTAACGAGGGAAGCGTCGGACGTGCGCGGTTGAGAAACCGGCAAAGAGCTAGGGTGGTCAACTCACAAATTCATACCCGGATCGGGTCACGGGACAGTCTTGCTCTCTCTCGCAGCAGCGGTGATATAAAAAGTATAGCGAGCTACGATCCCAGCATGCTCTCTAGCAGCGGCACAAACAAGTATATACGAATAAAGCAAATGCTGAGTAAAGGAGCGAACACGATACCTTCACGTGCCTGGCGTGGGGAAGACGATCCCGGTCGATCTCGTACTCCCGGAACAATAAATTACACAAATTAAAGCAATGACTTTACTGCCAACTCCACGCAGGGAGGTAAAGGGCGACACAATGGGACCCGGGAGTAGCGGGTTCGGGTTGACGGGTAGCTTCTTGCGTAGCTTCGACTACACGTGTACGCACGATCGTGGGGCCCACGTGCTGGTCAGTGGGGCCGTGTGGACCCGGAGCGGCGCCGCTGTGATGGGGACGTCCGGAGGGGCGCTCCCTGGGAAGGTGGCACGCTGATTCACCGGCCAGAGGCCGGGCGGCGCCGTTCTTCACTCGTCGGAGTTGTTGCCCACGGATCTGAACTGCTGTTTCAGACCTGCACGTCCCGACAAAATCCGCTACTGCGGTCACTCCCGACGTCGGATCGATGCACAAGAGGTACCGATGGAAAGCTGACTTGAAATACTTCGATCTATGGCCATAATAAGAAATTTAGATTTCTCGTTGATGGCCTTTATCGAGTATTCAAGCTGCTGGTTCATAGGATCTGAAATCTCAGGATAGAAGCACTTTTTCCTAAGAGTTGGCATTGACCGCGATGTAGACCTTCGATTCAGCTTTTGAGCCCTTCATGAATGTTGTAGAGGCCGAAGAGAGGAAAACGGGGATATACTTTATGAAAGGGTTGGTGGAAGTTTCGATTTTTTGTGGATTTTATGCTGACTCAGGGTCGGATCTGGATAGCAGAGACATAACTGAATTTGGAGGAAAGACACAATTTCTAAAAATAGGTAGAGGGCTTTTGAAATTCGAAAAAAATTGTAGAGGATGGGGATGGTGGACAGAACCTCTAATAAATTTGGTGATTCAAACAAAAATCAGAAAGGGGGTCGAAAGGGAGAAGAACTAAGCTTCTGCTAAACAGATCTGAAAAGGGACAGATCTAGAAGACAGAAAGACACGAAAATAGAAAAATATATTAAAAAAAGGTTAAATGACGGGATAATTTTATTGGAGGTTGGGGATCAAGTGGGAAACTAACCCTGAAAATATCAGCTCCAGATGATATCGGAGATTGGAGATAAAATTCCCGGTGTGAACCCCTATCCAACAGAACAGAACCTTGGATAGAACTTCGGAAGCGACTTCGCGGCGGCTCGATGGCGGCACGAACGGCGGCGGCGGCACTAGAGATAGAATCTACATGTAGAGGGGCTGAGATAGAAGGGGTTTACACCCTGAAATCTTGAAGGAGGAGGAAGGAACCAGAGGGAGAGAGGGGAGGGGCGCACCAGGCTCCAAGCAATTCATAATCTTTTCTTCTTCATTAATTCACACAAATGGAAATTACATGCCTTATATAATAAATGGAAAATGACCACTTATGCCCTCAGATCAAGTATTAGGAGGGGCATACAAGGTATTGAACTAATTAGTTCTAATAGCATTTTTTTTAAATTAAAATTGGACCAAAAGGGGGGGCGCCCCCTTGACTAGGTAGGTAAGGTAGGTGGCATCTTTTAATTTTTTAACCACTTGTCTCCCATGTGTCCAATTGACCTTCTAGATGCCACATAGGACTTTGACCAGCCCTACATGGACCCATATGGCTTATGTGGACCAATGGGAAAGGAGTGAGGGCCCCCTTGGTGGACCTACTGACATTTTGCACAAAAACCCACTAAGACTTACAATTGTGTACCCATATATCACAAGGGTATACATACAAAATTGATGCGGGACGGATGACGCGACCGGGCTAAGACGTACGACAGACTCGGATTGTGACCAGCACTAACACGCTAAAGCAAGCCGGACGGCTGACCACCGTAGCGTTCTCCGGGTGGAGATGTCTTTCAACAGCAACTCTAGGTAGCCCGACGATCGTCCCTTGTAAGGGAAACGCGGGGATCGCAGTGGTTAAGGAACCACTGTCGCCTAGGGTGGTGTAGTCCTAGCTCGGTGCTCGACTGGAGCTAAGGAACAGCTCTCATTCACACACAATCGCGGTAATTGAAACTAGCTAACGGCCCGAATCTCACAAACGCAGCATAATAGACCATATACTAAACCAGCAATGTGAGAGAGGAACGAGCACGTACCTCCACGACTAGGCATGGGGAAGAATTCCCGGCCGAATCCAAACAACCCCCAATACACACAACTGTCAAATTACAATTTCAGAACCTAATGCCCACTCCACGCAGGGAGGTAAAGGGCTACAAACACCAATTTTGGGGTTGTTGGAACCCGGGTTGACGGGCCGCACTCGCAGGAGGCGAGGGGAGCGAGTCGGAGCCGATCGGGTAAGCCGATTGGAAGCCGACTTGGTTCTGCCCGTGCTGGTCACCCTGCGCAGCGAACTTGCGAAGGCCGGTGCGCCAAGATCCGATGCCCGATCGGAGTTCCGTTTGTTGGAGAACGTCAGTGACAGGATGAAGATCGTCTGCTCCAAAGGGCGCGATCAGATCTTTTCAGATCTGGGCGCAGGAGCGACTGATTTTAGCTTCTGATTCTGTGTTTATAGAACTTGACATGAAGACAAATAATTATGAGAAAATTGGTTGCCGATGTAGGCGCCGTTTGTGGGAGCTCCTCGGCGACGTCCAGAGGAAGACGCAGACCAAAGCGCTTGCACAGATCTGCACGGGATGAGGCGTGGCAGACTTGGGAAGTTGGCTCTAGTGCGGAGTCGGGTCTGCACAGATCAGCTCGCGCGATCCCATGAGAATTATCGACACGATCAGCACAGATCTCGGATCGAGACGAGATCGGCGGCAGCACGAAGAGGACTCAAAATACTACGATCACTTTAAAAGGCAGCTCGTGATGGCTTGAGAGGAGATCTGGGGAAATTCAGAATCAGTAAACTCCAGATCTGGACAGCAGGCTCAGGCAGATCTGCGCGCCGTCACGAAAAGAATTTCTGCTGGCGATCCAGAACTCCGATCGACGTGAAACCACCTCTAAAATCTTCCTGACTCAATGAAGTATCACAGATAATTTTCGTGAAACCAGATAAGAAGGGGATGGGGAGGATATAGGGGCGAGTCACACGCCCAGATTCAATCTCGTCACAAGATTGGGCAGGGCATCACACCCATGGGGGGGGGGAAGAGAATCGCTCTCTTAACTCAAAATTCTTTCACAAAAACTTCATTAGCTTCTGAAATGACACTACACATGTGTTTAAATAGAGGTTTGGCAAGGGGAGGGGGCTAGGGAGTGTGTGGGATCAAGGGGAGGGAGAGGGGGAGACAAAGGGGGAACAAGGGGCATCTTCCCTTTGACAAATGAAGGGAGGGGGTAGGTGGCTGCCCCCCCTTAGACCAAGGAAGCTTCCTCCCCCTTGAAATGTCAAAGATTGGTAGGTGGCTGTCTCCTTGGACCAAGAAAAGGGGGCCCCTTTCTAGAAGCCCATAAATCTCCAAGCCCCTTTCACACTAGCCCATGGGCTTGGCCCATTTAAAGGCCCATTAGTCAAGCCTAATACTATTCTAACCCATTACAAGACCATAGGCCCATTAGCCTTTACACACTATTACAACTCATTAATTATCCACAAGTTCCAAATAGGGTCCAACAAGGCCAAACAAATGGGAAATGAAGGTGAAGGTTCGGCCGATGCGTCCACGTCCTCCTCGAGCTATCCGGGTCCCGCCATGTCCTCGTCCACTAGCGTGTATAGTGGCGTGTGTCCGCACCAATTCTCCCCGGGTGGGAGGAACTCGACCCCGTCGAGTAAGGGTCCCGAGGCTTGAGCTCTCCGCATGTGATCAAGGCGTTGTTCATCGTGGATCATCCTCGCCAACACACTATGAAGTGTTGGTAGGCTCCGTTCCTAGTGGTGATCACCTGCTCATCCAGTATACGATCTATATGCGTGTGCTGAGGCTGGAAGAGGTGGACTCTCAGGTGGTGTGTCACTCACAATAGGAGGAGAAAGCCCGAAACTCACTAGGGATCACCGCGGGTTCCGATATGCTACTAGATCAGAAACATTGAACGTCGAACTGACACCATAGTCGCCTGGTAGTTCAATAACGTACGCATTCGAACCCACTTGTTTCTTGACCCGGAAGGGCGGGTATCGTGGACCTAGAGTTGCTTTACGGCCCCCAAGAGGAAACCGTTCAGGTATGACCCTGATCTTGACGTACTCTCCCTTTTGAACTCATGGGCATGTAGCATGCATCAGCTAACTCCTTATACGTGCATGGCTGGTCTTTTATTGGGACACGACTTAATGCAAACCATATGCATGAAAGAAAACAAACTCTAGAAACAAACAGACACACACATGACCTTAGACAAACCTAGACACCAAACAAACAATGTAACCCAAAGTTGGAGACTCTTAGGCATCTAACATGAACCTACTGACTTCTAAATGGGGGTTCAGAGGTTCGGGAGGATCACACCCAAGTGCACATTGCCCTGGGTACCCGGGTCGGCAGCATGCTCTTCTAAAAGCGCATCAAAATACTCCTTCTCGAGTTCGGGGTCCGCCTCATAGAGGACCTCCACTAGCTCCGGTGTGGCGTCACGGACTGGAGTGTCCGAAATAGCCAATGATTCTCGAGTGGGACACTTGGCCGCAAAGTGGCCAATTCCACCACACCTATAGCACTGGTCACGTGGCCCTGTGCTGGAAGAAGCTCCACCGGTCATCGCTCCCTTTCCCTTGTCTTCTCGTCGGGCCGGAGGTGATGGGAGCTGAGGTCGGGCAGGCAATGCGGGCTGCTGGGGGTGTGGGGTGGGGATTGGTGCCTGTGGGCGAGGGAGAGGGTCCCTTGGAGGGAGGGGCCGAGGCCTGAGAGCAAAGGGGTCCTGGCGAGGGGGTTCCGGAGGACGAACCACCGAAAATCAGCTATACGAACTTGGTGTGGTCCGAGAGTCGGACCCACGCTGAGGGATGGTTCCCGGTCGCTGGACAGGAGCAAAATCTGACTCAAACTGCTCTAATTCTAGAGCAACTTGATAGGCAGCCTCCAGGGTGGCTACATTTCGGCGAAAGAGTTCGTACTGATAGTGGGGCTGCAGACCACGACGGAAGCGAGAAATAGGCATCGTGCTCTCTTCCGAGATGTCACATCGTAAAAAATATTCATCAAACTCTGTGATGTACTCGGACACAGACCTATCACCTTGGGTGAGGTTCTGCCATCGATCAATGAGCCGTTGACGATACGAGGTGGGAAGATACTTAGTTCTAAGCCTATCCTTCATTTCATCCCAAGACTCAACCGGGGGCTCTCGATGCTGATAGAGCAAGCTCTCCACATTGCGCCAATAAGTTTGTGCTTTCCCTAACAACTTCATTTTTTCAAACCTGACTCTCCGGAGGTCCGTCATTTCGAACCACTCGAAGTATCGATCCATGCCGGCCTCCCAATCAAGATAGGCCTTTGGGTCCAAAGACCCGTTGAAAGTGGGAGGGTCTGCTCGCACGGTCCTAAGGACTATCGTCCTCATCATCTCTTGGCTGATGAAAGCCATGACGGCGTCGGCCATTCCCCCCATACGCATTATCGGACCCATAGTCTTCTAGACCAAGGTCACGATGTTGTGGTTTTTTTAACTAAAGTTGATACTTGCAAGGGGGGAGACGGGAGAGGGGGTTCATCTCTTCATTGCGGAAGAAGATGAAAACACTATCCCGGCCACCAGGCAAGCGATTTTCATATATAGGAAAGCAGGAACAGAAAGGGGTACAGGGGGGGTGGAGGGGAGGCGCCCAAAGAGGGCAGGAGGCGTACAAGGCAAAAGGGCCCGAAAGTGAAAGAGGCCGTTGTGGTTCGATGGCCTGTTGACGGGCGTTTTGAGGAGCGGGTGGGGGCTGGTTTTGGGCCGCGGGAGCGGCTTGGACTTGGGACATGGGAGCAGGTTGGCCTTGGGCCACCGCTGGAGGAGGTGCGGGTGGGCCCTGAGCCGTTCCAGGGGGGTCCCCGTGTGACATTCTATCTAACCGTCCAACTAGATCTTGGACAGACCTATCGGATGTCTCCATGCGTTCCTCCATGGCTCAAAGGCGACCATCCACATTTTTGAGAAGTTTCGAAAGGTGGCTTCGGACCGGTCCATCTGAGCCATAATGGCCATCATTGCCTCATGTAAGGAGTGGAAGTCTCCCGAGGCGGCATCTCGTGGGTTAGCCATAGAAGCGGGGTGATGGTATTGGGTACCACGCCGGGTGGGCATGCAAAGACACGAAGGTTGGAATGCACTAACTAGTAACCTAGACTTAAACCGATATTCGATACGAGGCGGAGGTTCGATTCGAAGAACTCCTCACGCGAGTGAATCACCTTCCCGATAGGCGTAACCTAACGATCGGACGACACCTTTTAATATACCGAATATTGGAATGCAAATGCAACCTTGGACTTAAATGACCCTAGACTTAAACCGACGCTCTGATACCAATTTGATGCGGGACGGATGACGCGACCGGGCTAAGAAGTACGACAGACTCGGATTGCGACCAGCACTAACACGCTAAAGGCAAGCCGGACGGCTGACCACCGTAGCATTCTCTGGGTGGAGACGTCTTTCAACAGCAACTCTAGGTAGCCCGACGATCGTCCCTTGCAAGGGAAACGTGGGGATCGCGGCTGTTAAGGAACCACTGTCGCCTAGGGTGGTGTAGTCCGAGCTCGGTGCTCGACTGGAGCTAAGGAACGGCTCTAATTCACACACAATCGTGGTAATTGAAACTAGCTAATGGCCCTAATCTCACAAACACAGCATAATAGACCATATACTAAACCAGCAATGTGAGAGAGGAACGAGCACGTACCTCCACGACTAGGCGTGGGGAAGAATTCCCGGCCGAATCCAAACAACCCCCAATACACACAACTGTCAAATTACAATTTCAGAACCTAATGCCCACTCCACGCAGGGAGGTAAAGGGCTAAAAACACCAATTTTTGGGTTGTTGGAACCCTAGTTGACGGGCCGAACTCGCAGGAGGCGAGGGGAGCGAGTCGGAGCCGATCGGGTAAGCCGATCGGAAGCCTACTTGGTTCTGCCCGTGCTGGTCACCCTGCGCAGCGAACTTACGAAGGCCGGTGCGCCAAGATCCGATGCCCGATCGGAGTTCCGTTTATTGGAGAACGTCGGTGACGGGACGAAGATCGTCTGCTCCGAAGGGCGCGATCAGATATTTTCAGATCTGGGCGCAGCAGCGACTGATTTCAGCTTCTAGTTCTGTGTTTACACAACTGCACATGAAGATAAATAATTATGGGAAAATTGGTTGCCGATGTCGGATCGAGACGTCGTTTGTGGGAGCTCTTTGGCGACGTCCAGGGGAAGACGCAGACCAAAGCGCTTGCACAGATCTGCAAGGGATGAGGCAGGGCAGACTCAGGAAGTCGGCTCTGGTGCAGAGTCGGGTCTGCACAGATCAGCTCGCGCGATCCCACGAGAATTGTCGCCACGATCAGCACAGATCTTGGATCGAGACGATATTGGAGGCAGTGCGAAGAGGACTCAAAGTCCTACGATCACTCCAAAAGGCAGCTCCTGATGGCTTGAGATGAGATCTGGGGAAATTTAGAATCAGTAAACTCCAAATCTGGACAACAGGCTCGGTGGTGCGGACACCCGAGCAGTTGAGCGGCGCGACACGCCGAGCCACCAGTACTGCACACAGAGCACGACTCGAGCCACCTCAGCATCCATCTGGCTCGGAGACAGCCTGGAGACTCCTACATGAGTCCCGGCATTTATCATATTTAGTTAGACTTTATTTGTGTTTAATGTGTGTTTACTTCATTTTATTCGATATGTAATTTTGATTGTAAGAGGGGCTTATTTGTAAAAATGGTACCCCTGGGCCCCACGGGACCCCAGGCCCCCTCCCATTGATCCACCTCATCCCTAGGGCCCCATGTGGGGTCGGTCAACCATTCAAATGGTGGCTTCTAGAAGGGTGGGCCAAGTGGGGGACATTGGAATGAAAATGCCAACAATTCCAACCCACCCCCACCTACCATGTCCCCCCCTTGCCTCCCTAATCAATGGGTTGCCCCCCCCCTTGTATTTTTAATTTTAATTTTTGTGGATGGTCACATGCAATCCCATCCCTCCATCTCCCATCCCTAGATCCAACGGTTGAGGATTGATTAGATATGTAACCTATATATGGTTGTAATTTTCATTTTTGATGAATTAATGCCATTTGAACTTGGAAAATCCTTGGAGCAACCCTTAGGCACCCCCCCTCTCCCTCTCTCCCTCTCCCCCTTGCAACTGAGAAGGCTACCTTCTGGAGGTGTGACCCCTCCCTATCGGTTCCGGTCATCATCGCCGCCGCCACGAGCCGCCACCGCACCGCCATCGGGATCGCTGGAGTTCTGTCTTCAGCCGACCACTGCCCCTTCCACGAAATTCTGCAGTCTACCACAAGCTCCTTTCGATCTGGAATTTTGAGGGGATGTTCTGACGTGTCAAGCACGTCCCACAAAATTTGGTTGGTCATAAAGATCCCCTTTGATAATTTTTCATTTTCGCCCAACTTTAATTACCAGATCTGTCTGCTTCCTGTTCTGATTTCCACCTTTCCTGAGTTTCACATCTCCGACCCATCTTTTGATTTTTTTCTGGAGCTCCCAACTTTACTGGGAGTTCCATCCATCAACCCCTCCACCCACGATTTTTCTTGATTTTTGATCAGTCCTCCACCTATTTTTCAAAATTCGTTCTCAGAGATAGCTACAGTGTTGTCCACCTGTTCCCAGATCCGACCACCTTCCAGTAAACAAATCATAACAAATCACAGCCACCTCCAATCAGTCCACAAAAAATATCCTCGTTTTCCTTGTTTGCAATCCTACAGCTTCAATGAAGAGCTTAGAGCTGAATCTGCCACCTACCTTGCGGTCAACGGTAGTTCTCAGACAACTCACCTACAGATCTGAGGTTTCAGGTACTGTACAACAGGAGCTTGTAAATTCCGTAAAGTCTAGATCCGACCAGATCCAGCAGATTTCTCTGGGCCTAGATCGAAGGATTTCAAGATATCTTTCCAGCGATAGCTCATGCGCCCCGATCCGACGTCGGGATTGATCGCAGCAGCCATTCTCGCCGGAGCGCGCGTCGGAGGACAGAACCAGAAATCCGTGGGCAGCTAGTTCACGAATTGGGAATCGGGGCCGATCGACCCCCGATCGGTGTTTCCGGCCGACCGCCGTCCGTGGAGGCGCGCCACCAGGTGTCCCCATCACAACGGGTCCCACCCCCGCAGATCCGGAGGACAGCGCCGTCCGTGGGCCCCACGGACCCGTAGAATCTGCCGTTCGGAAAGCACGAAAACGTGGAGTTCGGCACCGCCGGGCGACATCAAGATGCTGCCCGTCAACCCGATTTGCGTGATTCCCGGGCCCCACATGTGACCTTTTACCTCCCTGCGTGGAGTGGGTCAAATTATTGTACTATTGTAATATTGTTAACCGGGAGTCCGTGAATTGGCTGGGGTTATCTTCGCCACGCCGGGTGCGTGGAGGTAAAGGTCTCAACTTCTCGGCATTCGCTTGCTAGTTTAGTATATGGTCTTTTGCCGCTGCCGAGAGCGATAGGTACTAGCCCGTGAGTCCATGTCACCGTTGTGAGTGTGAGAGTGACCCGTCCCGTGACTCGATCCGAGTCCGGAAGTGAGTCGACTACCCGTGAACTCTGTCGGTTCTTCAACCGCGCACGATCCGCGTTTCCCTCGCTTGGGACGATGAGTGAGCTTGCATTTCTGTTAGCGACGTATAGCCCATAGGAGCTCTCCGTGTCGGGCCTAGTGTCTCTCCCATCATGTGTTGCTGGTCGTGTCCGCATCTAGAGTCCGAGGTTCATACCATGTAGAGTCGGTCCCCGTGTCTGTCCCGCATCAGTTTGGTATCAGAGCGAGTCGAGTCTAGGGTAGCCTTTGCATAAGTCTTGCATGCATCATGGTTTAAGTCAAGTCTAGGATCATTATTTTCAAAACAAAAAAAAATGTTTTAAAACTTGCATTTTTCATCCCAATAACCCGGTATATCAAAAGACGTTGCCCGAACGTTAGGTTATGCCTATCGGGAAGGTGGCGGATTTGCGCGAGTGATCTTTGGATCGATTAGCTCCTCCTCGTACCGGATATTGGTTAGGTCTAAGTGCATCATCTAGTGAGTGTTGCATTAGTCGGTGTCTTCAGGGTCGTGTGTCAGTTGCATGCCCACCCGTCGAGGTACCCAATACTCGCCACCACCACCTATGGCGGATTCCCGAGCCCGTAGCTCCGATGAGCCTTCGACGGCCGAGATGTTCCGAGCCCTCATGGATCGTCTCGACACGCGTATGGATGGCCTCAGTACGCGTCTAGATAGAGTAGGGACGCGTCTAGAAGGGCGGATGAAAGCCCTCGATGATCTGGCCGAAGCTTCGGACCAGTCCATCCAGGGTCTTGTTGGGAGAATAGCCGTCCTTGAGAGGGCTGCAGCGGCGGCGCAACCCGCGCTGACCAATGGTCTGCAAGAGCCGGTTCAGCACCCTGCTGTACCAAGAGCTCAGGCGGAGAATGTTGGGGGACAACAGGTGCACGTGGTGGATGATTATGCATCTGACAATGATCACGGGGGTTACGGTCGTCGGAATCATCGACGGAATCGCGATGACGAGGATGACGACCGCATTCTTAGGGGCGTGCGTGCGGACCCTCCCACTTTTAGCGGGTCCTTGGACCCTAAGGTGTATTTAGATTGGGAGGCCGGCATGGACCGGTATTTCGAGTGGTTTGAGATGACGGACCACCGAAGAGTCCGATACGCAAAGATGAAGCTGCAAGGGCAGGCCCAAACTTATTGGACCAATGTGGAGAGCCTGCTCAACCAGTGACGTCAACCCAAAATCGGTACTTGGGATGATATGAAATCTAAATTGAGGGAGAAATACCTTCCTGCCTCATATCGCCAACGTCTCATAGACAAATGGCAAAGCATCTCCCAAGGGAACCGATCCGTGACCGAGTACACCGCCGAGTTCGATGAGTATTACTTGTGGTGCGGGGTCACGGAAGAGAGCACCATGACGATATCCCGCTTTCGGAGAGGTCTGCGGCCCAATTATCAATATGAACTCTTTCGCCGCAACGCGACCACTTTGGAGCAGGCGTATCAGATTGCTCTCGAACTGGAGCAATTCGAGGCCGAGTTCGAGTCTCCCCATCGGTTGGGCTCTTTTCCCCTTCGTAGTGTCGAGCCCCGTGGCTCATCTGGCATGTATCCGAGGGACCCCATGGCTCGACCTCAGGAGCCCGCTCGCCCCGAGCCCTTTGCTCCTAGGCCTCGTCCTCCACCCCCGAGGGACCTTCCTCGTCCCCAGCATCTCACGGCTCCATCCACAGCCCGTCCACCGGCACCCGCACCTCCTGCACGTCCTTTGCTACCTACACCTCCTATTTGTCGGGAGGATAAGGGGAAAGGACCCATGATTGGGGAGCCTAGTGGATCACGGCAATAGTGTTATCGCTGCAATGGGTTTGGCCATTTCACCAACCAGTGTCCCACCCGCCCATCTCTTATCATCGAGGACACACGGGCCGAGGATACCACCCCTACGGGCCTCGAGTTAGTTAGCTATGAGGCAGATCAGGAGTTAGTTGACGAGTACTATGAGATGGGAGGTGAGGCCCAGGATGTCCAGCATTCAGACGATACCCACATGGGGGTCGTCAGATGTATCCTCACCCAGCCGCAGGTCAGCGATGACTGGTGTCGGACTACTATCCTTCACGTATTATGTAGGCTGGGAAAGCAAATTTGCAAGGTGGTCATCGATAGCGGGAGTTGTATCAATGCAATCTCCACGAGCTCTGTCACTCGTCTTGGTCTCACACCCGTAGACCATCCTTGTCCCTATCAGGTATCATGGGTGGATACCACTTCCATTTCGGTCAGGCTGCAGTGCTTGGTCCCGCTGCAGCTCCACTCCTACCGTGACGAGATCTGGTGTGATGTTCTCCCCATGGAAGTGGGAAGTATCATTCTTGGTAGGCCGTGGTTATTCGACCGGGATGCCACCCTCCATGGCCGGTCGAACACTTGTATCTTCGACCACGCCGGCCAGCGGGTCACCCTCCACCCCGTTCGGCCCAGGAGCCCATCAGTCAGGGGTCCTACTGGCCCAAGTACCCCGGGGCTTTCCATCCCTGGGCCTAGTACCCCATCCCCAGCTCGGGCTATGACCGTTACCTCTGGCCCAGGAGAGCCCTCAACGAGGAGATTGATGATGATTAGCTCCTGGGAAATGGAGCAGGAGCTTAGTCAGGGCTGTCCGGTGTTCGCCATTACGGTCCGAGAGGTGGAGCGGGACTCCGAGGGTGAGCTTCCACCCGAGGTTGTTCCCATTCTGCAGGAGTATGCTGATGTCTTTCCCGATGAGCTTCCCGAGGGACTCCCACCTATGCAGGATATTCAGCATGCCATCGACCTTGTTCCGGGCTCTTCCTTGCCCAACCTTCCTCATTATCGCATGACTCCCACGGAGCATGCCGAGCTTAAACGGCAGGTCGATGAGTTAGTGCAGAGAGGGTCTGTTTAGGACAGCATGAGTCCATGTGATGTACCTACATTACTCGCCCCGAAGAAGGATGGCACGTGGAGAATGTGCATTGATAGTCGTGCCATCAACAAAATCACCGTGAAGTACAGGTTCCCTATTCCCCGCCTGGATGACATGCTAGACATGATGGCAAGTGCCACTATCTTTTCAAAGATTGATCTTAAAAGTGGCTACCATCAGGTGAGGATTAGGCCAGGTGATGAGTGGAAGACCGCCTTTAAGACCAAGGATGGTCTATATGAGTGGTTGGTCATGCCTTTTGGGTTGACCAATGCCCCTAGCACTTTCATGCGGCTCATGACTCAGGTCCTTCGACCTTTCATTGGAGTCTTTGTAGTGGTGTATTTTGACGATATCCTTATCTATAGTCGCACCACGGGGGACCACTTAGACTACCTTCGGCAGGTCTGTCTACTTCTTCGGCGAGAGCAGTTGTTTGCAAACCCACAGAAGTGCGCCTTCATGACATCTCAGCTTACCTTCTTGGGTTTCATTTTGTCTAGTACTGGGGTCTCCACCGATCCGGAGAAGGTCCAGGCCATTGTTGAGTGGCCGGAACCCCGTACGGTTCATGATGTCCGCAGCTTCCATGGCCTTGCAACATTCTATCGTCGCTTCATCCGCGGATTTAGCTCCGTCACCGCCCCGATCACGGATTTTATCCGAAAGGGCACATTTGTATGGACGAAAGCCGCATCTGCCACCTTCAAGGACATCAAGAAGCGCATGACCCAGACACCTATCCTTCGATTGCCTGATTTCTCGAAGGTGTTTGAGGTCTCTTGTGATGCGTCGGGCGTGGGAATTGGAGGAGTTTTGAGCCAGGAGTCCCACCCGATCGCATATTTCAGCGAGAAGCTGAATGACGCGAAACTGCGATACTCCACATATGATAAGGAATTTTACGCAGTTGTTCATGCTCTTAGGCATTGGAGGCACTATCTTTTACATCAGGAGTTTGTCCTATACTCCGATCACGAGGCATTGAGGTACCTCCATTCCCAAAAGAAGCTTAACTCGCGTCACAGTCGTTGGGTCGAGTATCTCCAGCAGTTCACCTTTGTGCTTAAACATAAGGCTGGAGTGGAGAACAAGGTGGCTGATGCCTTGAGTCGGCGAGCATGTTTGCTTACCACCATGAGTGCCGAGGTCATAGGGTTAGAGAAGATGAAGGTGGCCTATGTTGATTGTCCTGACTTCG
Source organism: Amorphophallus konjac (assembly GCA_022559845.1). Lineage (NCBI taxonomy): Eukaryota > Viridiplantae > Streptophyta > Magnoliopsida > Alismatales > Araceae > Amorphophallus > Amorphophallus konjac. The sequence goes on along the minus strand of CM040126.1, from coordinate 103,357,218 downwards.
GTCAGATTTTTACCATTCTCCAGGCCGGACCCTCGAGAGACCTTGATGATTATGTGCTTCAGGAGGGTTACCTCTTTCGAGGTAGCATGCTATGTGTTCCCCGAACTTCGGTTCGAGATTTTTTAGTGTGGGAGCTACATACGGGAGGTCTAGCCGGCCACTTTGGTCGGAACAAGACTATCGAGGCGGTTGAGCATAGATTTTATTGGCCGAGCTTGAAGCACGATGTCGCTAACATCGTGGCTCAGTGCCGTACATGTGCTACGGCCAAGATGAATAAGCAAAGCTCGGGCCTTTATACCCCTCTTCCCGTGCCTGATGCCCCGTGGCAGGATGTTAGCATGGACTTTGTTTTGGGATTGCCACGTACCTCCAGGAAGCATGATTCGATCTATGTGGTGGTTGACCGTTTCTCGAAGATGGCCCTCTATATCCCTTGCTCGAAGACTTCGGATGCTTCTAGGGTAACCCACCTATTCCTTACTCATGTGGTGTGCAAGTTCGGGTTGCCTCGCACTATAGTGTCTGACCGTGATGTTAGATTCACTTCCTATTTTTGGAAGACACTATGGCATATGATGGGTACGCACCTCAAGTTTTCCACTGCATATCATCCCCAGACAGATGGTCAGACCGAGGTAGTCAATAGGAGTCTGGGAGATCTTTTGAGGTGTCTTGTTAGGGATCGCATTGGGGATTGGGATCTCATTCTACACATGGCTGAGTTTGCATATAATGATTCAGTGAATAGGTCTACCGGCATGAGTCCATTTGAGATTGTCACAGGTCGTAGGCCTAGGAAACCCGTTGACCTTGTCCCCATGCCTATCCATGATAGAGTGTCGGAGTCGGCCGAGTCGTTTGCTAGGCATGTTAGGAGTTTGCATGACGACATCCATCGTCACATTGAGGCCAGCAATGCACGGTACAAAGAGTTAGCCGATGCCCACCGACACCACCGAGAGTTCCAAGAGGGCGAATATGTCATGATCAGGGTAAGACCTGAGTGGTTTCCCTCCGGAACCGTTAAGAAGTTGCAAGCTCGCGGAGCCGGTCCATTCAGAGTGTTGAAACGCATTGGATCCAATGCGTACGTTGTGGACTTGCCCGAGGAATACGGTATAAGCTCTACTTTCAATGTATCGGATCTAGTTGCATACAGGGACCCAGTGGTGATCCCTAGTGAGCCTTTCGAGCCATCTCCTCCCCTTGAGAGTGATCCCACACCTGAGTGTCCACATCCAGCCCCCTTGTTACGGCAGCGTGAGCATATAAATCATGTACTGGATGAGCAGGTGACAGTTACCAGGAGTGGATCCTACCCGCGCTACCTAGTGCGATGGAGAGGACGGCCCGCTACCGAGGACACATGGATCACACATGGAGAGTTACAGCGGATTGATCCGGACCTTCTGGAGCGATACAGGAGCGATGTAGACCCTTACTCGACAGGGTCGAGTTTCTCCCACCCGGGGAGAATTGGTGCGGACACCCGAGCAGTTGAGCGGCGCGACACGCCGAGCCACCGATACTACACACGGAGCACGACTCTAGCCACCTCAGCATCCATCTGGCTCGGAGACAGCCTGGAGACTCCCCCATGAGTCCCGGCATTTATCATATTTAGTTAGACTTTATTTATGTTTAATGTGTGTTTACTTCATTTTATTCGGTATGTAATTTTGATTGTAAGAGGGGCTTATTTGTAAAAATGGTACCCCTGGGCCCCACGGGACCCCAGGCCCCCTCCCATTGATCCACCTCATCCCTAGGGCCCCATGTGGGGTCGGTCAACCATTCAAATGGTGGCTTCTAGAAGGGTGGGCCAAGTGGGGGACATTGGAATGAAAATGCCAACAATTCCAACCCACCCCCACCTACCATGTCCCCCCCTTGCCTCCCTAATCAATGGGCTGCCCCCCCTAGTATTTTTAATTTTAATTTTTGTGGATGGTCACATGCAATCCCAGCCCTCCATCTCCCATCCCTAGATCCAACGGTTGAGGATTGATTAGATATGTAACCTATATATGCTTGTAATTTTCATTTTTGATGAATTAATGCCATTTGAACTTGGAAAATCCTTGGAGCAGCCCTTGGGCACCCCCCCTCTCCCTCTCTCCCTCTCCCCCTTGCAGCTGAGAAGGCTACCTTCTGGAGGTGTGACTCCACCCTATCGGTTCCGGTCATCATCACCGCCGCAACGAGCCGCCACCGCACCGCCATCGGGATCGTCGGAGTTTTGTCTTCAGCCGACCACTGCCCCTTCCACCAAATTCTGCAGTCAGCCACGAGCTCCTTTCGATCTGAGATTTTGAGGGGATGTTCCAGAGGTGTCAAGAACGTCCCACAAAATTTGGTTGGTCATAAAGATCCCCTTTGATAATTTTTCATTTTTTCCCAACTTTAATTACCAGATCTATCTGCTTCGTGTTCTGATTTCCACCTTTCTTGAGTTTCACATCTCCGACCCATCTTTTGATTTTTGCTGGCCCTCCCAACTTTACTGGGAGTTCCATCCATCAACCCCTCCACCCACGATTTTTCTTGATTTTTGATCAGTCCTCCACCTATTTTTCAAAATTCGTTCTCAGAGATAGCTACAGTGCTGTCCACCTGTTCCCAGATCCGACCACCTTCCAGTAAACAAATCATAACAAATCACAGGCACCCTCAATCAGTCCACAAAAAATATCCTTGTTTTCCTTGTTCGAAATCCTACAACTTTCATGAAGAGCTTAGAGCTGAATCTGCCACCTACCTTGCAGTCAATGGCAGTTCTCAGACAGCTCACCTGCAGATCTGAGGTTTCGGGTACTGTACAACAGGAGCTTGTAAATTCAGTAAAGTCTAGATCCGACTAGATCCAATAGATCTCTCTAGGCCTAGATCGAAGGATTTCAAGATATCTTTCCAGCGATAGCTCATGCGCCCCGATCCGACGTCGGGATTGATCGCAGCGGCCATTCTCGCCGGAGCGCACGTCGGAGGACAGAACCAGAAATCCGTGGGCAGCTAGTTCACGAATTGGGAATCGGGGCCGATCGACCCCCGATCGGTGTTTCCGGCCGACCGCCGTCCGTGGAGGCGCGCCACCAGGTGTCCCCATCACAACGGGTCCCACCCCCGCAGATCCGGAGGACAGCGCCGTCCGTGGGCCCCACGGACCCGTAGAATCTGCCGTTCGGAAAGCACGAAAACGTGGAGTTCGGCACCGCCGGGCGACATCAAGATGCTGCCCGTCAACCCGATTTGCGTGATTCCCGGGCCCCACATGTGACCTTTTACCTCCCTGCGTGGAGTGGGTCAAATTATTGTACTGTTGTAATATTGTTAACCGGGAGTCCGTGAATTGGCCGGGGTTGTCTTCGCCACGCCGGGTGCGTGGAGGTAAAGGTCTCAACTTCTCGGCATTCGCTTGCTAGTTTAGTATATGGTCTTTTGCCGCTGCCGAGAGCGATAGGTACTAGCCCGTGAGTCCATGTCACCGCTGTGAGTGTGAGAGTGACCCGTCCCGTGACTCAATCCGAGTTCGGAAGTGAGTCGACTACCCGTGAACTCTGCCGGTTCTTCAACCGCGCACGATCCGTGTTTCCCTCGCTTGGGACGACGAGTGAGCTTGTGTTTCTGTTAGCGACGTATAGCCCATAGGAGCTCTCCGTATCGGGCCTAGTGTCTCTCCCATCATGTGTTGCTGGTCGTGTCCGCATCTAAAGTCTGATGTTCATACCACGTAGAGTCGGTGATGCGGGACGGACACGGGAGACGACACTATATGGTGCCACCCTCGGACTCTAGATGAAGACACGACTAGCAACACACACCAGGGAGACACTAAGCCCGACACTACGAGCTCCTAGTGGCGAAACGTCGCTAATACAAGTGGAAGCTCACTCGTCGTCCCAAGCGAGGGAAAGCGCGGACCGTGCGCGGTTAAGGAACCGGCGGAGGTCAAGGGTAGTCCGACTCAACTTTCGGACTCGGATCGAGTCGCAGGACGGGTCACTCTCGCTCTCACAGCGGTGACATGGACACACGGGCTAGTACCTACACTCTCGGCAGCGGCAAAAGACCATATACTAGCTAAGCAAATGAACGCCAAGAGGTTCGGACCATTACCTCCACGCACCCGGCGTGACGAAGACAACCCCGGCCGAATCGCGGACTCCCAGTTAACAATTATTACAGCAATACACTAAGTCGACCCACTCCACGCAGGGAGGTAAAAGGCCACATGTGGGGTCCGGGAATCACGCAACTCGGGTTGACGGGCAGCATCTTGATGTCGCCCGGCGGTGCCGCACTCCGCGTTTTAGTGCTTTCCGAACGGCGGCTTCTACGGGCCCGTGGGGCCCACGGACGGCGTTGTCCTCCGGATCTGCGGGGGTGGGACCCACTGTGATGGGGACCCCTGGTGGCGCGCCTCCACGGACGGCGGTCGGCCGGCAACACCGATCGGGGGTCGATCGGCCCCGATTCCCAACTCTTGAACTAATAACCCACGGATTTTAGTTGCTATCTTCCGGCGCGCGCTCCGGCGAAAATGGCCGCTGCGGTCAATCCCGACGTCGGATCGGGACGCATGAGCTATCGTTAGAAAGCTCTCTTCAAATGCTTAAATGTAGACCCAGATAAATCTGCTGAATCTGGTCGGATCAGAACTTTATTGAATTTACAAGTCCATGTTGTACAGTAACCGAAATCTCAGATCTGCAGGGCACTTGTCTGAGAACCACCGTTAACCGCCTAGTAAACCTCCGATTCAGCTCTTGCGCTCTTCTTAGAAGTTGTAGGGAATCAAACCGCGGAACGGAGACTATTTTTAGAATTTGATTTGGAGGTGGCTGCGATTTGTTATGATTTTTGGGGTGATTGGTGGTCAGATCTGGGAACAGGTGGACAGAACTGTAGATGGGTCTGAGAATGATTTTTAGAAAATATGAGATGGGCGAATCAAAAATTGAGAAAACTTTTGGATGAAGGGGTGGATGGATGGAACCCCCAGTAAAATTGGGCGAACTAACAGAAATCAAAAAGTGGCTCTAAGACATGAAACTCAGGACGGAGGGGAACCTGGACAGAACTCTGGCAGAACCAAAAAGGAAGAGTGGACGAAAATCAAAAATTAGCAAACGTGATCTGAATGCTAGCCTGATTTGTGTGGGTGGAGAGGAACATCCCAGGAACAACTCCTCCAAATGTGGTAGCCAAATGAGCTCGTGGAAGACCTGTGAATTTCGAACAAGCTGCTGTGGTACTGCGTAGGCAGAACTCCGTTGATGGCGATGGCTCGTGGAACCGATACACGAGGCGTCACACCTCAGAATGGAAGCCTTCACAGCTTCAATGGGGAGAGGGAGGAGAGAGGAGGGGGGCGCACCAGCCCTTGCTCTTGGAATTTGTTTGATTCAAATGGCATTAATTCATCAAAATGAGAAATTACAAGTATTTATGTGTTACATCTCACATCCATTGTCCACCGTTGGATCTAGGGGATGGGAATGGGTGGCCTGGATTGAGTGTGACACACACACACAAAATACAATAAATATTTAAGGGGGGGCGGCCCTTGGACCAAGGGGAGTGGGCTTGACTTGGTAGGTGGGGTGGGTGGCCAAAATGTGGACTTTCCAAGCCACTTGTCCCCCACTTGACCCACCCTTCTAGAAACCTCCATGTGGAAGGTTGACTGACCCCACATGGGACCCTAGGCTGAGGTGGCTCAATGGGATGGGGCCTGGGGGGGCCCGTGGGGCCCACGGGGTCCAAATTGCACATAAGCCCCTCTTACAATCAAAATAGCAAACCGAATACAACGAAATAAATACAAATTACGCACACATAAAGTCTAACTAAATATAATAAATGGGGAGGCTCAAGGCGGAGTCTCCAGGCTGTCTCCGAGCCAGATGGACGCTGAGGTGGCTCGAGTCGTGCTCCGTGTGCGGTACCGATGGCTCGACGTATCATGCCGCTCAACTGCTCAGGTGTCCGCACCAATTCTCCCCGGGTGGGAGAAACTCGACCCTGTCGAGTAAGGGTCTGCATCGCTCCTGTATCGCTCCAGAAGGTCCGGATCAATCTGCTGCAACTCGCCATGTGTGATCCATGTGTCCTCGGTAGCGGGCCGTCCTCTCCATCGCACTAGGTAGCGCGGGTAGGATCCACTCCGGTAACTGTCACCTGCTCATCCAGTATATGATCTATATGCTCATGTTGCCGTAACAACGGGGCTGGAGGTGGACGCTCTGGTGTGGGATCACTCTCAAGGGGAGGAGATGGCTCGAAAGGCTCACTAGGGATCACCGCTGGGTCCCTATATGCAACTAGATCCGATACATTAAAAGTAGAGCTAATACCATATTCCTCGGGCAAGTCCACAACGTACGCATTGGATCCAACGCGTTTCAACACTCTGAATGGACCGGCTCGCGAGCTTGCAACTTCTTAACGGTTCCAGAGGGAAACCATTCAGGTCTTACCCTGATCATGACATATTCGCCCTCTTGGAACTCTCGGTGGTGTCGGTGGGCATCGGCTAACTCTTTGTAACGTGCATTGCTGGCCTCAATGTGACGACGGATGTCGTCATGCAAACTCCTAACATGCCTAGAAAACGACTCGACCGACTCCGACACTCTAGCATGGATAGGCATGGGGACAAGTGTGGACGTCAAAAAATGATGATGATCATACGACATGCACGTCTCAGCACTCGAGAGCAAGTCGAAGACGGAAAGGCTGAATAAACCCTGTGCCTCCTCCAAGTAGGACGAATACCTACCCGGTGCTCCACCACCCGACAAAGAATCCCCTCGTGTTGAAGAGACAGCCCCGGCTCTCCAGTCGGCATTGCCAAAGGCTGAATCAAAAGAAACTCGGGAATTCGAACACGTGTTCGGCACGCGCCGGGGATCACTCGAAGTTCCAAATCGGGATGCAGAGGCCCTGAACTAAACACCCCGACGGCGGTGCATTACGACTAAAGCAATACAGGAGGATAAGCATCCATCCGAATAGCCGCGAAGCCGAGACGAAGTCTAAACCGGCGCGCCCTTATATGGTCTTTAAACCGGCGCGCCCCTTCCAATAGCCTTAAACCGGCGCGCCCCTAAGGGGGCCTTAAACCGGCGCGCCCTTTACAAGATGCTAGTCCGGCGCGCCCCGTGAACTCCCTTGCTTTATGTTAAAACGGCATGCTCCCGTTGAAGGGTCACCCCTTTGAATGCACTAAACCGGCGCGCCCATCTTGGAGTGCTAATACGGCGCGCTTAGTTTAGAAACAAGCCTTTCTCTGAGGCCTTTATCCGGCGTGCAGTGAAGCCATCCCGTCATCAATGTGGTCCCCTGTTTCCTGGGAACGGCATGATGACGAACAAGCCTAAAATGGTTAAAGCTCCCACTTCGATCCGGCGGGCAACCGAGCATATGCCGTGAATGGAAGTTCTCGAGCCCCATCCCGCCTTGTGCTCATTCCGTCCGTCGGCCGGCCATTCTTCAGCAAATGATGATAGCAACGTGGCTCGCGGCGGATGTGCCAGCGGAGGAGGGGGCCATGCCTCTGCCCCTCTTCCGATCACACTGTAGCCGCGGCGGAGGTGACGTCCACGACAACGGCACTCGACACGGTGACCCCAGCGACGTCAGCAACGGCAACTGCGAACAGAACAAAAGCCATAGAAACGGGAAGCTTGCTTCCCTGCTCTCCCTATAAATACAAACCCCAGGCAAGAAGCAAAAGCAGGAGGGATGCTCTACTGGCGGCGAAGCCCTGCTCCGAAGTGTGAAGAGAGATAAGAGGGTGAAATAAAGAAGGAGAGGTGAGGGGAAGAGAGCTCGCTCCCCCCTTTGTCTTTGCATTTCCTTCTGCCCCTTTGATTTTCTTTTGGTGATCTTCATATGTAGACCTTTGTCTTCGTATTCCCTTTCAATGTAAGCGGAGTTTGGTTTGTTGTGAAATGAAAGGAAAACTCCCCTTTGGGAGATCTTGATGCCCCAATCCCCCTCAATACTCAGCCCATAGTGGCTCTGTTTTTTCTCCCTACCGCTGTGTTCTTGTGTCGACTTCGGCTCTCACGTGGTCTTCAGCCACGCGATCACGGCAACCCTCGGGTCGTCGGAGTTCCTTTGTAGGCTGGCCCTCAGGACCTCCGGCCCCGAACGGGGGGAGTCGATACGATCGCAACAACCCATGGGTCACCGGTTTCCCTTGTAGGCTAGCCCTCGGGATCTCCGGCCCCTGATGGGGTAATTTTACTGGTGTCGTTGCTTAGCACACACCGGGATGTTTCGGGGCCGTCGGAGTTCTCTCCGCATGGCGCGCCCCATATTTTCCCCCAGACCCTTCCGATCTAGGGGAGGTGCTGCCCGATTTTCGTCAGGGTCAAGAACACCAAGAACAATGAATAAATGTATCATAGAATTTGCCTACGGGTGAAAGAAAAGAAACACACAGTAAAACTCTGTGAACTGAACCCCCCTGAACGAACACTTAAGCATCCACGCTAATCCACCTGAACAAACACTTAGAACACTTAAATCTTCTTTCCACAAACATAATTCATCAATAAGATGAACAAACCAATCAATAAATCAACTTACAGTTGAAGGAAAGAAGAAACAGAGCACAAACTGGTTGAAAGAAGCTATACAATGCTTAATCCGGCGCCCCCTAATCCGGCGCGGGTTAATCCGGCGCGGTACCCCCCCGCGCCGGTTTAACCCCACACTCAAATCCCATTTTTTTTTCCTTGCAGCAATCCGGCGCGCCCCCTTGTATTAGTCCATTTAACCGGCGCGCCCCCCTTCCTGGACCTTAACCGGCGCCCCCCCCCTTCCTGGACCTTAACCGGCGCGCCCCCCTTGAACTCCCTTAAACCGGCGCGCCCCTTCAGCCCCCTTGAACTCCCTTAAACCGGCGCGCCCTTCCCCTTGTGGCATCCTTAACCGGCGCACCCCCCTTCAATATCACTTAATCCGGCGTGCCTGGAAGAGAGAAGGTGATCAAGAAAATAAAAGAAAACATGCAATTCAAGTTAATAGAAAACTAATCAAAAGTCTCCCCTCCACTCTAATCCAAATTTTGTTCCGGGGGCACTGCCCCCGAAAACCCCCGCAAGGGGCGTTGCCCCCTTGACCCCCACGACCTGACCGGGCAGGTCGAACCCCGCGACCTGACCACGCAGGTCGATCCGCGTGCGAGGGCGCACGTTGTCGAGTTTCGGGCCTTACACTTGACAACCCGCTCCCCCGGACTGTGTAATGATGCCCCGTGGTATCGGACGTGGACCTCGGGATCCCCGACATGGTCATGATCCGTGCACCTCTTGGGCCGATAGTTCATCAGCTTGACCCACTTCTTCCGGGATCCGATCCCGCACCCACGTGAAGCGTGCCGTACCTACGGCAGATATCCGAATGTCTTTGTTGTTACCTTCGATGCTTCGAATATGGACTCTCGACCGAATATTGGAATTGTCTGTTAGTGACTGATATATATATATATACTGGGATCTAATCCCGCACTTTCATTAAATTTGCCGCACTCGCAGCAAGTATTTGTATGGTTTTTGAACACCGTTTTACATACCGACGCGGAGGGTTTAAATCATGTCAACCCAACTCGCATGCTTTAATGAAAAACGATCTTTAGGTCATTTGACCCCTTTTCTTGGAGATTAATCAGAGGTCTTCCCCTCTCCGAGGGGATGTAATTAACGTCGCGGCCTTTATGGCGCGGCGGGTCTCCAGTCCCGACCCGATATCCACAATCGTCTGATCAGTCAGATGGAGCGCACCCCGGGCTTCGGACCACTCCAGTCTCGAAGCCCGAACACATTGTCACCTAGGTGACTGGCACGCCCTCGCACTAGATAAACCGATAAAAAGAACACCGATATCCCACGATATTTCCGAACCATCCAACGAAACTCAGTGCGTTCCACAAGCTGGCACGTCCGGTGGGACATATGATCTCGAATCAATATAACCACCGATATCCCGATATTTTCACCCAACGAAACCTAGTGCGTTCCACAAGCTGGCACGCCCGGTGGGACTGGACTACCTCTCATCTTTTCGCCGAGATTAGGGGCCCAATGGCCTTTTCCGAAGTCTTAACTTCCATCTTTTTTAAAATTGCAGGAGGGATCCATTTCTGAAGAACCGATGGCTGTCACTTTCGGTCCATTGGTTGTGGCGAGCCATGCCGAGCATGGCTACTTGGCAGTGCCGATCCAGTTCGGCGATTTTCCCCCGGTCGTTGGCTTCCCCAACTTCCTCGGGGTTATGTTCGTGGACCTCTTGGATGTCAAGGAGGTTGAGCCCGTCGCCCCCGTGGAGGCGACACCCGAAGCTGTGAAGATGGTGGGCTATTACGTCCACCACATTGAAGCGAAGAAGAAGCGCACCTCGGCTGCCAGGAGGGCGACAAGGAGAACCACTAGCACGCCGCAAGGCCCGCTTTCCCTCTCGGGCAAATCCGTAATGATCGGAGGAGTCCGAGTGTACCTGAATGGCCGTCAGGCCACGATCTCACCAGATAGGGTAATCCCAATGGTGCCGGTGCACAACCAATTCCAAGCAATGGCCCGAGAGCGAGAAGACCGCATCAAGTCCATGCCAAAGCAAGAGTCGGCCCAGAAGCCGACTAAATTCAAGCAAGCATGGGTCCCCATCAGGCGGGCCCCAGCCTCAACCCAACTGGAGCCCGTCAGGACTGACCGGCTCAAGAAAAAGATGAAGGAAGATGAAGAAGAGAAGATTGAGGCATCAGCTCAAGCGTCTCGAAGACCTGCCTTCCGTGCTCACGGTCGGCAGGCAAACATCTATTTGAAGGAAAGAAGATACAACATGATGCACGAGCGGAGGCGTCTCGCCTATAGACCGCCAGTGCAAGCATCACCACCAACTGTCTGCCCCAGCCGGGGAGAAGACGACATCACAATGGCCATGAGGGGATATCTCCACACCCTTGGAAACACCCTCTTGGGAACTCAGCGGCTCCTAGAAGCCGTGAATGATGCTGAAAGAAACAGGAAGCAACAAGTTAACCCGGAAGATATCGAAGATGCGGAGTCAGGGTGCTATGGGCCACCCCTCTGTGAAGAAGCTCCACCAAGAGTCTCGGTGTTTGACAGGCTAACCTTTCCTAGACTGACAACCAGGGAGGTGGTCCGAAGAAACAAAAAGATGCGGGTTTATACTTGCAATATGGCCGGGGTGGCCAACCAATATGGAGCCCTACCTGAAGACCAAGAAGAGATGGCCAGGCTGGCTGGCAAGTCGGGTCCCCTCACCAGAAGAGGAGTAGCTGCAGCTGAGATAATACAAGCCCTCGCCGGTGAAACAAGTTCAGATGCGGTCGCCATGGCGGCGAACGTGATTACCATTGGGGATGAAGGAGAAAGGGTAGCACCTTCTCTAGATACTCTGATAGAAGGGGGAGGCCAAGCTCCTAGCCCTTCTACCCCCGACCCTACGATGCTGATGCTGCTTCAAGCCTATCGACAGGAGATCGAAGCTCTGAAGCGACAGGTGGGCGAACTGACCATGCATGCTTCCACATCGAAGCAGGTCGAACCGTCTCCAGAAACATCCAGGTAAGGCGCTGGAGAATTTGAGGGTTCACCCCAGGTGACGGCCTCTCAGCCAATCCCCAACTATGCTGGGGGCACGGCCCCAATGACCCCTTCGGCTCCTCAACACCAAGGCACCGCCACTATACCCCAGGCGACGGTGTTGACGACGCCACAGATGCAGTCAGCTCATTTCTACCCAGAAGCAGTGGATCCGGCAACGGCTAACAAGCTCATGATCGAGCAGATAGTTGAGATGAAGCTGGCCAATCGGGGAAGTGAAGAATATGCCTCATATGATGTGTACAAGGTACCCTACCCTGTCCATCATGCGGGGAAGAGATTGCCTCCTAGCGTCACCAAGCCGCCAAAGTTTGACAAATTTAATGGCCAGGGGTCACCGAAGGAGCACATAGCCTATTACGTCAATGTGATGGGTGATCTGGCGACTGATGAATCGTACCTGCTGAAGTTCTTTGGGTCCTCGCTCACAGGGCTCGCCTTCGAATTGTACTCGAACTTGCCGGCGGGGTCTGTTAATGACTGGCCAGATTTGCAAAGAAAATTTCAGGAGCGGTTCCACGTCACCGAAAGAGAGGTCACAGTGGCCGAGCTCTATGCAACCAGGCAGAAGAATGATGAAACTGCTCTAGAATTCATCAAGAGATGGCGGAACCTCAGCATGAGGTGTAGACGCCCGCCACACCAAGAAGATGCGGTTCAGATCTGCAAGCAGAATTTGAAGCGTGAAGTTTTCAAGAAAATGATCGGGATGGAGATCAAGTCATTTAATCGATTAAATAATGTGGTGGTGGAAATTGAGTCCTACCTCTCCAAATACTCTCCCGCACCGGCCACCTCAGCCCAAAAAGGAAAATCAATTGAGAAGCGGTCCGTGCCCAAAGAAGTCAACACTGTCGACTTCAAGGATTTCGAGAAACAGAAGGACACTGATAAAGGAGTCACCAGTGCTCCTCCGGCCAAGCAGGCTGAACAACAAGAGGCCGCCTCCTTGCGATCAAGAATGAAGAAACTTTACTCCTTCCCGAAGGAGAAAACCCGGGTCATCTTCGAGTGGGCCACCAAATATAACAAAATTACTCTCCCGGAGCCGAAGAGACCCGGTGACATCAAGAGGAAAGATGATCCTCGATTTTGTCCGTACCATCAGATGCTCGGGCACACCCTTGAAGACTGTTACGTCTTCAAAGACATCATTGAAGGCATGATCAGGAAGGGAGAGCTCCAGATGGGCGAACACAAGGTGGACCCGCCCCGCCCGCATGAGTTGCCAGTGCTGGGGGCAACCGTAAATATGATATCCTTATACCAACAACTGCCTGAAGAAGTGTCAGATACTTGTACAAAGCACACCTATGAGGCATTTGTTCTCGCTCCCGCAGAGAGCCATGGAGATTGGCAGATGGTGCCAAAGAAGACAAGAAGAAAGTCGACATCCCGCCCTACCCCGGGAGTCCGAATTCATGGCGTCACGCCTCAGCCACCACCACCGGTTGTAACCCCGGTCTGGTATGAAACTGCTCCTCAGTTGGTCCTCTGAAGAATGACTGACAACAGGAAGAAGCCACTCTTGTTGCGGATGCACATGCAAGTCAGCCCGGCGGTTAAACGGCTGCAGGCGATCATTGACGGGTTAGAAGAATATGAACAACCCAAGATCCAGCCAGTGCGGCTGAAGGAATATGTCCCCTGGGAACATTTTGAATCCCTAAAATTGGCTAAAGAAGCTGAAGCCGAAACACAAGAAACCGGCATATGGGATGAACTTCCCCGAGAACAGCTTCCAGCTGTAAAAGAAGAGAAGAAGAAAAAGAAGAAGAAGCTGAAGAATAAAAGAAAATGCAGCTTTTTGTCTTGCAATACCTTGTCGGCCTTGTTCAACATGGCCCAAAACTCTGAAGAGGAGGGAGAAGAAGAAATATGCTTCGCACCTACCGAAGCAAACCAAGTCGAGGCCTCTACATCCCAACATGTCACCAGGTCTGGGAGAAGGTGGGGACGTTTGCCCCCGGCCAATCACAATATTATATTCAGGGGCGAGCGGCCATACCAAATCCCCGAACCTGAAGTGAAGGGCGCAGCAATCCCGCCTCCATCGGGCTTGTACCCTGAAGATGCAGCAGGCGAAGTGGTACCCTCGTTCGCCGAATTTTTGCTCGCAAAGAAGAGCAAACAACCATACCAACAGCCCGGGTCCAAGGCCAAGAGCACTCTTGCCTCCACCTCGGGAATGCCCCCTCTGGCGAATAAAGATGATGAGGGCGCCACCCCTGTGGCCCAGCCCGTGCAAATGAAAGAACCAGCCGACCAAGCAAGCCGGAGTCGGGCGGCCCCCGAAGAAGATAAACTATCTTTCCCGCCGACTCCTCCGGCACCAGAACATGGCAAGCATAGCAAAGCCGAAGAAGCAAAGTTAGCTAACGTCCGGGCCGGCACTCGGATATTGAAACAATTGAAAAGAATCCCAGCAAGATTCAGTGTCTGAGGGATACTCTCCCTGGATGAGGAAACCAGGCAGGCTGTCATTGCGGCTCTGCAAACCCCGGCGCATTATGAAAGCTGTTTTGCTGAGATGCAGTTGGGAACAACCATCACCTTCACCGAAGAAGACATGCTCTTTCCTTCGGTCAGCCACAACAGACCCTTGTACATGAGGGGGCAGTTGAACGGCCAGCCTATAAACAGGATCTTGGTCGATACAGGGGCAGCAGTAAACATACTCTCCTACCAGGTTTACCAGAAACATTACTTCAATGTGCACCTGATCAAGGTCAGGGATATGAAGATAACTGTATTCAACCAGAAGTCTGAAGTTCCCATGGGTGTAGCAGAGTTCGAGCTGTCACTAGGAGACTTCACCACCAAAGTGCAGTTCCATGTCATCAACTCCGATACCACATATAAAGCATTGCTCGGCCGACCGTGGCTGCATCAGAATCGGATAGTGTCTTCAACCCTGCACCAGTGCATTAAGTACTCCCGGAATGGAAAAGAAGAAAGAATATTCACAGACTTACACCCCTTTGAGGTGTTTGAATGCCACCTGCTCGATGCTGCACTTTACATGGAGGAGCCGAAGCAGAATCCCCAGCCGACTCAAAGCAAAGAAAAGGAGATAGCAGAGGACGACGACTGGTTCCCTCCACCACCGCCCGACTATGTGGCACCGCAGGAAGTGTCACACATTTCTAAAGTTGAAGGCGTGGTTCGAGCCATCCCCTCTAATATTTACCTCGAGACAGGAGTGCCGAAGCTCGAGGATTTACCTGGGTATGTGAAGGTCCCTCCGGGGATCACAAAGCCACCCACAGATTTAGACTGTCAAACAGTCGAATTCTTGAAGGTCTGGGACGTGCCCAACCCAGAGGGCCCACCTACGATGTTCTATGTGGCTGATGAACATCCAGTGAAAGGGGATGATGATTGTAAATTCCCCGAAGAAATCCGTGACCCGGTCGGCCCAATCATGGGACTTCCGGATATATCCAGCAGAGTGGTGAAAATGGCTAGAGGGCAACAACTGCCCTTCTTTCAGACCGAAAGTCGGAATCAAATGTTCAAGAAGCTGTGGTATCCACCGAACCTGGATAGCGAACTCCTGAAGATTACCCAGCACCCTGGGTTGGGTTTCTCAGCAGAAGAATTCTATGAAGCAAACATGATAGCCGTCTCAGCTCTAGTTGGTGACGGTCCCCCAGAAGACACAGATGCACTAGAAACCAGGAGCAAAGAGCAGCATATGCCTTCAGCCGACAAAGATCAAGATGAAGAAGTGTTCCTCCAGAACCCACCTCTAAGCAGGGATATAGAGGGGGTACCATCCACTTCCGAGGCACCACTCCTAGATAGTCACGGTGGCGGGGCGCTGCTACCTCCACTCGATGTCAGAACAGAAGATAGCAGTCCAAGCTACACTCCAGACTTCTCCCTTTGTGACCCTATTATGCTCGCAATATGTTATGAGCAGCAGCAGGAGATCGAAATGTTGAAGGCGCAGTTGGCCAAGATGATCGAACTACTGTCCGGTCTTATCGAGGGTATCCACCTCCGGGAGGGCAGATCCATGAACCCGGGGGGCTCCTATGCCACCACGGAAAGATGGGAGAATCAGTCCCTGACCACCAACTTTAGTGCTTTTATGCACTCAAGGAGGAAGGGGAAAGAAATAGCCGGCCCTTCAACTAGCCGGCCGGCGGAACAAGTCCTCACGTTGCAGGAGAAGATGAAGAAGCCTTATTCCTTCCCGAGGGATAAAACTCGGGAGATCTTTAAATGGGCTTGCCACTATAGCAGGGTTACCTTGCCAAAGCCCAAAAGACCAGAGGATGCTACAAGGAGTGATGACCCTAAATTCTGCCTCTACCATCGAATCCTTGGCCACCCTATAGAAGATTGCTATGTCTTCAAGGATATCGCCCAGAACCTGATCAACAGAGAAGAATTGAAGATGGAGGATTATGAGGTGAAGCCCCCACAACCCCATGAAGCAGCTGTCTGTGAAAAGGGAGTCCATGTGGTTTCCCTCCTCGCAGAGGTCACAAGCCCGACCGGTGAAAGATGTCCTGAAGCAGATTTCCCTCAGCCTGACTCCACCTTGCCCTCACTGCTCGGCGGGTTACATCAGGAAATTGAAAGGCTAGAGGAGCACCTAGCCAAAATAAGTATGCGCTGGTTTGACCCAGCAGGGGACATCCTCCCTCAGGAATGTAGTCACTCAAGCCCGGAGCACTTCCTCGTGACCAGGGCAGAACTCTACAGCCACAGGCAAGAAGATGATGAGCCCGTCCTGGACTACATCAGAAAGTGGAGAAGCCTCTATGTGAGATGCATGTCCCCGTTAAGCCACGAGGTTGCTACTTGGGCTTGCGGGGAAAGTCTAAAGAAGGATATTCAGCAGCGGATGGTCGGCCTTAACGTCCACTCCCTTGATCACTTGGCCATGATAGCGGCTGATATTGAAGCCTTCCTAAAAAAATACCATCCTGCCATCACCCTGGCAAGACAAGAAGACAAACCCGGAGGTGTCAACTTCAGCACTTCTGGGCATTCGAAGGAGAAGACAAAGGAGGTAGCCAATCCTTCAACCAATCAACCGGCCTCATTGCGAGAGAAAATGAGGAGGCCTTATTCCTTCCCAAGACACAAAACTCAGAGGATTTTTGAATGGGCTTGTCGTTACGGCAAGATTACCTTGCCAGAATCCAAAAGGCCAGAGGATGTCGAACGAAGCGACAACCCCGAATTTTGTCCTTATCATCGGGTGCTGGGGCATCCTATTGAAAATTATTATGTATTCAAAAATATCGCTCAAGGCCTAATCAGGAAGGGCGAACTAAGGCTGGGAAAATATGAAGTGTACCCACCGCGTCCGCATGACGTGGTCGCTTATAGAAGCGGGGTCCACATGATCTCTTTGCTCATGGAGGTCGCAAGCCCCGCCGATGGGAGATGCCCCGAAGCTAGTGAAGCACCCCTTTCAACCCCTCTGAAAGAAGATGACAAAGCCCTGCCACTAAGCGGGGTGGTACAAGAAGACATCTATGATGCCCTCGAGGCTGAAGAAGACGATGAAGGCTTCATCGACTTGCAACCGGCTCCCCCGGAGATAGAAGATGGTGGCCAAGCCACTGTTGATGAGCTGATCGAAGTGGATCTGGGTACAAAAGATGACCCCAGACCAACATTCCTCAGCACCCTCCTTCTCCCAGAAGAGAGAGAGCGATACATCAAGCTCCTACAAGAGTTCCGAGACTGTTTTGCTTGGAACTACAAAGAAATGCCGGGCCTCAACCCGATGATTACTCAGCATATGTTGGCCATTGACCCAAAGGCCGAACCAGTGAAGCAGTCACCCTGGCGAATGAGGCCGGAACTGATAAGCCAAGTTTGCAAGGAAGTCGACAAGCTCATAGACGTTGACTTCGTAGCAGAAAACCAGTATACCACCTGGCTGGCCAATATTGTGCCCGTCAAGAAGAAGAACGGCCAGATCCGGATATGTGTGGACTTCCGGGACCTGAACAAGGCTTGTCCGAAAGATGATTTTCCGGTGCCCATCACTGAAGTCATGATCGATGCCACCACTGGCCATGAAGCCTTATCTTTCATGGACGGGTCGTCCGGATACAACCAGATATGGATAGCCGAGCATGATAGAATTCATACGGCTTTCCGATCACCCAAGGGGATATTCCACTATAAAAGGATGCCTTTTGGCCTCAAGAATGCTGGCGCCACTTATCAAAGGGCGATGACCAAGATATTTGATGAATTGCTCTATGACAAGGTCGAATGCTACATCGACGACTTGGTTGTCAAGACCCAAAAGAAAGAAGATCACCTGAGTGACCTCAGGGTTATATTTCAAAGGCTCCGACAACACGAGCTGAAGATGAACCCGCTGAAGTGCGCCTTCGGCGTTTCCAGTGGGAAGTTTCTGGGCTTCATTGTCCGATATAGGGGGATTGAAATAGACCCCTCCAAGATAAAGGCCATTCAGGAGTTGCCGCCTCCGAAGAACCTGAAGGAACTGCGATCACTGCAGGGTCGATTGGCCTATATCCGCAGGTTCATCTCCAACCTATCCGGCCGATGTCAACCATTTCATAAGTTGATGATGAAAGATGTGCCATTCGACTGGAATCAAGAATGCCAGAAGGCTTTTGATAAGCTAAAGGAATACTTGAAGACCCCACCAGTGCTGGGGGCACCTGTCAAAGGGCGGCCGCTAATTCTCTACATAGCCGCCACCGAATGTTCACTCGGGGCAATGTTGGCTCAAAACAACGACGAGGGAAAGGAGCAGGCACTTTATTACCTCAGTCGAAGACTGGTCGGGGCAGAAGCAAAGTATACCCCGATCGAGAAAGTTTGTCTTGCCTTGGTCTTTGCGGCCAAGAAAATGAGGCATTACATGCTCTCACATGAAATACAGCTGATATCAAGGGCCGATCCAACCAAACATCTCTTGTCCCAGCCGGCGCTGAAAGGGCGACTGGGGAAGTGGGCCGTCATTTTGATGGAATTTGATATTACATATGTGCCGCAAAAGGCTATTAAAGGCCAGGCGATAGCAGATTTCTTTGCAGCACACCCTGTGCCTGAGAATTCCCCGCTTGTCACGGAACTTCCAGAAGATGAAACACTGGAAGTGGACCAAGTCCGTCAAGCCATATGGCAGTTATACTCCGACGGAGCATCCAGAACTGAAACATCTCAATCAGGGCATGCGAGGATAAGGGCTGGAGCAGGCATCGTCCTCAAATCCCCAGAAGGAGAAGTGTTGCATACATCATGTTCGATCAACAAACCGTGCACGAACAATGAAGCAGAATATGAGGCCTTGATTATTCTTCAGATAGCCCTCCACATGGAGATCCGAATGCTGCAGGTCTTTGGTGATTCTATGCTGATTGTCAAGCAGATACAAGGAGAGTTCGACGTCCAGAAGCCCGGGTTACTTCCGTATTGCGCCAAGGCGAAGAAGCTCATGGGGCGGTTCTACTTCATTGAAGTAGGCCATGTCGTCCGAAGCCAGAATGCCCAGGCTGATGCACTAGCAAAATTAGCAAGCTCACTGGCGGCCCTGCCAGGCGAATCCCTCAACATAACAGTCATAAACAGGCGCCAGGTCCCCAGCATGATAGAGAAGCCAGGTGACGAAGAAGAATATGAAGCTGCGACAGCAGAAACAACTAACTCTCCTGATTGGAGGGAACCCCTAATGAAATGGTTTGAACACCAAGAATTGCCCAAGCAGAGGGAAGAAAGGATCAGATTGATCTGAACAAAAGATTCTTACGAAGTCAGAAATGGAACTCTGTTCCGAACCATGGCTGATGCCGGAAGAAAGGTGCTCCTCCGATGTATATCCGTGGAGGAGGCTTGGATGGTCATGAAGGAAGTTCATGCCGGGTCGGCTGGTGCTCATCAAGCTGGGCCGAAAATGAAGATTGAAGTCAAGAAGCTGGGATATTACTGGCCGACTATGTTCGATGACTGCTGCAAGTATGCCAAGTCATGTCATAAATGCCAGCAGCATGCTGCGATCCCAAGAAGACCTCCAGCTCATTTGCACCCAACGGTGCCCAGTTGGCATTTTGCTCAATGCGGTACTGATGTTGTGGGCCCGCTCCCCGCGTCTTCAGCGGGATGCAGATACATTCTAGTGGCAACAGATTACTTCTCTCGCTGGGCGGAAGCTGTGGCTCTAAGAGAAGTGACGGGAGAAATCGTGGCCAGATTCGTCCGTCGAAATATCATATTCCGATTCGGCGTGCCCGATCGAATTGTCTCTGACAACGGAAGCCACTTCCGAAACCAAAAGGTCTATAGATTGGCCGATAAATTCAAGATTGATTGGAGGACCTCCACTCCGTATAATCCGCAGGCAAACGGGTTAGCGGAAGCCTTCAACAAGACACTATGCACACTTCTTGCCAAGACGGTCAACTCTAGCAAGAAGGATTGGGAAGACAGGATGTATGAAGCACTATGGGCGTACCGCACCGTGTACAAGACCCCCACGGTTTGCTCACCATTCTCCTTGGTGTACGGCTCAGAAGCGGTCGTCCCGATAGAGCTGGAGATACCCTCACTACGGGTTGCGATCCAGCACGAATTAGTCAAAGATGGCTAAGCCAATATAGAAAGAAGACTGGAGGAGCTCTCCGATCTGGAAGGACGGCGGCTCAGAGCCCAGCAGAACATACAGGTCTACCAGGCCCGTATGACCCGCGCCTTTGACAAACTCGTCAAAGAATGTGAATTCAAGAAGGGAGACCTAGTCATGGTCAAGCGAAGAGAAGTCATGGCGGCCAACCCCAAAGGCAAACTGAATGAAAACTGGACAGGACCTTATGTGGTCCAGAAAGTCTATGAAGGCGGTGCTTATGTCATCGTCAACCACCGGGGGGAAATTCAATTCCCACCACTCAATGGGAAACACTTGAAACTATACCATGCGCCGCTTCCCCAGCTCGGTGATCAACTAAAACCAATACCCCACAATGAAGAGGATTCCATCATGGAGCTTTTTACATAAAGCACCCGAAAACTCAACTCGGTGCCCGTTGCCCTTCGAGGCCTCAACCGAGCAACATGGCTTAGACCTTCCGCCTAAGCCGGTTAAACCTGATTCCATTGCGTTGATATGAACCCAATGTCGACGATACTATCATACCTTTGTGATCCGGTCCCACCGTGATCATCAAAAAAAAAAAAGAAAAGAAAAAAAGAAAAAAAAGGAAAAAAAAGGAAAAAAAGAAGGAAAAAAAAGAGAAGAAAAAGAATAAAAAAGAAGCAGTTCCTTAGTGTTCCTTAAGCGGCATCCTGGCCGAAAGCTCCGATTCAGACCTTTCGTTTGGGTCGAAAGAAAATCAAAATCCTTGCGTTGATGTAATCCCAGCATTGACGAATCCACTTTATGCGGCACCCTCGCCGAAAGCTCCGGTTTAGACCTTTCGTCTGGGTCGGAAGAAAATTGAAATCCTTGCGTTGATGTAATCCCAGCATTGACGAATCCACTTTATGCGGCACCCTCGCCGAAAGCTCCGGTTCAGACCTTTCGTCTGGGTCGGAAGAAAATTGAAATCCTTGCGATGATGCAATCCCAGCATTGACGAATCCACTCTACTCGGCACCCTCGCCGAAAGCTCCGGTTTAGACCTTTCGTCTGGGTCGGAAGAAAACTGAAATCCTTGCGTTGGTGCAGTCCCAGCATTGACGAATTTACCTTACTCGGCACCCTCGCCGAAAGCTCCAGTTTAGACCTTTTGTCTGGGTCGGAAGAAAACTAAAATCCTTGCGTTGATGTAATCCTAGCATTGACGAATCCACTTTATGCGGCACCCTTGCCGGAAGCTCCGATACAGACCTTTCGTCTGGATCGGGAGAAAATCGAAGTCCTTGCGTTAATGCAATCCCAGCATTGACGAATCCACCCTATGCGGCACCCTCGCCGAAAGCTCCGATTTAGAACTTTCGTCTGGGTCGGAAGAAAACTGAAATCCTTGCGTTGGTGTAGTCCCAGCATTGACGAATTTACCTTACTCGGCACCCTCGCCGAAAGCTCCGGTTCAGACCTTTCGTCTGGGTCGGAAGAAAACTAAAATCCTTGCGTTAATGCAATCTCAGCATTGACGAATCCACCTTATGCGGCACCCTCGCCGAAAACTCCGATTTAGACCTTTCGTCTGGGTCGGAAGAAAACTGAAATCCTTGCGTTGATGTAATCCCAGCATTGACGAATCCACTTTATGCGGCACCCTCGCCGAAAGCCCCGATTCAGACCTTTCGTCTGGGTCGGAAGAAGATTGAAATCCTTGCGTTGATGCAATCCCAGCGTCAACGAACCACCTTTAACTTGGCGCCTAAGGCCTTTCTAGGGCCTCAGCCGTGCGATCCGATCTGGACCTTTCGTCCAAGTCGGAGAAACTTGAACCCCTCCTTCTTGCTTCGGCATTCCACCATGCCGTCGACCAAACCTCCACTCAGATATGTCGGTCTGTGTGCATATGCGGTGAAGCGATCCCCTCATCCCTTCGCTGAAGGAGTGAGCGCTTTCCCATGAATTCGCACCGGACTAGCATCCCACTGGCTCGGAAGGACAGATATCTTGCCAAAGAACTCTACACTCGCAGGCCCCGCGCACTCATCTCTCGTTTGCGTCACCCACGAGCGGGGGGCATTTGTGGACGTCAAAAAATGATGATGATCATATGACATGCACGTCTCAGCACTCGAGAGCAAGTCGAAGACGGAAAGGCTGAATAAACCCTGTGCCTCCTCCAAGTAGGACGAATACCTACCCGGTGCTCCGCCACCCGACAAAGAATCCCCTCGTGTTGAAGAGACAGCCCCGGCTCTCCAGTCGGCATTGCCAAAGGCTAAATCAGAAGAAACTCGGGAATTCGAACACGTGTTCGGCACGCGCCGGGGATCACTCGAAGTTCCAAATCGGGATGCAGAGGCCCTGAACTAAACACCCCAACGGCGGTGCATTACGACTAAAGCAATACAGGAGGATAAGCATCCATCCGAATAGCCGCGAAGCCGAGACGAAGTCTAAACCGGCGGGCCCTTATATGGTCTTTAAACCGGCGCGCCCCTTCCAATAGCCTTAACCGGCGTGCCCTTTACAAGATGCTAGTCCGGCGCGCCCCGTGAACTCCCTTGCTTTATGTTAAAACGGCATGCTCCCGTTGAAGGGTCACCCCTTTGAATGCACTAAACCGGCGCGCCCATCTTGGAGTGCTAATACGGCGCGCTTAGTTTAGAAACAAGCCTTTCTCTGAGGCCTTTATCCAGCGTGCAGTGAAGCCATCCCGTCATCAATGCGGTCCCCTGTTTCCTGGGAATGGCATGATGACGAACAAGCCTAAAATGGTTAAAGCTCCCACTTCAATCCGGCGGGCAACCGAGCATATGCCGTGAATGGAAGTTCTCGAGCCCCATCCCGCCTTGTGCTCATTCCGTCCGTCGGCCGGCCATTCTTCAGCAAATGATGATAGCAACGTGGCTCGCAGCGGATGTGCCAGCGGAGGAGGGGGCCATGCCTCTGCCCCTCTCCCGATCACACTGTAGCCGCGGCGGAGGTGACGTCCACGACAACGGCACTCGACACGGTGACCCCAGCGACGTCAGCAACGGCAACTGCGAACAGAACAAAAGCCATAGAAACGGGAAGCTTGCTTCCCTGCTCTCCCTATAAATACAAACCCCAGGCAAGAAGCAAAAGCCGGAGGGACGCTCTACTGGCGGCGAAGCCCTGCTCCGAAGTGTGAAGAGAGATAAGAGGGTGAAATAAAGAAGGAGAGGTGAGGGGAAGAGAGCTCGCTCCCCCCTTTGTCTTTGCATTTCCTTCTGCCCCTTTGATTTTCTTTTGGTGATCTTCATATGTAGACCTTTGTCTTCGTATTCCCTTTCAATGTAAGCGGAGTTTGGTTTGTTGTGAAATGAAAGGAAAACTCCCCTTTGGGAGATCTTGATGCCCCAATCCCCCTCAATACTCAGCCCATAGTGGCTCTGTTTTTTCTCCCTACCGCCGTGTTCTTGTGTCGACTTCGACTCTCACGTGGTCTTCAGCCACGCGATCACGGCAACCCTCGGGTCGTCGGAGTTCCTTTGTAGGCTGGCCCTCAGGACCTCCGGCCCCGAACGGGGGGAGTCGATACGATCGCAACAACCCATGGGTCACCGGTTTCCCTTGTAGGCTAGCCCTCGGGATCTCCGGCCCCTGATGGGGTAATTTTACTGGTGTCGTTGCTTAGCACACACCGGGATGTTTCGGGGCCGTCGGAGTTCTCTCCGCATGGCGCGCCCCATATTTTCCCCCAGACCCTTCCGATCTAGGGGAGGTGCTGCCCGATTTTCGTCAGGGTCAAGAACACCAAGAACAATGAATAAATGTATCATAGAATTTGCCTACGGGTGAAAGAAAAGAAACACACAGTAAAACTCTGTGAACTGAACCCCCCTGAACGAACACTTAAGCATCCACGCTAATCCACCTGAACAAACACTTAAAACACTTAAATCTTCTTTCCACAAACATAATTCATCAATAAGATGAACAAACCAATCAATAAATCAACTTACAGTTGAAGGAAAGAAGAAACAGAGCACAAACTGGTTGAAAGAAGCTATACAATGCTTAATCCGGCGCCCCCTAATCCGGCGCGGGTTAATCCGGCGCGGTACCCCCCCGCGCCGGTTTAACCCCACACTCAAAACCCATTTTTTTTCCTTGCAGCAATCCGGCGCGCCCCCTTGTATTAGTCCATTTAACCGGCGCACCCCCCTTCCTGGACCTTAACCGGCGCCCCCCCCCTTCCTGGACCTTAACCGGCGCGCCCCCCTTGAAGTCCCTTAAACCGGCGCGCCCCTTCAGCCCCCTTGAACTCCCTTAAACCGGCGCGCCCTTCCCCTTGTGGCATCCTTAACCGGCGCACCCCCCTTCAATATCACTTAATCCGGCGTGCCTGGAAGAGAGAAGGTGATCAAGAAAATAATAGAAAACTAATCAAAAGTCGAACCCCGCGACCTGACCGCGCAGGTCGATCCGCGTGCGAGGGCGCACGTTGTCGAGTTTCGGGCCTTACACTTGACAACCCGCTCCCCCGGACTGTGTAATGATGCCCCGTGGTATCGGACGTGGACCTCGGGATCCCCGACATGGTCATGATCCGTGCACCTCTTGGGCCGATAGTTCATCAGCTTGACCCACTTCTTCCAGGATCCGATCCCGCACCCACGTGAAGCGTGCCGTACCTACGGCAGATATCCGAATGTCTTTGTTGTTACCTTCGATGCTTCGAATATGGACTCTCGACCGAATACTGGAATTGTCTATTAGTGACTGATATATATATATATACCGGGATCTAATCCCGCACTTTCATTAAATTTGCCGCACTCGCAGCAAGTATTTGTATGGTTTTTGAACACCGTTTTACATACCGACGCGGAGGGTTTAAATCATGTCAACCCAACTCGCATGCTTTAATGAAAAACGATCTTTAGGTCATTTGACCCCTTTTCTTGGAGATTAATCAGAGGTCTTCCCCTCTCCGAGGGGATGTAATTAACGTCGCGGCCTTTATGGCGCGGCGGGTCTCCAGTCCCGACCCGATATCCACAATCGTCTGATCAGTCAGATGGAGCGCACCCCGGGCTTCGGACCACTCCAGTCTCGAAGCCCGAACACATTGTCACCTAGGTGACTGGCACGCCCTCGCACTAGATAAACCGATAAAAAGAACACCGATATCCCACGATATTTCCGAACCATCCAACGAAACTCAGTGCGTTCAACAAGCTGGCACGCCCGGTGGGACATATGATCTCGAATCAATATAACCACCGATATCCCGATATTTTCACCCAACGAAACCTAGTGCGTTCCACAACAAGGTCCATAGGTTTCTTAGGCCTACGACCTATGACAATCTCAAATGGGCTCATGCCGGTAGACCTATTCACCGAATCATTATATGCAAACTCAGCCATGGCTAAAATGAGATCCCAATCCCCAATGCGGTCCTTAACTAGACACCTCAAAAGATCTCCCAGACTCCTATTGACCACCTCGGTCTGACCGTCTGTCTAGGGATGATATGCAGTGGAAAACTTGAGGTGCGTACCCATCATATGCCATAGTGTCTTTCAAAAGTAGGAAGTGAATCTAACATCACGGTCAGACACTATAGCGCGAGGCAACCCGAACTTGCACACCACATGAGTAAGGAATAGGCGGGCTACCCTAGAAGCATCCGAAGTCTTCGAGCAAGGGATAAAGAGGGCCATCTTCGAGAAACGGTCAACCACCACATAGACCGAATCATGCTTCCTGGAGGTACGTGGCAATCCCAAAATAAAGTTCATACTAACATCCTGCCACGGGGCATCAGGCACGGGTAGAGGCGTATAAAGGCCCGAGCTTTGCTTCTTCATCTTGGCCGTAGCACATGTACGGCACTGAGCCACGATGTTAGCAACATCACGCTTCAAGCTCGGCCAATAAAATCGATGCTCCACTGCCTCAATAGTCTTGTTCCGACCAAAGTGGCCGGCTAGACCTCCCTCATGTAGTTCCCACACTAAGAAATCTCGAACCGAAGTTCGGGGAACACATAACCTACTACCTCGAAAGAGGTAATCCTCCTGAAGCACATACTCATCAAGGTCTCTCGAGGGTCCGGCCTGGAGAGTGGTAAAAATCTGACCGAAGTCAGGACAATCAACATAGGCCACCTTCATCTTCTCTAACCCTATGACCTCGGCACTCATGGTGGTAAGCAAACATGCTTGCCGACTCAAGGCATCAGCCACCTTGTTTTCCACTCCAGCCTTATGTTTAAGCACAAAGGTGAACTGCTGGAGATACTCGACCCAATGACTGTGACGCGAGTTAAGCTTCTTTTGGGAATGGAGGTACCTCAATGCCTCGTGATCGGAGTATAGGACAAACTCCTGATGTAAAAGATAGTGCCTCCAATGCCTAAGAGCCTGAACAACTGCGTATAATTCTTTATCATATGTGGAATATCGCAGTTTCGCGTCATTCAGCTTCTCGCTGAAATATGCGATCGGGTGGGACTCTTGACTCAAAACTCCTCCTATCCCAACACCCGACGCATCACAAGAGACCTCAAACACCTTCGAGAAGTCAGGCAATCGAAGGATAGACGTCTGGGTTATGCGCTCCTTGATGTCCTTGAAGGTGGCAGATGCGGCCTTCGTCCATACAAATGTGCCCTTCCGGATGCAATCTGTAACGACCCGAGAATCCGATTACCGGGAAGGCCCGATAACCCGAGACTCGCACCGCCACCCACGAGCCCGAAGACTCGGAAGGGTTAAAAGGATGGTGTGGAGACTACACAAGTATCACAAATAATTACAGAAATTAAACAGTTATAATAGAATAACATTTTACATGGTCCACAACAGAAAATAACACAATAACAATAGTCCACGACTAGTACAGTGACAAGAAAGGAAAGTACAGCTACACGGGGCATCCCCCGGCTCTGACCTCCGGCACTACCGCTGGGCACCCGCACCACGCTGCGCTCCTGACGCGCTCCCCGAAGGTGGCGCCTCACCTGAAACACGGTGAAAACACGCAGGGAATGAGTCTCGGAACAAGACTCAGTAGGGATCACTCGAACCCTACCTCGAAAAACGAGAAACCACTACTCTAGCGGTAGAAAAGTATCTCGGAAAGGAAAGCCTTGTACTCTACAGAACTAGACCCTAGCGGCACGTAAACCGAGACACGTGCCACGGTACGAGGAAACTGAAACTCAACGGTTGAACCGTCAAAAACCCGAAGGTCGGAAACACACGACTGACAGTCTGACACTCCGTACTCGACAGGAGTACCACCCACTAGAAGCACAGCCGGTAGCGTCCCCTGGCGTCTTACACCGCACCGCAGGTGCACCGCCTGACATGGTAGGTCCTACCCGAGGCGCAAACACCGTACAAGTAACCACAAACAAGTAACTAGTTGGGGTCACGCCCGTCGACGTGGGTCCAACCGCCCCCAACCACGTGTGCACACACAGACCTTGCGTCACTAGGTCTGGTCCTCTGACCGGTTTTCCCCCGTAGCCGGACTCTGGCTACCGACGAGGGGCCTACGGTAACCGGTCCACAAACCGTCTCGAAAGGTGGGTGCCCGTACACCACTCCCAGGTGAGACCAGCACCGCGCACTGGTGGGCTACGACTAGTGGAGGGTCGCTAAAGGAGTAGACTCTCGAGTCACGGAAAACAACACCCAAGCCCGACAACGTGTGGGAATCACCCCACGCACCAGTCCCGTCACACGGAGACCACGGTCGGAGAAAAGCGAGGTTGCCACCCTCATGGGGCAACACAGGAAGTGGCGGTCTACCCTCAGACCGTCACTGCCAAATGGCGGTCCACTCTAGGGCCGTCACTTGGAAATAGCGGTCTAAGGCGGACCGTCACACGGCCAGGGGGTAGGGGGAAGCGACGCGCCTACCCTAGTGCGTCGCTTGGAAGCGGCGCACCTAGGCCAGGGCGTCACATGGCACCCCACACCCACGAAAACCACAGGGAAAGTAACGCGCTTACCCTGGCGCGTCGCTTGCAAGCAACGCGTCGGGCTCAGTGCGTTACTCGCATGTGACGCGCCTAGACCAGCGCGTCGCATGGCCCTCACGCTCGGGATGGAAAGGGAAGTGACGCGCCTGCCCCAGCGCGTCGCTTGTAAGTAACGCGCTGGGCCCAGTGCGTCGCTTGGCCCATCCACATGGAGGACAACAGGAAGTAACGCTCCTGCCCCAGTGCGTTACACGCATGTAACGCGCCTATCTCGGTGCGTTACATGGCCTGACCCCCAACGGTCAAAACCCAACGGTCGAAAGCATGTGACGGCCCAGCCCAGGGCCGTCACTAGCAAACGGCGGCCAGTCGCAGGACCGTTACAGCCCTCGACCCCAAAGGCCAACACCCAGGGAAGTAACGCACCCCTCTAGGGGCGTTACAAGCATGTGACGGTCACTGGAGTGACCGTCGCTTGCCCCAGAGCACGCTACGGCGGGAGAACCCCAAAAACACCAACCACGCCCCCGTACCTCCACCGGAGAGGGGGAAAACAAGGGGGAAGACCCCTGGGGACCCCTAGCATGCATCTAAGCCACCAAAACATAGAATCATGGGCTAAAACCATAGATCGGGCGGCTCACCCCAAAACATGGAAAAACCCTAAAAACGCCCAAACATGCCTCTCTCGGCCTCCCCGCGGCCTACAAACCACGGAAAAGAACGGCGAAGAGCTAGGGAACGTCACCCTACCTCAATGGAGCGAATGCTCCGCCGGATCGTCCACGAATCGCGAAGAACGCTTGAAAACCCTCGTTCTTCCTTAAGCTTCCCACGCTTGCCGCACGCCCCCACGACCGCCTCGCCGCCGCCCACGTCGCCGCGCCGTCGCCCCGCCGCCGTCTGCAGCCGAAGGGGAGCTCGCCGTGGCCAACCGGGAGGAAGAGAGGGAGAGGGAGGGAGACACGGTGGAGGAGGAAGGAGGAAGAAGAAGATGGTGGGGGGAGAGAGAAAAGAAAAAGGGTTTTATAGAAAAACCCGGAAAATCCGTAAAATTCCAAAAAGTAGGAAATCACACCCCCGCGATCCTCGGAACGCACCGATCGCAACGGTACCACTCGTGTCCGTGTGAACAGCCCGGTTCACCCGCAACGAGCGTCCGAAGAGAAAAGCCGAAACACACACCGGGAATCGGAAAACACACGCGGAAAAGCCGCGGAACGCCTCCGGGCCTCCGAAACAACTCCGGATCGCGCCGACCCGAACACGAAAGATGTCCGAAACGAAATTTCGGACACAACGGAGACGGACACTCCGAAAACCAGATCCGGGACCCACGAAGAAGGATCCGAAAGGTCCGGGATATTACAGCCCTCCCCCCTTAAGGAATTTCGTCCTCGAAATTGAGAACAACCCAAGGGGAAAGAAGAGGAAGACTCACTCAAACAGGTACGGGAACTGCTGACGCATCTCGTCCTCACGTTCCCACGAAGCCTCACCACCAGAGTGTCGTTGCCACACGACCTTCACCAAGGGAATAACCTTGTTCCGCAGGCGCTGCTCTCGCCTATCCTCCACGCGGATCGGAAACTCTGGGAGAGAAAGATCTGGAGTCACCTCAGGCCAAACGGAAAACTCGAGCACATGAGAGTCATCGGGCATATACTTCCGCAACATAGAGACGTGGAACACGTCATGCACCGACGCCAACTCAGAGGGTAACTGTAACCGGTAAGCAACCTCACCGATGCGCCCCACAATCGCGAAAGGACCAACATAGCGGGGACTCAGCTTCCCACGCCGTCCAAACCGCATCACCCCCTTCATCGGAGAAACTCTCAAGAACACATGATCGCCCACGGCGAACTCGAGGGGCTGCCGCCTACGGTCAGCATAGCTCTTCTGCCGACTCTGGGCCGCCAACATGTTCTGACGAACCAGGTGCACAACATCCACACATTGCTGCACCAATTCCGGTCCCGTCAAAACACGCTCACCCACCTCAAACCAATCGAGTGGAGTCCGACAAGGACGCCCATACAGAGCCTCATAGGGAGCCATGCCGATGCTCGAATGATAGCTGTTGTTATAGGCAAACTCCACCAACGGTAGGTGATGAATCCAACTCCCCTGCCACTCCAGGCAGCAGGATCTCAGCATGTCCTCCAAAGTCTGAATGGTCCTCTCAGACTGACCATCCGACTGTGGATGATACGCCGAGCTAAATGCCAACTCCGTGCCAAGAGCTCGCTGGAAACTCCTCCAGAATCCAGAAGTGAAGCGCGGATCCCGATCCGACACGATCGAAATGGGAACCCCATGCAACGGAACGATCCGCTCCACATAAAGACGAGCCAACTTAGGCACGCTCCAGCTGACCTTGACCGGTAGTAACCGCGTCACCTTCGTCAGCCGATCCACCAGCAACCAAATACTGTCCTGCCCAGTCGGGGTTCTGGGCAACCCCACCACAAAATCCGTGGTCACATGGTCCCACTTCCAAGCAGGAACATCCAAGGGCTGGAGAGTACCGCCTGGTCGCTGATGCTCCGCCTTCACTTGCTGACAGATCAGGCACCTGGCCACAAACTCGGCCACATCTCTCTTCATGCCAGGCCACCAGAACTGCCTCCGCAAGTTCCGATACATCTTCGTCGCACCCGGGTGCACAGTGTACCTGCTCCCATGAGCCTCGCGTAACACCGCACGACGAACCTGCTCCTCCCCTGGGACGTACAGCCTGCCACGAAACCTCGCAGCACCGTCCTCGCCAAGCTCCACATCAGCTATCGCCAAAATCCGGGGCAACTCAGGGTCCGCATGCTGAGCCTCTGTCACCTGACGACGGATAGCAGGAGTGACAGTCAGACTCGCAAGCACTGCCAACCCTGGCTCCTGGGGAATCTTGAGCCTGAAAGATACTTCGGGCACCTGTTCCCAGAGCCTCCACTTCCTCAACATCAAGGCACTGATCACGACCTTCCGACTCAAGGCATCGGCGACGACATGCATCCTGCCCGGCTGATAAGACAGGGTGAAGTCATAGTCCTTCATGAACTCCATCCAGCGCCTCTGTCTGAGGTTCAGATCTCTCTGCGAGAACACATACCTCAAACTCTGATGGTCAGTGAACACCTCGAACTTCTCACCGTACAGATAATGCCTCCAGATCTTCAACGCGAAGATCACTGCCGCCAACTCAAGGTCATGGGTAGGGTAGTTCTCCTCATGGGGCTTTAGCTGCCGAGATGCATAAGCCACCACTCTACCATGCTGCATCAGAACAGCACCCAATCCGACGCCGGAAGCATCTGTACACACCACAAAACCTCCCGATCCAGAAGGCAAAACCAACACCGGAGCCGAGGTGAGCAATCTCTTCAGTTCCCTAAAGCTCTGCTCACACTCCTCGGACCAGACGAAAGGCACATCCTTCCGCGTGAGCCTCGTCATCGGGGTCGCAATGCGGGAAAAATCCTGGATAAACCGGCGATAATAACCCGCAAGCCCCAAGAAACTCCGGATCTCCGTCACCGACCTCGGCCTCGGCCACTGCATCACGGCCTCGACCTTGGCGGGATCCACGGAAATGCCATCACCAGAAATCACGTGCCCCAGAAAGTGCACCTCGCTGAGCCAAAACTCGCACTTGCTGAGCTTCGCATACAACTGGTGATCTCGCAACGTCTGCAGCACCACACCCAAATGGTACGCATGCTCCTCGGCAGACTGCGAATAAACAAGGATGTCATCCACGAAGATGACCACGAACTGGTCCAAATACGGATGAAACACCCTCTGCATCAAGTCCATGAAGGCTGCTGGGGCATTGGTGAGCCCGAACGGCATCACCAGAAACTCATAATGCCCGTACCTCGTACAGAACGCAGTCTTCTCCACATCGGACTCGCGAATTCTCAGCTGATAGTAACCGGACCGCAAATCAACCCGCGAGAACACTCGCGCAGACTGCAGCTGGTCGAACAAATCATCAATCCGCGGCAACGGATACTTGTTCTTAACGGTCACTTCATTCAGCTGCCGATAGTCAATGCACAGCCGCAGACTACCGTCCTTCTTCTTCACAAACAGCACGGGCGCACCCCAAGGGGAAAAGCTCGGACGAATATACCCCTTGGCCAACAGCTCCTGCAACTGCGCCCTCAACTCCCTCAACTCAGCGGGGGCCATACGGTAGGGAGCCTTCGCCAAAGGTCCCGTACCAGGCACAACCTCGATCACGAAATCGATCTCCCGCTGGGGAGGTAATCCAGACAACTCCTCAGGAAAAACATCGGGAAACTCGCACACCACCGCAATGTCCTCGACATTCGGCTCCATCCGGTCAGACACAACCACTGACGCGAGAAAACCCTGGCAACCTGAATCAAGCAATCGACGGGCTCGAATAGCAGAGATAAGAAATCGAGAAGAGGTGGAACGGATACCTTGGAAATAGAAGGTCCTCTTGCTCGGATGCTGGAAGTAGACCCTCTTCATTCCACAATCCACCACCGCTCTATGAGTCTCGAGCCAATCCATGCCTAGAATCACATCGTAATCCCGAAGCTGCAACGCATACAACCTGCCTGGCATACTCCGTCCATCGATCCACACCGGAACCTGGTCGAAGCAATACGGAGTGACCATAAAGTCACCCGAAGGCAACTCCACAGCCAAATCACAGGACAACTGGGTCACCGGCTCCTCGACGCTCGACGCGAAATCCTCCGAAATAAACGAATGAGACGCGCCAGAATCAAATAAAACCCGAGCCGCACAACCCAAAATCTGAACGGTACCTTCCACGAGCTGCGACGCTACTGCCTCTGCCCTGGTCAAGTGCGTGATCTGGCCACGAGCTCTCTGCCTGCCTCCCACACTAGCTGACCTGGGTAGCGGCGGATACTGTCCCTGCTGCTGCTGCTGCTGGGGAACCTGCTGCTGCAGCGGCCTCTGAGGACAGTCGCGCGCCATATGCCCTGGCTGGTCACACCGAAAACAGATGATCGGCGCCGTGCACTGCCTGCCTGGGTGGGTCCCACTACACCGTGGACAAGGTCCTCGCGATCCACCCACCGATCCCTGACGCTGCAAAGAGAACGGCTGCTGTACACTGCCCGATGAAGCCTGCCCCTGATCCTTGTGCTTCTTACGGAGACTCTTCTTCAAGAACTTCTTGACCTTCGAGCCGAAGGACGCAGATCCTGTCACCGAAGCTGCCGATGCCGGTACTCCTGAACCACCCGACACACGCTGGAAGGAACCCTGCTGCTGGGTAGCCGACTGCTGGCTGCGACCTGACACAGACTGCCCCTGGCTGATCGGTCCTCGAGTCCTCTGCATATCCATCTCCAAGGAAATCGCAACACGAGACGCCGTCTCCAGATCAGTGGCCCCATTCGCGATCAAATGGTGCCTCAGCTCCAACCTCAAGCCCTGCACAAACTGCGTGGTCCTCACCCTCTCATGCTCCATGATATGAGGTGCATACCGACCCAGCTCGACAAATCGGGCCCTGTACTGCAGCACGGACATGTCACCCTGCACCAGCTCCAGAAACTCCCGCATCCGCTGCGTAGTAACAACGTCTGGACAGTACGTACGCTCGAAAGCACTGACAAAGTCATCCCACTCGACCTGCTCAAGTGGACGAAGCTGAAAGGACGTCTTCCACTCGGAAGACCACCACCTCCGAGCCGTACCCTGCAACTGGTTGTAGGCCAACACCACTCTGTCCGCGGCAGTACTCTTCGCAGAACTGAACACCCGCTCCATCTCATCGAGCCAATCACGAGCCGCATCAGGGTCTGCCTGGCCGTTAAAGTAAGGTGGATGGAACTGCATGAAATCCCTCACTGCTCGGCCTGGCCCACCCCTGACTGACGAGCCCTCACCGGCCTCTCTGCCGAACTGTTGAGCCATGAGATGGTACATGCCACGGAGAAAACCCTCGGCCCCCGGAACTCTCGCAGCATCCTCGGCCTCGGTAGCCCCCCGTGGTGCTCTGCTATGCTCCTCCTGGTCCCTCTGCTGGACCTCCTGCTGGATCTCCTGGCCTCCAGCCGACTGCCCCTGCTGAGAGCGAGAACTCCTCCTCGGCGCCATCCTCGCTCCTGAAGCAAAAGACAGAAGACACAAAAACGGCAAGGTCAGAATAAACACGCGGTGCCCAATGCCAGCGTCACCTGTACATCATCGTCATGGACTAGTGGACCACTACAATTACCTATGATTCTCATGTAATTCCACAACCGCGCTCTGATACCAGCTGTAACGACCCGAGAATCCGATTACCGGGAAGGCCCGATAACCCGAGACTCGCACCGCCACCCACGAGCCCGAAGACTCGGAAGGGTTAAAAGGATGGTGTGGAGACTACACAAGTATCACAAATAATTGCAGAAATTAAACAGTTATAATAGAATAACATTTTACATGGTCCACAACAGAAAATAACACAATAACAATAGTCCACGACTAGTACAGTGACAAGAAAGGAAAGTACAGCTACACGGGGCATCCCCCGGCTCTGACCTCCGGCACTACCGCTGGGCACCCGCACCACGCTGCGCTCCTGACGCGCTCCCCGAAGGTGGCGCCTCACCTGAAACACGGTGAAAACACGCAGGGAATGAGTCTCGGAACAAGACTCAGTAGGGATCACTCGAACCCTACCTCGAAAAACGAGAAACCACTACTCTAGCGGTAGAAAAGTATCTCGGAAAGGAAAGCCCTGTACTCTACAGAACTAGACCCTAACGGCACATAAACCGAGACACGTGCCACGGTACGAGGAAACTGAAACTCAACGGTTGAACCGTCAAAAACCCGAAGGTCGGAAACACACGACTGACAGTCTGACACTCCGTACTCGACAGGAGTACCACCCACTAGAAGCACAGCCGGTAGCGTCCCCTGGCGTCTTACACCGCACCGCAGGTGCACCGCCTGACATGGTAGGTCCTACCCGAGGCGCAAACACCGTACAAGTAACCACAAACAAGTAACTAGTTGGGGTCACGCCCGTCGACGTGGGTCCAACCGCCCCCAACCACGTGTGCACACACAGACCTTGCGTCACTAGGTCTGGTCCTCTGACCGGTTTTCCCCCGTAGCCGGACTCTGGCTACCGACGAGGGGCCTACGGTAACCGGTCCACAAACCGTCTCGAAAGGTGGGTGCCCGTACACCACTCCCAGGTGAGACCAGCACCGCGCACTGGTGGGCTACGACTAGTGGAGGGTCGCTAAAGGAGTAGACTCTCGAGTCACGGAAAACAACACCCAAGCCCGACAACGTGTGGGAATCACCCCACGCACCAGTCCCGTCACACGGAGACCACGGTCGGAGAAAAGCGAGGTTGCCACCCTCATGGGGCAACACAGGAAGTGGCGGTCTACCCTCAGACCGTCACTGCCAAATGGCGGTCCACTCTAGGGCCGTCACTTGGAAATAGCGGTCTAAGGCGGACCGTCACACGGCCAGGGGGTAGGGGGAAGCGACGCGCCTACCCTAGTGCGTCGCTTGGAAGCGGCGCACCTAGGCCAGGGCGTCACATGGCACCCCACACCCACGAAAACCACAGGGAAAGTAACGCGCTTACCCTGGCGCGTCGCTTGCAAGCAACGCGTCGGGCTCAGTGCGTTACTTGCATGTGACGCGCCTAGACCAGCGCGTCGCATGGCCCTCACGCTCGGGATGGAAAGGGAAGTGACGCGCCTGCCCCAGCGCGTCGCTTGTAAGTAACGCGCTGGGCCCAGTGCGTCGCTTGGCCCATCCACATGGGGGACAACAGGAAGTAACGCTCCTGCCCCAGTGCGTTACACGCATGTAACGCGCCTATCTCGGTGCGTTACATGGCCTGACCCCCAACGGTCAAAACCTAACGGTCGAAAGCATGTGACGGCCCAGCCCAGGGCCGTCACTAGCAAACGGCGGCCAGTCGCAGGACCGTTACAGCCCTCGACCCCAAAGGCCAACACCCAGGGAAGTAACGCACCCCTCTAGGGGCGTTACAAGCATGTGACGGTCACTGGAGTGACCGTCGCTTGCCCCAGAGCACGCTACGGCGGGAGAACCCCAAAAACACCAACCACGCCCCCGTACCTCCACCGGAGAGGGGGAAAACAAGGGGGAAGACCCCTGGGGACCCCTAGCATGCATCTAAGCCACCAAAACATAGAATCATGGGCTAAAACCATAGATCGGGCGGCTCACCCCAAAACATGGAAAAACCCCAAAAACGCCCAAACATGCCTCTCTCGGCCTCCCCGCGGCCTACAAACCACGGAAAAGAACGGCGAAGAGCTAGGGAACGTCACCCTACCTCAATGGAGCGAATGCTCCGCCGGATCGTCCACGAATCGCGAAGAATGCTTGAAAACCCTCGTTCTTCCTTAAGCTTCCCACGCTTGCCGCACGCCCCCACGACCGCCTCGCCGCCGCCCACGTCGCCGCGCCGTCGCCCCGCCGCCGTCTGCAGCCGAAGGGGAGCTCGCCGTGGCCAACCGGGAGGAAGAGAGGGAGAGGGAGGGAGACACGGTGGAGGAGGAAGGAGGAAGAAGAAGATGGTGGGGGGAGAGAGAAAAGAAAAAGGGTTTTATAGAAAAACCCGGAAAATCCGTAAAATTCCAAAAAATAGGAAATCACACCCCCGCGATCCTCGGAACGCACCGATCGCAACGGTACCACTCGTGTCCGTGTGAACAGCCCGGTTCACCCGCAACGAGCGTCCGAAGAGAAAAGCCGAAACACACACCGGGAATCGGAAAACACACGCGGAAAAGCCGCGGAACGCCTCCGGGCCTCCGAAACAACTCCGGATCGCGCCGACCCGAACACGAAAGATGTCCGAAACGAAATTTCGGACACAACGGAGCCGGACACTCCGAAAACCAGATCCGGGACCCACGAAGAAGGATCCGAAAGGTCCGGGATATTACACAATCCGTGATCGGGGCGGTGACGGAGCTAAATCCGCGGATGAAGCGACGGTAGAACGTCGCAAGGCCATGAAAGCTGCGGACATCATGAACCGTACGGGGTTCCGACCACTCAACAATGGCCCGGACCTTCTCCGGATCGGCGGAGACCCCAGTACTAGACACGATAAAACCCAAGAAGGTAAGCTGAGGTGTCATGAAGGCACACTTCTGTGGGTTCGCAAATAGCTGCTCTCGCCGAAGAAGTAGATAGACCTGCCGAAGGTGGTCTAAGTGGTCCCCTGTGGTGCGACTATAGATAAGGATATCATCAAAATACACCACTACAAAGACTCCAATGAAAGGTCGAAGGACCTGAGTCATGAGACGCATGAAAGTGCTAGGGGCATTGGTCAACCCAAAAGGCATGACCAACCACTCATATAGACCATCCTTGGTCTTGAAAGCGGTCTTCCACTCATCACCTGGCCTAATCCTCACCTGATGGTAGCCACTCTTAAGATCGATCTTCGAAAAGATAGTGGCACCTGCCATCATGTCTAGCATGTCATCCAGGCGGGGAATAGGGAACCTGTACTTCACGGTGATTTTATTGATGGCACGACTATCAATGCACATTCTCCACGTACCATCCTTCTTCGGGGCGAGTAATGCGGGTACAGCACATGGACTCATGCTGTCCCGAACAGACCCTCTCTGCACTAACTCATCGACCTGCCGTTTAAGCTCAGCATGCTCCGTGGGACTCATGCGATAATGAGGAAGGTTGGGCAAAGAAGAGCCCGGAACAAGGTCGATGGCATGCTGAATATCCCGCATAGGTGGGAGTCCCTCGGGAAGCTCATCGGGAAAGACATCAGCATACTCCTGCAGAATGGGAACAACCTCGGGTGGGAGCTCACCCTCGGAGTCCCGCTCCACCTCTCGGACCGTAATGGCAAACACCGGACAGCCCTGACTAAGCTCCTGCTCCATTTCCCGGGAGCTAATCATCATCAATCTCCTCGTCGAGGGCTCTCCTGGGCCAGAGGTAACGGTCATAGCCCGAGCTTGGGATGGGGTACTAGGCCCGGGAACGGAAGGCTTCGGAGTACTAGGGCCAGTAGGACCCCTGACTGATGGGCTCCTGGGCCGAACGGGTTAGAGGGTGACCCACTGGCCAGCATGGTCGAAGGTACAGGTGTTCGACCGGCCATGGAGCGTGGCATCCCGGTCGAATAACCACGGCCTACTGAGAATGATACTACCCACTTCCATGGGTAGAACATCACACCAGATATCGTCACTGTAGGAGTGGAGCTGCAGCGGAACCAAGCACCGCAGCCTGACCGAAATGGAAGTGGTATCCACCCATGATACCTGATAGGGACAAGGATGGTCTATGGGTGTGAGACCAAGACGGGCGACAGCGTTCGTGGAGATTGCATTGATACAACTCCCGCTATCGATGACCACCTTGCAAATTTACTTTCCCAGCCTACAGAATACATGAAGGATAGTAGTCCGATGCCAGTCATCACTGACCTGCGGCTGGGTGAGGATACACCTGACGACCCCCACGTGGGTATCATCCGAATGCTGGGCATCCTGGGCCTCACCTCCCATCTCATAGTACTCGTCAGCTAGCTTTTCATCGGCCTCATAGCTGACTAACTCGAGGCCCGTAGGGGTGGTATCCTCGGCCTGTATGTCCCCAATGTGAAGAGATGGGCGGGTGGGACACTGGTTGGCGAAATGGCCAAACCCATTGCAGCGATAACACTGCTGCCGTGATCCACTAGGCTCCCCAATCATAGGTCCTTTACCTTTATCCTCCCGACGGATAGGAGGCGTAGGCAACAAAGGACGTGCAGGAGGTGCGGGTGTCGGTGGACGGGCTGTGGGTGGGGCCGTAAGATGCTGGGGACGAGGAAGGTCCCTCGGGGGTGGAGGATGAGGCCTAGGAGCAAACAGCTCGGGACGAGCGGGCTCCTAAGGTTGAGCCATGGGGGCCCTCAGATACGTGCCAGATGAGCCACGGGGCTCGACACTACGAAGGGGAAAAGAGCCCAACCGATGGGGTGACTCGAACTCGGCCTCGAATTGCTCCAATTCGAGAGCTATCTGATATGCCTGCTCCAAAGTGGTTGCATTGTGGTGAAAGAGTTCATATTGATAATTGGGCCGCAAACCTCTTCGAAAGCGGGATATAGTCATCGTGCTCTCTTCCGTGACCCCACACCGTAAGTAATACTCATCGAACTCGGCGGTGTA
Source organism: Amorphophallus konjac (assembly GCA_022559845.1). Lineage (NCBI taxonomy): Eukaryota > Viridiplantae > Streptophyta > Magnoliopsida > Alismatales > Araceae > Amorphophallus > Amorphophallus konjac. Next base: position 103,317,849 of record CM040126.1, on the reverse strand, counting down.
CTCGGTCACGGATCGGTTCCCATGGGAGATGCTTTGCCATTTGTCTATAAGACGTTGGCGATATGAGGCGGGAAGGTATTTCTCCCTCAATTTGATTTTCATATCATCCCAAGTACCGATTTGGGGTTGACGTCGCTGATTGAGCAGGCTCTCCACATTGATCCAATAAGTTTGGGCCTGCCCTTGCAGCTTCATCTTCGCGTATCGGACTCTTCGGTGGTCCGTCATCTCAAACTACTCGAAGTACCGGTCCATGCCGGCCTCCCAATCTAAATACACCCTAGGGTCCAAGGACCCGCTAACGGTGGGAGGGTCCGCACGCACACCCCTAAGGATGCGATCGTCATCCTCGTCATCACGATTCCGTCGTTGATGATGACGACCATTTCTCCCCTGATCATTGTCGGAAGCATAATCATCCACTATAGGCGCCTGTTGCCTCCCGACATCCTCCACCTGAGCCCTTGGCATAGCGGGTTGCTGCACCGGCTCTTGTTGGCCGTTCGTCGACGCGGGTTGCGCGGCTACTGGGCCCCTCTCTAGGACAGCGATCCTCCCAACTAGGCCCTGAATGGACTGATCCGAACTCTCGGCCCGATCCTCGAGGGCTTTCATCCGCCCTTCTAGACGCGTTCCTATGCCATCCATACGCTACTAAGGCCATCCATACGCGTGTCAAGACGTTCCATAATGGCTCGGAACATCTCGGCCGTCGAGGACTCATCGGAGCTACGGGCCCAAGAGTCCGCCATAGGTGGTGGTGGCGAGTATTGGGTACCTCAACGGGTGGGCATGCAACTGACACACGACCTAGAAGACACCGACTAATGCAAACACTCACTAAATGATGCACTTAGACCTAAACCAATATCCAGTACGTGGCGGAGTTAATTGATCCGAAGATCACTCCCGCAAGTGTGCGGCCTTCCCGATAGGCGTAGTCTAACGTTCGGACAACACCTTTTAATATACCGGGTAAAGGGTGCAAATGCAATTTAAAACACACTTTTTTTGTTTTTTTGAAAATAATGATGATCCTAGACTCAACTTAGACCATGATGCATGCAAGACATATGAAAAGACTACCCTAGACTCGACTCGCTCTGATACCAAACTGATGCGGGATGGACATGGGAGACGACACTATATGGTGCCACCCTCGGACTCTAGATGAAGACATGACCAACAACACACACCAGGGAGACACTAAGCCCAACACTATGAGCTCCTAGTGGCGAAACGTCGCTAACAGAAGTGGAAGCTCACTCGTCGTCCCAAGCGATGGAAAGCGCGGACCGTGCGCGGTTAAGGAACCGGCGGAGGTCAAGGGTAGTCCGACTCAACTTTCGAACTCGGATCGAGTCGCGGGACGGGTCACTCTCGCTCTCACAGCTGTGACATGGACACACGGGCTAGTACCTACACTCTCGGCAGCGGCAAAAGACCATATACTAGCTAAGCAAATGAACGCCAAGAGGTTCGGACCATTACCTCCACGCACCGGGTGTGGCGAAGACAACCCCGGCCGAATCGCGGACTCCCGGTTAACAATTATTACAGCAATACACTAAGTGGACCCACTCCACGCAGGGAGGTAAAAGGTCACATGTGGGGTCCGGGAATCACGTAACTCGGGTTGACGGGCAGCATCTTGATGTCGCCCAGTGGTGCCGCACTCCGCGTTTTCGTGCTTTCCGAACGGTGGCTTCTACGGGCCCGTGGGGCCCACGGACGGCGCTGTCCTCCGGATCTACAGGGGTGGGACCCACTGTGATGGGGACCCCTGGTGGCGCGCCTCCACGGACGGCGGTCGGCGGGGAACACCGATCGGGGGTCGATCGGCCCCGATTCCCAACTCTTGAACTAATAACCCACGGATTTTGGTTGCTGTCTTCCGGTGCGCGCTTCGGCGAAAACGGCCGCTGCGGTCAATCCCGACGTCAGATCGGGACGCATGAGCTATCGTTGGAAAGCTCTCTTCAAATGCTTCAATCTAGACCCAGATAGATCTGCTGGATCTAGTTGGATCAGAACTTTATTGAATTTACAATTCCCTATTGTACAGTAATCGAAATCTCAGATCTGCAGGGCACTTGTCTGAGAACTACCATTGACTACCTAGTAAACCTCCGATTCAGCTCTTGCGCTCTTCTTAGACGTTGTAGGGAATCAAACCACAGAATGGGGACTATTTTTAGAATTTGATTTGGAGGTGGCTGAGATTTGTTATGATTTTTGGGGTGACTGGTGGTCGGATCTGGGAACAGGTGGACAGAACTGTAGATGGGTCTGAGAATGATTTTTAAAAAATATGAGATGGGTGAATCAAAAATTGATAAAAATTGTGGATGAAGGCGTGGATGGATGGAACCCACAGTAAAATTGGGAGAACTAACAGAAATCAAAAAGTGGCTCTAAGACATGAAACTTAGGACGGAGGGGAATCTGGACAGAACTCTGGTAGAACCGAAATGGAAGAGTGGACGAAAATCAAAAATTAGCAAACGTGATCTGAATGCTGGCCTGATTTTTGTGGGTGGAGAGGAACATCCCAGGAAAAACTCCTCCAAATGTGGTAGCCAAATGAGCTCATGGAAGACCTGTGAATTTAGAACAAGCTACTGTGGTACTGCGCAGGCAGAACTCCGTTGATGGCGATGGCGGTGCGGTGGCGGCTCGTGGCGGCGGCGGCGATCGTCGGAACCGATACACGAGGCGTCACACCTCAGAATGGAAGCCTTGACAGCTTCAAGGCGGAGAGGGAGGAGAGAGGAGGGGGGCGCACCAGCCCTTGCTCTTGGAATTTGTTTGATTCAAATGGCATTAATTCATCAAAATGGTAAATTACAAGTATTTATGTGTTACATCTCACATCCATTGTCCACCGTTGGATCTAAGGGATGGGAATGGGTGGCCTGGATTGAGTGTGACACACACACACAAAATACAATAAATATTTAAGGGGGGGCGGCCCTTGGACCAAGGGGAGTGGGCTTGACTTGGTAGGTGGGGTGGGTGGCCAAAATGTGGACTTTCCAAGCCACTTGTCCCCCACTTGACCCACCCTTCTAGAAACCTCCATGTGGAAGGTTGACTGACCCCACATGGGACCCTAGGCTGAGGTGGCTCAATGGGATGGGGCCTGGGGGGCCCGTGGGGCCCACGGGGTCCAAATTGCACATAAGCCCCTCTTACAATCAAAATAGCAAACCGAATACAACGAAATAAACACAAATTACGCACACATAAAGTCTAACTAAATATGATAAATGGGGAGGCTCAAGGCGGAGTCTCCAGGCTGTCTCCGAGCCAGATGGACGCTGAGGTGGCTCGAGTCGTGCTCCGTGTGCGGTACCGGTGGCTCGACGTATCACGCCGCTCAACTGCTCGGGTGTCCGCACCAGTCGGTCCCCGTGTCCGTCCCGCGTCACTCGGGCAGATCTGCGCGCCATCACGAAAAGAATTGCTGCCGGTGATCCAGAACTCCGATCGACGTGAAGCCACCTTTGAAATCTTCCTGACTCAATGAAGTATCACAGATAATTTTTGTGAAACCAGATGAGAATGGGATGGGGAGGATATAGGGGCGAGTCACACACCCAGATTCAATCTCATCACAGGATTGGGCAGGGCATCACACCCATGGGGGGGGGAAGAGAATCACTCTCTTAACTCAAAATTCTTTCACAAAAACTTCATTAGCTTCTGAAATGACACTACACATGTGTTTAAATAGAGGTTTGGCAAGGGGAGGGGGCTGGGGAGTGCGTGGGATCAAGGGGAGGGAGAGGGGAAGACAAAGGGGGAACAAGGGGCATCTTCCCTTTGACAAATGAAGGGAGGGGGTAGGTGGCTGCCCCCCCTTGGACCAAGGAAGCTTCCTCCCCCTTGAAATGTCAAAGATTGGTAGGTGGCTGTCTCCTTGGACCAAGAAAAGGGGGGCCCTTTCTAGAAGCCCACAAATCTCCAAGCCCCTTTCACACTAGCCCATGGGCTTGGCCCATTTAAAGGCCCATTAGTCAAGCCCAATACTATTCTAACCCATTACAAGACAATAGGCCCATTAGCCTTTACACACTATTACAACTCATTAATTATCCACAAGTTCCAAATAGGGCCCAACAAGGCCCAACAAATGGGAAATGAAGGTGAAGGCTCGGCCGATGCGTCCACGTCCTCCTCGAGCTATCCGGATCCCGCCATGTCCTCGTCCACTGGCGTGTATAGTGGCGTGTGTCCGCACCAATTCTCCCAGGGTGGGAGGAACTCGACCTCGTCGAGTAAGGGTCCCGAGGCTTGAGCTCTCCGCATGTGATCAAGGCGTTGTTCATCGTGGGTCATCCTCGCCAACACACTGTGAAGTGTTGGTAGGCTCCGTTCCTGGTGGTGATCACCTGCTCATCCAGTATACAATCTATATGCGTGCGTTAAGGCTGGAAGAGGTGGACTCTCAGGTGGTGTGTCACTCACAATAGGAGGAGAAAGCCCGAAACTCACTAGGGATCACCGCGGGTTCCGATATGCTACCAGATCAGAAACATTGAACGTCGAACTGACACCATAGTCGCCTGGTAGTTCAATAACGTACGCATTCGAACCCACTTGTTTCTTGACCCGGAAGGGCGGGTATCGCGGACCTAGAGTTTCTTTACGGCCCCCAAGAGGAAACCGTTCAGGTATGACCCCGATCTTGACGTACTCTCCCTTTTGAACTCATGGGCATGTAGCATGCATTAACTAAGTCCTTATACATGCATGGCTGGCCTTTTATTGGGACACGACTTAATGCAAGCCATATGCATGAAAGAAAACAAATTGTAGAAACAAACAGACACACACATGACCTTAGACAAACCTAGACACCAAACAAACAATGTAACCCAAAGTTGGAGACTCTTAGGCATCTAACATGAACCTACTAACTTCTAAATGGGGGTTCAGATGTTCGGGAGGATCACACCCAAGTGCACATTGCCCTGGGTACCCGGGTCGGCAGCATGCTCTTCTAAAAGCGCATCAAAATACTCCTTCTCGAGTTCGAGGTCTGCCTCATAGAGGACCTCCACTAGCTCCGGTGTGGCGTCGCGGACTGGAGTGTCCGAAATAGCCAATGATTCCCGAGTGGGACACTTGGCCGCAAAGTGGCCAATTCCACCACACCTATAGCATTGGTCACATGGCCCTATGCTAGAAGATGCTCCACCGGTCATCGGTCCCTTCCCCTTGTCTTCTCGTCGGGCCGGGGGTGATGGGAGCTGAGGTCGGGCAGGCAATGCGGGCTGCTGGGGGTGTAGGGTGGGGATTGGTGTCTGTGGGCGAGGGAGAGGGTCCCTTGGAGGGAGGGGCCGAGGCCTGAGAGCAAAGGGGTCCTGTCGAGGGGGTTCCGGAGGATGAACCACCGAAAATCGGCTATAGGAACTTGGTGTGGTCCGAGAGTCGGACCCACGCTGAGGGATGGTTCCCGGTCGCTGGACAGGAGCAAAATCTGACTCAAACTGCTCTAATTCGAGAGCAACTTGATAGGCGGCCTCCAGGGTGGTTACATTTCGGCGAAAGAGTTCGTACTGATAGTGGGGCCGCAGACCACGATGGAAGCGGGAAATAGGCATCGTGCTCTCTTCCGAGATGTCACATTGTAAAAAATATTCATCAAACTCTGTGATGTACTCAGGCACATACCTATCACCTTGGGTGAGGTTCTGCCATCGATCAATGAGCTGTTGACGGTACGAGGTGGGAAGATACTTAATTCTAAGCCTATCCTTCATTTCATCCCAAGACTCAACCAGGGGCTCTCCACGTTGATAGAGCAAGCTCTCCACATTGCGCCAATAAATTTGCGCTTGCCCTAACAACTTCATTTTTGCAAACCTGACTCTCCGGAGGTCCGTCATTTCAAACCACTCAAAGTACCGATCAGTGCTAGCCTCCCAATCGAGATAGCCCTTTGGGTCCAAAGACCCGTTGAAAGTGGGGGGTCTACTCGCACGGTCCTAAGGACTCTATCGTCCTCCTCATCTCTTGGCTGATAAAAGCCATGACGGCGTCGGTCATTCCCCCCATACGCATTATCGGACCCATAGTCTTCTAGACCAAGGTCACGATGTTGTGGTTCGATGGCCTGTTGACGGGCATTTTGAGGAGCGGCTGGGGACTAGTTTTGGGCCATGGGAGTGGCTTGGACTTGGGCCATGGGAGCGGGTTGGCCTTGGGCCACCGCGGGAGGAGGTGCGGGTGGGCCCTGAGCCGTTCCAGGGGGTCCCCGTGTGACATTCTATCAAACCGTCCAACTAGATCTTGGACAGACCTGTCGGATGTCTCCATGCGTTCCTCCATGGCTCGAAGGCGACCATCCATATTTTCGGAGAAGTTCCGAAAGGTGGCTTCTGACCGGTCCATCCGAGCCATAATGGCCATCATTGCCTCATGTAAGGAGTGGAAGTCTCCCCAGGCGGCATCTCGTGGGTTAGCCATAGAAGCGGGGCGATGGTATTGGGTACCACGCCAATGGTATTGGGTACCACGCCGGGTGGGCATGCAAAGACACGAAGGTTGGAATGCACTAACTAGGAACATAGACTTAAACCGATATCTGGTACGAGGCGGAGGTTTGATCCGAAGAACTCCTCACGCGAGTGAATCACCTTCCCGATAGGCGTAACCTAACGATCGGATGACACCTTTTAATATACCGAATATTGGAATGCAAATGCAACCTTGGACTTAAATGACCTTAGACTTAAACCGACGCTCTGATACCAATTTGATGTGGGACGGATGACGCGACCAGGCTAAGACGTACGACAGACTCAGATTGCGACCAGCACTAACACGCTAAAGGCAAGCCGGACGGCTGACCACCGTAGCATTCTCCGGGTGGAGACGTCTTTCAACAGCAACTCTAGGTAGCCCGACGATCATCCCTTGCAAGGGAAACGCGGGGATCGCAGCGGTTAAGGAACCACTGTCACCTAGGGTGGTGTAGTCCGAGCTCGGTGCTCGACTGGACCTATGGAACGGCTCTCATTCACACACAATCACGGTAATTAAAACTAGCTAACGGCCCTAATCTCACAAACGCAGCATAATAGATCATATACTAAACCAGCAATGTGAGAGAGGAACGAGCATGTACCTCCACGACTAGGCGTGGGGAAGAATTCCCAGCCGAATCCAAACAACCCCCAATACACACAACTGTCAAATTACAATTTCAGAACCTAATGTCCACTCCACGCAGGGAGGTAAAGAGCTACAAACACCAATTTTGGGGTTGTTGGAACCCGGGTTGACGGGCCGCACTCGCAGGAGGCGAGGGGAGCCCGATCAGAAGCCAACTTGGTTCTGCCCGCGCTGGTCACCCTGCGCAGTGAACTTGCGAAGGCCGGTGCACCAAGATCCGATGCCCGATCAGAGTTCTGTTTGTTGGAGAACGTCGGTGACATGACGAAGATCGTCTGCTCCGAAGGGCGCGATCAGATCTTTTCAGATCTGGGCGTAGCAGCGACTGATTTCAGCTTCTGGTTCTGTGTTTACAGAACTGCACATGAAGACAAATAATTATGGGAAAATTGGTTGCCGATGTCGGATCGAGGTGCCGTTTATGGGAGCTCCTCGGAGACGTTCAGTGGAAGACGTAGACCAAAGAAATTGCACATATCTGCACGGGATGAGGCGGGGCATACTCAGGAAGTCGGCTCTGGTGCGGAGTCGGGTCTGCACAGATCAGCTCGCGCGATCCCACGAGAATTGTCGCCACGATCAGCACAGATCTCGGATCGAGACGAGATCGGTGGCAGCACGAAGAGGACTCAAAATCCTACGATCACTTCGAAAGGCAGATCCTGATGGCTTGAGAGGAGATCTGGGGAAATTCAGAATCAGTAAACTCTAGATCTAGACAGCAGGCTCGGGTAGATCTGCGCGCCATCACGAAAAGAATTGCAGTCGGCGATCCAGAACTCCGATCGACTTGAAACCACCTCTGAAATCTTCCAAACGCGATGAAGTATCACAGATAATTTTTGTGAAACCAGATGAGAAGGGGATGGGGAGGATATAGGGGCGAGTCACACGCCCAGATTCAATCCCATCATAGGATTTGGCAGGGTATCACACCCCTGGGGGGAAAGAGAATCACTCTCTTAACTCAAAATTATTTCACAAAAACTTCATTAGCTTCTGAAGTGACACTACACATGTGTTTAAATAGAGGTTTGGCAAGGGGAGTGGGCTGGGGAGTGCGTGGGATCAAGGGGAGGGAGAGGGGGAGACAAAGGGGGAACAAGGGGCATCTTCCCTTTGACAAATGAAGGGAGGGGGTAGGTGGCTGCCCCCCCTTGGACCAAGGAAGCTTCCTCCCCCTTGAAATGTCAAAGATTGGTAGGTGGCTGTCTCCTTGGACCAAGAAAAGGGGGGCCCTTTCTAGAAGCCCACAAATCTCCAAGCCCCTTTCACACTAGCCCATGGGCTTGGCCCATTTAAAGGCTTATTAGTCAAGCCCAATACTATTCTAACCCATTACAAGACCATAGGCCCATTAGACTTTACACACTATTACAACTCATTAATTGTCCACAAGTTCCAAATAGGGCCCAACAAGGCTAAACAAATGGGAAATGAAGGTGAAGGCTCGGCCGATGCGTCCACGTCCTCCTCGAGCTATCCGGGTCCCGCCATGTCCTCGTCCACTGGCGTGTATAGTGGCGTGTGTCCGCACCACAAATATGAAAGGACATAAATGCAAACAAAATGTGAGCAGTCTTGCCTTGATGTCCCCATCAACGCCAAGCCCTCGAAGCTGCAAAAGTTCGACGGGCAGGGGTCGCCACATGAACACTTGGCCTCCTATGTTACGGCCATGGGCGAGTTAGCGCTGGACGAATCATATCTACTCCGCTACTTTGCTACTTCGCTCACGGGAACGGCCTTTCAATGGTATTCTTGCCTAAAGCCTAACTCAGTCATCGACTGGGCAGATCTCCAGAAGAAATTCCTCGACCGCTTTCAAACGGCCGAGCGAAAGGTTTCCCTAGCCGAACTCTATTCTCTTCGGCAAAAAAGGGCGAGAGCGCCCTCGACTTCATCAAAAAGTGGCGAGACCTCAGCATGAGGTGTGTCAATCCACCCGTTCAGGAGGACGCCATCACCATATGTCATCGAGGTCTGGCGACCGAGGTCAGCGAAAAGCTTCTCAGCACCAATATCAAAGGCTTCGACCAACTCAATTCGACAGTCACCGAAATAGAGATGTTCTTCGCTGATAACCCAAGCTATACTGCCGCAAAGGGTAAGTAAGTGCGAGAACGCCAGCCCGGCAAGGAGGTGAATATCATATAACTCACCCCTGCCGCCAAGGCCAGTAAGGAGGCCGAATCCAGCAACTCCGATCAAAAGCCAGCGGACAAGCCGGCTGTTCCCTCCTTCTCAGAGTGCATGAAGACACCCTTCTCCTTCAAGAAGGAACATACAAATATGCTCTTCGACCTCTGCATGGCCCAGAAGATTGTCAAGCTGCCAAAAATCTGCAAGCCGGACGAGGCCCTGAAGACTGATGAACCCAGCTATTGCCTGTATCATCGCATGCTGGGTCACTGAATTGAAGATTGCCACGTCTTCAAGACTCAGGCGCAAAAGTTGATCCGAGACGGCCTCGTTAAAATGAAGAGTGGCCTCGTCGATCCCCCGCAACCACATACGTGGACCAGGCCAACTAAGGCAGCACTCGTGGTTCACCACACAGCTAACGTCTTCCACATGATGGCCGTATTTTCTCTTTTTGATGACGAGTCAGAGGAGCCCAGGGCCAGTCGAAGGGAACGTTTGATCTGGTACCCAGGGTAGAGGACTTGGCACAATCGGAGACCTATCTCCTTCCCCAGGGAGAGAACCCGGCGACCCTTTAAATATTCTTGTAGAGAATGGACAGATTATGCCCCGCGACCCGCCGGTAGACTACACCCATTGGGACCGTAGTCACCCCCAATACTACCCCTTCCACGCTACAATATGTCACCCGATCGAGTCCTGTGAGGAAGTTCAACACCTCATCCTGGAACAGATCTGGTGAGAGCAGATCGATGCGGAGGGGAACTCCATGTCACTTGTCAGGCTTCGGCAAGCTGTTGAGGAGACCCAGAGCACCGCCAGGGATGCACCAGAGCGGCTGGATTCCCTCAAGAAAATGGGCACGGGCTGCCTTATCTGCATCCTCCAGAGTGGCTCGAGTTTCGGATTGACAACCAAGAAGAGCTTGAGCGATTACAAAGGCATAGAGAGTAGGATGCCAGTCAAGCGACGAAGCTGACCAACTTCTCGGTCAACGTCATCCATTCCCCTGATCCTCCAGCCCTTGTGGGCACTCAGACATCAGCACCTAGCCAGCCAACCCCAGCCACTTCGGCCGTGCGGTGGCGGTCCTGGCGGGAGCTAAAGTCTCTCCCTTTTCCTGAAGAACATACCGCCATGCTCCTCCGGGTCCTTCTCGGTCGAGAGGACGTTCTGGTGGGCGAGACGATGACGGGCTCTTCAGCTCTCTCTCATCATCCCCCCATCCTATCTCCGTCTCCGGCAGCCGTGGATAGGAAGGGAAAGCAAAAGCAGGGTGAGGTCTCGTCTCAGCCTTGTCACATCTCCTCAGCAAACGAGCCATCGGATCCTCTCCGCCTACCCGTTAACATAATTCGAAGTACAAATAAGACATCTTTGGAGTCTTTAGCGGCTTCGATGCAAGCGGCGGGCCCACCGCCACGCGGCTCAGCCAGTCCGCAAAGTCAGGGTAACTGCTCAGAGCAAAAACACCCCGCGACGCCTTCGGTCGTCGCTAGGCCCAGCTCTTAGCGTGATCACAAAGGCAAGGCTAAGAAGCAAGGCAACAAGCATATCCCTCGGTCCGCTTCTCAACAAAAGCTGTCGCCACCACAGCTAAGGCATCAAACTGCGCATACGTCTTTGGACGCCAGCACCAGTCAACCGACTCCTCGAAAGCTGTCGCCACCGCGGGTAAGGCACCAAACCGCGCACACATCTTCGGATGCCAGTCCCAGTATCCTGACATACCAGGAATTGCCGCTCGAGGTAATCGAGCAGGCAATCAACGCCACCTTCCAGATACAATGAGCGGAAGGCACCTGGATCGAAATTCGGGCGAAGAAGAGCCACCGACCTCACCCTGCAAAGGCACCAGCTTGGAGATATCCTCATGAGGATTTATCAACTCCGGCTCTAGCACCTCTCCCTCCTACTCCCTTGGAGACCGCTATCGCCAAGAGACAAGAGAAAAATAGGAGGAAGAACCTCAAAAGACGGCTCAAGAAACAGGCCGAACAAGCGGCTGCTCTACAGTCACCAGCCGAGCCAACGCCTCTCCAAAGGCTCCTGCGGCTCATTGATGACCTGGAGGAATACGTTCCTCCTCGTCCTACCGGAGCTCTCCCACTCGACAGCTATATCCCGTGGGAAGAAATGCAGAAACAAGCCCGCCTCAGAAATTAGGTCCAAGAGATAATCCAAAAGCTCAAGAATGGCGAAAGACTCGTGATCCCGGACGAGCTCTCCTTGTGCTATAAAGACAAGGAGATCACAACAGAGTAGCTGGAAGAAATGCTTCGGCGCTGCAACTGCAACATGGTGGCCATTCAACCTCCTGACAATATTAACGCTTCTCGGCGGGGCGAGCCAGTAGCCTCCCGGACGAGACAAAGAACCATTACCCCGCTTGGGCTATAGCCAGCTCCAGAACACACAGGCCGCGACCGAGCTCGTGGTCGGGGACGCGGTAGAGGCTGTGGGAGAACCCCTAAGTTACCCCTCCCTCCGTCCACCTTCGACCCGGAACGAATTATCCTCTTTCGAGGAGAGGAACCGGCTCCCATCCCGGAAGTAGAAATTCAGAGGGGACCCGGTATCTTTGATCCGTCCGACGTTGAAGAGGCTACTGCCAGGCTTCCAGCCCCTGCACCAGTACCAGCTTCTACGGCAGAGCAAGCAGGACCATCCGGCAAGGATGAGCCAGCCCGCCAGTCACCCCCAGAAGAGCCATCATTAGCATCCCAATTCCAGGAGCCCACTGGCGATCAAAGTCAGTCTGATCCCCGTGGTAAGGGCAAGGCAGTGCAACTTCCCGACCGGGAACAGCACGGAAACTCGCAGAAGGCTCAGCCTAACATACTACCCTCTTTGGAGGATGCTCGAGCCCGAGCTGACCGAAAGGTCCTCCACCAGATGAAGCGCTTCCCTGCTAGTATTTCAATTTGGGAAGCCATCGCTTGGCGTAAGGACCTAAGAGAAACTCTTATCAAGATACTCTAAGAGCTGGAAGCCTATGAAGCGCATGTCACAAAAATGAAGGCGGTTGCCTATGAAGCCTTCACAGCCACCATCTTCTTCACGGAGAAAGACATGCTGCTCTCCCCTCCATGTCACAACCGTCCTCTCTACATGAAAGGGAAGGTCAACGGGCATGATGTGAACCGGATCCTGGTAGACGATGGTGCCACTGTTAACATCATGCCGCTCAAGATATTCAAGACTCTATATCTGACCCCATACCTCCAGAAGGTTCAGGCGGTTAAGATATCCAGCTTTAACCAAAACACCGAGGATGTCCTCGGCCGGGTGGATGTTGATCTGGTGCTCGATGATTTCACCTCCAAGGCGACTTTCTACATCATCGACTCCAACACGTCATATAAGATGCTACTGGGCAGACCCTGGCTCCATGAAAATTGGGTCGTCCCGTTAACTCTCCACCAATGCATCAAGTATGCCAAGGATGGAGAGCAACATACGGTCTTTGCAGACATGTCATCGTTCACACCAGCAGAATGCAACCTGGCCGACGCTGCGCTCTACTTCAAGGGGATTAGTCCGTATCCTGTGATTAAGAGTAAAAGCAACGGTTGGCTCTCAGAGGAAGACGATGAGGGTCTCTTCTATGTTGACGAGGAAAAGGCTAAGCTTCATCGGCTGCGCCTCGGCTCCAAGTCAACCCCAGATCACCCCGAGAGGTGCCAGATCGACTTCGAGGCTAATCTTATTAGCTGAGCTATCGACAAGAGTATGCGCTTGCCACCAGACTGCATCCAGCTTCCATGTGCATCTGAGAAGCACAGCGTCGAGTCGCTGACGAAATTCATTGTCACCTTCAAGCGACAACGCCGAAACAAGAAGAAGGCTAACAGGGACAAACCTATTATCTTCTATAAGGGAGACATGGTCCCTCAAACCCTACTAGATGACGACTTCGGCTGGTCCAGGCAAGCCGACGATACCCCTGAAGCAGTTCAGGTGTGGGGCGATCTGTCGCCGCATATTCAAGAAATGTGTCTGAAGCAACACATTCCCATGTGGCAAACTTTTGCACAACAGAGATACTTCCGTCAGCTGTGGACCCCTTCTCAGGTCCGGGGGCAACCCTCGTCCTTCCATAAGGCTACCAGGGGACTTGGCTATGACCAGGACCCGCACTTTCGCGTCTACCACGAAGTTACTGTCCATGGCTTGGCACAACCAGCCAACGACCAAGCAAGAGTCGAAGCTAAATTTGACAGCTCCGGGGATGAGGAAGAGGAAATTCTGATCCCGATCTCCGTCAAAGCTAGAACTCCGGTTCAAGCCATCGAGGAACTCTCCTCGCCTCCCTGCCGAGGCATCAGGGATGAAGAAGCTCCTCCGGTCTTTCAGCCAGTCGAAGGACCCGGTTCAACAGACCCTCATGAGGAGGGGGATATCTCTGGTCCGAGCTGCGAAGAATTGTCTGCTTCACCAGGCAACCCCGGGGAGACCTCAGCAGCCCCGGTCGACAGTTGTTGGCCAGGAACCGGCGGCCCAGACCAACCGTCGATGGATCACAGCAACAACGACTCTCCAGTCCCATCAGCATCGACTAGTGGCTTCGAGAATCAAGAAATACACAAAGCCGACATCGACGATGAGGATTTTATCGACTTCCAACCCACTCCTCCCGAGCTGGAGGACAGCGGCCAAGCGACCGTGGATCAGCTCGTTGAAATCAACTTGGGCGAAGATGAAGCTCCCCAGCCAACATTCATCAGCGCTCTCCTTACCAAGGCAGAAAAGTAAGACTACAAGCAACTCCTGCTTGAATACAAAGACTGCTTTGTCTGGACATACAAGGAGATGCCAGGGCTAGACCCCTCTGTGGCGGAGCACGAGCTGGCCATTTCTCCCTCAGTCGCTCCAGTCAAGCAACCACAGCGGCGCATGTGCCATGAGCTGGAGCTCCAGGTTTCGGCCGAAGTCCATAAAATGGAGGAGGTTGATTTCATCGAGCCGTGTATCTATCCGATTTTGCTCGCCAACATAGTTCCAGTTAAGAAGAAGAGTGGTCAAGTCCGCATCTGCGTCAACTTTCGGGACCTCAACAAAGCCTATCCGAAGGATGACTTCCCAGCCCCAATCACAGAAACGATGGTTGATATGACCACCGATTATGAAGCCTTGTCTTTCATGGACGGGTCATCCAGATATAATCAAATCAGGATGTCCCTTAAAGACAAGAACCATACAACTTTTAGATCCACCAAGGGGATTTTCAACTACAACCGCATGCCCTTTGGTTTGAAGAATGCCGGTGCAACTTACCAAAGGGCCATGACCAAAATATTCGACGAGATGCTGCACAACACCGTCGAATGCTATGTTGATGACCTCATCGTCAAGACTAAAAGGCGCGAAGACCATCTGCGCGACCACCGCCATGTCTTCGAGCGTCTCCGGCAATACGGGCTCAAGATGAATCCAATGAAGTGCGCCTTCGGCGTATCCAGTGGCAAATTTCTCGGCTTCGTCGTCAGGTACCGAGGAATAGAGGTGGATCCCAGCAAGATCAAACCAATCCGGGAGCTTCCACCACCCAGCAACATCACCGAGCTTAGGTCCTTCCAAGGGAGGCTGACCTACATTCGGAGGTTTATTTCTAACCTCTCCGGTCAGTGCCCGCCTTTCGGCAAGCTGATGAAGAAGGACGCCCCGTTTATATGGGACTCGGAATGCCATGCGACTTTCGAGCAAATAAAGGAGTACCTCCTTACTCCCCCAGTCCTGGGGGAACCAATCAAGGGTAAACCCCTCATCCTTTACATTGCTGCCATGGATGCTTCGCTAGAAGCTCTGTTGGCACAAATCAATGAGGAAGGTAAACAGCATCCCCTCTATTACCTCAGCCCGAAGCTAATCGGTGCTGAGTATTGCTACTCCTCTATGGAGAAGGTTTGCTTGGCATTGGTGTTCGCAGTTAAGAAGCTATGACATTACCTTATGTCCTATCAGGTCAAGCTTATATCCAAGCACGACCCCCTGAAGTATCTCCTTCGGCGACCTGTCCTCTCAGGCCAACTGGGAAGATGGGCGCTCCTGCTGATGGAGTACGACATTACTGTTGTGCCCCTGTGGTTTTGATGATTGGTTTTGATGTGAGTTAATCACTTGATGATTGGTTTTGTTGTGAGTTCAAAAAGGGGGAGATTGTTGTGCCCCTGTGGTTTTGATGATTGGTTTTGATGTGAGTTAATCACTTGATGATTGGTTTTGTTGTGAGTTAATCACTGTGAGTTATCCTGATGTGTGAGTCATCTTCATATGTTCAGTCATTCTGATGTTCAGTCTGTCTATCAAAGCATTGCATTGCTGATTCAGTTAGTTTATCATGATGTGTGAGTCATCTTCATATGTTCAGTCATTCTGATGTTCAGTCTGTTTATCAAAGCATTGCATTGCTGTTCAGTTAGTTTATCAGATCATAAAGCATTACATTTGATGTTCAGTCATGTTATCTACTGCATAAAGCATTCATATACACATACATCAGTTGCTTTACTCTGCTTGTGGAATTCTGTTCAGGCTAAACATCCTTGCATCATCACAGTCAGCATAGTGTGGGTCGACCCCCTTTCTAGATGGGTCGACTCCCCAGATAAGTGTAGTCTATACACTGCATACACTTACATAAGTCTGCACATCAGCATCACGCAGCAAGTATGTACATCGCCTTCAGTAGGCATGTCAAGTCCACACATTGCATAGCATGCATCGTTCATCAACTGAAGTCTGTACACTGGCCAAGTCCATACAGAGTCTTCTGTTGCATTTGAAGTATATACATCGCACAACTTGCATGAATTCAAAGTGTGTACATTGTCAAGTCTTCACATCGGTTTTTCAAGTGTATACATTGGCACATGCATTACTTGTTCAAGTCAATACATTGGCCTTAGCTCTCATACTCTGTACATTGGTCTTCATATTCAAAGTATGTACATTGATCTTCACCTGAAGTCCACACATTGGTCTTCATATTCAAAGTCTGTACATCCTCCGCTTAGCCTTCAAAGTCTGTACAGCCATTCCTTGAGGTCAAGTCCATACATCGGCACTGTAGCTTGCTCAACTGAAGTCTATACATCCTTCATTGACCTAGTCTATACATTGGCGTACTATTCATGCATCAGTCATCTTCCAAGTCTATACATCGCCTTCTGCAAGCATTCTTCAAGTATGTACAGCCTGTGCATTGCTTCATAACAAGTCTAGACATCTTGGTTGCGTTCTAAGTCTACACATCCTGCTAGGTCGCACTTCCAAGTCTGTACATTGCGCAGCACTGTACAAGTCCATACATTGGCAGCACTGCACAAGTCTATACTTTGGCGTTGGGCATCCAAGTCTAGACATTGATTCACTATTCAAGCCTTGATTCAAAGTCTGTACATTGCTTGGCGCTCACCAAGTTTGTACATCGCTTCAAGTGTTCCAAAGTCTATACATGGCTTATATCATTAAGTCTAGACATTGCACTGTAGCTTCCTTAGTTGAAGTCTATACATTGCTGATCGAACGTAAGTCTATACATTCCAACCTTTTCCTACATTCGCTGCTTTAGCTACACCCTAAGTCTACACATTGGCAAAGTATATACATCGCTCATGCAAGTCTGTACAGCCAACGCTTTCATTGATTCAAAGTCTATACACTGGTCCTCAGGCGTCCCAAGTCTGTACATTGGTTCAGGTTTACCAAGTCTATACATTGCTTAAATATTCTCAAAGTCTGTACAGCCTGCCTTATCGTACAGAGTCTCTACATCATTCCTCAAAGGCCAAGTGTATACATTGTCCATGTGTTCAAATGTTTCAAGTCTATACATTGGATAGGCTCGTTCATGCTTCGTTCATCTCAAGTCTGTACACTGCCTTTCACATGCACTCATTAATCAAGTCTGTACAGTCCCTTGTTTGTAAGTCTATACACTCGATTCCTTCACGCATTACCAAAAGCCTACACATCCCCCTCTGCCATGTTAATGCATCAGATTTCAAGTCTATACACTGAGGACGCTGAAGGCCTTCAAGTGTATGCACTCTCACGTTGTTCATACTTGGCTATATGCTGTTTTCAAGTGTATACACTCTCACATTTGACACACTTGCCTAATTGATGTCTCTAAGTCTATATACTTGATGGCTTCTTACATTTCACAGAAGTCCACACATTCCCCCTTGTTATGATAATGCATTCTTCAGCAAGTATATACACTGAGGTCGCATGAAGACTTACAAGTCTATACACTCTCTCAGTGTACACACTTACTCATTTACTGCTTCTAAAGTATATACACTCGTTGTTAAAAGCCTGAACTAACTAATTCGTTTCATTTCGTTTTGTCTCTGTCTGCAGATGACTCAGGTTAATGATTGGGTGCGTGAACCGAGGATGATGCCTGGCACGTGATCCGAGGTGCTCTCTGGGTGGGAACCTGAAGGACACACGCCCTAGCACCTGCTGAAGCTGATATAAATAGAAGCCTTCATCCACTGAAGAGAAAAAATGAGAATAGAAGAGGGCTGATCGAGACTATGAGAAAAGAAGTAGAGAGCAGAAGAAGAAAGAAGAAGAGTGCGAGAGCAGCAAAAGAAAGAGAGAAAAGAAAGAGAAACAGAAAGAAGAAGAAAGAAGAGGAAGAAAGGAAGAGAGGAGAGAGTGCTATTGAAGATCTGTTCAGTCTGTTCGTGGATCAAATCCAGAACGACTATGCTCATTGAGAGCTATATTTCTTGTGTTTCATTTCCAGCTTTTGTCGTTGTGCTTTTTATGTTTTCTTATTTTTCTTTTATTACTCTGGTTACTATTGTTCTTCTGATTCTCAGTAGTGAGGTCGGGTTCCTCCTGTGGACTCGGGAGAAGGGAGGATTGGTCCTCCGGTTCTGGGCTTGTGGGTTGCAAGTCTAGGGGCCCCTCCTGGTCTGGAGGAAGAGAGGTCTGCGACCTCTGGTTTGCTGGTGACGGGGAGTCACTGGTGGGTTCCCTCCTGGTCTAGAGGAAGAGAGACCTAGTCTCTGGTGTCCAAGTGGCTGGGAGTCACTTGGGGTGTCCCTCCGGTCTGGAGGAAGAGGGGAGGTTGTTCCCCTGGTCAAGCTGTTTGGCAGCACCTGTTGCAGACTGAGTCTGCGGTTTCTAGCTTGTGCTAGTGAAGCCTCACTCCGGTTTGGAGTGAGGGGTGGACGTAGGTCTGGAGGACCGAACCACCTAAAAAATCTCTTGAGCAGTGGTTTTGTTTTGTGCGTTTGCTCCTTGCCTTCTACCTCCCATTCACAGGTTATGCATGCATGGTTAGTTGTGTTATACTAGGAGTTAATTTGTTATTGTTGTTTCTATCTGCAGTAACCTTAGCATTATATTTTGCTAGGTGAGTTTGGTTTCCATAGTTCTGTCTGCGTTTCTGGTTTGATCAGGTGGCTGCATTGTTGCAGTCCAACTGTTTGATCAAGTGTTGTCTTATTATCTCATCTTGGAGAGCTCACTAGTTTTTATTCCGCATATCTGAGCTTTAGAGTTTTAATTTGGGCCATTATTCGTAGAAGGATACATTCACCCCCCTCTGTATCCGGGCCTAGCACCCTATCAATTGGTATCAGAGCAGTGTCTGCATAGAAGGTCCAGCGACCTGCAGATCCGATCCTGCTGTCTTAGGTGCTTGTTTGCTTTTGGTGCATCAATGTTCCTGTTGCATTATATCTGTTTGTTTCCATGGGTGATCCACCGGTTTTCAACGGCTTTAATATTAATGTGTGGTTTGCCAGTTTGCGCAAATATGTTATATCAGTTAATCCTGATCTGTGGAAGTTAATTTCACACGGTCCTCATAAATTATCAAAGAAAAATTCCAAATTGGCTGACAGTCACAGATCAATGCATGAAGAGAATCAGATAGCTATAAATCTAATGAAGGCAGCTACTGATAGAGCTTTACATTCCTACTTTCATGATTGCAGTTCTGCTAAGGACATTTTGGATATGCTGAAGCTAGCTCACAGGATAGATGAGGACAGCTGCATGATGGCCAACAGAAGTAATCAAAGTGGTAGCGATCAAGGCAGCAATCAGAATGAAGATGATAATGATGATGAGGTAAATCCCTTTGAAACTATACTTTAGATGACTGGGAAAATGCATATGCTTAATTGCTTGAATCTCATGAACATTTAAGAAGTCAGAATAAAAAATTGAAAAAGAGTATTGGGTTAGAAAGTTCAAGTTCTTCTTGTAGAAAATGTCTAGAGTTGACACAATCTCATGATGCTTGTCTGTCTGATAATCAAGAGCTCAAGAGACAAGTAGAATTGTTAAAATCCGAAAAAGAGTCTCTCAGAAAATCTATCATTGAGAGTGAAGGAAAATGTGAGAAACTTGAGCAAGAGAAGAACCTGTTTGCTGAAAAATCTAATGCCATAAAATCTGTAAACATAGAATTATAGAAAGATCTTGAAAAACAGCAAAAAGGTTTGAAGGAACTTGAGGCTGGAAGAAAGTATGAAGTCAATTCAGAAGATCAGCTTCTAATAAATGAATTGGTTCAAAATGATAAGCTTAAGGAAGAAAATGAGAAGTTAAAAATGCTGAACTCCACTATGTCTGAGAGACTGGTAGCCTTAGAAAGAGGAAAAAGTGTTTGTGTTGAAGATCCTAAAAAATTGAGCAATCTGGAACAAGAAATTAAAAAATACAAAACAGCTAATAAAGTTTTGAATGAAGCTATGAATTACAGTGAGCAAGAGATTGTCAGTTATGAGTTACACATTTCCTCTCAAGAAAATGAAATTCAAGATTTAAAAAACTCCTTGTCTAAATTTGTTAGTGGGCAAGATAATCTGAACAAACTGCTGGGAGTAAAAGTTAATTTTCAGAAGGAGGGGTTAGGCTATAACCCTGTAAATAAAAAGAATTTTGAAGATAAAATTCATACATCCTTTGTTGCTAGCTCTACTTCTCACACTTCTCAGAAGCCACCTGTTTCTCAGTCTACTGTTCAGAGAACCCAAAAACAAATTGAAAAGTTGAAAAAGGTTGATGGATACAAGCTGAAACTTGTTTTCGTTAAATCTTCTGAACAGCAAAAGCCTTCTACTTCATCTTCAACTCAGTACAAGGCAAAGAAAACAGAAAAACAAATCAGAAAAGGACTAGAAAACAGAAAATAAATAAAAAGGGTTCATCAGTGCATGTTGATCACAGTCCTCACACACACTCACATGTATCTAAAAAGGAAATGATCTGTCATTAGTGTCATAAATTTGGACATCTGATGCATGAGTGTAAGTTGATGGAGAAGGATGATAAGAAAGCTAGGAAATTTCATGATAAAAGTCCTTCACCTCAGAAAAAGAAGACTGAATGCTTTCACTGTGGCAAATTTGGTCATAAGGCATTTGAATGTTGGCATGCTCAGGGTAGAAAGTTTAATTCTAAAACTGTCAATTTTCCTGCAGACAGAAATGATTATGATAGGAATAAATTTGTTGTAAGTAGAAACTATTCTGCTTGTTTCAATTGTGGCAAGATGGGCCACATTGCAGCTCATTGCTGGCATGTTAAGGGGAAGAAATTTCATTCTGAGTTTGTTAATTTTCATGACAACAAAAATGTTTTTGAAAGGAAAAACCTTGCATGTCTTGAGTGTGGTAAATTAGGCCACAGAGCTAGAGATTGCTGGCATGCTCAGAAGAACTCTGTTAACCCCCATGTCATCAAATTCTCTGCCAGACAATCTGTGAGTTTTTCATGCTATAACTGTGGAAAGCCAGGTCACAGGACTGCAACATGTTGGCTGGCAGGATATCAAAACCAAACTGGTTTTGGTAAACATAATTTTTATTCTGTTAACAAAAGATTTCATGCATATGCACATAGAATTCATGCTAACAAGAATGTGCATAAATCAGATCTGAAAACTGCTGTTTCTTGCCATCATTTTGGCAAATCTGGACATTTTATGGATGGTTATCCTCTGATGAAATTTAATGATCATCAAGTTAAAAATGTGCTGAGAAAACCTGCTAGAAGTGATACTGCCATGTCAGGACCCAAGACTTCTTGGGTGCGTATTTGTGCAAAATAGGTTGCTAACTTGCAGGTGTGCCTTGGAAGCTGATTAATAAAGAGGGGATTAATCCAAGGCACTCAAGAATGAAAACCCCTTCCTGAACTTTTTAGGTAAACTTCTTGCTCTTCTTGTATTTAGTTTTACTGCATAGCATGTTAAATCTATTTTTGCATATTCATTCAACATCTGCCATGTGCATTAAAAAGGGTCGTCTGCATCTGATGCATACATATGCCAATTGCAATAGTTTGATAATTGTTGTTATGCACAATCTCTGAAAAATCTGAACTGCATATGAATGTGGTTTGAACTTTATCTATTGCATAGCTCACTGAAAATCTGGATTGCATATAGGACTGCATGTTGAATTATCATGATTGACCTCTATGGTATATAAATGGTAAGCTACCAAAAGGCGGGGAAATCTGTCTGGAGGTTCTTGCTATGTGTAAGGTGGTCTTTTAGACCAAGTGCTCCGCCTGGTATGATGGGTCATTTTGCTTAATAGGGCAGTCTGATTGAGCATAAGTCACATTGTCATATGTTCAGTCTTCAGTGCAAATCATTGCATATTTTTCAGGGGGAGTTAATTGCATGTCTTTGCATAGCATCCAATGTTGAGTGTTTGCATGTCCTTGCATACATATAGTGCATCGCATTTCCTTACATTGAAAAATGCCAAAAAGAGTGACTGAATGCATATTGTCAGGGGGAGTCAATGCATTGCATGTAGGTTGTCAAATGCATACTCGTGTGAGAACTCATTGCATATCCTTTCTTATTGATTTTGTTGACAAACCTTGATCACAATTTGAAAAACACTGGGCTTCAAAATCTCCTCTATCATTTGATATCTGAATTCCATCAGTCTTTCATGAAGATTTCAATGGGACTATCTCGATCATAAATCTGAAAACACTTGAACTAGGAATCTTCTATTATACGATTTTATGAATGTCTAAAATAACTCATGTGATTTAAGCTTAATGTATTCATGGAGTTTGACTTTAAAATCTCTTAAAAATATCTGAATCATGTTTAATAAACTTTAACCATCTGTTCCATGCTGTGTCTTGTAAAATCTTTCAAAATCTGCACTATTGAATACATGGCTTTATTTGGTTAAGTACATGAAATTATTATTGATTTGAAGCAAATGAATTTTTCTGAAATGTCTACAGGGTAATTTCTGTCAGAGCAATGACTTTGGTCACTGAGAAACACATGTCCAAAGGACTGTGTCATGAGGTGCCATAGTTATCTCTACTTAGGAATGAGTGTTAATCAGGCAGAGCAATGGGACGCACACTGAGAAATACAACTCACCCATCAAGAAATGATTTGAAGTGTGTCATGATGTGTAAATGCTATCTCTGTTCATATAAAGCACGACAATTAGTCACACTAAGTGCTTAGGGATATTGGCCTCTGATCAAGGTATATCCTCTAGTTACAAGGTGTGCACTGAACTAGAGTGCTCGTAAAATTTGTAGCATGAAAATTATTGAACAAATTGAAATATCTGAATATTGATGCTAAAATCAAATTGCTACAACCCTAGACAAATTCACATGACTTCATAAATGCTTGATCTCAATTCTAGTGCATGTAATTCCGATTGAAGTCAATAAATTTCATTGTGTAAGAGAAAGGGAGGTTAATCAAGATAAAAATGAGGGCTTGGTTCATTTTTATTAAACCATGGTTTTAGATATCAATACAGAATTTTATTGATAAACTCTGCATACATCATGTTTAAACCATGCTGATCAATAAACTTCATTCATAAGCCCTTATAATGGAAGACCTTGAAAAATTATATTTTGGATTTATGAGATTGATATCTCCTTGAAAATCTTGTTGAACTTCTTGTGCTTGGAGCTTCTTTGAAGATCTGTAATTTGAAACTCTTCTGCTCACTGTCCTTGATTCATTGACCTGAACTTATCCTTGAATTCCGCTGTGGTCTCCCTCTCAACTATATCAATTGGGAGAAATACAACAGATGCATATCAATTGGCATCTATTCAGGGGGAGTCTCCTTGTCATCTTGAATCATATTCATAACAATTGTGACCTTGCATTTATATATTTAGGGGGAGGTTTTGCATTTCTTGTTGCATCTGCATTTCTGCATTCATACCTCTCCATGGTTCATCCAGTTAATTGCAAGGGGGAGAAATTGACTGAATTTTTAAACATGCTTTAACTTCTCAAACTATTTTCTTTTTAATGAAGTCAAAGGGGGAGAATAATTTGTGTCATCAGAATTACTCACAGTGTAGTGTTTCCATCATCAAAAAGGGGGAGATTATTATGCCCATGTGGTTTTGATGATTGGTTTTGATGTGAGTTAATCACTTGATGATTGGTTTTGTTGTGAGTTCAAAAAGGGGAAGATTGTTGTGCCCCTGTGATTTTGATGATTGGTTTTAATGTGAGTTAATCACTTGATGATTAGTTTTGTTGTGAGTTAATCACTGTGAGTTATCCTGATGTGTGAGTCATCTTCATATGTTCAGTCATTCTGATGTTCAGTCTGTTTATCAAAGCATTGCATTGCTGATTCAGTTAGTTTATCCTGATGTGTGAGTCATCTTCATATGTTCAATCATTCTGATGTTCAGTCTGTTTATCAAAGCATTGCATTGCTGTTCAGTTAGTTTATCAGATCATAAAGCATTGCATTTGATGTTCAGTCATGTTATCTACTACATAAAGCATTCATATACACATACATCAGTTGCTTTACTCTGCTTGTGGAATTCTGTTCAGGCTAAACATCCTTGCATCATCACAGTCAGCATAGTGTGGGTTGACCCCCTTTCTAGATGGGTCGACTCCCCAGATAAGTGTAGTCTATACACTGCATACACTTACATAAGTCTGCACATCAGCATCACGCAGCAAGTATGTACACCGCCTTCAGTAGGCATGTCAAGTCCACACAATGCATAACATGCATCGTTCATCAACTGAAGTCTGTACATTGGCCAAGTCCATACAGAGTCTTCTGTTGCATTTGAAGTATATACATCGCACAACTTGCATGAATTCAAAGTGTGTACATTGTCAAGTCTTCACATCGGTTTTTCAAGTGTATACATTGGCACATGCATTACTTGTTCAACTCAATACATTGGCATTAGCTCTCATACTCTGTACATTGGTCTTCATATTCAAAGTATGTACATTGGTCTTCACCTGAAGTCCACACATTAGTCTTCATATTCAAAGTCTGTACATCCTCCGCTTAGCCTTCAAAGTCTGTACAGCCATTCCTTGAGGTCAAGTCCATACATCGGCACTGTAGCTTGCTCAACTGAAGTCTATACATTCTTCATTGGCCTAGTCTATACATTGGCGTACTGTTCATGCATCAATCATCTTCCAAGTCTATACATCGCCTTCTGCAAGCATTCTTCAAGTATGTACAGCCTGTGCATTGCTTCATAACAAGTCTAGACATCCTGGTTGCGTTCTAAGTCTACACATCCTGCTAGGTCGCACTTCAAAGTCTGTATATTGCGCAGCACTGTACAAGTCCATACATTGGCAGCACTGCACAAGTCTATACTTTGGCGTTGGGCATCCAAGTCTAGACATTGATTCACTATTCAAGCCTTGATTCAAAGTCTGTACATTGCTTGGCGCTCACCAAATTTGTACATCGCTTCAAGTGTTCCAAAGTCTATACATGGCTTGTATCATTAAGTCTAGACATTACATTGTAGCTTCCTTAGTTGAAGTCTATACATTGCTGATCGAACGTAAGTCTATACATTCCAACCTTTTCCTACATTCGCTGCTTTAGCTACACCCTAAGTCTACACATTGGCAAAGTATATACATCGCTCATGCAAGTCTGTACAGCCAACGCTTTCATTGATTCAAAGTCTATACACTGGTCCTCAGGCGTCCCAAGTCTGTACATTGGTTCATGTTTACCAAGTCTATACATTGCTTCAATATTCTCAAAGTCTGTACAGCATGCCTTATCGTACAGAGTCTCTACATCATTCCTCAAAGGCCAAGTGTATACATTGTCTATGTGTTCAAATGTTTCAAGTCTATACATTGGATAGACTCGTTCATGCTTCGTTCATCTCAAGTCTGTACACTGCCTTTCACATGCACTCATTAATCAAGTCTGTACAGTCCCTTGTTTGCAAGTCTATACACTTGATTCCTTCACGCATTACCAGAAGCCTACACATCCCCCTCTGCCATGTTAATGCATCAGATTTCAAGTCTATACACTGAGGACGCTGAAGGCCTTCAAGTGTAAACACTCTCACGTTGTTCATACTTGGCTATATGCTGTTTTCAAGTGTATACACTCTCATATTTGACACACTTGCCTAATTGATGTCTCTAAGTCTATACACTCGATGGCTTCTTACATTTCACAGAAGTCCATACATTCCCCCTTGTTATGATAATGCATTCTTCAGCAAGTATATACACTAAGGTCGCATGAAGACTTACAAGTCTATACACTCTCTAAGTGTACACACTTACTCATTTACTGCTTCTAAAGTATATACACTCTTTGTTAAAAGCCTGAACTAACTAATTCGTTTCATTTCATTTTGTCTCTGTCTGCAGATGACTCAGGTTAATGATTGGGTGCGTGAACCCAGGATGATGCCTAGCACGTGATCCAAGGTGCTCTCTGGGCGGGAACCTGAAGAACACACGCCCTAGCACCTGCTAAAACTGATATAAATAGAAGCCTTCGTCCACTGAAGAGAAAAAATGAGAATAGAAGAGGGCTGATCGAGACTGTGAGAAAAGAAGCAGAGAACAGAAGAAGAAAGAAGAAGAAGAAGAAAGAAGAAGAGTGCGAGAGCAGCAAAAGAAAGAGAGAAAAGAAAGAGAAGCAGAAAGAAGAAGAAAGAAGAGGAAGAAAGGAAGAGAGGAGAGAGTGCTATTGAAGATCTGTTCAGTCTGTTCGTGGATCAAATCCAGAACGACTATGCTCATTGAGTGCTATATTTCTTGTGTTTCATATCCAGCTTTTGTCGCTGTGCTTTTTATGTTTTCTTATGTTTCCTTTTATTACTCTAGTTACTATTGTTCTTCCAATTCTCAGTAGTGAGGTCGGGTTCCTCCTGTGGACTCAGGAGAAGGGAGGATTGGTCCTCCGGTTCTGGGCTTGTGGGTTGCAAGTCCAGGGGCCCCTCCTGGTCTGGAGGAAGAGAGGTCTGCGACCTCTGGTTTGCTGGTGATGGGGAGTCACTGGTGGGTTCCCTCCTGGTCTGGAGGATAAGAGACCTAGTCTCTAGTGTCCAAGTGGCTGGGAGTCACTTGGGGTGTCCCTCCGGTCTAGAGGAAGAGGGGAGGTTGTTCCCCTAGTCAAGTTGTTTGGCAGCACCTGTTGCAGACTGAGTCTGCGGTTTCTAGCTTGTGCTAGTGAAGCCTCACTCCGGTTTGGAGTGAGGGGTGGATGTAGGTCTGGAGGACCGAACCACCTAAAAAATCTCTTGAGCAGTGGTTTTGTTTTGTGCGTTTGCTCCTTGCCTTCTACCTCCCATTCACAGGTTATGCATGCATGGTTAGTTGTGTTATACTGGGAGTTAATTTGTTATTATTGTTTCTATCTGCAGTAACCTTAGCATTATATTTTGCTAGGTGAGTTTGGTTTCCATAGTTCTGTCTGCGTTTCTAGTTTGATCAGGTGGCTGCATTGTTGCAGTCCAACTGTTTGATCAAGTGTTGTCTTATTATCTCATCTTGGAGAGCTCACTAATTTTTATTCCGCATATCTGAGCTTTAGAGTTTTAATTTGGGCCATTATTCGTAGAAGGATACATTCACCCCCCTCTGTATCCGGGCCTAGCACCCTATCAATTACTTATGTCCCCAAGAAAGCAATCAAGGGACAGGGTATGGCTGAATTCTTGGCAGCCCATCCAGTGCCATACGACTCACCTTTCAGCTCGGAGCTCCCGGACGAGGAGTCCCTTGCTGCTCAATCACAACAACTAGTTGAACAAAGCGGAGATGTCTTACATTATTGGCAGCGAAGCGCTCTCACAACCAGCGTGCCTTGTTAGGAGCTCTACATCGATGGCGCTTCCCGAGGGATTACCCGGAGCAACCAGGATCCAGCCACTACGGCAGGTGCCGGCATTGTTTTCATGACTCCTTAGGGCGGAGTTTTATTCAACTCTTGCGCCCTCATGAAATCCCTGACCAACAACGAAGCTGAGTATGAAGATCTACTCATTGGGCTCCAGATGGCTCTCCACATGGGCATTAAATGTCTCAAAGCCTATGGGGACTCCCAGCTAATAGTCCGGTAGGTCCTCGGCATCTATGACGTGCGGAAGCCAGAGTTGGTTCCGTACCATACCGCCATCACCAGATTGACCCAGAAGTTCTATTTCTTCAAAATAGATCATAGCCCCAGAAGCAGCAACACTCAGGTCGATGCCTTAGCAAAAGTGGCTGCGGCCATCAAGCTCCCGCCCGCGGGCGAGGTCGACATCGTCATCAAACACAGAACGCTGATGTCGAGCTCACTCGAAGGCAACACCAGTCTCACCATTTACGAGGTCCACGACCTTGACCAAAGAACGCCTCCAGGAGAGGAGGATTGGCGTGAGCCCATCATCAAATTCAAGAAGGGGTGGCTTGTGGACGCACTTTTTATTTATTAGTTAAGATCTATGGCTATTGGTTTTATTAAGTGCGTGGGTGTGCCAGTCACAAAGGTGACGATTTATTGTGCGCTCGATCTGACTAATCAGACGATTGTGTGGTTCGTGTCGGGACTGAGAACCCGCCGTACCATAAAGGCTACGACGTTAATTACATCCCCTTGGAGAGGGGAAAACCCTTGATTGATTGCCAGGAAAAGGGGCTCGATGGCCTGAAAATTAATTGCATAAAAACCTATTAAGAAATGCTGAAGTCCTCGTACGAGGGTGTGAAGGAAGTATCTGAGCTTATGTCGGTCATGTGTTGACCATTTAATGTTCGGACGAATGCCCGACTTGAGAATAGCATAATCGTCGCGGGAAGACCGGAACATGTGTACGTCGGGATACGACAAAGTTATTGTTCAAAGGAAGGGGAAACGTTCAGTTAAATCTTGGTTAGAGCGGTCAGAAACCGATAAGTTTGTCGGCCCGGTGCAAGATTAAGCTACGACCATACTGCGGTGGCCCCCCCGCGGTCGAAGTCAGGCTCGTGTGGGCATCTTTAATGTTTCCGGTGCCAAGGGGGCAACGGGAGGATGTCCTGGGACCAGATCTGAGAACCAATGTGCATTCAAAGGGAGCGGGCTATAGGCCGAGGATATGGGTCAGGCAATGACCATGATCGGGGCGGACCCGAGGTCTAAGCGTGGCCCACGGAGGCCTTATTGATATTCCCATGTGTAGGGTTCGGGGAGGACGAGAGCCGCCTCGTTCCATTCAGATTTTGTCGGTCACTCATGGACCATTTTACGTTCGGACAAAGGTCTGTATAGAAAACAAGATGGTGACGGGAGTGAATCCGCGTAAATGTCTGCCGTGAATACGGCAAGTTTAATGCAAGTGCGGGATTAGATCCCGGTATATATATCGGTCACTGACGGACCATTCATTGTTCGGACGAGAGTTCACATTTGAAGCATCGAAGATGACGATAAACCGTACGAATGTCTGCCACGAGTGCGGCAAGTTTAATGGGATTGCGGGATTGGATCTCGATAGAAGTGGTCAAGTTGATGGACTATTGGTCCGAGACGGTTTCAGACTATGGCCATGTCGGGGATTCCGAGGTCCACATCTGATACCATGGGGGCATCGTTGATTTTCTCTTCATACACAGTCTGAGGGAGTGAACTGTTCGGTCTGGAGCCCAAACTCGCCATCGTGCGCCCTCGCACGCGGATCGACCTGCGCGGTCAGGTCACGGGGGTCAAGGGGGCAGCGCCCCTTGTGGGGGTTTCCAGGGGCGGAGCCCCCGGAACAAAATTGACTTCTTATGAATGGTTTATATGCTTCCTTTTCTTTTTATTAGCCTTAAGTTTTCTATTATTTATTTTATTTGGCTAATGGATTTCTTATGAAGCACGCCGGATTAAGGAGATGACAAAGGAGAAGAGGAGCACGCCAGAATAGGGATCATAGAGGGGCGCGCCGGTTAGTGGGAGCCCAATAGGGCGCGCCAGAATAAGGAGTGCAAGGGGGCGCGCCGGTTAAGAGTGTTGAAGGGGGGGCGCGCCGGTTTAAGAAGGATGCCATGGGGAGAGTGGGGCATGTCGGTTTAAGGCCCAAGCAAGGGGGGGCATGCCGGATAGGTACCAGAAGTTTTAAGAGAGTTTTGAGTGTGAAGCTAAACCGGTGCGGGGGGGTACCGCGCCGGATTAGCCCACGCCGGATAAGTGCGCGTCGGGATAGCTATTAGAAGGTTTGCTTCATTCTTTTTGACTATGTTTCTTCTCTCCTTCTATCTGCAAGTTAATCTGATGGTTAAGTTGCTCATTCAGCTGGTGAATTAGATTGGTAAAGAGGAGGTTTAAGTGTTTAACTGCTCATTAGGGTGACTTAGCGTGGATTTTAAGTGTTTCGTTCGAGGGGTTTGGTTCACAGATTTTACTGTGTGTTGTTCTTATCCTCGGAGGTTGCATTGTTCATTTATTCTTGAGTGTTCTTAATCCCCAGGCAAAAATTGGGTAGCATCTCCCCCGGACTGAGGCTTGCCAGACAAAAATAGAGGAACACCAAACGGATTGCTCCGGGGTGAACCTCAAAATATAGACCTCACGGCGGTCCGATAACCCACATGTGAGCGTGGAGGCTCGAGGACTAGCCTTCAAGAGTTCCAACGGCTCACGGGTGATGGTTTCATGAACGGGACGAATGTATGCCACGAGAGGCGGCCATGAATGTTCACCCTTCTGACGGGTTCCTCCGAAGGCTATGCTACGTAGGAGCAAGCTCCGAAGGGCCCTAGGTGAGTAGAAGATAAGGAGAAAGGGGAGGGAACAAAAGAACTGGAACACCATATGCTGCAACGGCTTTTCTTTTATTCATCTGCCAGAGGAAGAGGAACGAAATACACAAGGGGATCTATCCCAGAGCAAAGGAGAATACATCTCGAGGAAAGAAAAAAAATAGCAGGGGGAGGAAGTGAATACATCGGTGCCGGAGGGGGGAACGGAGCACAAGCCCCTCCCCCCCGGGCTCACCTCTCACTCTCACGCTTAATCTCTCTTCTTCTTCACCTTGCAGGCATGAACGGATGGAACTTCTTCTTCTCTTCAGATGCTGGAGACCTCTCGAGAAGACCTCTGGAGAGGAAGATCCCTCTGAAAGAAAAAGCCCCCTCCCTTCTTTCTCCAGACTTGCCCTTTTATCGAATGGGCATGGAGGAGAGTTCCCGCCACTTCCACCTCGTACGCGACGAGCTCTGAACTCAACATACTGCACTGGATGCTGATGAATCATGTCGTACGCTGCTGCTCGTCCGAGGATGGGATGTTCACAGATTTGTCGGAGCCTGCTTCGCCGTTGCCGCTTCTGTGCTATCGGACGGAGGCAGAGACAGAGCGTCGGGCATTCAATGTTCTCTGCACATCATTAAACAGAGCATCGGTATGCCGACGGGACAGGATGGGGTTAAACTGGCGAGGGGGATGAGCGCGCCGGATTAAACCTAAATGCAATTACCCCGCCGTATCACCAAGTGAATAGGGGCGCGCCGGATCAACAAGTGAATAGGGGTGCGCCGGATCAGCAAAGGAAGAGGGTGTGCGCCGGTTTAAGGACCATGCAAGGGTGCGCCGGTTTAAGGCCCAAGCAAGGGCGCGCCGATTTAAGTGCAGGCCGTGCCGATTTGGACTTCGTCTCGGCTTCGTGGCCATTCAGGCGAACAGTTATGCTCTCGAAGAACTTCAGCTGCAATGCTCCTGCTCCGAGGTGTTTAGTTCGAAGTCTTTGAGTCCCGGTCCTGGGCTTTGCGTGCTTTCCGTCATAAGCCAAACCTGTGTCCGAGCTCCCGAGCTTCTTCTGATTCGGCCTTTGGCAATGCCGACCGGAGAGCCGGGGTCATCCTTTCAGCCCGAGGGGCTTCTTTGTTGGGTGGCGGAGCACCAGGTAGGTATTCATCCTGCTTGGAGGAGGCATAGGGTTTATTCGGCCCTTCCGTCTTCGACTTGCTCTCGAGTGCTGAGACGTGCATGCCGCATGATCATCATCATTTTTTAACGTCCACAAATGCCCCCCACTCGTGGGCGACGCAAGCGAGGGATGAGTGCGCGGGGCCCGCGAGTGTAGAGCTCTTCGATAGGATATCTGTTCTTCTGAGCCAGTGGGATGCTAGCCCGGTGCGAATTCACGGGAAATCGCTCACTCCTTCAGCGAAGGGATGAGGGGATCGCTTCACCGCATATGCACGTGGATCGAGATGTTAGAGTGGGGGTTTAGTCATCGGCATGGGGTAAATACCGAAGCAAGGATGAAGGGTCTATGCGTCGTCTTAGGCAGAAGGCCTAAAATGACTTAGATGAGGCCAATCCCAAGGGGGAGTTGGTGACTCGTGCTGGGTTTAAGAGAGTTGTTCATTCATCGACTCATATGGGAGGTCCAAGCCGGCTGCTTTTGAGAGGGCTCCGATGGAATGAGATGGATTTTATGCATTCGGGTGGAACGTTTGAAGTGAAGGGTTTATTTGCTGGTGCCGACAGGGTGCCGGGAGCTGATGTGGTCTATTCATTGGCACGGGGTGAGTGCCAAGGCAAAGGGGTCTTTCATTCATTGACTTGGACGGAAGGTCCGAGCCAAGCAAAGAGGTTCTTTTTGTTCATCGACTTGGACGGAAG
The DNA here is from genome assembly GCA_022559845.1 of Amorphophallus konjac. Taxonomy (NCBI): domain Eukaryota; kingdom Viridiplantae; phylum Streptophyta; class Magnoliopsida; order Alismatales; family Araceae; genus Amorphophallus; species Amorphophallus konjac. Next base: position 103,285,633 of record CM040126.1, on the reverse strand, counting down.
GTCCGAGCCAAGCAAGGAAGTTCTTTTTTTTTATTCATTGACTTGGGCGGGAGGTCCGAGCCAAGTAAGGAAGTTCCCTTCTTTTTTTTCTTTTTTTTATTGACTTGGACGGAAGGTCCGGGCCAAGCCAGAAGGCTCTCTCTTTTTTTTATTCATTGGCTTGGACGGAAGGTCCAAGCCAAGCAAAGAGGTTCTTTTTATTCATCAACTTGGACGGAAGGTCCGAGCCAAGCAAAGGAGGTTTCCTTTTTTGTTCATTGACTTGGACGGAACGTCCGAGCCAAGCAAAGAGGTTCTTTTTTTTCATCGACTTGGACGGAATGTCCGAGCCAAGCAAGAAAGTTCTCTCTCTTTTTTTTATTCATTGACTTGGACGGAAGGTCCGAGCCAAGCAAGGAAGTTCCCTTCTCTTTTTTTTTTCTCTTTTTTTTATTGACTTGGATGGAAGGTTCGGGCCATGCAAGAAGGCTCTCTCTTTTTTTTTTATTCATTAGCTTGGACGAAAGGTCTGAACCAAGCAAAGGAGGTTTTTCTTTCTTTCTTTTTTTTTGTTCATCGACTTGGACGGAGGGTCCGGGCCAAGCAAAGGAGTTCTTTTTTGTTCATCGACTTGGATGGAAGGTCCGAGCCAAGCAAGGAGGTTCTTTTTGTTCATCGACTTGGACGGAAGGTCCAAGCCAAGGGTTTATTCGTCGGTGGGACTGGGAGTTGTAATATTGAGGTGGTTTATTCATTGACGCGAGCAAGGGTCTTTTTGCTCATGGGACTAGACGGAAGGTCTGGGCCCTGGTTCATTCGTCGGTGAGACTTAAAATATTTTGATCTCCGGCGGGACTTGACGAGTCGACATCCCTCGGAGGCTTTGATGATGATTTTTTTCTTCTCTTTTTTTTTATTCTCTCTCTCTTTTCTTCTTTGTTTTTTTTCCTTTTTTTCCTTTTTTTTCTCTTCTTTCTTCTTCTCTTCTTCTTTTTTTTCTTCTCTTGTTTTTTCTCTTCTTCTTTCTTCTTCTTTTTTCCTTCTCTTCTTTTTTCTTCTCTCTTTTTTGAACAACTTTGTATAGCTATCGGCACGGACGCCGATAATGAGACAGCTGTAGGCATGGAAGCCGCTAACGGGATAGTTGTCGGCTAAACGCCGATATTTAGATAGCTGTCGGCATGAAAGCTGATATTTAGATAGCTGTCGGCATGGAAGCCGATATTTAGATAGCTGTCGGCACGGAAGCCGATATTGAGATAGTTGTCAGCATGGAAGCCGATAATTGAGATAGTTGTCGGCACGGAAGCCGATATTGAGATAGCTGTCGGTCATACAAGTCGATATTGAGATAGCTGTCGACATAAAAGTCGATAATGAGATAGCTGTCAGCATGGAAGCCGATGATGAGATAGCTGTCGGCACGGAAGCCGATATTGAGATAGCTGTCGGTCATACAAGCTGATATTGAGATAGCTGTCGGCATAAAAGTCGATAATGAGATACCTGTCGGCATGGAAGCCGATGATGAGATAGCTGTCGGCTAAACGCCGATATTTAGGTAGCTGTCGGCATGAAAGCTGATAATTGGATAGCTGTCGGCGTGGAAGCCGATAATGAGATAGCTGTCGGCATGGAAGCCGATGATGAAATAGCTGTCGGCATGGAAGTTGATAATTAGATAGATGTCGGCACGGAAGCCGATATCGAGATAGTTGTCGACATAGAAGTCGATAATTAGATAGCTGTCGGCATAGAAGCTGATATTGAGGTAGCTGTCGGCATGGAAGCCGATAATGAGATTGTTTTTGGTTTGTTCCTTTCTTGTTTGTTGTGTGTTTGTTCTTTTTTTTGTTTCTTTTTGTTAGTTTCCTTTTGTTTGTGCTTTTTGTTTGTTTGCTATTTTTTGTTTGTTTGTTGGTTTTTTTTTTGGTTTGTGTTTATTGTTTGTTTGTTTATTTGTTTGCTTGTTCATTTTTTTTTCATTTTTTTTTGTTATTTGTTTGTTTGTTTGTTTGTTTCTCTTTTGCTGTTTGTTTGTTTCTTTTCTGTTTGTTGTTTGTTTGTTCTTCTTTTTTTCTTTGTTATTTGTTTGTTCTTCTTTTTTCTTTGTTATTTGTTTGTTATTTGTTTGTTTGTTTGTTTCTTTTTGTTTGTGTTTTTGTTCATTTATCTATTTCTTTGTGTTTTTAAGCACGCAAGCATTTGCTAACATCAAGCATCAAATAGATATATAGTATATCTTCCATATCGAGGGTAGGGTAGGGATGAAACCCCGAATTCACAGACCACGTGCGGCTCACGAGTCATAACTAAAAGAGTTGTGCATTCACCGAAAAGGCATCGCATCGCCTCTGCGTATAGTTTAAATCATGATTTCCACCCAAAACAAATGTTCCATGGTGTGAGAGTGCAGGTATGTGAGCCGTGGCCCCAAAACATAGGGATATGAAGACGTTCTAAGCAACACTAAAGGATTGCTCTACCGCCTACGTGTACATTTCAGGCTTTCGACTTTCGGTAGCTTCACACAGTCCCCTTATTTATTTTGGACTTCCAGACTTCACTGTTCGGCACGAGTTTCCTCATTTATTTCAGTGGGGATTCCCGGCTACTAGGATTCGTCCTTGGCCGTAATTCGCTTCATCATTTCGCGCGAGTCTCCTCATTTGTTTCAGTGGGGATTCCCGGCTACTTGGATCCATATTTCATTTCTTCATCATTTTTTTACACATTTTTTTAAGGAGGCAGGCAGCTTTTTCCTCACGATTACAGTTCATGCGAGCGTAAAAAAAAAAAATTCAAGCATCCACAGAGTGTTGGGAAGAAATTCCGCGATCCCTGCAGTTAGAAACCACTGATCGCATTGTGCGTAAAGTGTGGGAACATCGTCTCGAGTGTATTTTGTGAGTTACGCTAACATCATAGCTATGACTCTTCCTCTCGACGTATGCACTCGCCACGATGGGCTTTTCTTCCTTGGCATATGCCATGGCGCACGCAAGTCTATGATCGGGGCGGCATTATTTATTCAAGGAGATGCGGTCCTAGGAGGTTCAAAGGAGATGAATTAAATATAATATAAACAATCGTGCAAGCAAGGTGAGTACACATTCAAAGTTCAACTCATGCAGCATTTATTGTTGTGTCTCTTTGTTTTGTTTGTTTATCATTTTTTTTGTTATTATTTTTTTGTTTTCTTCTTTCTTTTGTTTGTTTGTTTGTTTTTTGCTTGTTTGTTTTATTATTCATATATTCTCTTTTATTCTTTATTCTTATTATTTATTATTTATTATTTTATATTTTTCATTCTTTCCTTCTTTCAGTTTTGTGATCTTTCTTTTTTTTGGGTTGGAATATATGTAAGCATATGCTGGCACGAATGCCAGTGGTTGAGTATCTTGTGAACTGCTATTGGCTCGGATGCCAATGATGAGATGATGTTGGCTTAAGTGCCAATGGATGGATTACTGTCGGCTTAAACACCGATGGTTAGAAAGCTGTCGGCTTTACTTACCGATAATTAAGAAGTTGTCGGCTCAACGTCGATGATTAAAGAGTTGTCGGCTCATAGGCTGATAATTGGAAAGCTATTGGCTTAAAGCCAATGGATGAAGTGTTTATTAGTTTAATGCCAATGACTAGTAAGTTGTCGATTTAGGCACTGATAATTGGAAAGCTGTTGGCTCAATGTGAATAATTTTGGTTATTTGTTTATTCTTTTTTTTGAACATCTTTGAACAGCTATCGGCCTGGACACCGATGGTTAAAGAGCTGTCGGCTTGAAAGCTGATAATTAAGAAGCTATCGGCATGAAAGCCGATGATTAAAGAGCTGTCGGCACAGAGGCCGATAATTAAAGAGCTGTCGGCATGAAAGTCGATAATGAATATTCATTGAAAAGCTGCCGACTAGGATGTCGGTGGTTGAAAAGCTATCGACTTAGGCGTCGATGGTTGAACAATTTGATTGATTTTTTTGAACGTCACTAGATAGCTGCTGGCGGCGGTGCCAATGGTTGGGAACCTTGAGTACCTTTGGGTATTTTTAGATTTACCTACTGGCGTAGATGCCAATGCTTGAGAAGCTGTTGGTTTAGGCACCGATGGTTGAGATGTTGTCGGCCCAACTGTCGGTTTGCTTCATCATATGCCCCCAGAGTTGGCACCATTTGCATGTTATTTTTGTTCTTCGGCTTCTGCCATGATTCAAGGGGTTTGAGACGTCCCTCGGGGTGTATTATTCTTCAGCTTGTGGGGTGAGGCTACGTTCACCGACCTCCCAAGGTTGGGCATTTGATGGGGCCGCGGTGGATTCACCTTGTGCTCGCCCATTTGTAGTTCGCCTTTTTGGATCAGGCCTTCGAGAATATCTTTGGATACATAACAATCCTCAATAGGATGCCCCCTCTGTTGGTGATAAGGATAAAATTGAGGGTCATCTTTCCATTTGACATCATTCGACCTTTTGGGCTCTGGGAGGACAACCCTGCCACATGCACGAGCCCATTCGAACAACATTCGAGTCTTCTCCTTAGGGAAGGAATAAGGTTTCTTCATCTTGTCCCTCAGCGACGGTGCTTGTTCTGTAGGCTGAATGGGCGGAACTCCGACTGTCTCTTTTGTTCGCTTTTGTTGTGGCTCAAAATCCCTAGAATTTGGGGCGCATATTCCCTTTTGCGCTCGGTGCTCACTGGCTGGTTTGTTCTCTCGGCTTAGTGCAGTAATAGCTGGGGAATATTTTGCCAAGAAGGCCTCAGCATCAGCCGCCAGCTCGCTCAGCTGTTCGAAGGTTCTGACTTCGATGCCCGTCACCCTTTGCATGATTTCATCCTTCAGATTTCTTTCACATTTCCGAATGATGTCCTCGTAGCTCGGGGGGCTCCTGCATCTCTCATGGGAATCTCTTGCTTTTCTCACATAGTCCGGGGTGGACCCATCGTCTCTTGGCTTGGTCTCATATAATTTTGCCATGGTGGTTTCTTCTTCGGCTGGTTCTGCTCCGGCTGTCTGCTCCATACTTGGCTCATTCGTTGCCGACAGAGCTGTTAAATTCGGGTGCGGGTCGACTGAGCCCAGACCCATTCCACTCATCTTTTTCTTCATTGTTTCAATTTCCTGGCATAGCTCCATCATTAGGGCGAGCGCAGGTTGGCAGGAGCCAGAGTTGGAGGTAGAAGCCTCGGGTTGATTCGGCCCTGTCGACGTAAAGCATATTTCTTCATTTTCTTCTTCTTTCGCCGTCCGGCTTGCGTCGAATGATGCCGACGATGTATTGCAGGAGAGAATGACGCCCCTCCTCTTATTTCTTGACTTCTTTTTCTTCTTCCCATCCGCAGCTGGCATGTGCCCCCACGATGGGTTATCTTGTGATTATCGGTGTATAGACACCGTGTTGACAGCTTTTTTAAAATTGGGAAGCTCGTGAGGGCGTGGAGGATCCACTCTGGATTCGCCCATTTGGAGTTTTCCCCTCCTGATCATGCCTTCAGCCATGTCTTTAAATACATAGCAGTCTTCAATGGAGTGCCCAAGCATTCGGTGATATGGGCAAAAGCGGGGGTCATCTTTTCTTCTAAGATCACCTGGCCTCTTCGGCTCTGGAAGGGTGACCTTATTGTATCTGGTGGCCCATTCAAACAAGAGTCGGGTCTTGTCCTTCGGGAAGGAGTAGGACTTCATCATTTTGGCCCACAAGGGAGGCCCTTCTTGTTGTTCGACACGTCTGGTCGAAGGAGGGTTGGCAATACCTTTATCTTTATTTCTTCGTCGCTCGAACGTCCCGAGGTCGACTGTATGAACTTCTTCAGGCGCGGGCCGTTTATTTGCTGATTTGACCTCTTGTCTTGAGGCCATAGGGGTATAGGAGAGGAAGGCCTCAATTTCCGCCACCACATTGTTTAATCGGTCAAATGACATAATTTCGATCCCGATCATCTTTTCGAGCATCCTTCTCTTCAAATTTTGTTTGCAGATTTGCACTGCCTCTTCTTGATGTAGCGGTCACCTACACCTCATGCTGAGATTGCGCCATCTCTTAATATATTCGAGAGGAGTTTCATCATCTTTTTGCTTGGAAGTATATAATTCGGCCATGGTTATTTCTCTTTCGGAAACGTGAAATCGCTCCCGGAACTTCCTTTGCATATCCAGCCAGTCGTTGATAGACGCAGCTGGTAAGTTAGAATACCACTCAAAAGCGAATCCTGTGAGGGAGGACCCGAAAAACTTGAGTAGGTAGGATTCATCAGCTGCCAGGTCACCCATTGTGCTGACGTAGTAAGCTATGTGTTCTTTCGGTGAGCCTTGTCCGCAGAACTTTTCGAACTTCGGTGGTTTATTGATGCCAGGAGGTAGCCTCTTGGCCGCATGATGGATAGGGTAGGGTACCTTGTACACATCGAAAGTAGCATTATCAACATTGCCTCTATCGGCCAGCTTCTTTTCGATCATCTGTTCAATGATTATTTTATTCACCACAACCTGGTCAGTCGGGCCTGGGCAGAAGTGGGCCTGCTGCATTTGCGGTGCCACCGCTGCTGCTTGAGGTGCTGCTGTAATCCCCTGGTGTGGAATAACCAGGAGTTGTGCTGAGGTCATAGGTTGCTGCGGGGGAGGAATGCCCCCTGTGTAATCAGGTGCCGGCTGAGACGCGGCCACCTGTAGTGAAGCTTCAAGGGTTTGGCCCTCATTTCCAAGGATCTCAAGAGGGACTTCCACCTGTCTGGAGGTAGATGCTTGCGCGTTCTTTTCATTTAGCTGCTTTTTCAACATTTCAACCTCCTGCCAATATTATTGCAACAACATTAGCATTGCGGGGTCATGCATGGTGGGGTTGAGAGTGACACCTCCTTCCCCAGCTGGATTCTCTTCAGATGACATGGATGGTCTCCTATCATTGCCTTCAGCCGCAACTGCATTGACGGTGATGACCGTCACAGTATTGTCCTGGCTGGTTTCTTCTGCAAGGGTCCGCAACGCCTCGCCAGTTTGCACTAGAGTTCGGGGCCATGATCGCTCAAACACCCTGATATGTTGGAATGTGGTTGGCTTTGGGGGCAGCCCCCCTTTTGATTTGGCTTCAAAGTGAGCCAACTTTTCTTGGGCCAGCACTTGGAAGGTATTGTGTACTGGCACCGTTGGGGTTACCCCATCGGGCATGATTCTGGCTTGCTGGCCATTTAGGAAGACCCGGACACCTCCGATGAGCACGGATTTACCCGAGGTAGATAGCCGGCTTTGTAGTGTGCCGGGGTTCTTCTTTGCCACCCTCCTGGCGACTGGTGCAAACTTCTCATTGGCGGAGGCGCGAGAATCAACATGGCGAGCATGGCAGCCCACTGCAGTAGCTTCAGGCGGGGTCGCCTCGGCGACGTCGACCAACTCCATCTCCTGGCTATGTAGGAGCTCCACGAATGCGACCCCCAAGAAGTTGGGGACGTCGACGACTGGCGGGAAGGTGCCGAACTGGATCGGCACCGCCAAATAGCCATGGGTGGCATGGCCGGCGACAACAAGGGGTCCGAACGACACGGCCATCCTAGTTGTCGTAAAGTAGCCTGCGGGATAAAAATCACACAGTTAGAATTTTAAGAAGAGGCCATTGGGCCCCAAATCCTGGCAAGGAGATGAAGGGAAGTCCTGTCCCACCGGGCGTGCCAGACTTGTGGATGCACTTTTTATTTATTAGTTAAGATCTATGGCTATTGGTTTTATTAAGTGTGTGGGCGTGCCAGTCACAAAGGTGACGATTTATTGTGCGCTCGATCTGACTAATCAGACGATTGTGTGATTCGTGTTGGGACTGAGAACCCGCCGTACCATAAAGGCTACGACATTAATTACATCCCCTCGGAGAGGGGAAAACCCTTGATTGATTGCCAGGAAAAGAGGCTCGATGGCCTGAAAATTAATTGCATAAAAACCTATTAAGAAATGCTGAAGTCCTCGTACGAGGGTGTGAAGGAAGTATATGAGCTTATGTCGGTCATGTGTTGACCATTTAATGTTCGAACGAATGCCCGGCTTGAGAATAGCATAATCGTCGCGGGAAGACCGGAACATGTGTACGTCGGGATACGACAAATTTATTGTTCAAAGGAAGGGGAAACGTTCAGTTAAATCTTGGTTAGAGCGGTCAGAAACCGATAAGTTTGTCGGCCCGGTGCAAGATTAAGCTACGACCATACTGCGGTGCCCCCCCCCCCCCCCCCGTGGTTGAAGTTAGGCTCGCGTGGGCATCTTCAATGTTTCCGGTGCCAAGGGGGCAACGGGAGGATGTCATGGGACCAGATCTGAGAACCAATGTGCGTTCAAAGGGTGCGGGCTATAGGCCGAGGATATGGGTCAAGCAATGACCATGATCGGGGCGGACCCGAGGTCTAAGCGTGGCCCACGGAGGCCTTATTGATATTCCCATGTGTAGGGTTCGGGGAGGACGAGAGCCGCCTCATTCCATTCAGATTTTATCGGTCACTCATGGACCATTTTACGTTCGGACAAAGGTCCGTATAGAAAACAAGATGGTGACGGAAGTGAATCCGCGTAAATGTCTGCCGTGAGTACGGCAAGTTTAATGCAAGTGCGGGATTAGATCCCGGTATATATATCAGTCACTGACAGACCATTCATTGTTCGGACAAGAGTTCACATTTGAAGCATCGAAGATGACGATAAACCGTACGAATGTCTGCCACAAGTGTGGCAAGTTTAATGGGATTGCGGGATTGGATCTCGATAGAAGTGGTCAAGTTGATGGACTATTGGCCCGAGACGGTTTCAGACTATGGCCATGTTGGGGATTCCGAGGTCCACATCTGATACCATGGGGGCATCGTTGCTTTTCTCTTCATACACAGTCTGAGGGAGTGAACTGTTAGGTGTGGAGCCCAAACTCGCCATCGTGCGCCCTCGCACGCGGAATTAAGGAGATGCTAAAGGAGAAGAGGAGCGCGCCAGAATAGGGATCATAGAGGGGCGCGCCGGTTAGTGGGAGCCCAATAGGGCGCGCCAGAATAAGGAGTGCAAGGGGGCGCGCTAGTTAAGAGTGTTGAAGGGGGGGGGCCGGTTTAAGAAGGATGCCATGGGGAGAGTGGGGCGCGCCGGTTTAAGGCCCAAGCAAGGGGGGGGGGGGGCGCCGGATAGGTACCAGAAGTTTTAAGAGAGTTTTGAGTGTGAAGCTAAACCGGCGCGGGGGGGTACCGCGCCGGATTAGCCCGCGCCGGATAAGTGCGCGTCGGGATAGCTATTAGAAGGTTTGCTTCGTTCTTTTTGACTATGTTTCTTCTCTCCTTCCATCTGCAAGTTAATCTGATGGTTAAGTTGCTCATTCAGCTGGTGAATTAGATTGGTAAAGAGGAGGTTTAAGTGTTTAACTGCTCATTAGGGTGACTTCGCGTGGATTTTAAGTGTTTCGTTCGAGGGGTTTGGTTCACAGATTTTACTGTGTGTTGTTCTTGTCCTCGGAGGTTGCATTGTTCATTTATTCTTGAGTGTTCTTAATCCCCTGGCAAAAAGTGGGCAGCATCTCCCCCGGACTGAGGCTTGCCAGAGAAAAATAGAGGAACACCAAACGGATTGCTCCGGGGTGAACCTCAAAATATAGACCTCACGGCGGTCCGATAACCCACATGTGAGCGTGGAGGCTTGAGGACTAGCCTTCAAGAGTTCCAACGGCTCACGGGTGATGGTTTCATGAACGGGACGAATGTATGCCACGAGAGGTGGTCATGAATGTTCACTCTTCTGACGGGTTCCTCCGAAGGCTATGCTACGTAGGAGCAAGCTCCGAAGGGCCCTGGGTGAGTAGAAGATAAGGAGAAAGGGGAGGGAACAAAAGAACTGGAACACCATATGCTGCAACGGCTTTTCTTTTATTCATCCGCCAGAGGAAGAGGAACGAAATACACAAGGGGATCTATCCCAGAGCAAAGGAGAATACATCTCGAGGAAAGAAAAAAAAATAGCAGGGGGAGGAAGTGAATACATCGGTGCCGGAGGGGGGAAAGGAGCACAAGCCCCTCCCCCCCGGGCTCACCTCTCACTCTCACGCTTAATCTCTCTTCTTCTTCACCTTGCAGGCGTGAACGGATGGAACTTCTTCTTCTCTTCAGATGCTGGAGACCTCTCGAGAAGACCTCTGGAGAGGAAGATCCCTCTGAAAGAAAAAGTTCCCTCCCTTCTTTCTCCAGACTTTCCCTTTTATCGAGTGGGCATGGAGGAGAGTTCCCGCCACTTCCACCTCATACGCGACGAGCTCTGAACTCAACATACTACGCTGGATGTTGCTGATTCGTGCCGTACGCTGCTGCTCGTCCGAGGATGGGATGTTCATAGATTTTCCGGAGCCTGCTTCGCCGTTGCCGCTTCTGTGCTGTCGGACGGAGGCAGAGACAGAGCGTCGGGCATTCAATGTTCTCTGCACATCATTAAACAGAGCATCGGTATGCCGACGGGACAGGATGGGGTTAAACCGGTGAGGGGGATGAGCGCGCCGGATTAAACCTAAATGCAATTACCCCGCCGTATCACCAAGTGAATAGGGGCGCACCGGATCAACAAGTGAATAGGGGCGCGTCGGATCAGCAAAGGAAGAGGGGGCGCGCCGGTTTAAGGACCATGAAAGGGCACGCCGGTTTAAGGCCCAAGCAAGGGCGCGCCGGTTTAAGTGCAGGCCGTGCCGATTTGGACTTCGTCTCGGCTTCGTGGCCATTCAGGCGAACAGTTATGCTCCCAAAGAACTTCAGCTGCAATGCTCCTGCTCCGAGGTGTTTAGTTCGAAGTCTTTGAGTTCGGTCCTGGGCTTTGCGTGCTTTCCGTCATAAGCCAAACCTGTGTCCGAGCTCCCGAGCTTCTTCTGATTCGGCCTTTGGCAATGCCGACCAGAGAGCCGGGGTCATCCTTTCAGCCCGAGGGGCTTCTTTGTTGGGTGGCGGAGCACCAGGTAGGTATTCATCCTGCTTGGAGGAGGCATAGGGTTTATTCGGCCCTTCTGTCTTTGACTTGCTCTCGAGTGCTGAGACGTGCATGCCGCATGATCATAATCATTTTTTGACGTCCACATGGCTCCCTCCTGACCGAGCTCAAAGGGTCCAGCTACTCCACCGAGCAACCTCTTACGAGTTGATTGGCGACTCCCTGTATCAACTCGTCCATGAGAAGGACAAGTCAATTCTCCTTAGATGTGTCCCCCTCGCTGAGGCTCAAGCCGTCATGCAGGAGGTCCACTCTGGGTTGTGCGGCGCGCACCAGGCTAGAGACCGAATGAAGCACAATATCAAGCTCAAGGGTTTCTATTGGCCAACCATGTATGCGGATTGCATCCAATACGCCCATACATGTCATCAGTGCCAAGCCTTTGGCCCAGTACCAAGAAGACCTCCTAACCCACTGCGTCCCACAGCCCCTACTTGGCCATTTGTCGAGTGGGGCATGGACATTACAGGGCCCTTCCCGCCATCTTCCCAGGGCCATAAATACATCTTGGCCACCATTGACTATTTCTCTCGCTGGGCAGAGGCTCTCCCTTTGTGAGAAGTCACCGACGAGGTGGTTGCTAGATTCGTCCGGCACAACATCAGATACTGATTCGGTACTCCCAGTCGCATAGTGTCCGACAACGGGACACCATTCAAGAATAAGGCCATATACCAGCTAGCGGCCAAATTCCACATCGACTGGAGAACTTCTTCGGTCTACAACCCCCAGGCTAACGGTTTGGCGGAAGCCTTCAACAAGACCCTCTGCAAGCTCCTGGCTAAGATTGTTAGCCACCGGAAACGCGATTGGGGTGAGAAGGTCTTCGAAGCATTATGGGCCTATCGGACGGTCTATAAAACCCCCACGGGGTGCTTGCTGTTCTCCCTTGCTTACGGGACAGAAGCAGTTATTCCCATTGAAGTCCAGCTAGCTTCTTACCATGTGGCGATCCACACTAGCCTTTCCGGCCTTGACGAAAGTGAGTACCAGAGAAGGCTAGAAGAGCTCGCCGATCTAGAAGGCAAGCGGCTCGAAGCCTACAAACACCTACAAGTATACCAGGCCCGCATGGCCCGGGCCTATGATAAGCTCGTCAAGCAATGAGCTTTCAAGCAAGGTGACCTTGTCATGATCAAGGAAAAGGAAGTCATGGCAGGGCGCTCCAGTGGGAAGCTACAGCCAAATTGGTAAGGTCTGTATGTTATCCAGAATGTCTACAAGGGTGGGGCCGACATGGTTGTCGATCACAAAGGTCATAGATCGTTCCCGCCTCTCAATGGCAAACATATGAAGCTATATTATGCACCGGAACACGAGTTCGTGCGCCAGCTAGACTAAGGCGCACGTCCCAGCTACTACCAGTGAGGCCGGTCCTTCCCCATGAAGGATGTAACCGGCCAGTCCTCCCAGTCTTCAATTCCCAGCCAACCAGCCAGCCGAGCTCCCCAAAACTGCCGCCAGGCATTCTCGGGGACTAATCTCCTGCCCTCGGTCCCGTCACCACGAGAGCACAAGCACTTCTGCATCGGCACCAGTCTAGTCGTCAGGCTCCCAGGTAAGTCAAAAAAAAATGGGGTTAAAAATAGAGATGCCCTGGCAGACCCGATCATCCTCACCACAAGGGGGCGACTGGGGGCAAAAAGGCCAGCAACTCGGCTGAGGTGGAAACCCGAAAGGGCACCTCAAGTAAAATTGGGAAACCCCTCGACGTGAAAACCCGCAGGGACGCGTCGAAAAAAGCTAAAGGGGGTCGGCTCTAGTGAAAACCCGAAAGGGCGGTAGAGTCAATAACGAGAAAATCTTCCTCTCCCCACCAGTCAGAATGGCCTTCCACCTATTCCTTGGTGAGCCGTTAGTCTCACCTAGGGCCAGTCCTCAATCAACTTACACTGCTAGAGCATGAACCCTATAATTCCCAGTTGGCCTTGCACTACACCCACTCAGTTCGGCCAACCTTCGGCCCTTGCTTCAACACCGCAGGTCAACCAGTCCCTATGACAGTCAAGCTCCCAGTCACCATCCCAGTAGACCTATATCCCAGCACATTCCCAGACACTTATCATTCTACGCCCCTACATCCTACATCCCCTACAAATCCAGAGCCTTCAAGTTTGATTATAATCCCAGTTCCCTCCTACAATCTCTGATCCACCAGCCATAACTCCAGTCATATCTTGCCATGACAAAGTGGCACGTCGCCACCGTGGCATGAGAATTTGCAAAAATCCTTATTAATGACGGAACAGTATCCGGCTACCCACATCTTCCAGTTCCAGGTCACATCCCCTGACGGCAACACGCTAAGGACGGCAGTCTCCAAATATATATATATAAAAAATAAAAAAGAATGGGGTTAAAAATGGAGATACCCCAGCAGGCCTGGTCGGCTCCATTACAAGGGGGCGATTAGGTGCAAAAATTGCCACCAACCCAGCTGAGGTGAAAACCCGAGAGGGCGCCTCAGGCAAAATCGTGTAACCCTCGGTGTGAAAACCCATAAGGGCGCACCGAAAAAAGTAAAAGGGGGCCAACCCTAGCGAAAACCCACAAGGGCGGTAGGGCTGGTAAAGAGAAAAAAAACTCTCTCTCCCTCTTTCCTCTTCACTTACGAAAGTCATCGGTTATGACATCCCTCGATGACAAGCTTGACGTCACTCCACGACAATGGTGGCCACTACACCCCTGAGGGTCGGTCATCCTGAGTGCCAGTTCCAGTATCTAGTCTCAATTTCGGCTACAACGCCTTCACAGGCCAGCCGCCAGTCTCCAATCCTAGTTTCGGCTACAACGCCTTCACAGGCCAGCCGCCCAGCCTCCAGTCCCAATTTCGGCTACAACGCCTTCACAGGCTAGCCGCCCAGTCTCCAGCCCCAGTTTCAGCTACAACGCCTTCACAGGCCAGCCTCCCAGCTTCCAGTCCCAGTTTCGGCTACAACGCCTTCACAGGCCAGCCGCCCAGTCTCCAGTCCCAGTTTCGGCTACAACGCCTTCACAGGCCAACCGCCCAGTCTCTAGCCCCAGTTCCAGCTACAACGCCTTCACAGGCCAGCCGCCAGCTTCCAGTCCCAGTTCCAGCTACAACGCCTTCACAGGCCAGCCGTCGGCTTCCAGTCCCAATTCCGACAACAACACCTTCATAGGCCAGCCGCCCAATCTCCAGTCCCAGTTTCGGCAACAACGCCTTCACAGGCCAGCCGCCCAGTCTCTAGCCCCAGTTTCGGCTACAACACCTTCATAGGCCAGCCACCCAGTCTCCATCCCCAGTTTCGGCTACAATGCTTGTTGAACCCCCTCCTTGAATGAATGTCTGAATATGATAGCTTTTAATGATAACCAAACACTATATGTATATATATATTATCTTTGAAGTGTTCTAGCATAAAGAGTCTTGAAAAGCTCAACATCCTATTGAGGTCTTGGAGGTAAGAAGGTTAAATAACAACCTCAACGAGTAAGCCTCTTGAACTCAAATTGCAAGGCTACATCTAATTCATAAGTTATGTCTTTACAGGGCAAGGAACGTGCCTAAGTGCTTAAGGAACTCAAGGACGGTCGGTGAGATCAACTTCAACTTATTGGCCCTTGATCTTGTGGTTTGAAGTTCATTATTTTTGATCTCAAGGGTTAAAATTGGTTTGGGTCTTATCTAAGCCTAAATGAATTGGGCTTTCTCTTTCATGTCTTTGAAACATTCCATTTGATGTTTTGGAACCCAGCTTGAAACCCCTTGGCTTGACTTTTGGACTTGGTGTAGTTTCCATTGTTTTCTTGGAAGTTTAGAGACAAGGGTCGACCCCAAGGGTCGACCCCTAGTAGTAATTATTTTTTCACCAGGCGGGCTCTTTCTACACACCTGCAAGGGTCGACCCACTCACGCGAGGGTCGACCCCAAGGGTCGACCCCTGAGAGTCTTATTTTCTTACCCACACAGGAGGGTCACAAGGGTCGACCCCAAGGGTCGACCCATTGGTTCTAGCTCTTCAAACCTCCCACGAGGGTCGACCCCAAGGGTCGACCCTTTCCGGTCCGGGGCGGCGCCGTCAAATACGACCTTCGTGTAGGCACACCATAAGTCTTCTAAGTCCGGTCCAAATGCCCCAAATCACTCCAGGATATGTGGATCTGGTCCCTAGGCTGTCTCTTGACCATCCGAAACATATATAACATCTTGTTGGGTTGTAAACCCTAAGTGAATTCGGAGAGAGATCTGAAGTGTTATAGTTCCAACCTTTGTGAGTGCAGGTTCGAAGCAGCAGCTCAAGGGGCTTCTTCCACCTTGATCTGAATGTGATTGTGAAAATAAGAAGCTTGAATCAAGCCTCCAAACCATCCTCAACATGAAACTGCGTGGGAAATCAAGATTGCAACACCAATCGTGCGCCATTGCTCCAGTCTTCCTTCAAGATCAATCTTCCTCCTGCAGAAGGACCAAACTATATTCGGAAAAGCAGAAAGGGGGAGCTCCAACCACGATAAATCATTCTTCACTCCTTATTCTCAGAATCATTTAGTTTGAACTTGAGCATTTGTTTTAAAACTCGAATTAGATTCTTGTGTGTGGTGTTCGTGTTCGAAAACACGAACGTGTGTGTGTATGTGTGTGGCAGCCCAAATCGGGTGCTGTGTGTGTGTGTGTTTGTTATTTTACACAGCGTGTGTGTGTGGCTCACTTCATAGTGAAGTCTTAATCCTCACGTGTGAGGGGTGGACGTAGAGGACACATCAGTGTACCCGAACCACCTAAAAACTCCGTGTGTTACTTGTGGTTTGATTTTCCAGATTCATTGTCGAGTGGGCTTCACGGTGAGTTGAGCGTACACCACTTCCTTCATCAAACACCTACCCGTATGCACACGCATTCACAAGTGTGATCATGTTCGAGTGAGGCCAAGTGCTTGTGTGTTTAATTAACAAAGTTTACACTTGGAAGAAATTTTTAATTGGCCAATCAATTCACCCATCCCCTCTTGATTGCCATTGTTCGGGACTCAACAATTGGTATCAGAGCTTTGGTCTCTGTTTAACTCGACCACGCGATCGTAGAGCTAGATCTCTTTAGATGGCGAACAAGGGGATGATGCCCGAAGGGCATTCGATTCAAAGGCCTCCATTCTTTGATGGATCTAACTACCCATATTGGAAAAACAAGATGTATGTTTTCCTGCGAGCCCAGGATTATGATGTGTGGTGTGTCATAAGTAAGGGTCTATATGTCTTATCTGAGAAAGAGGATGAGTGGGATAAAGAAGACATAAAGAAGTGTTCAGCAAATTTTAAAGCTATGAATATAATTCTGTGTGTCATTCATCCTAACGAATACTCACGTATTTCTATGTGTTCTTCAGCGCAGGAGATGTGGGACAAGCTGCGGCTAATCTATGAAGGTACATCGGAAGTAAAGGAAACAAAGGCCAACTTGTTAGTCCGAGACTACGAGTTATTCATGATGAAGCCTGAAGAATCTATCTCAGATATGTTTGCAAGACTAACTGAGATAACCAACGGATTAAAGGGCCTTGGAAAAGAATACTCCAACAAAGATCTCGTCAGAAAAGTCCTAAGATCTTTGTCACCACAGTGGCATACAAAGGTGACTGTAATCGAGGATTCAAAGGATCTTAACACTTTGACTCTGGACGAGTTGATAGGTTCTTTGATGACCTATGAAATAAACATCAAAAGGGGTGAGGAGGATCACAAGAAAAAGAAGGTAGTCACACTATTGGCCTTGAAGGTGAACCCACAAGAATCAGAGGGTAGTGACAATGATTCCACCGGCAACACCGAAGATGAGGAGTTGGTTGCTATGATCACAAGAAGAGCAAGAAGATTCGTTAAAGGAACAAGGAAGTTCGGTGGCCAATTCAGAAAAGGACCAAGGAATCAAGGTCCTAACAGAGGTGAAAGTAGCAAGAAGGAAGAAGTTATTTGCTACGAATACAAAAAACCCAGTCATATGCGGGGTGAGTGCCCCGATTTGATGAAAAAGCTCAAGAAAGGAAAATTCAAGAAGCCGAAGGCCATGGTGGCCACATGGAGTGATGAAGACGAGGAAGAGTCCATGAATGAAGATGAACTGGATGAGCTGGTTCAGAACTTATGTTTCATGGCAAATGAAGACGACGCCAATGAGGTAAATTCTGAAACCGAATCTCTTACATGTGAACAATGGCAGATTGCCTATGAATCTTTGTATGAAAAATGTAAAAAATAGAAATCTGAAAAAGAAAATTGATCATTTTGTGCATGCTGCAAAGTCATGTGAGAACTGTCATGCTTTAAAATCTGAAACTGAAAAATTGGAACATGAAAATGAAATTCTTATGTCTAAAATTGAGTTGTTTGAAGAAGAGAGTTCATGCATGCGTGAGGACCAAGCCACTTTTACCAAAATGCATGAAGACTTAAAAAGAGATTTAGAACAAGAAAAGTTGGAAAGAAGTGCATGCATTCAAGCCAAAGAAATGGCTGAAAATAAGGTTTATTCATTAAAGTATGAAATCAATGAGTTGAAGGATGCTATTTCTATCCTTGAAAAAGGAAAAACATCACAATCAGGAACACACTCAACTCATTGGGCTCCCAGCAGTTCATCTCCATCCTCGTCAAAAACACATGTGCATAATTCATTCTTAAATGTAGGCAGGAGGAGAAACAGGGATAGAGCCATTACTTGTTTTTATTGTGGAAGGTTGGGCCATGACATGTATGAGTGCAGAATTCTGAAATTTGATGATGAAAGTTTTGCTGGAATGAGAAATAGATCATACACATCTCATGTCTCTAACCATCGTGGACCCAAGCTGGCTTGGGTACCAAAATCCGCATAAGTACTTGTGTTGTGTTTGCAAGTCTGCTTGAGAGCTCAAAGGAATAGATAGTACTTAGACAGGGGATGCCCTCGGCACATGATGGGAAACAAAGATTTGTTTGCGGACCTGCATGAAAAGAATGGTGGGACAGTAGCATTTGGTGGTAAGGACAAAGGCAAAATTGTCGGAGAAGGTAAGATAGGTAAGAATTGTTGAGTAGTGGATGGCGGATCTAGAGGGGAGGGGTGAATAGATCTGCCCCTCTTTTCGCAGAACACCCCTCTTTTTAGCTAGTTAAAAAGAATCGCAGTAGAATATAACTAGCTTAACGAAGGACACAATGATTTGCTTAGCAAGATGAACAAGTAATGTAGAAATTAAACCTAAGCATGCATCTAACACAAAGCAATCGCACAATCAAACCACAACACACGAGATTTTAAGGTGGTTCGGATTGAATCCCTAGTCCTACGTCCACCCCTCACCAAACCCGGTGAGGCTCCACTAGTGCCACGCACTGAACCGCAAATTGGAAAGACCTCCGATTACCTTCCTACTAACCACCGATAGGGACGTCAACACCGCAGATTGGAGAACTTTCGATTACCTTCCTACTGAACACCGGTAGGGATGATTCACAGTTACAATAGCTTGAACAAATTGAAAAAAGAACAAGATGAAAATGCTCAAACAAGATATGGAGATATGCTAGAATGAAATAGATCTTGTCTGAAATTACTGGTGCTTGAATCTGATTCCTCAATGGATGTAGATCACCAATAGAGGCTTCTATCTTCTTCACAAAGCTCTCTTTTTGATTCAACAACAATGGCTTCTTCTTCCTTGTGAGATAAGCTTCCTTGGATCCCCTTGAGTTGATGAAGAGGTTTATGGATGTATCTTTCATCACCTTTGAGAATCTTGATTGCTTCTAACTTCCTTGGAGGTTGCTTGCTTCAGATCTAAGCTTGAAACACCTTGGAATGGATGAAGAACTTCTGCATGAAGTATTGTTCACGGCTACAGTACCCCTTCTTCCAAGCACCTCCTCTAGCCTCTCTTGATCTTCTTTGATCCCTCTTGATCAACTAGGGTTTTCTAACCCTCTTGCATTGGTTTTATAGACTTTGAATGGTCCATAGACATCCCCCAGACCAGATCCACAAATCATGGGAGATTAGGTGACTTTTGATTAAACAAATCCATAGAGAATGGCTCTTCTCTAAGTGGAAAACAAAGTCAACATTGGTTGGCTCGGGGCTGGCGGTCGACCTGCAGAAGCTGGTGGTCGACCGCTACTGAGAAACCTTGTAGACGGATGGTCCCTAGAATTTTCGGTCGATCGCTATTGGGCTGGCGGTCGACCGCCACTGAGAAACGTGCAAGCAGTTGGCTGCTGGCAGGGGCGGTCGACCGCCCCTGGGCTGGCGGTCGACCGCCAGCTGGGCAGAACCCGGGTTACCCCGGTTCAGTCCATTAACCGTTTAGCTCTGTTGCTTAAGTCCTTTAGCAACCCGTTCTCATCTGTGGCATCAACCTTGACAGTCTTGAAGATTTCTATTGATTATATCGCTCCTATAATCAAAATTTTGTTCCGGGAACTCCGCCCCCGGAAACCCCCGCAAGGGGCGCTACCCCCTTGACCCCCGCGACCTGACCGCGCAGGTCGATCCCCGCGACCTAACCACGCAGGTCGATCCGCGTGCGAGGGCGCAATCATTGAGCTTTCACTTTTGCCATCTCCACTCCATTCCTTGTCCATTCATTGGCTTATCTGTCATGAATAAAACATCATGTATGTCAGTCATATGAGAGTAGAAAATAACAATGACTTATAGTGTTTAGCCATTATCAAAACCAAGAATATAAAATAACTCAAATGACCACAGGATGATGTCGAATGACTCAAATGACCACAGGGGCACAACAAGAATCAAAATCATGCCATTGAGAATGTCCTGCTAGTGAAAGGGTTGCATCATAATCTTCTAAGCATAAGTCAAATGTGTGACAAAGGATGCAAAGTGATTTTTGATTCTAACCACTACACTGTTGTAAATAAAAATACTCATGAGATAAAATTCATTGGTTTTAGGCATAACAATGTATATATGATGGATTTGGATGATGCCTCTCATGAGAACTTATGTTTGGTTGCAAGGAATAATGATGATGCTTGGCTTTAGCATCGCCGACTTGAGCATGCTAGTTTTAATGTTTTGCTAAAACTGTCTCGAAACGATTTGGTAGTTGGCTTGCCTAAGCTGAAGGTTATTGATGAAGGAGTATGTGGGGCGTGCAGCATGGGTAAGCAAACAAAGACATCATTCAAGTGTAAGAATGATGTAACCACATCAAGGCCCCTTGAGTTAATCCACATTGACCTTTTTGGACCAAGCAGAACACATAGCTTGGGTGGTAAACTGTATGGATTTGTAATTGTGGATGACTACTCAAGATTTTGCTGGGTATATTTCCTTTCCCATAAAAATGATGCCCTGATGGAGTTTGAAGCATTTTGCAGGGTAGTTCAAAATGAAAAGGGGTGCTGCATCAAAGCCATGCGAAGCGATCATGGTAGGGAATTTGATAATAATGAGTTCAGCAACTTTTGTAGGGCTCAAGGCTATATGCACGACTTCTCCGCACCAAGAACCCCTGAACAGAACGGAGTTGTTGAAAGGAAGAACAGGACACTGATTGAGATGGCAAGAACCATGCTAAATGAAAACAACTTGCCGCGGTACTTTTGGGCTGAAGTAGTGAACACTGTCTGCTACATAGTCAACCGTGCCATGGTAAGACCATTGTTTAAGAAAACCCCCTATGAGATGTACCGAGGTAAGAAGCCAAACATCCCTTATTTTAGACCTTTTGGCTCTGTTTGCTACATTCACAACAATGGTAAAGTAGACCTGGCACAATTTGATCCCAAAAGTGATAAAGGTATATTTCTTGGGTACTCTCTTAGCTCAAGAGCCTATCGAGTGTATAACTTGAGAACTCTTGTAGTTGAGGAAAGCCCCCATGTCATTGTTGATGAATCATCTTCCAAAAGCACTAATAAAAAATCTGTTTCGCAGGATGATGAATTGAATGACGGTGA
Organism: Amorphophallus konjac; assembly: GCA_022559845.1. NCBI lineage: Eukaryota > Viridiplantae > Streptophyta > Magnoliopsida > Alismatales > Araceae > Amorphophallus > Amorphophallus konjac. The sequence continues at coordinate 103,264,760 of CM040126.1, read as the reverse complement.
TATCGGGATGATGGAAGGAAAAACTGAAAAATAAGAAGTAAAAGAACCACAAGAAGATGATGCAAATCCGGAAGATCAGTTGGAACAGCAGTTACCAAGGCAATGGACATTTGCTAAGGACCATCCGCTGGAGAATGTGATGGGCAATGTTGATGAAGGAATAAGAACACGAGCCTCTTTCAGGGAAGTTGAAAATACGGATTACATAGCCTTACTTTCCCAGTTTAAACCTCACTCCATAGAAGAGGCCTTGAAAGATGAGTCATGGATCATGGCTATGCAAGAAGAACTACATCAATTCCAAAGGAACAAAGTGTGGTTCCTCGTGCCATGCCCTAGAAACCACTCAGTGATCAGAATAAAGTGGGTTTTTCGCAACAAAACAAACGATCAAGGAGTGGTAACTAGGAACAAGGGTAGGTTAGTAGCTAAAGGCTATAGCCAAGAGCTTGGGATTGACTTTGATGAGTCTTTTACTCCTGTAGCAAGACTCGAGACAGTGAGAGTTTTATTAGCATTTGCATGTTGCAACAATATTAAGCTGTTTCAAATGGATGTTAAGAGTGTATTTTTGAATGACTATATCTAGGAGGACGTGTATGTGGAGCAACCACCAGGGTTTTAAGACACAAAGAATCCAGACCACGTGTACAAGCTAGACAAAGCACTCTACGGTCTGAAACAAGCACCTCGAGCGTGGTATGAACGGTTAAGTGATTTTCTTGTTCAAAATGGATTCAAACGAGGTAATGTTGATCAAACTCCTTTTACAAAACTAGATGGTAAGGAAATCCTAATTGTTCAAGTGTATGTAGATGACATCATTTTTGGCTCCACTAAAGATGCCTTAAGCAAAGACTTTGCTAAATTGATGCAAAGTGAATTTGAAATGAGTCTTATGGGAGAACTAACATTCTTCTTGGGATTGCAGGTCATACAGACGATTGATGGTTTATTTATACACCAAAAGAAGTATGCTATGGAGCTGCTGAAGAAATTCAATTTGACATCAACCAAATCACAACCAACTCCCATGTCCACCTCAATAAAAATTGATCAAGATGAAACAGGTAAATCCGTGGACCAAAAACTTTTCAGAAGCATGATAGGTTCATTGTTGTACTTAACTGCTAGCCGGCCCGACATACAATTTGTTGTATGCTTATGTGCGAGATTTCAGTCCAATCCGAAAGAATCACACATGTCGGCCGTGAAACAGATTTTCATATATATTGTTGGTACAGTTAATTTGGGATTGTGGTTTCCGCGTAATTCGAGCTTTGCTTTGGTAGCTTATTCCGACGCCGATTATGCGGGCTGTAAAGTGGATCGAAAAAGTACCAGCGGGTATTGCCAGTTTCTTGGAGGATGCGTGGTCTCTTGGGCCTCCAAGAAATAAAACTTAGTGGCATTATCAACGGCCGAAGCCGAGTATGTGGATGTAGGTAGTTGTGTTGCCCATGTGTTATGGATCCAACAACAAATGATTGACTATGGCATTTCTTTCAAAAACACCTCAATTCTTTGTGATAATACTTTAGCCATAAATCTGTCTAAGAACCCTGTTCATCACTCTCGCACAAAGCATATTGAAATTAGACATCATTTTCTCAGGGATCATGTGAGCAAGGGTGATGTAGAAATCAGGTTCATTGAAATAGACCAACAAGTTGCCGACATTTTCACCAAACCTCTAAGTGAAGAGAAATTCACAACATTCAGGAGAGAATTAGGGGTTTGTAGGATAGATGAGTCTGAATCATGATCATCTACAATTATGTATATAAGTCTTTGCATTGCATGCATTTGCATTAGTAAGGTGCATAATTGAATTTTTCCTTGTCATGCATGTGCATTATGTTGCCTGAAAAACAAAAAATCAAACTTGTGTGAAAATCATGGTGTGTGTATTGCATTACTTCTATTAATAATTACACACACATTTATTGTTAGTTCTATGGCCGATATTACCTTGAATACACTCAAATGCAAACAAGGGAGCAAAAACCGTTCAAAATCTAAAATCCGGAGCATTGGATAAGAAACGTCAAGTATGATCTTCAATTTTCTTAAATAACTCCCCAATCGATTTCAACCCTTAAACAAATCAAATTTCCTTGATTCCAACATGAATTTATCATTGGGGACTAGAGTCGAACCTTTTTGATCTTCCATTACACTTCAGACACATCTTTTTGATGAAATACAAAGGAAGGGTCGACCCTCGCGGATCCGAATTCTGTCTAGGGCCGGGGTTATAGGGGTCGACCCATTGGGTCGACCCATTACGGTCGAGCGGCCTTAGCTGCGTCTGAACCGCCCTAAAAGAGGGTGGAAACCCTATGTTTCCCCCTTCCCATCTCATAAAACCCCTCATGCCCCCTTCTAACCCTAGCCACCATCTCTTGCAAGCCCACAAATTACTTCTTGGCACCAAAACGCTCCAAGCCCTAGCCACGGGTTCCTCCGGTGGCATCTCGTGGATTCCTCCTTGTTGCGATTCAAGGCATCGTTCTTGCTTCCCAATCCGTCTGAGGTATGTTCTTGGTGTGTGGAGGATCATTTATTCCATGTATTAGCCTTCCACTCTTGTTGAACCATCTAGATCTACAACCTCATCAAGCGGTTCCTTCGGTTTATGTTCTAGATGGCCCCAAGGAGGCGTCCTTCTCAAAGAGGAGAAGAATCAAGCTCGGCAAGAGAGCGTCGATCTAAACGGGCCACGCAAAGTGCTGCTCTTCGAGGAAACCCATCATCAAGCAAGGTTTTGGACAGAAAAGTGCTCCGTCCGAGGGCGGTCGACTTCGGTAATCTTAACCGCCATATCCCAAGTCTTGTGGATCTTATTTGCAGTCAACCAAATCTAGAAATCTTCATGTCCTCACATCGCCGTAGTTATCCGAACTTGGTGCATCAATTTTACAGTAGTTTGTCCATGTCGGGTGACACACCAATCACTGTGGTCAATGGGGCACAAATTATACTCTCCCCGTAGCTTTTAGGCGCAGCATTTAATTTATCTCCTGAAGGTTATGCGTTTGGCGATATTGTGGTTCCGGATGAAACAGTGTATCTATACATGACATTCGAAGAAAAAGGAGATAGATCACTTGCTGGTTTGAATGCCAACCATTTTCCTCCCATACGGCATATATTGCATAGAATGATCACTACTATTTTGCTACCGAGAGGAGGAGGCCATGATAAGGTTACTGAGATTCATATGTTTCTATTCTATTGCTTCTTGGGTGGCATTCCTATAAGTTTTCCCACACTTAGTTTGGACCACATTTGTTCAAGCATAAAGCACAAGAACGGGACATTACCATATGCCACCGCATTATCTGCTATTTTTGAGTACATGGAGATTGATCTCTCAAAAGAACCTTCCCAAACAATACGAGCTGCTGACATTTATTCAATTCACACTATATGTCACAACATGGGTTATGAACTAAGAGATGGCGAATTGGTTCGCCAGCTGAAACGTCATGCCCAAGTCGTCAGTTCTAAAGAGGATGACGATGATGATGATGGAGAGCCTGCTAGAGAGCAACACCCACATGTTCCTAATGAAGGGATGCCTTCCGAGGAGATTCAACTGCTCATGGATCGTTTGGATACCATTGATGATCGTTTAGATAGGTATGGGGAGACTATGGAAGCTATTGAAAAAGAATTGTCTGATCTGAAGCTATCTCACCAAGAATCCACTCAGTCATTCACTGATGCCCTGGCTCATCAAGCCCACATGTTTGAGGAAATTTTGGATTATGTTCGACGTCCACTGCATCCACCCACTACCGGATGATGACTAGATGGTTGCTGTAGTGCCCCAGAAATTATATAAGTTATTTCTAGATTATTTTTGTAATTTATAAGGGCTAAATAAATTTATAAAGGATTATTGAGTTTATTAGTCATTATAAGGCCCATTTGTGTTAATCAATTAACCTAATCCACTTAAACAAATCAAAAGGGTTTAAAGACTAGGCCCATTTAATTTGGCCCATATTCTAGAAGGTTATTTACGGATTTTAAAGGATAAACACCACTTAATAGGATAACTAGATGAAAAATAAATAAAAGAGTTTTATTAAAATTAAAATTCTGAATGCGTCGAATGTAACGGTCCATCGGGCGACTGCCACAGCCTTGTGACGCGTATACCCTAGACCGTCACAGCCTGCAAGTTCCGTAAGTAAGAGAATGTATAAAAAGATTAGAACTTGATGATCCTATCCATAAGAGACCTAATTAGAATGACATGTAAAATCACTAGGGACTCTTAGAAATCAGGTTTTAGCAGAATAAGGATAGATACAAATTATATAAATAATTATATAGGATAATTAGCAAAAGAGTTTAATTAATGTTGAACTATGGGAACATTGAATGTAACGGTCTATCGTGAGACCGTCACATGCTTGTAACGCAGGGGTCTACAACCGTTACACCCTGATAGTTCCGTGAAGGAAAGAACGAGTAGAAAGATCATAACCTTGAGATCTTATCCACTAGGGATAGACTTGGGAGAGTTAATAACACTACTAAGGACTCTTAGGGATTAGATTCTGGCAGATTAAGGACTCTAGAATCGATCTAATCCTCAAAACCTAGCTAGAACTCTATAAATATGACCTAGTTCTGAACTACGCGACCCTTACTTTTACTCGCCTGAAATCAAGGTAAGGAGTCATAATCTTAGGTAAGTTCTTTAGAGGAATTTGTTTACAATACTTTAGACTAACTCCTCTCCAAATTTCAGTCTTTAGGTCAAGAGGTCGTGGAGTTAGAGCCCAAGGAAGTTGCTGAAAAGTCACAGGAAGAGGAGAGCTAGGGCATGTTTTTTAAACCCTAAATTGGAAGTTCAAAGCCAAGTTAAGAGGTAGGTTATCTCATGAACGGCAAAAACCTCTTGATAGGACTAAAAGCCCTCTGGTTGGATTGGATTTTATGCATTATAGATCATCTATTTCATGTTTTACTAGCTCCATGCATTTCATGCATCTCTTAGCCTTAAATAGAAATAAAAGATGTTATCTTGTCTATTCACTGAAACCCATGCATGTAGATAGCCTATAATTTGTTATCATATCTAGGATAGACATGGTATTTGATTTACAGACATGATGTGTGTTGATCTCTTAGGTTTCATATCAGTTTCTGTCAGCAGACGCTCTGACGCATCTTAGTAGGACCGTCACACTCAAGTAACGGGCTTACGATGAACCGTCACAGTCTCTGCTGTCTATTGCTTAATCCGTTGTCTCTAACGCACCAGGACAGGAGCGTTACATTACTGTAACGGCCCCTCGATAGACCATCACAATCATTGTGACGCTCTCCTGTTAGACCGTTAGACTCTGTGTTCTGTCAGCTCATGACAGAATAGTTACCAATTAAGTTTACTTATAATTAACCCTAGATAGCTAAGTTTTAACCTGTTATGTGACTCTTAAGTTATCTAATTGTTCATGATAGGTATTGCATGTTATTTTAAGTTATGCTAGTTTCATGTACCAAAAGTTCTATAGTTTTGTATTATAAATCATGATTTCTAAATGTTGTATTGACGGAGTTTATCTTGGCTTCACAACGATTATACATTCTCTCTTTATCAATAGAGTCGTTTCTATAAGTACATGGCACATATTCCGGTATGTTGTCCATTAGTTCACTTTGCACTATAGGAACATTATTCTTGGACTTTAGGACCTCTTTATTGGATATTCCTTCCAATAGACTAGGAAATCTTGTTTCAAGGCCTCCGTAATTCGCCGCGAGCCTGGGATTCCCACTAGGACGCCGAGTTGGTTGTACCATTAAAGCCCATTGATTAGACTACACTATCGATATTTTATGATTATCAGTAATGTAACGGCTCTGTGTTGGACCGTCAGGCACATGTAACGGCCCAATATAAGATCGTCACATTCATCTGAGTTTGAATTCTTGATTCGGGGTTCAGACTAATGTAACGGCCTAATCCTGGACCGTCACATAATGTAACGGCCCAATGCATGACCGTCACCTTTCTTTGAGTCTATTTTTTGTTCTGGACTCGGATCATTGTAACGGCCCACTATTGGAGCGTTACATGATGTAACGGCCCAGTAAACGACCGTCACATTGCTTAAGTATTTAACCCAAGGTTTGACTCAAGGGTTGATATTCCAAAGGTTCTAGATGGACTAATGATAGTCTAGAACTTATAATATTGATCAAGAAACTTAATATAATGATTGAAAAGAGAAAAGAATGTACCGTTATGCTGTCGATTTATTTCCGTGAGCATGACATTGTTTAAGTCTTTTTCTTGATCTCTCATACTCTAAATTGAAGCATTCATTCATTGATTGTTGTTATCATGAGTTATTGAACTTATTACATTCTTGGCCATACTTTATTGTTACACTCATGGAAGTAGCTTGATTTATACATGAAGATGCAGTTCGGGCGCTGATTGTGTCCGAGGGCTCTATGCTAGTCCCCACGGCTGATTGCTGGAAACATACTATTTTACAAACCATGGGGTATGATGCTACTGGCGTCGCATTGCGCTGGGAGTACTTTCTTTATAAATAAGTGAAATCCATGAGCACTCGTGAAAATCTAGTGAATTGCTACATGATTGACATTCTCGTGCGTAACCTTTATGGTTATGAAAGTGAAAGTGAAAGTGCATTCTCGTTACATTCTTGTTCATGAAAGGCCAAATATCATGTTCTTGTTACATTTTTGCTACTTCATTCTTGTTCACTCTATCTTACATGATTATCATGTTACTTTGGTTTAATCGCATGATATTCGCATTCGCATGATTTTGCCTTACTTCTTTAGAGCTAAATTATTAATTACTTTAATAGTGCCTTCATGTTGATGCGAAGATACCTACTGGGCAAGTGTGCTCATTACCAATTTCCAATGTTTTTTCAGGAAATGAAAGTGAGTCTGATTCCGATTCAGAATGTTCAAATAGCGGATCCGAGAGTGAATAAAGATGAGCGAAGACTTAGGAAGTCTATATTGTTTAGATGGAGTCAATGTAATTTTCCTATTTATTGAGTCTAGTAGAGTGAAAGATGGTGAAAAAGTTATTGTATTTTGAATATTTGATTGATAATGGAATGAAGTTGGATTTTTAGTAAATATTGTGCAATTGCATTCATTTTGTGTGATTGTCTTGCGCTCTGATCGTTCGTGCTTGCAAGAGACTTACCATACCGGCTGTTCGCACTCCCCGAGTTAGTCTTTGGCTGTAATAAAGGCTCGGGGCGTGACAGTTAAGTTGGTATCAGAGCCTAAGTCTTAGGACTTAGGGAAAAAGAGTCATGTCATAGGAAAAGTGCAAGGTTTAAGGACCCCTACCTATGAACAAAGGAAGGAATTTCCATACCCATGTGAGAATTGGGTAGAGCCCGGGATAAGATAATTAATTAGTTTTAAGATTGATTTTCTTCCAATTCTACGAGAAATAACAAGTTGTTATTTTTTCTCAGGTACCTTATCTTACAAATAGCTCATCGTGTAGATTGGGATGGCATGCAACAAACAGTTGTCGGCCTTACTCAGGCATTACAAACCATAGCGCAAGGTGGCGCAGGAGCACGGGCTGGCGATCTACATCGTAATTTCCGGAGTTTAAACCCTCCGCGTTTCTACAGTTCCTCCAACCCGGATGAAGCAGAAAATTGGATCGATGAAATGAATCATATCTTTGATGTCATTCAATGCACCGATCAGGAGAAGGTGCGTCTGGCAACGTTTCAACTTAATAAGGATGCCCGTACTTGGTGGAAGTCGGTTCCAGCACCTCCGGCCAATGCACCTCATACGTGGGATGGTTTTCTCACTTTATTTCGTTCCAAGTATTTCTCCGAGCATGTAAAGGAAAGGAAGGCTATGGAGTTTGCCGCTCTTCGGCAAGGAATGATGACGGTTGCCGAATATGAACTGCAATTTTCAAGATTAGCACCTTACGCACCGCATCTAATCAGTACCGATCTACTCAAGGCAAATCGGTTTATGGACGGGTTACGACTCGGCTTTATTCAGTAGCTCGGGACCCAAAACATCTGTACATATGCGGAGATGGTTCAGCGAGCATATTTATGTGAAAGGACCTTAGAGAAGGTTGAGAAGTTGAAAGGGAAAGGAGAAGAATCAAGCCGACGATCGGATCGGCGTTATAAAAAAGAGAAATTTAGTATCACGGAACCCTATCAAAGCTGTGATAGTAAGAAAAGATCTAGGAATGGGAATGGTGGAAGTTATCATAAGCAAAAGAAAGTCAAGGAGGAGAAGGAGCAGGTCGCCACGGCTTGCACATTTTGTGAGAAATTCAGTCATTCGACTGAGGAGTGTTGGAAGCGCCTTGGCGCTTGTTTACGTTGTGGAAGCAGGGAGCATCGCATGCCGGATTGCCCCCTTATGAAGGACCAGTCATCTAGTAATGGATGTAGGAGGCAGGCTCGCCTCAATGCCGTTCTGGAAGAAGAGGAAGCGCCCAGGGATGATGGGCTTATGAAAGGTACTCTTCAAATTTGTTCTCATCCTGCATTTGTGCTATTTGATACTGGTGCCTCTCATTCTTTTATCTTCACTACTTTTGTAAAAACATTGTCAATTACATCAGTTCCCTTACCTTCAGATCTCGCTATTTCCACACCCTTAGGTTCTGGAACTAAGCTTACCAACTATTATCCTGATAGCGAAGTGATAGTAGAAGGTCACAATCCCCCCGCAAACTTAGTATGCCTTGACATGAAAGATTATGATGCCATTTTAGGGGTAGATTGGCTTGTAGACCACGCTGCTTATATCAATTGTCGAAATAGGATTATATCTTTTCGAAAACCCGATCTTCCAAGATTCTCTTTTCTTGGCATCAAATACAAGAAACACCCCACTATCATATCCTCACTTCACGCTTGCAAGCTCATCTCGCGAGGATGTGAAGCTTTTCTTGCTTCCGTCATTATTACAGAGTCCAAGGAGATTATCATAGCAGACATCCCTATTGTAAATGAGTTCCCAGACGTGTTTCCATCTGAACTACCTAGTTTACCTCCAGAGAGGGAAGTGAACTTCACTATTGAACTCATTCCAGGAGCAGCACATGTTTCTATAGCCCCTTACAGGATGTCCCCCACAGAACTTAAAGAACTAAAGAAGCAGTTGCAGGAACTTCTGGATAAGGGCTTCATTAGACCTAGCACATCCCCTTGGGGTGCGCCGGTTCTATTTGTCAAGAAGAAGGATGGTTCTCTCAGGCTATGCATCGATTACCAACGACTGAATCAGCTTACAATTAAAAATAAGTATATGTTGCCGCGTATTGATGAGCTCTTCGATCAGCTTTCAGGAGCAGAATATTTCTCTAAGATTGACTTCAGATCAAGTTATCATCAGCTTAGAATTAAAGAAGAAGACATTTATAAATCGGCTTTTCGAAGTCGTTATGGCCACTATGAATTCGTGGTAATGCCGTTTGGATTAACTAATGCCCCAGTAGCATTCATGCAACTTATGAACAATCTCTTCCAGCCATATCTGGACCAGTTCATCGTCATCTTCATTGATGATATCTTAATATATTCCAAGACAAAGGAAGAATACGAACAACATTTGAAAATAGCTTTACAAACACTTAGAGAACACAAGCTTTATGTCAAACTCAATAAGTGTGAATTCTGGCTCAAGGAAGTCTCATTCCTAGGCCACATTATTTCAAAAGAAGGTATTGTTGTGGATCCCTCTAAGGTAGAAGCTGTAAAGAATTGGAGTCGGCCTACGACTGTGTCTGAAGTAAGGAGCTTTCTGGGTCTAGCTGGTTATTATAGAAGATTCATTAAGGACTTCTCAAAGATAGCAGTTCCTTTAACTAGACTTACAAGAAAAGAAAATCTTTTTGTCTGGTCAGAGGAATGTGAGAAGAATTTCCAAACTCTTAAGAATCATCTTACAACAGCCCATGTTTTGTCACTACCAATGGAGGGTGGTGGATTCGAAGTGTATACGGATGCGTCTGGCATTGGATTAGGATGCGTTCTCATGCAGAATGGAAAAGTAATCTGTTATTCTTCAATACAATTGAAACGTCACGAGGAAAACTATCACGTACATGACCTGGAATTAGCAGCGGTTATTTTCGCCTTGAAAATTTGGCATCATTATCTTTATGGAGAAAGGTTCACGGTCTACTCGGACCACAAAAGCCTGAAATATTTATTCTTTCAAAAGGAGCTTAACATGAGGCAGAGGAGGTGGTTAAAATACCCCAAGGACTTTGATTTTGTTATTCAATATCATCCTGGCAAGGCTAATGCTGTAGCAGATGCACTCAGCAGAAAACTAATAGGTATGCTATCAAGTCTTATGATAAGCGTAACTAACCTTGTTCCTCAATTTGCTCAGTTGAACTTAGATATTGACATAAAAGAAGAAGATTGTTTCATAGCTAATATCCGAGCTCAACCTACATTGATAGAAGATCTGGTCAAGCTGCAAAATGATGATCCTATATTACTGGAAATTAAAGCCAATATGGAACAAAGGCCGGATTTTTCTATTTCCAATGACGGAAGATTGTTATTTAAGGGCCGAATATGTGTACCAGGTCATGAGGCTACGAAGAAACTAATCCTAGATGAAGCGCATAATTCCAAATACACAATTCATCCAGGAGGAACAAAGATGTATCAAGATCTCAAAAGAAATTTCTGGTGGCCCAATATGAAGAGAGAAATAGCTGATTTCGTGTCTTGCTGTCTCACTTGCCAATAAGTAAAAGCAGAGCATTTAGACCCGCAGGTAAACTACACCCCTTAACAATTCCCGAATGGAAGTGAGAGAGTATATGGATGGACTTTATTATGGCTTTACCTAAGACCAGGGGAGGACATGATGGAATATGGGTAATTATAGACCGATTGACTAAATCCGCACATTTTATACCAATCAAAAGTCGATGGTCTGTGGACATTCTATAAGCATTATACACAAGAGAGATTGTCAAATTACATGGTGTTTCAGTCACTATTGTATCAGATAGAGATCCCCGATTTACATCACAATTCTGGAAGGGCCTACAACATTCACTGGGGACTAGATTGAATTTTAGCACAGCCTTTCATCCACAAACTGATGGTCAGATGGAAAGAACAAATCAGGTAGTAGAGGATATGCTCAGGGCTTGTGTTATTGACTTTGGAGGTAGTTGGCATGATCACTTACCTCTAGTAGAGTTTGCTTATAACAATAGCTATCAGGCAAGCATACAAATAGCACCTTTTGAAGCATTATATGGAAAAAGCTGTCGATCACCAATATGTTAGAGTGAAATGGGGGAAAGACAATTCTTAGGCCCTGATATTATCAGAGATTCTACAGAGAAAATAAATCTCATTCAGGAAAGAATGAAGATGATGCAAGATAGGCAAAAATCTTATGCCGACAATCGAAGACGTGACTTGGAGTTTCAGGTAGGAGATCATGTATATTTGAAGGTTTCTCTAGGTCGTGATATTCGAAGATTTGGCATTAAAGGAAAGCTAACTCCAAGATTCATTGACCCGTTTGAAATTCTTGAAAGGGTCGGTGAAGTAGCTTACAAGCTGGCTTTACCTCCACAATTAGTAAGAGTTCATGACGTATTTCACGTCTCCATGCTAAAGAAGTATGTATATGATCCTGACCACATTATCACTTATGACAATCTGGAGATTCAGAAGGACTTGACATACGAACAAACACCAATAAAGATTCTGGAACGAGAAGTGCGTCAACTAAGAAATAAGGTTATCCCTATGGTCAAATTTCAATGTAAGAAAATATGGCCATATAAAGCAACATGGGAAACCGAAGCAGCCATGAGAAAAATATTTCCAGAATTATTTAACTGTAAGTACACTCTCCACAATCCATGTATTGAATTTGGGGACCAAATTCTTCTAAGTGGGGGAGGGTGTAGTGCCCCAGAAATTATATAAGTTATTTCTAGATTATTTTATAATTTATTGCAATTTATAAGGGCTAAATAAATTTATAAAAGGATTATTGAGTTTATTAGTCATTATAAGGCCCAATTGTGTTAATCAATTAACCTAATCCACTTAAACAAATCAAAAGGGTTTAAAGACCAGGCCCATTTAATTTGGCCCATATTCTAGAAGGTTATTTACGGATTTTAAAGGATAAACACCACTTAATAGGATAACTAGATGAAAATAAATAAAAGAGTTTTATTAAAATTAAAATTCTGAATGCGTCGAATGTAACGGTCCATCGGGCGACCGCCACAGCCTTGTGACGCGTATACCCTAGACCGTCACAGCCTGTAAGTTCTGTAAGTAAGAGAATGTATAAAAAGATTAGAACTTGATGATCCTATCCATAAGAGACCTAATTAGAATGACATGTAAAATCACTAGGGACTCTTAGAAATCAGGTTATAGCAGAATAAGGATAGATACATATTATATAAATAATTATATAGGATAATTAGCAAAAGAGTTTGATTAATGTTGAACTATGGGAACATTGAATGTAACGGTCTATCGTGAGACCGTCACATGCTTGTAACGCAGGGGTCTACAACCGTTACACCCTGATAGTTCCGTGAAGGAAAGAACGAGTAGAAAGATCAGAACCTTGAGATCTTATCCACTAGGGATCGACTTGGGAGAGTTAATAACACTACTAAGGACTCTTAGGGATTAGATTCTGGCAGATTAAGGACTCTAGAATCGATCTAATCCTCAAAACCTAGCTAGAACTCTATAAATATGACCTAGTTCTGAACTGCGCGACCCTTACTTTTACTCGTGTGAAATCAAGGTAAGGAGTCATAATCTCATGTAAGTTCTTTAGAGGAATTTGTTTACAATACTTTAGAATAACTCCTCTCCAAATTTCACGTCTTTAGGTCAATAGGTCGTGGAGTTAGAGCCCAAGGAAGTTGCTGAAAAGTCACAGGAAGAGGAGAGCTAGGGCACGTTTTTCAAACCCTAAATTGGAAGTTCAAAGCCAAGTTAAGAGGTAGGTTATCTCATGAATGGCAAAAACCTCTTGATAGGACTAAAAGCCTCTGGTTGGATTGGATTTTATGCATTATAGATCATCTATTTCATGTTTACTAGCTCCATGCATTTCACGCATCTCTTAGCCTTAAATAGAAATAAAAGATGTTATCTTGTCTATTCACTGAAACCCATGCATGTAGATAGCCTATACTTTGTTATCATGCCTAGGATAGACATGGTATTTGATTTACAGACATGATGTGTGTTGATCTCTTAGGTTTCATATCAGTTTCTGTCAGCAGACGCTCTGACGCATCTTAGTTGGACCGTCACACTCAAGTAACGGGCTTACGATGAACCGTCACAGTCTCTGTTGTCTATTGCTTACTCCGTTGTCTCTAACGCACCAGGACAGGAGCGTTACATTACTGTAACGGCCCCTCGATAGACCGTCACAATCATTGTGATGCTCTCCTGTTAGACCGTTAGACTCTGTGTTTTGTCAGCTCATGACAGAATAGTTACCAATTAAGTTTACTTATAATTAACCCTAGATAGCTAAGTTTTAACCTGTTATGTGACTCTTAAGTTATCTAATTGTTCATGGTAGGTATTGCATGTTATTTTAAGTTATGCTAGTTTCATGTACCAAAAGTTCTATAGTTTTGTATTATAAATCATGATTTCTAAATGTTGTATTGACGGAGTTTATCTTGGATTCACAACGATTATACATTCTCTCTTTATCAATAGAGTCGTTTCTATAAGTACATGGCACATATTCCGGTATGTTGTCCATTAGTTCACTTTGCACTATAGGAACATTATTCTCGGACTTGAGGACCTCTCTATTGGATATTCCTTTCAATGGATTAGAAAATCTTGTTTCAAGGCCTCCGTAATTCTCCGCGAGCCTGGGATTCCCACTAGGACGCTGAGTTAGTTGTACCATTAAAGCCCATTGATTAGACTACACTATCGATGTTTTCTGATTATCAGTAATGTAACGGCTCTGTGTTGGACCGTCAGGCACATGTAACGGCCCAATATAAGACAGTCACATTCATCTGAGTTTGAATTCTTGATTCAGGGTTCATACTAATGTAACGGCCTAATCCTGGACCGTCACATAATGTAACGGCCCAATGCATGACCGTCACCTTTCTCTGAGTCTATTTTTTGTTCTGGACTCGGATCATTGTAACGGCCCACTACTGGAGCGTTACATGATGTAACGGCCCAGTAAACGATCGTCACATTGCTTAAGTATTTAACCCAAGGTTTGACCCAAGGGTTGATATTCCAAAGGTTCTAGATGGACTAATGATAGTCTAGAACTTATAATATTGATCAAGAAACTTAATATAATGATTGGAAAGAGAAAAGAATGTACCGTTATGCTGTCGATTTATTTCTGTGAGCATGACATTGTTTAAGTCTTTTTCTTGATCTCTCATACTCTAAATTGAAGCATTCATTCATTGATTATTGTTATCATGAGTTATTGAACTTATTACATTCTTGGCCATACTTTATTGTTACACTCATGGAAGTAGCTTGATTTATACGTGAAGATGCAGTTCGGGCGCTGATTGTGTCTGAGGGCTCTATGCTAGTCCCCACGGCTGATTGCTGGAAACATACTATTTTATAAACCATGGGGTATGATGCTACTGGCGTCGCATTGCGCTGTGAGTACTTTCTTTATAAATAAGTGAAATCTATGAGCACTCGTGAAAATCTAGTGAATTGCTACATGATTGACATTCTCGTGCATAACCTTTATGGTTATGAAAGTGAAAGTGAAAGTGCATTCTCGTTACATTCTTGTTCATGAAAGGCCAAATATCATGTTCTTGTTATATTTTTGCTAGTTCATTCTTGTTCACTCTATCTTACATGATTATCGTGTTACTTTGATTTAATCGCATGATATTCGCATTCGCATGATTTTGCCTTACTTCTTTAGAGTTAAATTAGTAATTACTTTAATAGTTCCTTCATGTTGATGCGAAGATACCTACTGGGCAAGTGTGCTCATTATCTATTTTCAATGTTTTTTCAGGAAATGAAAGTGAGTCTGATTCGGATTCAGAATGTTCAAATAGCGGATCCGAGAGTGAATAAAGATGAGCGAAGACTTAGGAAGTCTATATTGTTTAGATGGAGTCAATGTAATTTTCCTATTTATTGAGTCTAGTAGAGTGAAAGATGGTGAAAAAGTTATTGTATTTTGAATATTTGATTGATAATGGAATGAAGTTGGATTTTTAGTAAATATTGTGCAATTGCATTCATTTTGTGTGATTGTCTTGCGCTCTGATCGTTCTTGCTTGCAAGAGGCTTACCATGCCGGCTGTTCGCGCTCCCCGAGTTAGTCTTCCGCTGTGATAAAAGCTTGGGGCGTGACAGTTGCACTCCCGCGGAATGGCACACTTCTTATCCCACATTCCCCCCTCCTTTTTGATGATGCCAAAGGGGGAGAAATTTTATACTATATGTGTGCCTGGCAATCGACTATTTTACTACTTTATGTGTGTTGTGTGCTTGCATGCATGTGTGATTTTAACATATTTCTGTTCATTAGCAATGTTGCATTTAAGTTGTGTTGCATTTCAGTTGCATCTCATGCATTGCATCTTGTAATTTGCCTTTGAACTCAGACCTTGTTCCCTTTAAATTATATTATCGACAGAAATGTTTGGAATATGCCTTTTGTGGTCAATCTCACATGTTTGGATCGGTATGGTTCATGCTATGATGTTTCATGAATGATTCATGTGAAGTATGAAAGTTTTATTCTTGATATGGAGGTTGAAGGTTGAATTCCATATGAATGCTAAATCATTTTTGAAGTCATATGTTGATGCAAGGCATATAGTATTTTGTCATCATCAAAAAGGGGGAGATTGTTGAACCCCCTACTTGAATGAATGTCTGAATATGATAGGTTTTGATGATAACCAAACACTATATGTATATATATATATATATATATATTATCTTTGAAGTGTTCTAGCATAAAGAGTCTTGAAAAGCTCAACATCCTATTGAGGTCTTGGAGGTAAGAAGGTTAAAGAACAACCTCAACGGATAAGCCTCTTGAACTCAAATTGCAAGGCTACATCTAATTCACAAGTTGTGTCTTTACAGGGCAAGGAACGTGCCTAAGTGCTTAAGGAACTCAAGGACGGTCGGTGAGATCAACTTCAACTTATTGGCCCTTGATCTTGTGGTTTGAAGTTCATTATTTTTCATCTCAAGGGTTAAAATTGGTTTGGGTCTTATCTAAGCCTAAATGAATTGGGTTTTCTCTTTCATGTCTTTGAAACATTCCATTTGATGTTTTGGAACCCAGCTTGAAACCCCTTGGCTTGACTTTTGGACTTGGTGTAGTTTCCATTGTTTTCTTGGAAGTTCAGGGACAAGGGTCGACCCCAAGGGTCGACCCCTGGTAGTAATTATTTTTTCACCCTACGGGATCTTTCTACACACCTGCAAGAAACGACCCCAAGGGTCGACCCACTCACGCGAGGGTCGACCCCAAGGGTCGACCCCTAAGAGTCTTATTTTCTTACCCGCACGGGAGGGTCACGAGGGTTGACCCCAAGGGTCGACCCATTGGTTCTCGCTCTTCAAAACTCCCACGAGGGTCAACCAAGGGTCAACCCTTTCCGGTCCGGGGCGACTCCGTCAAATACGACCTTCGTGTAGGCGTGCCATAAGTATTCTAATTAAGTCCGGTCCAAATGCCCCAAATCACTCCAGGATATGTGGATCTGGTCCCTAGGCTTTCTCTTGACCATCCTAAACATATATAACATCTTGTTGGGTTGTAAACCCTAAGTGAATTCGGAGAGAGATCTGAAGTGTTATAGTTCTAACCTTTGTGAGTGCAGGTTCGAAGCAGCAGCTCAAGGGGCTTCTTCCACCTTGATCTGAACGTGATTGTGAAAAGAAGAAGCTTGAATCAAGCCTCCAAAGGGGGTGAGCAATACATGCAAGGCTTCCTTCGACAGATAAGGTGAAAAACCTGAGAAAAAGGAAAACAAGTCTTGGCTCCTTACTTGGAGCAAGCCCAGTAATCCCTGTGGCATCATCTGCCGGGGTCGGGGAGGGCAACCGCTCCTCCGCCTCGACAGCATCACTCGTTGGGGTCGGAGAGGGCAGTGACTCCTCCACCATCCGGTCATCCCCAGCAAGCACGGATGGGACAGGGGGCTCCTCCTGTCCGCCCTCGTCAAGAGCCGGCGTGTGCCCCTCTCCAGACTCTGATGATGCGGGCAACCCAAGAACGTCAGCACTCTGCCATAAAGAGCAAACAAATAACAAATGGGGACGGGAAGAACCACCATATACCTCCAGAAGTGGTCCCCGTCGGAACCTCCCTA
The DNA here is from genome assembly GCA_022559845.1 of Amorphophallus konjac. NCBI lineage: Eukaryota > Viridiplantae > Streptophyta > Magnoliopsida > Alismatales > Araceae > Amorphophallus > Amorphophallus konjac. Next base: position 103,247,344 of record CM040126.1, on the reverse strand, counting down.
CTAGCAGAGACCCCGGAGGACGAGGAGCTCGAGCTCGAACTCTCCTCTGTCTCCATCTCCAATCTGCCGTCATCTGGAGAGCTCGACGAAGTCCCCCTACGAAGTCTCGGAGGTGGCCGAACCAAAAGCTCCTGCAGGTCAACAAAGCAAACGAGGTCACCACATGACCCAGCTTTATATAAGGGCGGCTCTCTAGCTAAGAGTTGCGAACAGGAAACTCACCAGCCGGAGCACTCCCCTCCGAAACCTTTTCAATGTCGACGATTTCCTCGTCACCCTCAACGGGAGCCACTCCCGCGGGCCCCTCTTCTACCACCTCAGCCCTGTCACGGGGTAGCTCACCCTCTTCTAGAGGCGAAGGAGCACATGTAAACAATGCCAACAGGATCTCAGCACTAGAAGACAATCAACACAAAGGGCTTAACAGAAATGATTAAGTCCCCGCTACATACCTGAGGGTCCCATGCTCGAAGACCCGAACAATCCCACAGTGCAGGCCGACACTACGGCTGGCAGGGAAACATGCTCCACCCCTGCCAACAGCTGTGGTAACAGGCTAGACGCTTCTTCAGCCGCGGACGGCATTGAAGCACTCCTCCCTTCAGGCTCCCCCTCAAAGGAGGGAAGGGACACTGATGGGCTAGTACGGACTAACTCCTAAATCATCTCCAGAGTGGTGGCTGGATCCTCACCTGGCAAGTAACAGTGTAAAACCAGTCAGTGTTTGCGACCCAACAATTGTATAATGCGAGGGCAATCCCCTCCGTAGCGGTTCAATACTTACCCGAGCCATCCTGGGTCACTGTGGGCTCCCGCCCATCAATAGATGGGGGCTCCTCGCCTCGCATCTCAGAGAGAGTTACGGTCTCTGATGCCCCGGCCACCTCTGCACGACACCAGCAACTATGTCAACTTCCAGAATCAAGTACAACCATAAATACAACATGCTCGGTCTCAGAATTATTTACCTGGCTGGGCATCCTTTGAAACCTTCCCTGACTCAAAATCGGGAAAGGTCTCAACATTGGGTGCAATTTCATCCATTAGATGAAGGAGCCCCTCCATATCTATCTCGCAATCGACCCCGTCATCAGGTGGTGGGTCGATCTTCTGAGGTGGCGAGAAAGTCGCGTCAGCCCCGGCTGTGAGCGACGTCACGCGGTTCGGAGTAGAGCGATGGTGCGGGGGAGAGGATGCGGAGAGCGCGCGGGCTCCTCTTTTTTTGTTTGTTTTGCTGTTTGCTGCAACACAGAGATGAGAGAAGAGAGAGAAGGGGCCACCACGGGAGATTGCTCCGGCGGGGCGAGCGGGACAAGTATAATATAGCAAGATATGGGATTCAAACGGCCATAGCGGGAAGTGACTCGCCGCGACCTCGGGGGGACGGGAATGGTGCAGAAATTAAATAACAAGAATTGAAACGGCCATTGGGGAAGTGACTCGCCGCGGCCTCGAGAATATGAGCAGAATATAGCAGAATATAAAAGAGAATATAAGAACAGAGATTTAAACGGCCATTGGGGAAGTGACTCGCCGCGGCCTCGAGAATATGAGCAGAATATAACAGAATATAGAGAGGTATAAGAACGGAAATTTAAACGGCCATTGGGGAAGTGACTCGCCGCGGCCTCGATGATATGAGCAGAATATAACAGAATATAGAGAGAATGTAAGAACGGAAATTTAAACGGCCATTGGGGAAGTGACTCGCCGCGGCCTCGATGATATGAGCAGAATATAACAGGATATAAAGAGAATATGAGAACAGAAATTTAAACGGCCATTGGGGAAGTGACTCGCCGCGGCCTCGATGATATGAACGAAATATAACAGGATATAAAGAGAATATGAGAACAGAAATTTAAACGGCCATTGGGGAAGTGACTCGCCGCGGCCTCGATGAAAAGATGTGATCGCCAGGGGCCGAAAGACCCCAAAATAAGAAAGTGATCGCGCCTACCTCAAGAGCGGGAGATGGCGGGTTGCTTCTTCCTCTCCTTCCGGCCGGCCGACGGAGAGGGCTTTCCTCGGCTACCCTTGCAAAACAACGACAAACAAATGACAAGTGGCTTAGAAAGATGAATGTGTAGTATTCATATCCTTGCAATAAAAATGACGAAATAACGGGAAGACACACACCTGGTTGGTGTTATCTTTTAAACCCCTCTCGGACTCGAGTAGGAGGAAAATGAGATGATGGATGCGAGATGATGAATGCAAAGAACTACGAAGAAAAGGAAAGAGTTGGCTTATTGGATGTGCCGGTGGTGAAATTCGGCGGAGCTCCGGCAGCGTGGGGACGACGTAGAAGCGCGGTGGATGAAGACGACCTTCCTCTCGCGAGCGTGGGCACCCGAGAAGCCGGCAGAACCTCCACCTACAAAAGACCCCACGGGTTAGAAAAATGACTCCGTAGCCTCTGGGCTCCGGCAGCCTATCGGATCACTGCTTAGCTCCCTAGAACTGAGGGGGTGGGCCTCTATTTATAGAGCTCCGGAAGGTGGAGGCGTCCAGGACCCTGGACACCTCCATCAGGGCCGAAATAATATTTTATTCTATTTTTATTGATTTTTTTAGAATACTTTTATGGGGGCGTCCAGGGTCCCGGACGCCTCTAACAGGTCCACCGAAAACCGACGACGGCCGCACGCGGTTTGGCACAACGCGTGGTTTTGTGAGCGGCGCCTCGTGATTCAGAAATGGGCGCGTCCAGTCAGCTGGACGTCTCTAAATTTGGCTTTTTTCACACACGACAAACCGTCGTTCGGTGGCCGGCGCCCGTGAGTGAGTTGATGGAGGCGTCCAGGGGCCTGGACGCCTCCAAAAGTTTATTATTTTTTATTGTTTTTGTCTTTTATGCCAAGGCTGGCATTTTATATTTTTTTGTACTTGTTTTTATGGAGGCGTCCAGGGGCCTGGACGCCTCCATTAATATATATACATTTTTTTAATTTTTTATTTTTATATGCCAACTGGCAATATATATATTTTTTTATATTTTCTTTTTATGGAGGCGTCCAAAGGCCTGGACGCCTCCATTAATTTATTATTTTTTTTATTTTTTTTATTTAATTTTGGGCCCTGAAAAAAAAATAAAATAAATCAAAATCATGGGGGCGTCCAGGGGCCTGGACGCCCCCATTAAGACCCACCCGGGTCCTTGGATCAGGCGTCGGCGGCCGCCCGGCAGACCCCCTTCTTGATTCCGGAACCTCTTGATGCGTTCGACTGGTGTTGATGCCGTCCGAATGCCGTGACGGGACGATTCCGGATGCCGAAAAGGGCGGAAGAAGACTCAGGAAAAGGAAGCACTCGAGCGATTCGAAATGCGTAGGCCATCGCGGGGCGTCGTATAGTAATATGAGACTTTCTATGAGACGTCAAGAATGGCGTGTCTACAGCTGCCCCGCCTTGGCGTCTGCTTTGCAAGGGAGCGACACGTAGTGGAATGGTATCGAAGTGGACTGAAATGAAGTGGGAGCGGACTGATAAGTTGAGGCCAAGGTGTGATGAGACACGCTTGTGACGTTACTGTTTGGAATCTTTCCTGAAGTTTCAATGAGGCGACCTTGAAGGAGGTCTTTCAAATATTGACGATTGCTTGGACGGAGATCAAATAAGGGAGGGTGAGATGTGCACTCAGGCACGAAACAAAAGAAGACCAACTTCTCGGTGTGGAAGTACCTGGGTCATAAACCGGAGGTTTCACCTTTGGGGAGCGGTTACCAGCCAATGTGGAAGTGCTGCGGCCAAGGTGGGTCAAAAAGGTAAAGGAATATCTGAGGGTCTGTCCAAACAAGGGTCTCCTTTGGAAGAGCAGCGTAGGGCTGTCTCAAAGAAACTCAGTATTTCATTCAGAGTGGAATATCTCATATTTGTAGGAATTGAAACACAACGGCTTTCACAATCGAATCGCTTGAATGATCTTCCGCAATAAATCAAAGTCCTATATGAATGCATGCTGGGTTTAAAGAAAAATTCAAAACAAACTAAAATAGAAAATAGCCAAGGATAATATTGTCAACTTGTGAAGAACGGGTCAGGATACCGACCCGATGAGCTGATACTGGGCTGGGGCCCGTTTATCCGCGCACCAACTCACTGAATGGAACCGTCGTCCCCATGCTACCACAAGTTAACGGCCTATCCGTACAACCCAAATTCTTCCGGGATCATCACTGTTTTTGTTGAAGGGGAACTCAAATCCCAGATTTGTTCGGGTCGCAAGGTCCTTGACATGTTCTAGTAGCGTAGGTATCGTATACTATGATGCATGACATGGTGGGACCAACCATTGAAAGGTGGGACAGGAGACAGGACAAAGACGTCCGTTAGTAAAACCTGCACAGATTAGCAAAGGTTAGCAACATCAGAAAGTAGCAGAATCACAGCAGAATCGCACCACAGTACAAAGGAGATTCAGACAAAATCTTGACAATGACAACTGATGTGACACGTTTTATCCTGTAGCGATCTTCCCTTCCTACACTTCTTCTCTTACACCAAGTTGTTTCGAGACACGCTTCACGAGACCTTGCCCTAAACAGCAGGGAACTACGCTTTGCACGGGGGGATTCTGTTTGCTTTCTCCTCCTTTTGGGGCGTCCAGGCGCGAGGACGCGTCTTAGTCCTTGAATTCAAATTTAAAGCGTCGGGTGGCCTTTCTTCTCCCGTGCCTTACCCGCAAACGAGCCCGCCTTCCGCCGAAACTCGCTTGCCCCTTTTTCGTCTTCCTCCTCTTTTGATCGATGGAGTTCGGTGGGCCCGACCGTGGTGAAGGTGGAGAGGGACGAGGAAATCCTCGCCCAAGGAGGGACGCGCCCGAGCACGGAACGGCGTCCATGGAGGAGGAAGGGCCGCTTCGGGCCCCCGAGGGACCCGAGGGGCCCGAGGGCGTGGGAGGAGGTGAACACGGTCCGGTAGGTCCTCCGATCTCTTCCTCTTTTAATTCATTTTGGGTTTTGAAGCGAGTCGGGCGAGGAGAAAAGGGTTCGGCGAGTGTTGCACTCAAATGATGGACGCGTCCTAGACAGGGGACGCGTTCCTTTTGACTGATATGGGACCCCTTTCTTGGTGCAGGACATGGCAAGGACCCTGGGCCTGGCCGATGAGTGGGCGAGTGCGGACGAGCCGAGCCGCGTCAGGAAGGAGAGTCGCGGCAAGGCGAGGCTCGAGGACTGGCCCGTACGTCTCCCTGGACAGCAAGGGGGTGTACTGGTGCAGGACAGTGCCGACTTCCTGCGGCGGCAGAGAGAGAGTTACGCGGGGCTTCCCCAAGCTGGGGACACGCGTGGCATCGGCGGCTCGCGCGCCCAGCTGTCAGAGACTAGGCGGCAACTGGCCGTCGCTCAACATGAGCTGTCGCTCCTGGTAAGTTACGTGCCGCCCTTTTAACTTCAGATTTCGGAGTTTCACTGACGGCCGTTGTTTATTTTGTTCCAGCGTGCCCAGCAGACAGCGACGGTGGGAGCGGCTGGCGGATCTTCTAGCTCCTCGGCCCCTTTTCTCGAGATTGCTTCCCTCCGGGAGCAACTTGCCGGTGCGGTGGCCCGTGCGACCCGGGCGGAAGAGGAGCGTGACGCCTGGGTGGCGACTGTAGCGGAGCTGCGGCATCGCGGTGAGGAGAGACCTTCTCCAGACATCCTGGAGTTAAGGGTTCTTCTGCAGATGATGAGGAGAGAGGCAGAGAGAGAGAAAGCCGAGAGAAGGTCCGAGCGACAGCGGGATCTGACCGAGAGGAGGGCCTTGGAGGCCCAAGTGAGGGAGCTCCAGCTGGGCCTTCAGGCCGTCGTGCAGAGGCTAGGAGGGATGGAGACGCGCTACGAGAGAGCGCGAGAGTTCGGGGAGCGCCTCCGCCAGTCCGGTCGCTTTGCCGCCAGTGGCTTCTTTGCCACGCCAGGGGAGGAGCAGCGAGTCACTGCTGCGGAGCAGGCGCCAAGAGGCGAGGCAGGTGCTGCTGCACGAGGATCCCGGAGGCTTCTGAGGGACCCTCACCTCAGGGGAGAGGAGAGGGACGCCTAGAGGGACGAGCATGAAAATAATGGCAAGAGTTGGCGAGCTAGTGGGCCCGCCACCTCTCTATGATTGTAGTGTTTATGACAGCTTGTGTAGAATTATGAATGGAGTGATTTGATTTTCTGCTGCTTGTTCGTTCTTTTGTGCGTTCCTTCTTCCCTACACTTCTCCTCCTTTGCACTGTTCCCATGTGATGGGTCTGCCGAGACTCCGCTCCAAGCGGAGAATCGCGTCTTGTTGTGACCATTTTCCACGGGAATCTGCCGTCGAAGTCAATACTGACGGCCCTAGTTTCTTTTCCCGAATGCTGTGTCAAATTTTGTGGACGTCCTCCAAATCATGATAGGGTATCCCTAGACAACATAGGGGCTATTCGTCCTATTCTTCGTTCAGTCAATCACCCTGTGCGAGCGGTGAAGCGACACATGGGACCGCTTGGGCAGTGCCTCATTGCGAGGGCTATCATCGACAGGTGATGGAGGCAATCTTGGCCCGCACTCCTTCCATTTCTATAAATTCTTGTCCCTTTTATCTCCCAGGTATATCGAGAGCTAACTCGAGGAGCACAAGTTCTTACGGGAGAGAGGAGTTCAAAATTCTGAGAGTTGGATGGAGGGCGAATCTTCCCATTCCTCGAAGAGAAGCAGGTCCAGTGGTAGTAGTTCCAGGAGGCTTTCAGACCTTGAAGGGCACTTCAGCGAAAGGGCCCAATCACAACTCGTAAGCCAAGTTTTCTTGCCCTTTTCTCATTTTTTCTTCCTTTCTTGTGACCAAACCTCACCCCCATTCCTTGTATGTGTAGGTTGTGATGAAATCACAAATCTTATGGGAGTTGGTAGTAGCAGCGTACAGGGGCCTCCCAGATTTTCAGAAGGCGAGGCTAGACGTGATGGGATTTGGTACCTTCTTCGGATCGAGCCGATCAAGCCCGACCTGGTTCTGATCCAAGCCTTGTGTGAGAGATGGGACCCAGTGAGCCGGGCATTCCTGATGCCCTGGGGGCACATGGTGCCCAGCTTGGAGGATGTGGTCCGGATCACAAGCCTGAAGGTAGAGGGCGAGGCAGTGACCGGAGTCACTTACGCGGACTACAGAGAAGGTGCCCAGAAGTTACTGGGTCTGGACCTGGATGGTCGGAAAAATAGGTCGGTAGCTAGGGCGTCCCTCATGGATGCATTAGGGCTCACCGACACTCGTCGGCGGGACGATGAATCCTCAGAAGAGTTCATGGAAAGGATAGAAATAGGATGCCGCGCCGTGTATTGCACAGATTTCGGCAACTGGGAAAGATGTGACATAGATTTGAGGAGATTTCTCCTCTTCCTTTTGGGGAGATTGGTACTGAGCTCGAAAGGGGATGGTATCCAATGTTGCTTCCTGGAGCTACTGTCAGACCTTGAAGAGTAGGGTATTATGCCTGGGGAGCCGCCATGCTGGCACACTTGTTTGCAGGCCTATTCCAAGAAACGGATCGTGAGATGACTGTGAGTGGTTTCACACCATTCATCCAGGTATTTTTTTGGTTTTGCTTGTTTTGTATTTTTTTGTGTTTTTTGCAAAGTACTGATGACCTGCGCCGAGCAGTTGTGGAGTTATTATTACCTCCCCATGGGGAGAGCTCGACATTGGCGACCTGCGATGGTGCCGCTAGCCAGGCGGTGGGAACCCATCATGAGTGCGGCACCCCTAACCTACCAACTGATGGTGTTAAGGCGGGAGCTACAGGAGTTCCCTACAGCGATGGTAAACTGGAGACCCTACTCAGACATGGTCGATGCCAACCAGCCGTGGGTTCTAGCAAGTCGTGCCCGGTTCGGACGGGAACTATGGATGCACTGCCTGAATGAAATCGAGCCGCTTCGGCTACGATTAGTTATGAGGACTTTAGGACTGGCTCAAGAATGGGTGGATTCAGCTGCGCCACCTCGTGTCGGGAGAAAGACGCGGGGACCGGCGACTTGCATTGACTGGCGCGTGCGATTCCCCGAACAGTATGAGGACTGGCAACGGGGTGGCACGATTGTAGAATCACAGGCGCGGGACAGCGAGGACTACTTGCGTCTATATAGGACAAAGTACGCAGAACGGTTCCAACCCCGGGGACTTGTGGAGGTAGGTTTCCCCTTTTTCTCTTCTCTTCTTTCTCCTTTTCTTGGTTTTTTTGGTAAAAATGCTGACTTGTAAGGCTGCAGGATGTCCGGGATGCCATGATAGCGAATTTACGAACTCGCTTGGCAGAGATGGAACAACAGTTGGGCGATGCCCGCGGAGCTACGAGCGCCTTGGTAGGTGTACAGTACGTTCCTAGTTAAATCCCAGATTCCAGATGTTGGCTGCTAATTCACATGGTCGCAGCATGCCCAGATTGGCGCAGCCTCCCCAGCGATGGGAGTAGGTGGTGCCTCTTCCAGCTTGTGGATTCCCACCTCAGAACTTGACTCGCTTCATGAGCAACTTGCTCACGCCACGCAGCGTGCTGCGGAGGCAGAAGGAATGCTCCGTATACAGGTAAAAGTTTCAGCGTTGAGTTCTCTTTGTTTACGCCTTATCGCGTATCTGAGATGGTACACTCGGCAGGAAAAGGAGACGGAAGAAGCGCTTGCCCAAGCTGCGCATAAGGAGGCTAGGATAGCAGAACTGGAGAGGGAACTGCGGCGTCATCCTGATGACGACTCATCCAGGGATGCTATGGAACTGAGGATCACTCTCCAGTTAGAGAGGGAAGACCGTGAGAGAGAACGGGCAGAGAGGGAAAGAAACGCAGAGAGAGAAAGAGCCAACAGTTTGGCTGAAAGGGAGGAGCGAAGGGCCATGGAGGCCCAACTATTCGAACTCCGAATCGGCCTTGGTCTTGCTGAACAGTGGCTGAGAGATGGTGAGGAGCGCTACCGAAAAGCACGAGAGCGTGGCTTTCGTGTTGGTAGCTTCTCTGCTGCTTCCGCGGATCAACGCCGGGATGTGGGAATAGGAAGAGGAGTACAGAGCGGCAGGAGTACCGCTTTTCGTAGTTGGGTAGCACCTTTGAGAGTGTTTTGCCCGGAGAGTAGTGGGACGAGTAATGCAGAGAGAGAGGGCGGAACTTGATGTAAATTTTTTTGGTTTTCGGAATAAAACACAAGGTTTGGTTTGTTTGTTTTTCACCTTTGCTTCAGTTACCTGAATCCCTGCACATATCACTGAAACAAACAAATCAGAATTTCTGTTCTGACTTGGCCCCTTGCTCAATAAGCAAATGGTCACTGTGACTGTCCTTGATAACTGGTCAAGGGGCCAAGCCTTTATTTAACGAAGGCAAGGGAAAGATGCGGTGATGATAAATGCGACAGGCAAGCACACGAATGCAAGCGGTATTAAAAGTGAGATGCTGCACGCAAATGTAATCATGCAAAATTGATTTGTTTTCTTTTTTTATTTGAATTTTTTTTTGTTTCATCATAAAAAGATTTTTTTTGTTTGCAAATATGTACATTTCTCTTTTCCATTTTTTTTGTGCTTTTATCATTTCAATTTTTTTATTGCTAACGCCCGGCAAGCACCCAAATGGCACCTAACCTACGTGAGACAGGGGTTTCTTACTAACCTCCCAGGTATCTTAAGTGCACATCTAGGTTGATTTGGGCCTCTAGACCCCTCGAATGACGATCCCGCCGGCTAAGACTTACCCTGATGACAATACCGTCATGCCATGCTTAGGCTCCCAGTTGCTTCCGACCACAGGGATTCACCCAAAAGGTGTTTGAGGTAGATGATTTGCCCGACCCGGGTCTGTTTCCTCACAACTCTAGATGGTATAAGATGGAACACCCTGGAACCCTAACGACCAACCGCGCGACGCTGACCCGGAATCAGACGCCGTCGCACCCATAGGTGACGCGCTTGCATTGGCCTAAGCCCGAGGTTAAACAAGAAGACATCAAGGTGGTAAACAGGGGTCTTGACCAGCCAGAAACACAGAGACTCCTTCGCAGCGATAGCTTTTGCTTTTCAAAGTAGGCAACCAAAATGTGTATATTAAAATAAGGTCGCAGACCCTGGGCAGTTTTCACCTTTCAGAAACTCCATCGAACCTTCATCTTTAGAGGGAGAAGGAAGAGCGTAGGGGATAAACCTCCTGAGAGGACCGGCAAAGCCGTTAACCCGGCGAGCGAATAAGGGCCCATTAACTCTTTCCTTTCGGACAACTTCGGACCAAATCTCGAGCATTTACATTCCACGGCCCCCTTTGTGGATTCAGACTTTTGCTTTGAGGGGTTCCGTTTATCGCACCAGGCACGGTCACGACCAGGCTTTTCTCTTGATTTTGATTTTGTATTTCTTTCTGTGAGGGAGATATAGTCGTTTGACGTTTGTGGGCTCCCTCTTCGTATGCCTGCGGGGACACTGCCCTCTTCTCGTGCTCTGATCGATGCTCGAGGAAATGGGTCCTACTCTTGCCTTTGGGGTTTGAGTTTCGGTTTCTCATGCTCAGCGTTTTAAGGGCGCCGACTGTCTCATTTGGTCGAAGAGAAAAGAATAAAGATTACAGCTTCCGGAGATCTTCTGGGTGGAGCCCTACCGTAGGTGATGCTACCGACTTTTTTTGAATAAAATACATAAGTGAACACATGTTAGCTTCCTTCGAGCGAGCATAGGCCGACGTGGCCGGACAGGGGTCTCCACGGTTCTGGCAAACCAAGACCCGGTGCCTACCAAGCCTTAATGGGCCCTATCCTAACATGAAGGTTAGATGCAGGGACTTAACTACATGGTGCCTGCCAGGCATCGGCATTTTGAATTTTCCATATTTTTAGTGGTTTTCAATATTTCCTTGTTTTTGATGTTTTTTATCTTTTCATCATTTTTTTTGTTTTGTGCTAAGGGTAGTATTTCTTAAGATAAAGCCCATTCCAAGGGTGGGATAACTCGGTCCCTTCGGCGTTGACTAGCTTGTAGGCGTTGCCAGGGTACACGGCTTGAATTACAAATGGTCCTTCCCAATTGGGTTGGAGCTTAGAACGCGGCCCTCCAGGTTTGACAAAAATTCTTTTTACGACCATCTCACCGACTTTGAATTTTCTCTCAACGACTTTCTTTTGGTAAAAGCGAGCGAGTCTATTTTGATACACACGCGCGTGTTCGGCGGCGGCCAGCCGCTTCTCATCCAAGAGTTCCAACTGGGCGAGGAGTGAATTACGACGATCGTCGAGGGGAAATTCCTCATCCAATTGTACCCTGAGAGAAGGGATCAGAGTCTCGTACGGGACTACCGCTTCCATACCATAAGTAGGGCAAATGGAGTCTGCCCGGTGGGGGTACGGATTGAAGTGCGATAGGCCCATAGGGCTTCGATAAGCTTTTCTGGCCAGTCTGAAAACTTACTAGACTCGCAGGTTTTTTTGATGATTTTGAGCAATGTTTTATTGGTGGCCTCCGCTTGGCCGTTACCTTGTGGGTAATAAGGCGATGAATGATGCAATGCAATTGCGTACCTTTTGCAGAGGTCCTGTAGGTCCTGAGAAATGAACTGTGGCCCATTGTCGGTGACGATCGTGCTTGGGACGCCGAATCTGGCGAGGATGTTCTTCATGATGAACTTGCAGACTGTTGACGCCTTGATTTCCGCGTAAGCTTCAGCTTCGGCCCATTTGGTGAAGTATTCTGTCGCAGTAAGGATGAAAGATTTCTGCTTGGTGAGGGAATTGGGATCACCTAGGGGACCAATGATGTCGAATGCCCACATGGAGAAAGGCCATGGGGAGGATATTGGATGAAGTGAGGAAGATGGTGAATGGATTTTATCGGCATGAAGTTGACACTTGACACACCTACGGACATAGACAGCACAATCTCTTCCATAGTGGGCCAATAAAAGCCTTGGCGAATGATCTTCTTGGCGAGCATCTGACTATTCACGTGGCCACCGCACACACCCGAGTGCGTCTCCTCTACACATTTCCAAACCTCATCGTCATCGAGACATCTTAGCAGAACACCAGTAAGGCCTCTCTATACAATAACCCTCCAACTAGGGCAGTTTATTTTAAATAAGTGGGGGATAAAACAAGATTTAGGTGAAAGATACCTAGAAGAATTTACAGGATGAGAAGAAATCAAAGAAATTAGTGAGGACTAAAGCCTCGGAAACAGTGTGAGAACGGGCAGGTGCCCGAGGAAGTTAATGTGGAAGGAACCGGGTCGAACCCGGGAGTGGGATCGGGAGGAATCAGAAATTGATGAATCGAGAGAGGCGGACCCGAAGGGTCCGGACGTAAAGGAGGAGAATCATGGGGAAATGAATCCGGAGGTTCCGGAGGAAGAAGATCATGAGGGACCCGATGCCCTGGGAGGTGTGTAAAAAGATAATTCAAAGGGGTGAAAAGAATGAAGGACGTGATGACTTGGAAGAACAAAAGGATAAATCGAAAGAAGGAGAGGCCCGGAGGTTCCAGGTGGATATGGGAAGGAAGGGCGCGATGCCCTGAGAGAGATGGAGAATAAGATAAGAAATCCGGAGGTTCCGGATGGGGGTGAGAGATGGATAAAAACATGGAATTAAATAGGGAGGGGTCCGGAGGTTCCGGACAGGGATGAATGTAGGGGTCCGGAAGCTCCGGACAACGAGGAATGTGAGGGTTCGGGGACCCTAGAGCAGAGGAGCTTGATGGCTTAGATTTAGGTGACAAAAGGCGTCTCCTTAACCAATGGACTGCCCATAAAAAGAAGCTGAATAGCAGCATGAGCAGCGATGAACTGGGATAGGAAGTGGATGAACTGATGTGGGCTCTTTCAGCAAGGGATTTATTGTCCTCAAGCTTCACTTTATGCTTTTCCCTCTTCTTGGCAGATACTCTCTCATAGTGCGGCCTCTCAACCTTCAACATGGCTTCTTGGCCTCTTGGGTTTGCAGGCCGATCCCAATGATGTGCCCAGGCAGAAGGCCTCTTCTTTCTCTGACCAATCGGGTCCATTAGTATGGTCAGGGCCCACAGGCTCTCATTTGACGGACTTCTAATAAGGCCCTTTGGACATTCATACATGAATGGTAACTCTCTTGGCAAAATATCAAAACAAAGATTTAAGAGCTCCGCTTGTGAAGTAGGGATCTTGACATGAAATGGCTCCCTTGGAAATAACTCCCGTGGCAGATGAACGGTGTCTATCATTGGAAGTTGGATGCTTGGCATAAGGAGCTTCATTTTTGGGGCACTACTCAAGGCTGTTGGAATATCACACGTGGTCATGCTGGGTAGCATAGGCGTTCGTCCCTCGCATGGGAGTTGGTGGGAAGTAGACATGATGTCAAAAGCTTCCAGCAAGAACTGCCCTGACTTGCCCTCGAGTACAGAGTTCATTATCCCCTTTGCAGTGGAATGTGTCATCACCATGCTGGAGGAGAAACTCCTCTCTTGATTAGTCAGTTGGACTATGACCGAACAAGGGGTAATAAGAGCCTTGAAAGCATGTTGGCCAATGAGTAATGTGATCGTGGTTATTTTGGCCCCTGATTTGGTCAGCACCAATTCCTGAGAGTCATTCTTGATGGGCATTGGTGCAGATGGAAATTCGGCCTTCTCAAAGGTGACCGGCACAAGAACCCGAATCGACATTCGGCACATAAAATCTTGGATCTTGAATTGCATTGCCGTGGCCCAATTCTTCTTGTCCGATTCTTGAACATCATCTTTGGCACATGTATTTGTAGAAAGACACCCACTCCGAGAGGTGGTGGAAGGAAGTGAGATTGAGACAACAGGCTCAACGGGTAATGGAGATTCAATGATGGGGGCTATAGGAAGGGTAAGGGGGGGTTGAGACACGACGGGCTTCTCCTTGTTCTCGAGAGGAGACGAGGTTGGCTCGTGTGCAACAATCAATGGGCCCGGCTCCGGGTTAATCACGGGTTTAGGTAAGGGGAGTGGAGGAATAGGAATGGTTGGATTCGGGGTTACAAGGCTAGTGGAGGTTTTAGGTGGAGACGATGGAGGATTACTCGGTTGGGAACAAGAGTTAGTGGAATGCTCAGTGGAAGCCAATGGTGTGGGGGTCATTTGTACAATTGAAGGGGTGACAGTAGAAGGCTTGGTACGTAGGAAACGTCGGATTTTGGTGATACGTGGGGGGTTAAGGGTAGAAGGTGATTCATGGTGCATTGATGCGGGTTGTTGGGGTGTAAACCCGTCATCGTAACACCATGATGACTCATAAGCAGGGGTAGAACTAGTGGCTTCATCCTGAGCAGGGGGTTCTTGTGGGAGCAGTGGAAGAGGGAAACGAAGAAAACTCGGAGTAGGTGTATATTCAAAATCTTCATAAATTTCATCATGTGCCATTTCCAATTCTTTATGATCATCAAGTTCAAATGGACGCCGTGGTGGAGGCGTGTTGATGAGATGAGGTGACGTATATTGACATGGAGGAATTTGCGTATATAGATGTGGATGTGGAGGCGGAGAGCCGTATGGATTAGTGTGATGAATGGATGGTGGGCAGACGGCGTCCACTTGATCGTTAAAACTTGGGAGAACTTCTTGCTCACTCATATTCTCAATGCCATACTCATCTCTTCTCTCCTTCCAATCCTTCTCCATTTTAGTGATGTTATTCATGAAAGTGTGAAGGGGGTTGGCTTGAGGAGGGGAAGGAGGAAGAAATTTCCTCTCAATAACAGCCTGTAAGGCTCCAAGTTGAGAGCTGAGAGAGTCGACATGAGAAGCCATGAAATCCCAGGCATAGGGAACACTAGTGGAGGGGGAAGCTCCACTAACAGTGGCCTGTATTCCATATGAGGACTTATAGGACGGGCCAACGTCCATGGGATGAACCTGTGGGTCAGGATGATAGCCCCAGTCTGAGTTGTAGACCCCATAAGAGTCGTGACCTGGGTCACACATTTGAGACCCATAACGGAAGGCGTCGGCCTCGAAACAATTGTAATTATATTCAGCCATCCATCATGTTTTTCGAGAGCGTAATAACATACACGAGCAAACAATTAGCATGGATTAACATACAAGTGAATGCTTTACGTCCCTTTTTTTTGTTTTGATTTTGATAATTTTTTTGTGTTTTTAACCAGATCAGAAGTTCACACAAAATAGGAAGGACCCTAATTCCAATTTGTTTCACCGCCGTGTCAGCTAGGGTCTCTCGTCTCACCACGAATGAAATGACTAACTCCGGGGAACTTCAATGGTACAACCAGCCCAGTGAACGAAGAGGAGATTCTTCGATGTCGGGGACTTACGGAGGTCCCAGTGTAGGAGATTCTAGTCCGTTGAGAGGAATTCTCAAACGGAGAGTCCTTCCTTCACCGGGAAAGGGTGATCCTCAAAAAATGAAAAAAAGGATAGAAAAGAGGAATGGATGTATGCAATGGAATGCTGACAGATATATGGAGTGGGAAAACAACAGAAATAACAGACATATAATAAACAAAGAACCAATCAAAACTGACGGTGCTGCCGTGAGCACAACGGGGGCGCGCGCGGGCGCGAAGGTGGAGAGGCACGGACGGTGCCGAACTTGCAAGGGTAGCCGAAAGGAAGCAGTAGACGTCCCACCGTGATCGCCAATCTGTGAGCGACGTCACGCGGTTCGGAGTAGAGCGATGGTGCGGGGAGAGGATGCGGAGAGCGCGCGGGCTCCTCTTTTTTGTTTGTTTTGCTGTTTGCTGCAACACAGAGATGAGAGAAGAGAGAGAAGGGGCCACCACGGGAGATTGCTCCGGCGGGGCGAGCGGGACAAGTATAATATAGCAAGATATGGGATTCAAACGGCCATAGCGGGAAGTGACTCGCCGCGACCTCGGGGGGACGGGAATGGTGCAGAAATTAAATAACAAGAATTGAAACGGCCATTGGGGAAGTGACTCGCCGCGGCCTCGAGAATATGAGCAGAATATAGCAGAATATAAAAGAGAATATAAGAACAGAGATTTAAACGGCCATTGGGGAAGTGACTCGCCGCGGCCTCGAGAATATGAGCAGAATATAACAGAATATAGAGAGGGTATAAGAACGGAAATTTAAACGGCCATTGGGGAAGTGACTCGCCGCGGCCTCGATGATATGAGCAGAATATAACAGAATATAGAGAGAATGTAAGAACGGAAATTTAAACGGCCATTGGGGAAGTGACTCGCCGCGGCCTCGATGATATGAGCAGAATATAACAGGATATAAAGAGAATATGAGAACAGAAATTTAAACGGCCATTGGGGAAGTGACTCGCCGCGGCCTCGATGATATGAACGAAATATAACAGGATATAAAGAGAATATGAGAACAGAAATTTAAACGGCCATTGGGGAAGTGACTCGCCGCGGCCTCGATGAAAAGATGTGATCGCCAGGGGCCGAAAGACCCCAAAATAAGAAAGTGATCGCGCCTACCTCAAGAGCGGGAGATGGCGGGTTGCTTCTTCCTCTCCTTCCGGCCGGCCGACGGAGAGGGCTTTCCTCGGCTACCCTTGCAAAACAACGACAAACAAATGACAAGTGGCTTAGAAAGATGAATGTGTAGTATTCATATCCTTGCAATAAAAATGACGAAATAACGGGAAGACACACACCTGGTTGGTGTTATCTTTTAAACCCCTCTCGGACTCGAGTAGGAGGAAAATGAGATGATGGATGCGAGATGATGAATGCAAAGAACTACGAAGAAAAGGAAAGAGTTGGCTTATTGGATGTGCCGGTGGTGAAATTCGGCGGAGCTCCGGCAGCGTGGGGACGACGTAGAAGCGCGGTGGATGAAGACGACCTTCCTCTCGCGAGCGTGGGCACCCGAGAAGCCGGCAGAACCTCCACCTACAAAAGACCCCACGGGTTAGAAGAATGACTCCGTAGCCTCTGGGCTCCGGCAGCCTATCGGATCACTGCTTAGCTCTCCTAGAACTGAGGGGGTGGGCCTCTATTTATAGAGTTCCGGAAGGTGGAGGCGTCCAGGACCCTGGACACCTCCATCAGGGCCGAAATAATATTCTATTCTATTTTTATTGATTTTTTTAGAATACTTTTATGGGGGCGTCCAGGGTCCCGGACGCCTCTAACAGGTCCACCGAAAACCGACGACGGCCGCACGCGGTTTGGCACAACGCGTGGTTTTGTGAGCGGCGCCTCGTGATTCAGAAATGGGCGCGTCCAGTCAGCTGGACGTCTCTAAATTTGACTTTTTTCACACACGACAAACCGTCGTTCGGTGGCCGGCGCCCGTGAGTGAGTTGATGGAGGCGTCCAGGGGCCTGGACGCCTCCAAAAGTTTATTATTTTTTATTGTTTTTGTCTTTTATGCCAAGGCTGGCATTTTATATTTTTTTGTACTTGTTTTTATGGAGGCGTCCAGGGGCCTGGACGCCTCCATTAATATATATACATTTTTTTAATTTTTTTATTTTTATATGCCAACTGGCAATATATATATTTTTTTATATTTTCTTTTTATGGAGGCGTCCAAAGGCCTGGACGCCTCCATTAATTTATTATTTTTTTTATTTTTTTTATTTAATTTTGGGCCCTGAAAAAAAAATAAAATAAATCAAAATCATGGGGGCGTCCAGGGGCCTGGACGCCCCCATTAAGACCCACCCGGGTCCTTGGATCAGGCGTCGGCGGCCGCCCGGCAGACCCCCTTCTTGATTCCGGAACCTCTTGATGCGTTCGACTGGTGTTGATGCCGTCCGAATGCCGTGACGGGACGATTCCGGATGCCGAAAAGGGTGGAAGAAGACTCAGGAAAAGGAAGCACTCGAGCGATTCGAAATGCGTAGGCCATCGCGGGGCGTCGTATAGTAATATGAGACTTTCTATGAGACGTCAAGAATGGCGTGTCTACACCGGCCTCCAGTGGCGCTGTGAAAAGCAAATCCAATTGCACAAGGTTTGCCGATTATAAAGGTTGAATAAATATGAAACAAGCAGGTGGATATAGCACTTACTCAGAGCCGGTTCCACCTCGATGTGTTCTCTGGTAGCGGGTCCTTGAGAGGACTCGTCGGCCTCCGTGACTCCGGTCTCTACTCGGGGGCGTTTTCGTCGGGGCTGGAGGGCCCTGTCACTGTCCCCAGAAGACGTCCCCGTGGGGGGTTGATCCATGTCCGCCGCAGAGCCTACCAATAAACACAACCACATAAGATGCCTCGGCCACGTACCCTAGAAAACAACAAAGCGGGGGCGACACACTAACGAAGAGGTCTTACCTGAAGCCACAAAGGGGGTCAGCGGTAGAAGAACCAACTGCTCCGGCTTCAAGCCAACGGCCCATGCAGTCTTCGCACCCGCCTCCTTTACGTCCCTCAGGGTGTAGGCGCACTCGATGAGGGACACGAGCTCTACGGGTCCAGCCGACCCGATCTCATGGGCGATATGACGCCTCCAGTCGTCGATCACCGTGTCTACAAAACTCCCCTCAGGGAGCACTCGGTCCAGTGAACCCATCTGCTCGAACCCGCAATCAGCTAGGAACTGGGTCCACCAAGTCCTCGACGCCCCTGATCGAGGCACCCCGGCTCCAGTACCTCCAGGCACCGGCCGCGCCTGCTTGAGAAGCTTCAGTGCCCCGTTGCCACTCTGCCCTGCAGACAGTGAGCCTCGACTCCCCTGGGGTGCCTGCTGTGCCAGCCGCTCCACCTCCCGATGGATCCGAGAGAAGTGAGTCCGCAGGTACCCGTCGTCCAGTGTGATGAGGGGCAGATCCTCCCTCAAGAGACGGGCCTCCTCGGCTTTTCGGATCACCGAGGCCTTCTGCCGATACTGGTGACTGTGCTCGAACCACCACCTGGCATAGTGGACGTCGAACCGTCCCCTGCGTCCCGGGACAGGCGTCGGCAGTCGCTCTGGCTCTTGGTGACAGTAGAAGTCCCACCACGCCGCAGCTAGCAAATGTGTGTCCCGGCCTCTGTACTATCGACCCGCCAAAGGGAACTCCTGGTTCGACGGGATTCCCTGGTCGTACCTGAAGTTCCGAGCGAACCTGTGCGGGTAGTACGGCTCTAGGAAGCTCGTCATGGACCAGTGTAGAGGCAGCACCACTGGTCGGGTGCTCATCACCCACTCTGTGTACAATGCCGCATCTGGCTCCTGCTGATAAGGAAGGGCGCAGGCCGCCCCGCCATTCGAAGGCACCAGAATCATGTGGGAGTCCCTGGTGGCGCCGTCAAAGGGAATCCCATCCTCGCCCCGGCCGGGCAAGTAGCGCAAGACTCTCCTGGCTTCCTCCAACTATACGACTACGTCCCCGTCCGGCTGCCCAATGAAGCTGAATAACAATGGTGCCGCCTGGTTCGCCACGGACCCGCGAGACACCAACCCTGGAAACAGTAGACCAGCCCACACACTGAGGTAGTGGGTCGGCAGAAGCAGACTCCGTTCATGTGGTGCCGGGTGTGCCGCCAGTACCCCCAGCCTTTGGTAAACATTGGCCAGAGCCGCCGGGGCTAAGGCCAGCCTTCATCCCTTCGCCAGTTGACACGTAGGCCACAACAGCTCCACCCTCAGCTGGCCATCCTCCCCGTGTGGGACCACGAACATCGCCAGCCAGTATGCCAAGTACGCGGCCAGGTGGGTCACGTCCGACAGTCTATGGGGGTTCCACCCCTCCTGTGGCGTGTAGATGTACCTCGTGTATGTCCGGAAGCGCATCTCCACCTCTGTGTACTCCTCCCAGGGTATCTGGTCTCTCACAAAATCCTGGTAAAAGCATAAGGGTCCGTTGTAGAAGTGGCAAACCCACGCGTTCAGCGGCACCTTGGGAGTCTGCGCCACTCTCTCTCTCCCGGCCAGGGCTAAGTCCCTCCAGGTCTTCAGTAAATACCAGTAGCTGTAAGAAACCCTGTATCTTCCATGCCCGTTGGTGTGGCTGCAATGGAGGTCATCCAGCACTACCTCCTCGTACCCCTCGCCGCTGATCGGCAACCCGGAGATCATGTATAGAGACCACAAGTTTAACGATATCTCTCCCTCAGCCATTGCCACAGTGTTCCACCTGCGGTTGAAGCACTCTGTCAATGCCTGTAGAAGCCCCGTATAGCAGGGGTACCCGTAAAGAGCCGCGGTCACAGCATATCTGATATCAGCTCGGTCTAGCAGCACCCGATAGTGGTGTACTATGCCCATTAACCACTCGGTAGCTCCCTGGCAGTATCTGTGTGACGAAATCACCGCCCAGCGGCCATACCAGCTAACAGCACTCTGTAGCAGAATCCCGGATAGAAGGCTGTGGTCGTCATAGCCCTCCCCGACTGATGCGGGATGAGACCATGGACACGACAAGCTCGTGACTGTCCCTTAACGAGGGAAGCGTCGGACGTGCGCGGTTGAGAAACCGGCAGTGAGCTAGGGTGGTCGGCTCTCACTTGTGCCCGGATCGGGTCACGGGACGGTCACGCTCTCTCTCGCAGCAGCGGTGATATGAAAAATATAGCGAGCTAGATCCTAAAACATGCTCTCTAGCAGCGGCATAAACAAATATATATGAAAATAAGCAAATGCCGAGTGTAGGGAGCGAGAACGATACCTCCACGCGCTCGGCGTGGGAAAGACGGGCCCGGCCGAAACTCATACTCCCGGAACAATAATACACAGTATTACAGCAATACAACTCGCTGCCCATTCCACGCAGGGAGGTAAAGGGCTACACAATAGGGCCCGGGAGGACCGAATTCGGGTTGACGGGCGGCTTCTCGCGTTGATTCGGCAGCACCCGAACACGTGACGGTGGGGCCCATGTGCTGTCCGGAGGGACCGTGCGGGACCCGGTGTCACCACTGTGGTGGTGGATGCCTGGATGAGCGCTCCCTGGAGTGGAGGCGTGCTGGTTCGCCGGCCGGAGGCCGACCGGCCACGGATCTGCCACTTCTGGTTTTCAGCGCTCGTCCCGAAGAGAACGGGCGCTGCGATCAGTCCCGATGTCGGATCGACACGAGACTGGCACCGTTGGAAAGCTAACTTCAAATCCTTCAATCTAGGCCTGAAGATCTGGCCTGGATCTGCACGGATCTAGGCTTTAATGAATTGTTGAGTTGCTGTTGTACAGTGACCGGGCTCTCAGATCTGCAGAGAACTTGTGTGAGAACTGCCTTTGACTGATATGTGAACGTCCGAATCTGAAGTGGTGGTCTTCAGAAACATTGTAGGAAATCAATCTAGGAAAACGGCAAAACTGGTTTGGACAAGTTTGGATGTGGCTACGAATTGATAGGAGTTTTGAACTGGAAGTGGGTCGGATCTGAAAATGGGCTGAAAGCACTGTAGCTGAGATAGAGCATGAATTTTGAAAAATGGATAGATGGTGAATGAAAAATCAAGAAAAATGGTGGATGTAGGGGATGATGGACAGAACTCCCAGTAAAATTGGGAGGGTTTGGAAAATTCAAAAAGGTGGTCAGCGATAGGAAACTCAGAGATATTGTCACTGTAGACAGAGACAAAACAGATCTGGGAATACAAAATGAACGAAAATGGAAAATTACTAAATGGACGAGTTTGGACGTGAACATTTAGGTGGAGGTGGGGATTCAATATAAGAACACACCCTCAAAATTTCAAATCCATCCGAGCTCGTGGCTGGCAGCAAGAATTCACGAACTACACCTCTATCCAGCAGGACAGAAACTTGAAGACGGCTCCGCGGCGGCTCGAAGGCGGCACGAACGGTGGCGGCGGCGGCACAGATGATCACCGGAGATAGAGGGGAGGGGATAGAAGATAGAAATCACTCTAGAACTGGAGGTTTGAGGAGAGGAAACCAAGGGGAGAGAGGAGGGGCTCAAGAACACTCTTGATTTTCCAACAATTTTCTCTTCATTAATGCCAACAAATGGGAAAATACAACCTTTTATATGCCTTACATCAAACCTAATCTACACCATTAGATCTAGGGGAGGGGATTGGATGGCTGGGATGAAGTGTGAATAACACACAAAAAAACCATAAAATATTAAGGGGAGGGGCGCCCCCTTGACCAAGAGGGGACAAGTTGGAAAGGGTAGGTAGCCTACCTTAGAAAATTTACCCCCTTTGTCTCCCATGTGGTCAATTGGCATTCAACCCTTCTAGATGGCCACCTAGGATGGTTGACCAGCCCCACATGGTCTAGGTGGACCAATGGGAAAGGGGTGAGGGCCCCCTGGCTTGGGCCTACTGGAATTTTACATATAAACCCACTAAGACTTACAATTGTGTACCCATATAACACAAGGGTATACATACAAAAATGAAAGGACATAAATGCAAACAAAATGCGGATGGTCTTGCCTCGATGTCCCCATCACCGGCGTACTCCAACCCTGATGGCTCCAATGCTAACCCTGGACTGCCCTCTGTCGCGCTCGCCAACGGGGCCCTCTGCCACTGTCGTGTGCCCCCAGTCGAGCTGCTCCGCATCAGCCACAGTGATGACCGGTGCACCCAAGGGAGGCATGGGCCGCTCGGTCCTCCTCACCCAGTGGTCCTCCTCCCGGACCACACGCCTCAGGACCCTCTCGTCCCTGCCAAATCGTGCCAAAGCTGCAAGACAGAACACCAAAAATGGTCAGTGCGCCAGAAATTTAACACATACAATACAGTAAAGCAAAAGCACATGAAGCGTCAAAATACAACTATAACAACTCAGAAGGAGAGGTTCACAGGCCGTACGCCCTCGTCTCCGCCTCCGACGCATGACCCGTGGGGGGCATTTGTTGTACCCTGACAATTTCTCCCATAAAATACCCGGAAATAAAAGTTCAGGAATTTTCTCGAACACCTTCAAGGCATGGGCTACCCGGCCCCTCCGACAACCTAGTGGGCCAGACCAACGGCCCCCACCCATTATCCGAGGTATACGGTGGCATTAGCAATCAATCGGGACCACTCCCGACCACTAAGTTGCGGACTTTGCCCGCATTCTACACGACTACCCTGGCCAACCCGGGGGTGCCCCGACTACAAGCCACGCCACGTGGCACCCAGTGAAAAGGCTATGGGTCTATCCCGGGATGCCTTTTTTCAACCCTCCAAGGTCAAATGGAGACCCAAGTAAGTCAACCACAGGCTTTGGAGGCCGGCAGCACGTGTATACGGCTCACACACGTATGTTCGGCATTTTTTTGAACACCTTGTGGGCGCACATGTTCCAACTCTTCTACACCAACCCACGGGCCACCCCGTGGTTCCGGCACACTAATTGGGTCCTACAACCACCCCCCAGAAGGCCGGGGCCACCCTCGACTCTCAGACACATGGCAATGAGCCACTTTAACTCTAGCTCTCGGGCCAACCCGAGGCTACACTGCCAACCCGCTGTACAACGCGGCACGCAGCACAAGGCTGGGCCCATATGCCCAAGGTGCCTCCTCTCAGCCTTCATGAACTTCTACCCTTAGCCCTAGACTAAGTCCAAGGCCCGTCGGTCACCTACGTGATCTGTTCGACAACCCGGGGTGTGTCGGGTATTTGCCCGAACACCTTGCGAGCGACTATTATGACTTGAAGAACAACGGCGCCCACGGGCCATCCCAGTGTCTCGGGGCCCCGTGTTCTTCAAAGGACATTCACAAACGAAGAAAGAAGACCCCCGGGGGCCATCCCTCAGGGTTGCGGCTCGTCCAGGGCCGGTTTGTCCCGGGGCGCGACCGCACCCCCAAGGGAGGGCGAACTCCCCCGGGGCCGCGCCCTCTCCCCAGCCCGGAGGCCTGACGGCCTTGCCCAGCCCCAGTTCGTGCAAATTTTCGATCTCATGGTGTAAAGTTCGTGCTAGGATTCATTCACCATACCCGTATGTGGAGGGAGCCACGAAGAACGCCTACGACAAATCACACGCACAAGCGTGACGAATCACACGCACGAGCGTCTCGGTTCGTGCACACAAGTGTATCCTCCCAGTATCCTTTATCCTCTTTCTATTAGCCAAATTAGGACAAATATTAACCAAAAAAATCCAATTTTATAGAGGTGGGCCCGCCCCCCCTCTCTCTCCAACCCAGTCCGCCTAAACCCCCCAGAGGGGGGGGGTTTAGGCGGACTAGCCTGGACCCCCAGGCTGGTCCGCCTAAACCCCTGCGCAATAAAAAAATGATTTTTTAAATTAAAAAAATGGGCCACCTTGGTCCGCCCAAACCCCCCCTGGGGAGGGATTTAGGCTGACCAACTTGGACCCCCAAGCAGGTCCGCCTAAACCCCATCAAAACCAAAAAAAAGATTTTTTTAATAAGAAAAAACCCCTCCGAAGAGGGGTTTAGGCGGACCAGACCAGACCAGCCCCTTGGGCTGGTCCGCCTAAACTCCATCTCCCCACTCCGTTACACAAACAAAAAATATAAAAAATATAATAAAAATAATATTGTTTGGGGGGTTTACCCGGACCAAGTTGAACCCTCAACATGGTCCGCCTAAACCCCTCTGTTGGGTTCAGTGCGCCCCTCTTTGTCTTTGACAATGGTTTTGATGATTCCAATATATTGTGTGTTTTATGTAAGCTCTAAAGTGAAAATATTGTGTGCTTGTTTAGTGGAAAACGTCTTCATGATAAACAAGCTAACATGGTGCTATCTTATCTTGCAGGTTACTTCACTGGGTTGAGAAGCAATGGCTCTCCATGATTTTAAAATACTGTGTGCTTCCCACTTGTACAGAAGTGAATATATTATGAGGAAGTATTGTGGACATGTGGACATTGTCCATTGATAATTTGGGAGCTCTGAGAAGACTAGGTTATAATTTGCTTCACTTGAGTATTGAACTATTTCAGTGCACACCATGCTTATTAATCATTAAGATAGTCGTGCTCACAAAAGGGTTCAAACGTCTCATGCTAATCTTGAAAGATCCTCATACTTTAATGGTTGCATGGTAAGTCATGATTTATTTTTAACTGTGATATTCTATGCTCAAAGGAGCTCAACATTCTTACTTCTGACCCTACAGGAGAGGGGTCGACCCCAGGGGTCGACCCTCCATGGGTCATGGGCTGTCTGCATAGCAGACAGACCAACACTTCTTGGACTGGAAGGATTGGTTTCAGTCTTTCCAGATCTCGTGTGGTCCATACAATGGTATTCTTGTGTGTTAATTGTGTGGAGAATCAGATCAGGTTTCACTAGACTGAACTTGATAGCCTTGGATTGAATTGACTGAACTTTGTATAACTGGATTGAATCTATGTTTTGTTTAATTTGAATTGACTCAAAATTCTTGGAATGAACTTTAAATTTCTAGACTGAATTTGCATCTCTAAGTAGCTTTGTTTAATTCCATTTGGAAATGGATTGTTTGATATGCACTGACCTGGTTCATAATTGCACGGACCTTGTTGTCCATTGCACTGACCTTATTCTTCATTGCACCGACCTCGTCTACACCTTGCACCGACCTATCCATGTTTGCACCGACCCAACCACTACTATGCATTGGCCATGAGGTCATATGCACTGATATTATAGAATGCATTGAGTGATTTTAATCTGGACTGATGATGCGGGACGAGACACGGACACGACAAGCTCGTGACTGCCCCTTAACGAGGGAAGCGTCGGACGTGCGCGGTTGAGAAACCGGCAATGAGCTAGGGTGATCGGCTCTCTCGTGTGCCCGGATCGGGTCACGGGACGGCCTCGCACTCTCTCGCAGCAGCGGTAATGAATAGATAAAGCAAGCTAGATATCCCTACACATGCTCTCTAGCAGCGACATAAAATATATATGAAGTAAGCAAAATGCCAAGTAAGGGAGCGAATGCGATACCTCCACGCGCTCGGCGTGGGGACGACGGACCCGGCCGAAAACTCGTACTCCCGGGAAACTTAACACACAATAACTACAGCAATGGGAACATGCCCACTCCACGCAGGGAGGTAAAGGGCTACACAATTGGGCCCGGGAGGACCGAATTCGGGTTGACGGGCAGCTTCGTGTGTTGATTCGGCTACACGCGTGTTCACGACCGTGGGGCCCACGAGCTGTCCGGAGGGGCCGTGTGGGACCCGGTGGTACCGCTATAGTGGGGACACTTGGAGAAGCGCTCCCCGGGCTGGCGGCACGCTGGTTCGCCGGCCGGAGGCCGGACGGCTCCGTTCGGCACCGGTCGGAAAAACCGATCGGAAATCTGCCTGTTCTGTATTTCAGCGCGCGCTCCGGCGAGAACGGACGCTGCGATCAGCACTGGTGTCGAAATGCAACGAGATCAGAGCCGTTGGAAATCTGCTTCGAAGTACTGCAATCTAGTGGCCTTCAGAAAAATTCACCAGATTGGTACTTTGTGTTGGCGAATTTTATATGCTGCTGTTGTACAGTAACCGAAGACTCAGATCTGCAGAGAACTTTCCTGTTGATTGCCTTTGACCGTGAAGTAGATGTCCGAATTTGAAGATGTGTTCTTCAGCAAGGTTGTAGGAAATCAACCAAGGAAAACAGGACTATTTTTGGATCTAGATTTGGAGGTGGTGATGATTTGTTCTGATTTTGGACGTGGAGGGTGGTCGGATCTGGGATCTGACTAAAAATACTGTATCAGAGGAAGAACACGAATTTCTAAAAATAGATAGAAGGCTGCTAAAAAATTAAGAAACTTTGTGGAGGTAGGGGGTGATGGAAAGAACTCCCAGTAAAATTGGGAGGGTTTGGACAAATCAAAAAGATAGTCGTAGGGGGAGAACTCAGAGGTTCTGTCACTGTAGACAGAAACCTGGCAGATCTGGGATGACAGATTGGAAGAAAATGTAAAAATACTAAACGATGGAATTATGGCGTGAAAATTTAGGTGGATCTTGGGATGTAAGGGTTCAAAACACCATAAAAAATTCAGATCAATCCAAGCTCGTGGCAGAGACAGAAAATTCGTGGAAGCTACTGTGATCGGACGAAGACAGAACTGCAGAGGCGGCTCGATGGCGGCACGAACGGCGGCGGCAGCAGCACAGACGATCACCGGAGGTTGAGAGGAGGGGATAGGAGGTAGAAACACTCTAGATCTGGGGTTGGGGAGGGAATAACAGTAGGGGAGGAGAGAGGGGCGCACCAAGCTCCTTGCTTACACACAAAAATTCTGATTTTTCATTGATTTTCACATAAAAATACAAGCTTTTATATGGTTTACATCAAATGCAATGTGGACCCTTGGATCTAGGGAAGCGGAATCAAGGGCTGGGATTAAGTGTGAATCACACACAAAAATTAATAATCTAATAAGGGGAGAGGGGCGCCCCCTTGACCATATAGTAGAAGGTTGAATGGGGGGTTGAATGGTAGGTGGCCTACCTTGGACAAAATGGGCCACTTGTCTACCCATGTGGCATATGACTAGTCCAACCTTCTAGATGTCCACCTAGGATGGTTGACCAGCCCCACAAGATGACGTGGACCAATGGGAACGGGCTGAGGGCCCCCTTGCTGGTCCTACTGATAAATTACATAGAAACCCACACAATCTACGGGAGTGACGCATTGGCCGATAAAGCCGTACAATTGCGCGTATACTTTCCCGTGGATATAAAAATAAACTAAAGGATATAAATGCAATATGAAAAGTACTAGCTCGGCGTCGATTCCCATCAACTCTCCCCGGGTGGGAGGAACTTGACCCCGTCGAGTAGGGGTAGGGATGCTCGAGTACTCCGGCGGATCCGTCACCGTGCCAAGTAATGCGGGTACGCTCCACTCCAAGTGACCGTCACCTGCTCATTCCATATATACTCGATATACGCAAACTGCTATGGGCTAAAGGTGGACGCTCCGAGTGGGGCACTCTCAAAAGGAAAGGAAGCAGCTCGAAGACTCACTAGGAATCACCGATGAGTCCCTGTAGGTGACTGATCCGGGTATAGATGTAGAACCAATCCCATACTCATCGAGTGAGTCCACTCGCCTCTTACTCATAAGAGAATGACAATGAGCTTGCACAAGACACATGCAGACTCTCAAACTACACACAAACCATGCAAACAAACCACACAAAACAAAACACACAAGGAAAACACACTGACTCATATATGACCCTAGACGAAGGTGATAGCATCAATCCCACTAGGTGGCCGCATCCTGGGCGGCAGGAGAGCTCTCCCACACTTCCCCCCCCAAGGCATAGTACTCATCGGCTAGTGCCTCATCGGCCACGTAATTGACACACTCAAGCTCGGGAGGTGCGGGCTCTCCAACACCTAAGGCTAGGGTGGCGCGAGCGGGACACTCGCTGGCAATGTGGCCAAATCCATGACAGTGGAAACACCGCACTCGCGATCGACTACTCTCCCCTATAAGAGGGGCCTTACCCTTATCCTCCCGATGGGTAGGGGGCGTAGGTAACAAGGGTGGAGGTGTAGGCGCCGTGGGCAACAGCGGGGGAAGTGTCGGAGCCAGGGGGCGGGCCATGTGTGCCGGGGGACGGGCAACGGATGCCGGTGGATGGGGTGGAGGTAGATCCCGTGGTGGGGGAAGTCGAGGTCTTGGAGCGAAGTGCTCCTGACGGGCGGGCTCCTGAGGACGAGCCATGGGTCCCCTCGGGTATGAACCTAAGGAGCCACGGGAATCACTACGGGAAGGAGCGGGGCTCCACCGAGGAATAGACTCGAACTCTCCCTCGAATTGCTCCATCTCGAGAGCAACTTGATATGCATCCTCCAACTTATCCACCTTGCGGCGGAGAAGCTCATACCGTAGATGTGGGCGTAGACCACGCCGAAACCGAGAGACGGTAAGGGAATCCTCCTCCATGGCATCGCATCGCAAGTAGTACTCATCAAATTCGGAGATGTAATCCGAGACGGACCGGTCTCCTTGGGTGAGACTTTGCCACCTCTCTATAAGACGCTGGCGGTAGGAGGTAGGGAGGTACTTCTTCCTAAGCTTCTCCCTCATATCGGTCCATGTATCGATCGGGGGTTCTTGACGATGAAACAATAGGTTCTCCATGTTTCTCCAATAGGTTTGGGCTTGGCCTAAAAGTTTCATCCTGGCATACTTGACTTTTCGTTGGTCCGACATCTCGAACCACTCAAAATATCGGTCCATACCAGCCTCCCAATCAAGGTAGACCTTCGGGTCTGAGGACCCGTCAAAGGTGGGAGGGTCGGCCCGAACGGTTCGAATGGCCCGTTCATCCATATCTTGGTCGTGGGTACGCCGTGTATGGCGATGATCACGACCATGTCCCCGATGCTCATTATCAGACTCGTAGTCATGCACCTCGGGGACTTCGTGCCTCCTAGTAGCTACCCCTTGAACCCTTGGAGTCGCGGGTTGATGAACCGGCTCCGGTTGACCTTGTGTAGGTGGGGCGGGTGCCTGGACTGGGGCAATCGGGTGTGTCTCGGCTGGTCCTTTCTCTAGTGCGGTGACTCTCCCGACCAATCCCTGAACGGACTGGCTTGACCCAGCGGCCCTATCCTCTACGGCCTTCATCCTCTCTTCTAGGCGGGTGCCTAGATCATTCACCCGGGTACTCAACCCTTCCATCCTATCCACTCGGGTGCTTAACACTTCCATGCGATCACTCAACCCATCCATTTTTCCCATAAGAGTTCGGAACATGGTGGCCACTTCATCGGAACTATAAACTCGGGATTCCGCCATAGGTGGTGGTGGGGGTGAGTATTGAGTACCTCGACGAGTGGGCATGCAAGACACGGAGTAGGAGACACCGACTAATGCAAATGCACACTACAAGATGATGAACCTAGACGTAACCAAAACTCGGTACGTGGCGGAGATAACCGATCCGAAGATCGCTCGCACAAGTGTGCGGCCTTCCCAATAGGCGTAGCCTAACGTTCGGACAACACCTTTTGATATACCGAGTAAAGGGATGCAAATGCAAAAGACACTTTTTTGTTTTAAAACAATGACCCTAAACACGACTTAGACAACGACTAATGACTAGACATAAATGACACTCTTTTTTTTGACACCCTAGACTCAACCTGGCTCTGATACCAAATTGATGCGGGACGAGACACGGACACGACAAGCTCGTGACTGCCCATTAACGAGGGAAGCGTCGGACGTGCGCGGTTGAGAAACCGGCAATGAGCTAGGGTGATCGGCTCTCTCGTGTGCCTGTTCTGTATTTCAGCGCGCGCTCCGGCGAGAACGGACGCTGCGATCAGCACTGGTGTCGAAATGCAACAAGATCAGAGCCGTTGGAAAGCTGCTTCGAAGTACTGCAATCTAGTAGCCTTCAGAAAAATTCACCAGATTGGTACTTTGTGTTGGCGAATTTTATATGCTGCTGTTGTACAGTAACCGAAGACTCAGATCTGCAGAGAACTTTCCTGTTGATTGCCTTTGACCGTGAAGTAGATGTCCGAATTTGAAGATGTGTTCTTCAGCAAGGTTGTAGGAAATCGAACAAGGAAACCAGGACTATTTTTGGATCTAGATTTGGAGGTGGTGATGATTTGTTCTGATTTTGGACGTGGAGGGTGGTCGGATCTGGGATCTGACTAAAAACACTGTATCAGAGGAAGAACATGAATTTCTAAAAATAGATAGAAGGCTGCTAAAAAATTAAGAAACTTTGTGGAGGTAGGGGGTGATGGAAAGAACTCCCAGTAAAATTGGGAGGGTTTGGACAAATCAAAAAGATAGTCGTAGGGGGATAACTCAGAGGTTCTGCCACTATAGATAGAAACCTGGCAGATCTGGGATGACAGATTGGACGAAAATGTAAAAATAATAAAAGATGGAATTATGGAGTGAAAATTTAGGTGGATCTTGGGATGCAAGGGTTCAAAACACCATAAAAAATTCAGATCAATCCAAGCTCGTGGCGGAGACAGACAATTCGTGGAAGCTGCTATGGTCGGACGAAGACAGAACTGCAGAGGCGGCTCGATGGCGGCACGAACGGCGGCGGCGGCAGCACAGACGATCACCGGAGGTTGAGAGGAGGGGATAGGAGGTAGAAACACTCTAGATCTGGGGTTGGGGAGGGAATAACAGTAGGGGAGGAGAGAGGGGCGCACCAAGCTCCTTGCTTACACACAAAAATTCTGATTTTTCATTGATTTTCACATAAAAATACAAGCTTTTATATGGTTTACATCAAATGCAATGTGGACCCTTGGATCTAGGGAAGGGAAATCAAGGGCTGGGATTAAGTGTGAATCACACACAAAAATTAATAATCTAATAAGGGGAGAGGGGCGCCCCCTTGACCATATAGTAGAAGGTTGAATGGGGGGTTGAATGGTAGGTGGCCTACCTTGGACAAAATGGGCCACTTGTCTACCCATGTGGCATATGACTAGTCCAACCTTCTAGATGTCCACCTAGGATGGTTGACCAGCCCCACAAGATGACGTGGACCAATGGGAACGGGCTGAGGGCCCCTTTGCTGGTCCTACTGACAAATTACATAGAAACCCACACAATCTACGGGAGTGACGCATTGGCCGATAAATCCGTACAATTGCGCGTATACTTTCCCGTGGATATAAAAATAAACTAAAGGATATAAATGTAACATGAAAAGTACTAGCTCGGCGTCGATTCCCATCAACTGAACTATGAGTGATTGGACTGAATTTGCTTGAGCTAGATAAGTATTGAGTTTTCCATGCTGAATCAAATTGATTTGTAAAGCTTGTGAAGAAAATGGCTTGTTTCAATTGATATAATATTAAGATGGGCATCCTTGAGTTGAGAATAGAATATTTATATAGATTGATCACGGATGTTTTTGGAATGTGTGAATTCAGTTTGGACTGCATTTGATCTTCTTAGTTGAACTAGGAATCCATGTGTGGTTTGCATGAATAATATCGATATGTGAAAAGCATGGCATGATCTTGTGTTTCAAGATATTGCAGATTCTATATGCAGATTGCACTCATCGATGGTAAGAATCTTGGATTGAAAATGGCTTCTTGAATTGCACTAATTTGAATATGTGTTTTTACTAAGTGCAGGTTCTTTAATGATCTCAATCTGTGAATCCATGGTAAGTCTTTATGGTTGAATATATTTCCATGTGCCTTGATTAGATTCGGTTCATGTATTTTGGGCCTTGGGGTTTATTTGGTTGCTTAATTGTCCCTTGTTGAATCGAGGCTCATGTTGCATCATGCTTATTTTGATTTCTAAAATTCCTTGCAAAATTTGGTTTGATTTGTGTTTCAAAGACCCCTTATGCATGGCATTTAATTGTAATTGAATGGGGTTGAATGATGGTTAATGTGTGTTTAATATTTTTGGGGTTTCAATTGAGTTTAATTGAGTTTTCATCTCTGTCAGGAAAAGTGTCGACTCACAGAGTCGACACTTTTGGCCTGGGTATTGGTTTTTCTTCACTAGACAGAACAGGTTGCAAAAAGTGTCGACTCTAAGAGTCGACACTTTTGCTCTGGGTCCTGTTTTTACAAACGGGACAGAATGCGTTGAGAAAAGTGTCGACTCTAAGAGTCGACACTTTGTCTGGTTCGTCCGAATCAGGTTTGCCGTTTTGATTGCGAACTCCGTGGATTGAGATCCGAATGGCTTGATCTTTTACCGCAATACCCTTAGGGTTTCTATACATCTATTGGGTGTTGATTTGAAGGGTTTTAGCATGGGCCAAATGGTTTTTTCCTGCTGGTTTCTCTTGGGTATATGTAACTCATGATTTGCTCCGACGGGAATTATCCTTGCGTTAATATTGTTCCATCTCTTGCAGGGAGAGGAGTTGAGGGCGTCGCCACCAGCTGGAGGAGGAAGAGAAAGAAGAGGAGACCGCCAACAACAAGCCTCATATGCCGATCCGATCCAACTTCGAGCACAGCTGTTGAAGATACTTTCACCTTGGGTGTCTCCTGCGATCGTAGCAAGCTTCCACTCCGCAGACAGATCTTCCGGCGCACCCCACTACTCCTTTGAGAGGGTTTCACTGCAGATTTGAGGGGGATTTCTTCTTCACTCATTTCTATTCTCCTATTTGAGCGTAGATTAAGATTTGGGTGTTCATTGTATATCCTCTTATTTCGTCAAACTTGGAATATAGTGTGTGGGCGGAGCTGCGACTCCGCGTGTGTGATTTTATTATGGGGAAAGTTTCCCCGTGGTTGGTTGTGTGTAGACGGAGCTGTGACACTCCCTGTGGTTGTCAAGTCCGGGGCGTGTTCCCCGACGTTGTGTGTGTGTATGCTGCGGAGGCAGCGTTTTGGGGCTTGTCCCCGTGTGGATATTACTGCGGAAGCAGTGTGTGTGTGGTTGGGGTGCGTCTCTGTTCTGCTACGGTTCCTAGCGTGTAGTGAAGCCTCATCGGGTTCGGTGAGGGGTGGACATAGGGAGCCCGTCGTGGTCCCGAATCACCTAAAAATATCGTGTTTCGGGTGATTATCTGTGTGATTGATCATTTCTTCTATCTCCCTTCACATGTCCATTAAATAGATTTTTAATTCACTGCATCATCGCACACTACTACCTCCGCTTTCTGTGTTGAGCTTAATTCCTTTGATTAGTTGCATTATCTATCCGTGTGAGATCAAAAAGTTTGAGAGAATATGTGACGACCTGGATTCCGGATACCGGATATACCCGATAGGACTACCGGGCAGACCCGATACCACTTGGAACCCGTGAAGCCTCCCAAGAGCTGTAAAGCTCCGAAAGGAAAAAGGATTGTCGTGTAGTACATTGAAGCCATAGAGATATAGCAGTAAGCAATTAAATTTCATTAGATCTGTTTGCTAAAGTAGCAGAAATAAAATTACTTTTTAATTAACAGTTTAAAATTAACAATTACACCAGAGTCCAGTCCAAAGGAAAGGCAAGCAGTACAGTCAACAAAAAGAAAAACATACACTGAGGTCGGGGGAAGCCCGACGCAGGTACCGCTGGCAGCTACGGACACGCCACACCAGGAACCGCGGAAGCAGAACGACGTCACCCACTTGAAAAGCATGAGTGAGCCTCGTGTCACTGGCCCAGTAGGGGTCACGCGGATCCCCACTGAAAAACACGTAGTAACACGAAACAACTAAAACAGCAGGTGTAGTAAAGCAGGAAAACTGAACTACGAAGCTGTAAAAGAAAACTGGAACGGAAGGACAGCTAAAAGAAAAGGGAAAAGTCATACCTGAAAGAGAACATGGCTGCCGAACTAACCTCGGCTCCCAAAGTTGACCTACGAGACAGGAAAGAAACCTAGAAGGACCTAGACAGACACGGAACACCCTACTGCATACACGACTCGATTGTCATGCACGCTCTTCTAGACACGACCACACACACACACGACTAGAACGTCGTGCATACGACACAACACTGACCTTGGGCGAGACCACGAGAAGGCTAACCCGAAAAGGTCACGATGCATGAGAAACGCGATAGTCACGTGTCACGTGACGGAAGTACCCCCTCACTAGAAGAACAGACAGCTGCGTCCACTGACGTCTTATGCTACGCCTCAAGTGTCTCGTCTACGATGCCGCCTGAAGCATGATAGAGACTAAGACACGCTCAGAACCAGAACATGACTACAGTCGTGAGTGACTAGACAGGGTAACGCCCGTCGGTGTCAGTCCAAACGCCCCTGACCATGTGTGCACACACCGACTCTTGCTGGAGAGTCACGCCTCTAGCTAGTTTTCCCCACCCAACAGGACGCTACTGTACAGCGGGGGCCCACGGAAACTAGCTTAAAAATCGTATATCGGGAAATTGCCCCGCCACATGGGCCGACACGCTGTATCGTGTCGTAAGGCTACGACTAGTGGAGGCTCACTAGACACAGAGACTCAGAAACAAAAGTGTTGTAGTGCAGACATGCAAGGAAGCGATGTCGGACGCACTACAAAGCACCAAGGCAGCATAGAAAACTGTCGACAGACTCAGGACAAGGCAACTAGACCTACTACTGCAACGATCCTTGAGTCTCACGACTTCGAGTCAAGATCGTCGCGCAAAGTGGAACAAGCCGCCAATCGGTCTAATCCTAAGCCAGAGAAAACGGAACCAAAACTACGGAAATGATGGTTTTGCTAGAACTGGCCCGATCTAGCCCGTTCGAGCACCAAACCACGCACAGAAGCAGGGAAAACGTGCCGGAGGAAGTGGCAATCTGTCTCCCTACCTCCACCGAAGAAACCGAGTGCCGAGGCGACTAAATCACCCCAAAAACCATCACGCGAACTCAACTACCGGCTTTGAATCCACCGTTCGGGATCGCGCCAAAATCGATCCGATCCTCGCCCCATTGTGCACCTCATCGACCCCACGCCGTCACCACCTCGCCTACAGTCCTCCTCCGTCTGCAGCTGGAGCCGGAAGGGCGAGAGAGGAGAGAAAACGGGAGAGAGAGAGAGGGACGTGCGCGAATGAGAAGGAGGAGAGAGGAAGAAAAGAAAAAGGAAAAGAAATTAGGAAATTTTCCTAATTTCCAATAATTCGATAATTAACCTGAAAATAGACTAATTCAGAAAAATACGCAAAAATAGTGGAAACAATCCTCTCGACGAGTACATCGCAACTGCGGCGTCCACGAGTCGATGAACTGAGAAATAAACTCACCGCAGGGATACGAGAGAAAAACCTACACGGATCGTAAAACTCAACTCAACGATCTGAAACTCCCCGAAAAGGATCCGAAAGACCTAATAATGATCCAATAGAGATATAGGGCATTACATCCTCCCCTCCTTTAAGAAATTTCATCCTCGAAATTTAATGACTAGTAAAGGAGAAGCATGGAAGAACAACCCGACAACACAACTATAAAATGACACGAACCACAAGAAATAATAGTAAGACGACAGCACCAGACCACGAGACATCTGATCGAGTCACAAGCTAACTCTACCAGGGAAGAGAGTATAGCAAAGCGAACTGACAAGAGTTGGTCCACAAAGTGCTAATGATAGACACACAAAATCATAGAGAAACAACACTTACAAAAACAACAACGGCAGCACTCGCAGGATTCTGGTTCCGTACAGGACACAGAACCACGGAACACAACTGCAAGCTGGGTCACATCAAGGCACAACAGCAGCTGATCACACGACTACAGGGGACGAGTCATGCATCGAGCAGCTCACCGAGAAAAGACCCACGACAGCAATAAACGAGAATCACGAAACCTAACGCCAGCTGAAGACTGTACTAGACTTAAGGACTCTGGAGACTGTATATCTCGGATTCCCATGTACTTCACACAACAACGCTCTGATACCAACTGTGACGACCCAGATTCCGGATACCGGATATACCCGATAGGACTACCGGGCAGACCCGATACCACTTGGAACCCGTGAAGCCTCCCAAGAGCTGTAAAGCTCCGAAGGAAAAAAGGATTGTCGTGTAGTACATTGAAGCCACAGAGATATAGCAGTAAGCAATTAAATTTCATTAGATCGGTTTGCTAAAGTAGTAGAAATAAAATTACTTTTTAATTAACAGTTTAAAATTAACAATTACACCAGAGTCCAGTCCAAAGGAAAGGCAAGCAGTACAGTCAACAAAAAGAAAAACGTACACTGAGGTCGGGGGAAGCCCGACGCAGGTACCGCTGGCAGCTACGGACACGCCACACCAGGAACCGCGGAAGCAGAACAACGTCACCCACTTGAAAAGTATGAGTGAGCCTCGTGTCACTGGCCCAGTAGGGGTCACGCGGATCCCCACTGAAAAATACACAGTAACACGGAACAACTAAAACAGCAGGTGTAGTAAAGCAGGAAAACTAAACTACGAAGTTGTAAAAGAAAACCGGAACGGAAGGATAGCTAAAAGAAAAGGGAAAAGCCGTACCTAAAAAGAACACGACTGCCGAACTAACCTCGGCTCCCAAAGGTAACTTACGAGACAGGCAAGAAACCTAGAAGGACCTAGACAGACACGGAACACTCTACTACATACACGACTCGATTGTCATGCACGCTCTTCTAGACACGACCACACACACACGACTAGAACGTCGTGCACACGACACAACACTGACCTTGGGAGAGACCACGAGAAGGCTAACCCGGAAAGGTCACGATGCATGAGAAACGCGAGAGTCACGTGTCACGTGACGGAAGTACCCCCTCACTAGAAGAACAGCCAGCTGCGTCCACTGACGTCTTATGCTGCGCCTCAAGTGTCTCATCTACGATGTCGCCTGAAGCACAACAGAGACTAAGACACGCTCAGAACCAGAACAGGACTACAGTCGTGAGTGACTAGACAGGGTAACGCCCGTCGGCGTCAGTCCAAACGCCCCTGACCCCGTGTGCACACACAGACTCTTGCTGGAGAGTCAGGCCTCTAGCTAGTTTTCCCCACCCAGCAGGACGCTACTGTACAGTGGGGGCCCACGGAAACTAGCTTAAAAATCGTATATTGGGAAATTGCCCCGCCACATGGGTCGACACGCCGTAACGTGTCGTAAGGCTATGACTAGTGGAGGCTCACTAGACACAGAGACTCAGAAACAAAAGTGATGTAGTGCAGACAGGCGAGGAAGCGTTATCGGATGCACTATAAAGAACCAAGGCAGCACAGAAAACTGCCGACAGACTCAGGACAAGGCAATTAGACCTACTACTGCAACGATCCTTGAGTCTCACGACTTAGAGTCAAGATCATCGCACAAAGCGGAACAAGCCGCCAATCGGTCTAATCCTAAGCCAGAGAAAATGGAACCAAAACTGCAGAAATGACGGTTTTGCTAGAACTGGCCCGATCTAGCCCGTTCGAGCACCAAACCACGCACAGAAGCAGGGAAAACGTGCATGAGGAAGTGACGATCCATCTCCCTACCTCCACCAAAGAAACCGAGAGCCGAGACGACTAAACCGCGCCAAAAACCATCACGCGAACTAAACCGTCGGCTTTGAATCCATCGTTCGGGATCGCGCCAAAACCGATCCGATCCTCGCCCCATCGTGCACTTCATCGACCCCACGCCATCACCACCTCGCCTACGGTCCTCCTTCGTCTGCAGCCGGAGCCGGAAGGGTGAGAGAGGAGAGAAAACGGGAGAGAGAGGGGGACGTGCGCGAATGAGAAGGAGGAGAGAGGAAGAAAAGAAAAATGAAAAGAAATTAAAAAATTTTCCTAATTTCTGAAATTTTGATAATTAACCCGAAAATGGACTAATTCAGAAAAATACGTAAAAATAGTCGAAACGATCCTCTCGACGAGTACATCATAACTGCAGCGTCCACGAGTCGATGAACTGAGAAATAAACTCACCGTAGGGTTCCGTAACTTGTACGAGAGAAAAACCCACACGGATCGTAAAACTCAACTCAGCGATCCTAAACTCCTCGAAAAGGATCCGAAAGATCTAATAATGATTCAATAGAGATCCAGGGCATTACAGAACATCTTGATCTGACTTGAGTTTGGGCTAATCAACATAGTTAATTTTATTTCCGCTGTAATTAGTTTAAAAAGTTTTTAAAATCCGTCATCTCAGCAAGGGGACAATTCAACCCCCCTTCTTGTCTGCCATCTCTCTGAGCCAACAATTGGTATCAGAGCCCAGTCTCTGATTTTTTATTCGCAGACCTCACGATCTAGGAGAAAAGATCGTTTCATGATGGCTAGCGTGAACGTGCTTCCTGTCTTTGATGGTTTTGATTATCCTTTATGGCTTGGAAAATTCT
Source organism: Amorphophallus konjac (assembly GCA_022559845.1). Classification (NCBI taxonomy): domain Eukaryota; kingdom Viridiplantae; phylum Streptophyta; class Magnoliopsida; order Alismatales; family Araceae; genus Amorphophallus; species Amorphophallus konjac. The sequence continues at coordinate 103,208,819 of CM040126.1, read as the reverse complement.
GTGTGTGGATTACAAATACTAATCTGAAGTTTATGAATCTAATCACTCGTGGTCCTTACAGTCTTCCAACAAATGAGTCAAGATGGACCGATGAGGGTAAGAGAAAGAACTCTGATAATGTTTATGTTTTGAATGCTCTTAAGGCTGCAGTGAACACTAATGTATATCCTTTTGTTTTATCTTGCAGAACAGCCAAAGAGATTTGGGATGGGCTAAGCGAAGCCCAGAAAGAAAGCTACAATGATAATGAGTGCCTCGTGGCAAATAAAGAAATTGAGCGTCAAAGTAAGGTGAGCTCAAAAGTAAATTCTGACTCTGACGAAGAGGATGAGATTAGCTATGAGGATCTTGTGATTGCTTATGATGAACTGTTTGAAAAATACAAAACTATAAAATCTGATAACAAAAAATTGAAAAAGAAACATGACTATTCTTCATGTGAAAAATGCACCGAGCTCGAAAGACTAGCTGAATCTCACATGCTTGATGATGAAGAACACAAAGAGATAATTACAAATCTTAGATCTGAAAATAAATCTTTATTGGATAAAATTTCAGAACTTCAACAGATAAAAAAAGATAATGAGAAGCTAAAAACGTTGAATACCACCATATCTAAAAAATTGCTTCTTCTTGAAAAAGGGAAAGCTACTCTGAATGCTGACAAGTCTGAAAAGCTGAATGAGCTGAGAAAAGAAATAGAAAGCTTTAGGAACATAAATGATAGATTTGAAAGCAATGAAACCATGAATAGAATGTTTGATGAAGATGTGAGTTATCAAATGAAAGAACCTGAACACACTTCCATGAATAAAAATTCATTTGACAAACTCCAAAATGAAAACAGTGCTTTACTGATTCAGATCTCATTGTTTGAAGGTAAATTGAAAAGTCTTGAAAAGGTTGAGAAAGAAAAATGTGTGATCATTGATGCTTGTGACAATTTGCACATTTTTGAACAAGAAATTGAAAGTCACAAGACTGTTAACTCCTTGTTAAATGAGAAAATTGCATCTTGTGAGGAAGAATTGGCTAGTTCTGAATTGCATATCTTGTCTTTAGAAAGTCAAATAAAAAGTTTGAATGAACTCATGTCCACATCTGTAAAAGTAAATGAAAAATAAGAAAATGTTGTTGATTGCTCTTGTGTGTATGCAAAACCCCCTGTTGTTAAACATAATCATGCAACAAGTAAAAGGAGAAATATTTCATGCTATTATTGTGGCAAATTTGGCCATGATATGTATGACTGTTTTCTGATGGAACTTGATGATAATGAAGCATTGAAGTCACAAATAAAAATTGTTGATGAGTCTAAAAATCTTGAAAACCCTATGAAGAAAAACTTCAATGCTCATTGCTATTATTGTGGATTACATGGTCATGTCTTTGAACATTATTTCATAAAGAAAAATGATGATGAATGATTTGTCAACAAGAATTTTTCATGTCATTATTGTGGTGAACTTGGACACGTCATGGATGATTGTTCCTTAATGAAAAATGATCAAAAATGGTTCATGAAAAGAAAATCTTCTCATTATTTTTATTGTGGTCAGAATGGTCATTCAATGGATGATTGTGCCATGATGAGGGCCGATGATGAATGGTATGAGAGGAAAAATAAAAAGAACACATTTGCTCATGTTAGAACTAACCCCTCAGGACCCAAGATGACTTGGGTACCCAAATGTCCAAAATGAGAATCTATTTTACAGGGGCGCCTTGAGGATAAGGAAGATATCGATAAATAAAGAACTCTCAAGGTGAGAAACAAAAATGGTTTGTTTTGAAATTTGTTTCGCTTAGGTTCACCTTGAAAAATCTGAAAAGGTAAAAATTATGTTTGGAGGAAAATGTTTGCAATGTTGGTTCGCTGATTTTGGTATCCTTTGAAATGTTGAGATCTTTTGAGTCTGATGAGTAGTTGTTTGGAATGCCTCTCTTTGCACATCTTATGACTAATCTTAGTTCTTGAATGCTTAACATTGCACATATATGGTTCTTCATGCACACCTTCTCTTTCGCTTTGCAAATAAAAATTTTAGGTTTGAATGTCTAGTCTGCACATAAAGTGTTTCATACTTTAGCTCACATTTTGTGAATAACTGTTCAGTTTTACATACACAGTTCACATACTTAGTTGCATGAAACATATTGCATATATCATACACATCTTTGTATACTTGTAAATAGGAATAATCTTCAATCATCTTTTCAAGTTGCATACATATACTTGCACATACTCTCCATACTTGTGTGCTTAAATGCCATGATTGACCGGAATATAAAATGACGTTAGTGGAAAGGTGGATTATATCCACCTGGAAGCTTTCCTTATGCGTGAGTAGGGTCCTTGGACCTTGATCTCCGCCACGTACCGGTAATCAACCTGTGTGATAAATCCATCTCGATGCATGCTTGATTGTATATAAAATATCACACATCTTTTTGACTCCGTCTATGACTCTTCCCATGCTAAATGAATTGCATTGATTTAGACATGTTTGTTACATGGCATATATTAATGGGGAGATTTTTTTTATAACCGTGCATACATTTAGGGGGAGACATTACTATGATGAGACTAATTCATCTTTTACATTCAATACAACCACCCACACAAAATGCACCTTGTTGAGATAATGATTCAATCTAATAAAGATTACAGTTTTCTACTCTACACTTTTAAGGACTTTTGATTCTCTACATGGAAATCACATATCTCATGAGGAAAAGACTGTTTACCCCACCAAAAATTTGTATAAGTTGAACGTGGATCCGAGTAGCCGAGAATCTCCCCTGAAATAAAGGAGGAAACTCGCATCTAAAGGTGAAACTAATCCACATTTAAAATAAGTGTGATTTGCCACCAAGTAGCTGGGAAGTGCCCCTGAGACAAAGGGTACAACTCGCGCCGAAAAGTGACTACATCCACAGTGAAGATAAGTGACGAAACTGAGTAACCGGGAAGTGTCCCTGAGACAAAGGATACAACTCGTGTCAAAAAGTTAGTCACACCAATTTTAGTATTTAAAAAAAATTGGGGGTCATACGTAGCTACCAATATTCGAGCATTATGTATGAAAGTGTATGGATGATAAGTTCTTTTTAGTGTTCCTTAGAAAATCTGATGATCTATATTGTCTGGAATTCATTGCTCAATTCTTTACATATGCACTTTGGGTTTCATTGTTTGAATGTCCTTTATGAATCAGTCGTCTTTCATGGTTAATGAAGTACTTTATTTATGTTAGCACGACCTTCTTAGTATTGTACATGCACATCATGTTCTATAATCGATTGCATAATCCTTACACCCGTCCCGAAGGGACTTGCATGAGTCTATATCTTGTTATACATGCTTGAGTGCTTGATTGCTTGATCTATTTTGATCATATCATACTCATTCCATAGTTTGCATCTATAGGTTATACTTGTAAATAACATGTTAAATAACCCATTGTCAGTTGATTTTTGTTCTTGACAATTGGGGGAGAATAACGTACTTTTTAGCACAATACATTTTGTGCATAACTTAGTTTCATATTTTGCATATAGTTTAGTTCAATCATACTTTCTGCACATAGTTCAAAACCTAAACATTTGAATTTTCTTTCACACACCTTCCTCTCATGTGAGGCTAATTGTTGGGTTCGTGCGCTCATGTCTCACTCATTTTTGAAAACTTCACAGTTGCTCCTTAGTCCCCCATTTTTTTGATAATGCCACAGGGGGAGAGAAATTTGAATTGAATAGCCACAATATATTGTCATCATCAAAAAGGGAGAGATTGTTGGGTTCAGTGCTCCCCTCTTTGTTTTTGACAATGGTTTTGATGATTCCAATATATTGTGTGTTTTATGTATGCTCTAAACTGAAAATATTGTGTGCTTGTTTAGTGAAAAACGTCTTCATGATAAACAAGCTAACATGATGCTATCTTATCTTACAGGTTACTTCACTGGGTTGAGAAGCAATGGCTCTCCATGATTTCAAAATACTGTGTGCTTCCCACTTGTACAGAAGTGAATATATTATGAGGAAGTATTGTGGACATGTGGACATTGTCCGTTGATAATTTGGGAGCTCTGAGAAGACTAGGTTATAATTTGCTTCACTTGAGTATTGAACTATTTCAGTGCACACCATGCTTATTAATCATTAAGATAGTCATGCTCACAAAAGGGTTCAAACATCTCATGCTAATCTTGAAAGATTGATTGAAAGATCCTCATACTTTAATGGTTTCATGGTAAGTCATGATTTATTTCTAACTGTGATATTATGTGCTCAAAGGAGCTCAACATTCTTGCTTCTGACCCTACAGGAGAGGGGTCAACCCTCCATGGGTCATGGGCTATCTGCATAGCAGACAGACCAACACTTCTTGGACTGGAAGGGTTGGTTTCAGTCTTTCCAGATCTCTTGTGGTCCATACACTGGTATTCTTGTGTGTTAACTGTGTGGAGAATGAGATCAGGTTTCACTAGACTGAACTTGATAGCCTTGGATTGAATTGACTGAACTTGGTATAACTGGATTGAATCTATGTTTTGTTTAATTTGAATTGACTCAAAATTCTTGGAATGAACTTTGAATTTCTGGACTGAACTTGCATCTCTAAGTAGCTTTGTTTAATTCCATTTGGAAATGGATTGTTTGATATGCACCAACCTGGTTCATAATTGCACGGACCTTGTTGTCCATTGCACTGACCTTATTCTTCATTGCACCGACCTTGTCTACACCTTGCACCGACCTCTCCATGTTTGCACCGACCCAACCACTCCTATGCATTGACCATGAGGTCATATGCACTGACATTATAGAATGCATTGAGTGATTTTGATCTGGACTGAACTATGAGTGATTGGACTGAATTTGCTTGAGCTAGATAAGTATTGAGTTTTCCATGCTGAATCAAATTGATTTGTAAAGCTTGTGAAGAAAATGGCTTGTTTCAATTGATATAATATTAAGATGGGCATCCGTGAGTTGAGAATAAAATATTTATATATATTGATCACGGATGTTTTTGGAATATGTGAATTCAGTTTGGACTGCAATTGATCTTCTTAGTTGAACTAGGAGTCCATGTGTGGTTTGCATGAATAATATCGATATGTGAAAAGCATGGACTGACATGATCTTATCTTTCAAGATATTGCAGATTCTATATGCAGATTGCTCTCATCAATGGTAAGAATCTTGGATTGAAAATGGCTTCTTGAATTGCACTGATTTGAATATGTGTTTTTACTAAGTGCAGGTTCTTTAATGATCTCAATCTGTGAATCCATGGTAAGTCTTTATGGTTGAATATATTTCCATGTGCCTTGATTGGATTCGGTTCATGTATTTTGGGCCTTGGGGTTTATTTGGTTGCTTAATTGTCCTTTGCTGAATCGAGGCTCATGTTGCATCATGCTTATGTTGATTGCTAAAATTCTTTGCAAAATCTGGTTTGATTTGTGTTTCAAAGACCCCTTATGCATGGCATTTAATTGTAATTGAATAGGGTTGAATGATGGTTAATGGGTGTTTAATGTTTTTGGGGTTTCAATTGAGTTTAATTGAGTTTTCATCTCTGTCAGGAAAAGTGTCGACTCACAGGGTCGACACTTATTTTGTTCTGTTCTGGTTCTACGTTGTTTTGTAAGACCAGACAGAAAGTGTCGACTCTAAGAGTCGACACTTTTGGCCTGGGTATTGGTTTTTCTTCACTAGATAGAACATGTTGCAAAAAGTGTCAACTCTAAGAGTCGACACTTTTGCTCTGGGTCCTGTTTTTACAAACGGGGCAGAATGCGTTGAGAAAAGTGTCGACTCTAAGAGTCGACACTTTGTCTAGTTCGTCCGAATCGGGTTTACCGTTTTGATTGTGAACTCCGTGGATTGAGATCCGAATGGCTTGATCTTTTACCGCAATACCCTTAGGGTTTCTATACATCTATTGGGTGTTGATTTGAAGGGTTTTAGCATGGACCAAATGGTCTTTCCTGCTGGTTTCCCTTGGGTATATGTAACTCACGATTTGCTCCGACGGGAATTATCCTTGCGCTAATATTGTTCCATCTCTTGCAGGGAGAGGAGCTGAGGGCGTTGCCACCAGCTGGAGGAGGAAGAGAAAGAAGAGGAGACCGCCAACAACAAGCCTCATCTATCGATCCGATCCAACTTCGAGCACAGCTGCTGAAGATACTTTCACCTTGGGCGTCTCCTGTGATCGTAGCAAGCTTCCACTCCGCGGACATATCTTCCGGCGCACCCCACTACTCCTTTGAGAGGGTTTCATTGCAGATTTGAGGGGGATTTCTTCTTCACTCAGTTTTATTCTCCTATTTGAGCGTAGATTAAGATTTGGGTGTTCATTGTATATCCTCTTATTTCGTCAAACTTGAAATATAATAGTGTGTGGGCGGAGCTGCGACTCCGCGTGTGTGATTTTATTGTGGGGAAAGTTTCCCCGTGGTTGGTTGTGTGTAGACGGAGCTGCGACTCCGTGTGGTTGTCAAGTCCGGGGCGTGTTCCCCAACGTTGTGTGTGTGTATGATGCGGAGGCAACATTTTGGGGCTTGTCCCCGTGTGGATATTACTACGGAAGCAGCGTGTGTATGGTTGGGGTTCGTCCCCATTCTACTACGGTTCGTAGCGTGTAGTGAAGCCTCACCGGGTTTGGTGAGGGGTGGACGTAGGGAGCCCGTCGTGGTCACGAACCACCTAAAAATCTCATGTTCCATGTGATTGCCTGTGTGATTGATCATTTCTTCTATCTCCCTTCACAGGTCCATTAAATAGATTTTTAATTCACTGCATCATCGCACACTGCTACCTCTGCTATCTGTGTTGAGCTTAATTCCTTTGATTAGTTGCATTATCTATCCATGTGAGATCGGAAAGTTTGAGAGAACATCTTGATTTGACTTGAGTTTGGGCTAATCAACATAGTTAATTTTAATTCCGCTATAATTAGTTTAGAAAGTTTTTAAAATCCGCCATCTCGGCAAGGGGACAATTCAACCCCCCTTCTTGTCCGCCATCTCTCTGGGCCAACACCCTCCCCCCACCCCTTCAAATTCCTATAAATTCCTCCCCTTAGAAGCTCAAGAGGCATGAGGATACAACAGCAACAAAAAGAAATAAGGAACGCAAGCACAAGCAGACTCCCGGACGAACAAACACCCCCGGCCTAATTGTCGTACCCTCGGACTCCCGAGGCTTCCGGCAAGGGTCGGGAACACGAGAAGCTAAGTGCGCGCGCGGTTGGCTTGCTAGTCGGCTCACACACGCAGAGGGTATGTCACGTGTACTTCCCTCACGTGGTGTTTAGCCATCTCACATCAAGTCCATCCTCATCGCATGTGAGGTGACTATGTCAACGACAAATACACCCGCATCCCGGGTCCTCCCGTGTACGCCAACTTACGGTGACGAAATGCACGCCATGATGCCGCACGGAATCACGTGCCTATCACTCGCCCCCCAGCCATCCGTTGGCCACTCAGATTAACAACTCGAGTCTAGTCGGACCTCTGGCCAGGGAATCACAGTCACGGGGCTGACTTCGACTTCGCAGCATGACGACATTCACCTTCCGAGGCCCGGACCCGACCGCTCACCTCGAGCCGCATCCTACCTCCGTCAGGCGCCAGCCCACGACCACCCCTGCCACCTAGGCAGTCGGGCATGTCTCGACCTCCTCACAGAGAACCTCTGTAAAACACGCGGATATCTGCTTTATTACGCGATGACCCGGGGACCGACCCACGTGTCGGAGTTGACCCGCGGCTTGCGCCAGTTGTACTTTGGCCCCCTCGGCCTATTTGTAAAGCCCATGTAGCCCATCATAAAACCAGTGAAATACAAGCACCCACATTCGGGTCCCCAGCTTTCTACCTACACCACTCGACATACGTGCCCAAAATCCTGACTCCACTAAACACCCCTCTGTCGAAAGCGCACCCACAGTTGCAGAATGCTCCCGACCCTCCACCTATGGCTTCAGGCATATATACAGGCTTCTCTTCAGCATGGAACGAAGGTGTTCGGATTCAATCCGATGTAAATAAACACCGGTTGCTTACGATCGATGGGGAAAGTCGTCCAGTACACGATTCTCACAATCACCTACGCACTCGCACCCGTGGAACCCCTTCTCTCCACGTGTCGCCCGATCTCTCGAGTCACGTGTCATGTCCTGGTGACGCTTCCCCGGTCAACCCTTGGTTCTATGGGTGATTGTCGAGAAATCGACTGGCATCCCCGCATCCTGTTCGGTTAACCCATACCCTTGCATTTTCGTGCCATTCGACCCTTTTCGACTTTCCGTAAAAGGAGAGTGTCCGATACCGCCGTGAGAGGCATGCAACCATAAGGAGGATACCCGAGATATATCAAACTCTCGTGTCTTTCTTCCCCGATGTATCCCTTCCTTCACCCCGATCATTCGGCATAAAAACCCGTGCAACAACTACCTTTCACTGCTTCACATGAATCTCTACTCTTACCTTAGGAGAAATATGCCCAGTTATACAGATCAAGGTTCCCTATTTCGTTTTACGCGAACCTCAACACGTCTTAGGTGAAGTAGGCCCGGTTACTAAGAATTGGGGCATTTTTCTTGGTGTTCTTTCTTCTTTTTTTTTTCATAGTGTCAATTGCACTTATTTAACAGATAACTTGGCAGAAAGCTTATAAAAAGATCTCTTTCTTGAGAAGTGTAGAGCATCAGACAACGTACCCAAAATAGTAGAAGGCTTGTCCTGCTTATTTCATTAGTGTGTAAAGTTATTTTATTTTCTAAAGTACACATGAACTTTAAAAAGAATATCATGTTTCCATAGCTAGATCAAAATAAATCTTCCATCATCCTTCTCTCTAGTCTTTCCTATTTCAGAATCACTTTCAATTTAAGCATGAATCAATAAAACTCAATTGGGGATTCATCTTTTCATCTTTTCATGTAACAATGCAAGACAAAACTCCTATCAGGTTGTACTATATGCAAGAATTTTTCTCTCCCCCACCCAACTTGAATGACATTGTCCTCAATGGCATATAAAATGGAAAAAAAATAGAACAATGTAACAATATATTGTTGAGATAGAAGGATACAACCTGGCAGGCAGGGTGTAACTCCATTAATGTGTATGGACGGCGATGACTTTGTGCTCCCTGGCCTTGACCTGACTATTGAATCAAACTTAAACAAAAATATCAAACAACAAAAATATTGGGTTGCCTCCCAGAAGCGCTAAGTTTTCCGTCTCCAGCCAGACACGTGCATAGAAGATGCAAGCTTCATAACCAACGAGTTGAATTGCGAATGAGCCACCATGTGATCTCATCTTCTTTCAAGTTCCATCGATTGTACCATACAGAGATAAGATCATGAAAAAATGCATGTGACCGAAAGATAAGTTGGTTGTTAGCATGATTGATTTTTTCGTGCAACGCGTATGCTAACAATTCTTCTTCCGTGGGCGTCATGTAAAAATCAACATTCATTATTTTTGGTTTGACCTTTATAGCATACCATGATGAGTTTAATAGGCCAAATAGACCGCCCCGATCAGAGAATGGAAGAATTATCATATCATCAATTATAAAATATTTCTCATCAAATTTAATGTCTTTATAAGTGTTGAAAACATGAATGCAGACCTTATTATCTTTCAAAAAAATTTCTACCACCTCAATTTTAGGAATTACATGAATATTTGTGAGGTGAGAATAAATCGAAGGGTGAGGAGCTTTTATCAAATGATCAGTGTCAAGGAGATGAACAATATCAAGAGTGAAAGAAGCATGCTCCTCAACACAATACTCATGAGACTCAATAGGATCAGATAACTCAGCTAATTGAAGAATGTCCACCGTGAAGTTAGATTCGTCGAGGTCATGAAGAGGTAGAAGATCAATACCCTCCCCTTGATCAGAAGATGCCCAATCGAGATAAAAGTTATGAAAGGTACCCGCCTCCTCCTTTACCCAAGAGAGATCATTCATAGCCTCACTCAATTCCTTCTCCACTAGCACATCCTCTTCATCCTTCCCTTGAACAAAATCTCCTTAAATTCAAGAAGGGAAATTGGTGGAGTTTGATCATGAACTTGTATACTACTTTCTTCTTCTTCACCTCCCAACTTAAGATCATCAACTTCTTTAGACCCCTTCTCATAATGACAATTAAACTCATGCTCCTCGAACTCATCTTTTCGATCATCATCATGACTATAGCTAACTCCCTTAAAAATTTCCTGATAAGATTCCTCCATATTTTCCACATGATCTAAATCAAGAATGATTTGAGTATTGTGATCTTGGGGAATCATAAATTGATCATAGTCAACATCAAGACTTTTATTAGTGGAATTGGAACCAGAGTAGCCAAGCAATTGATCTTCCTCTATCCTCTTGATCTCCTCAGCCATCCTATCAATTCGTGCTTGGTTTGATTGACTTTGAAGTATGATAGAGTGATAGAATCGATTAAGTTGATTAAATTTCTCTCTTGATGTAAAGTTGGGCAAGGAGAAGATAGATATGTAGATTGAGAAGATGGATATGTAGATTGAGATGCAGAGTTCAAAGGATAAGAAGTTGAATAATGAGGTATGGGAGAGGATGTGGGTTGGCCTCCACAGTGGGCTTGATCATGAAAGCTATTTCGAGATGGAGCCCAATTTTGACAGAATTGATCCGGAGGATTTTGGGCCGAGCCTTGATAAGCATCCCAAGAACTATTATGTTGGCCTCCCCAATAAGAATCGTAAGAAGGTGTGGAGATGCTTTGAGCAATTTGAGATTATTCTTGGTTGCAAGATAAATTATAGGGCCCATTAAGCAATTGAGTAGATTGAGAGAGGTCATGGGTAAACGATTGACGTTGGGCCCCAATGAGTGATGAACTTTCATTGTGGGCCAACCAAGAAGATGGACTTTTATAATGGGTCGGGCCATTGTGGGTGAATGATAAAGGTTGGGTTGGACCTTGATTAGTATAATGTGTCGATCTGACCTACATGCCATTATGATCATTATAATAAGGTGGAATGAAGGAACTTAAATTCATAGCCCAAAGAATAGATCAAGAAAAATGGGCTAACAAGTCCACCTCTTCGAATTTGTAGGCACAACTCAAAAATTGAAATTTCTTACCCATTTTTTATTTCACTTTTTTGTTTATTTTTTTCAAAATGATGCAAATGCAATAACAACTATATAATGCAATCAACTACTATATGAATGCAAAATGATGATAGTTTTTTTCTTTTTTTTTAAGAAGAATTGGCACTCACTACTAAATTGGTCAACTGGCCAGGTAAGAGGTGGAGTTGTGGGAGGCTCCCCCTATTTTCGTAGGGTCCTAATTAAATAACCACAATCTCACTTGGGCGTTTGTCACTTAACCTCTAGCCTTAGACACTAATTTTTCAAAATAGTAATAAATTCCAAACTCTCTCTTTTTGTATGTGAAACCGTCTAAGGGCAATCTACCTCCAAGGTGTTTCTAGATACAACCGGCCCGGCGTCCGTGAGGGAATCCACGGGTGCGGGGACTTATGGAGGTCCTAGAAAAGAAAATTTAAATCCAAAGAGACGGAATGCTCAATGGATGGTCTTTCCAATTCTAAAAAGGGTGTAAGGAATCCTAACTTGCCATTGAGAAGGGAAAAGAGAAGAGAGAAGAAAGATATTTTTTTTTCAAATAATGATGTAAGTGAATAAGAAATCAACTAAAATGTAAAATACATGAAAATAATGCAACTAAGATGAAGATATGCTAGCATGAAATAATTTTTTTCTATTTTTCTATTTTTTTATTTTTTTTTCCCTATTTTTCATAGTATTTTTTAGATTTTTTTGAATTTTTAAAAAGAGATATGAAGAAAAGAAACTAGCAACTAAAAATAACAAACAATACGTAAAACTATTGGAAAAATAAGATCGAAAAGCATGTTTTTTTGTGTTTTCTGGATTTCTGATTTTTTTTTAATTTTTCAGAAATTTTTCTAATTTTTTTATAAAAAATTAGAATTTTTAAGAATTTTTCAGAAATTAGAAAAACAGACCATGTACCTACGTTACTGACCTTTTAGCGACGCTTACTTTTCTTGAAATTTCTGAATTTCTACTTTCTGCAACAGTTTCAAGCTTTTAGCGACGCTTCATATGACAGATTTTTTTCTGAGATTTTCATGTCCGAATTTCCTCCTCCTTTTTTTCTCATGAATTTTTTTAAATTTTTCGTGCAAAATAAAAATAGAAAAATAGTAAAACTATATACAAATCAAATACAAGGAATTTTCCAACATAAAAATTAATTTCCTCCCCGGTAACGGCGCGAAAAATTGATAGCCACAAAACCCGTCGTTGAAAAGTCATGCCATAATTTCAAAATATTCACACTCATTCACTTTAAAGATTGAAAAATCAAATATATAGTGGTAAGTGGAGTCGATCCCACGAGGAGGAAAAATCTTTATTTGAATGAGTTGGAAAAATATCCTTATGCTTTGAAAAATCGAGTTTTGAGTGAGATTAATCTAAAGAAAAATAAATTGCAAGAAAAACTAATTAAAGAATATGAGAGGATTTAAGAGGAGAAATTGGAGGAGATAGAAAGAGGAAAATACCAAAATTTGTAAAGATGACTTTTATTTCTATGACAGTGGAAGAGTACAATCTATGAAAAATAAAAATTACAACTTTGAAACAAGAGAAAGGGAAGAAAATTGTAGTCAAGAGATGGATGAAGAACGCCGCCGTCTCCTTGCTAAGCCTTTGATTAAGATCGTCCCGCCTTGGAATCCGACGCCGTGAGAGGACCAATGGAAGAAAATCCGCCTTGGGATGTGTCAAGAAATATGGGAAGGTGGAGATAGAGATAGATGGAAGAATAAAAATAAAGCAAAACAAAGGATGTGTTTGCGTAGGTGTGAGTTGTGAAGAAAAATAGGGGAAGAAGGGGGTTTACGGATAAAAGCATAGTGAAATTAGAATAGAAAATATAGGATGATTAGAAGAGAAACAGCTTAAAAACTAGAGAGATTTACAAGAAGTGAAAGTTGTAGAAGACGAAAAGACGAAGAAGATTGATGAAGAACTCAGAAGTAGAAGATGAGAGAAAGAGGGTAAAAAACATGAAAAACCAAGAGATGGTGCGCGGATGAACAGTAAATAGTTTAAAAACTGAACTTTTGAAATCTGATTATAACTTTAAAACAATAAAGATTTAGAGGAAGGGGTAGAAGAAGAAGTTGAAGCACTTTTAAAGACCTACAACTTTTGTGAAGAATGTAGAGGCAGAAGAGGATCAGAAGGAGGCTAAAACTAGGAGAGAAGATAAGTGAAAAATAGAAGATGAATAGTAAAAATAATGCAGAACTGTGCCTTTGAAAAATTGAGAATAAGTTGAAAACTAAGGAGAATTAGAGGATGAGGTAGAAGAAGAAGATTTAGATCTTTAAAGAATGAAAAACTTTGATGAAGAAAGAAGGATGAAAAGAGGAGTGGAAGAGGAAGAAAAATTGAAAATAACGAAGTGTAGTAAAATCGGATGAACAATAAAAACGGAAGATAGAGCTTTGAAAAACTAAGAATAGCTTAAAAACAAGAAAGAATTAGAAGAAGATAAAGAAGACGAATTTGTAAAAGACTTAAAAACGAACAACTTTGAAGAAGAAAGTAAATTAAAACGAGAATTAGAAGTGCATGAAAAAGAGGCTATAAGAAAGGGCTAAAAAGGCTACTCGCGAACTCTCTTCCATGGTGGCCTTCGGGTGCTTTATATAGTGTGCACGATTGTGGGTCTTTGAATCCCATCAAAATCCGATTTTGCAGCATGAATTAGTTTCCCAAATTAGATCTCTTCCTCGAGATAGAGTCCTCCTTGATCAAAACATGGAAGATAAGCTCAAATAATAGTAAGATAGCTTCAAAGAGACCTTCCCGGTTCTGCTTCTGCTTCAGACTAAAATAGCAACCTTCTCTTGGGCGTTAATTCCTTTATGGGTGACTCTTCACGCGGGCGTAATTTCTTTATTTTCTTATTTTTGATATTTTCCTTTTTTTCATAACTCCAGGAAATAGCGACTTCATGAACGGGCGCAATTTCCTTTTCCTATTTTTCTTGATTTTTTGCATAATTGAATTGGCCTCTGGCCTTGTGTCGCAGTATCTTGAATATGCACCCTCTCAGAAGGGCGTTCATTAAATGGCGACTGGATCTCGGTTGCAATTTCCTAAAAATTCAAAAAATTCAAAATATCAACATATGTCATCCAAAAAATGATTTCCAAATAATTATGCAAATTCATGAATAATTCTTACATGGTCATTTTAGCTCAAAAAGATGATAAAATATATGAACACTCAAATAATGTGTGAGAATGAAATTAATTCATATTAATGCACAATTTTATTTATTTTAATGCTCAAAGATGACGAATGTGATGCAACTTATGATGTGAAATATAGCACTTATCACCGATCCCCTGTCTGTCGGCATCTTACTCTATTTTCACAAGGTTGGAGAAATGATACGGCGGTTGGCCTACTGTAGCCCGCCGTCTCGCTCTCACAACCCATTGTTCACGCCGTCGTCTCCCTCTCACACCCCCTTTCTTTTGGCCACCGAGTGGCACCCCCCTCGCTACCAGATTAAACCCCCTAGCCGCCAGATCACATGCCCAGCCGCCGGATGCCTCACCCACTCTCCTGGCTGCCGTCTCAATGTATTCCCTCCTTCCAGCCGTTGTATCACGTATCCCGCATTTTTGGCAGCTGTCTCAGTGCGTTGCCGCCATATCAAACACCCCATCCACATTCCCAGCCATCGGATCACATGGCATCTGCTCCTTGCCGTCGTCCCAGTGCATGGCTGCCGTATTAGCTTTTCTCAACCTCTTTTCCACACGTTGACCCTCATTCTTGCATTACATGTCGCACCTCAGCCACTACATACATATATGCATATGTGTGAACAGCCGTCGCCACCCACTCACTATACACATGCCGCCGGATCACCTATATGAGCCCAGCCTCCGGATCAACAAAATGGCCATGTAAATACCATGCACTGGCCGTTGACCCAATACCTAACACAGTCACAAGCTCACGTGCTTCTCATGTATATGAGTAATCCATGTATATACAAGCCGTCAGGTCATGCAAAGCCCATGTCCATTCTACCGCTTATGTGAATAAATAGGCATGTGCACCAAAACTTAGCAGATTCTTGCATGGCACCCACACCTAGCCGCTATACATCTATGTTGGTCCTCAGGTAGGCGAGCGGACAAGAAGGGGGGTTGAATTGTCCCCTACGCGATATGACAAATTAAAACTTTCTTAAGCGGAATTAACAAGTTTAATGAGATTGAAGAAATTAAACTAAGCAAGGTAAACTTAGTTCTCTCAATCTCACCGTTCACACACGATCAAGATAAACAACGTTAACATGCAAACCCACAAACACACATATCACATGGACACGGTGATTTTTAAGGTGGTTCGGGACCACGACGGGCTCCCTACATCCACCCCTTTCCAAACCGGTAACGCTTCACTCGGGGATAAATCCCCAACATAGAGCAATGCTCCAACACACACGTAGGACGACGCCTGCACACATACACGGGGACACGCCCCAACACACACACACGGAGACGGAGTCTCCAACACGATCTGACAGTGGATCCACACACACACACGAGCTGCAACAACCGCAACACAATAAACACTACCGTACGCAGACAATCCACACACACGAATATCTAGTTCAGAAAAATCGAGACAAATATCCAAAATATGCTCAACCCAAAATACAGACCATAAACACATCACAAAGAATAGATAGAAGATATAGAAATGATCCCCCTTTGTCTTCAATGGCCGGAAGACGGTGTTCTTTGAAGCACAAGTCAGAGGGAGAACGGATCAACACGATTTCAACATCTTCTTGATTGTCTCTTCATTCCACTCCTCCTTTTCTTCTTCCTCGAACCCTAGAAATCACTTGAAGGAGATGAAATCTCCCTTTCTCTTGTAGCTCCACTTCTTTTACCTCTTCTTCACCTGCAAGATAGAAAGAATAAGCTCATTAGGGCTCCTCCTCTCTCAAATTCGGAGTTCACATGTATGCATATATAGAAGATACCAAAAGACCATTATAACCCTTCTAGAATCCTCCAAAAGACCCCCAATAGGTCTACCATGAACCCAGGGGCAAATGGGTAAAGTTTAAGCACAAATAGATTGGGTTTAGATGGTTTTCGGATCCACGTTTTTTGGTTTTCGTCGCATTCGGTCGACCAATGAAATGGGTCGGTCGACCAAACTTTTACAGACACAGAACTAGCCAGCTCTGGCTAGTTCGGTCGATCGAACTCTGCAATTCTCCAGAAATGCAGAAGTTCAGTCTAAAATAAAAAACTACATTAAGGATAAACATGAAAATAAACTCCACATGAATGATGTAGATGATTTGTACACTTTGTCACCTATATAAATCTATGCATAAGATTAAGATTACATAGATATGCAATTTGTGCAATAAGATAGCATCATTCACCCAAGCTTCATATTGAAAATGCATCAGTTACATTCTCAAACCATCAAGATGTATGCTACTCAATTTCACACAATTAAGGATTGGAATGAAGAACCATGCATTCAAGCAAATCTATTAGGCTATCAAGCCCTGCAACCATTTCAATGAATGAGCATCATTTAGGCAATTCTTCCAAGATTGATGTAAGCATCTTAAGCAAGCATGATCCTTAGCAAAAACCATGAAGAAGACCATTTGAAACCCCAATGTTTTTAGCCAAAGCTTAAGTCCATATCGCCATGCATAGATGTCATTGAATGAGCATCGTAAAACCAAGTTTCACCATGAGTGATATGAAGGATCTGAACATTTGTTATCTTTACAAAACCATGAACAAAATGCATACTTCATAACAAGAGAGTTATATGATTCAATATATGAAACTCAAAGACCTCTCGTAGAAGATTCATGAAACGCATTCAAGGCATCAAGACCTTATGAATTATATGCATGAAAGCATAAGCAAGAAAGCAGTTTTTCTCAACCAACACTCTTAGCCATCCATTTAAGCAACTTGTATGAGCCTCAAAAATGCACTTACCATCTTAACCAAATTAGAGCATTAAGAACACAAAGGCTCATAACACGTGCAAGGGGTCGACTCCATGTAGTGATGGGTCGACTCCACAGTTCACAAGTTCATGTAACAAGGCTTCTTGATTCTCAAACAAATGAATCATAACGATGATCATGAATGCACACTATCGTCAAGAACATACGCAAGCATACATAAAGTTTAGTTATCATCTAAAACATATGCAAGGCACACAACAATCTCCCCCTTTTTGATGATGACAAACTTTATGACTGACACAGATAGATCATATTCTTCTCCTCCTTTGACATGATCAAAAAGTGGGAGGAAGGCAATGAAGTTCAAATTTCAGCAAAACAGATTCATGAATCAATAAGAGGCCACTTCAGAAGTTCAAATGAGACAATAGCAAAGCAATGATAAGATGATTAAAACATGTGGATTATTTGTGATGCCAATTGTTGATTATGAAGACAAGAAGGTGTGTAGACTTCAGACTTGCAGTCCAAGTGAACAAATCAAGATGATACCATTCAAAGTCTAAAGCCCATTTCAGATTTTCACAAGATGCAATAGCAAAGCAAAGGCAAGATGTTTGTCAAAAAACATAACAGTTGAAACATCAAATGCTTTTCTTTGATTTTCAAATTTTCAGATTTTTCTTTTGAAATGCATAAAAACTTAATACATACAAATGATGACAGTATGAATGCATGCAATGCAACCAAATAGATACGTATATATACATGCAACATAGCTCCCCTTTACTTATTTAAGAAGGGAATAGATATAAAAAAGGTGCATGAGAGTCAAAACAACTAGGATGCTCATGTGTAACACCTAGGAGATTGTGCAATCACACAGAAGAGTTATGCAATAGTCAATGCAGTCAATCAATTTTTTGAATACATATTAAATCAAATTTCCATATGTGTAGGTGAATAACATGAAAATAGATTGTTGCAATATGGATATTCAGATTTTCAGATCAACACAATGAGAGATTATACAGACTGCACTTCAATTTATGAGAACATCGTATTAGAGGCTACGTTTTGCCACAAATAGTTTTTCACCAGAAATTTTCAACTCAAGCAATTTCACATTGATAAATATAATTTTTCAAGAGTGATCAAGTTCAAATAATTTCTTTTTACGTGAGGAGAGACATGGAGCTCATGCCAGACTCCCCGGTTACTCAGAACATTGACCATTTCATTTCACACGAACTGAGGTGCTTCAGTACAACACTTTTAAAAAATGAACCACATCACGTCTAAGGTGACGTGCATCCACTTTACTCAGTGAGACTTAGCATTGCTCTGCCATTCTTTTCAGATTCTTTTCAAAAATGAATAGACAGGCAGCTTTTTCCTCAACTGTCTCTTTATGAACACATAACAATGCACCTCCCCCTACATAGATGCACTTATCAAATATTTACTCCCCCTGAGTGTGTGACATGAAACACACCAGTGATGACTCAAATGTAACATTATTTAGCAAGGAGTATTAGGTCTTAGAAATTCCAAAGATGGGGGTGAATAGTATATATAAACATGCAAGCACACAATGAGAAAACATGCAGTATGCAATGCAAAATGCAATGTGATGCAAAATTTTTGATTTTATTTGAAAGCTCTAAACACAGTGCAAAATTTAACATGGGTGCAAAAAGTAAATTTTCAATTTTTCATTTGAATGATCTAAATGCACCTTATGCATTTTCTAATGTATACAACCTATAACAACATGAGAATGCAATACAAGATGTAATACAAGATGCAAAAATCTGATTTTTAGAACATTATGATAGATTGCATAAGAAGGCATTCAGATTCAAATGATGAACAACAAACATTTTCCATCTCATGCCTTTTATAAACAAGGGTGCATAAATGATCAGAACTGAGTAATGCAACCCAATTGCTTTCAGAATTTGTTCAAAAATAGATTTTTAATTGATACAACTCAGTTCAAGAATTCATTCACAAATCAGCCATTTATTTTTTCCGAGTTCTGATACGAGGCAGAGAACTTAGGTCCGAAGACCACCTCAAGCGTAGTGAGAGTTTTCATGTGGACGTAATCCACCCTTCCACTACATACCATTTGAGATACCAGAAACACAGTTAAGCTCAAATGTTATACAAGATATGCAGTTCCAATTAAGAATTGTTCAAATAACCATTTGGACATTTTCGACACAGCAAAATAGAGGAACAACTGTTCAAATTTTTCAGAATCAATTCTTGTCAAAAGAACAATGCCACTTAGTTCCATAAGCTAATGCATGAAATCTCATTTTCATAGTAAAAGGTTGAGTTACCTTAGTTCAACAGGCAGTACCATGTGCCTTCGAGCACCAAACTCACAAATCTCATGAATGGTCACCATTTCAACAGAGTCATTAGCACAAAATGTACTTTCTTACAAATGAGCCTTAGTCTTAAGCACATATCAACCAACCAGCAACTCATAATGTGCATGAATTACATAAATGATGTTTTAACAGATAAACATGCATCCTATGACTTATATGAACAAGTGACTCATGGTACCAGGCGGAGGTGTAAGTCCAAAGACTCTACTCATGCATGGTGATAGATTTCGGACAAGAATGACATGCTCTTCCTCAAATCACCATTTAATATACCATGTAGTCATGCAATGATGATCAGATAGATGCAATGCAAACTCATAAGAAAAATAGATTCTTCATGATTTTCATATATGGATATTAAGTCAGAGTAATTTCAGTTATTCAAAGAGAATTCAAAATTTTATTTTCAAAACCTATGCCTTGAGCAGCCATTATTTTCCAAGCTTTCCACTTGGCCTCAAGGCATCCCTGCAACAAAATTCTCATTTCATAGTTTTGGGTACCCAAACCTTTTTGGGTCCCGGATGGTTAACATAAACATTCAAATTCTTTAAAGCATTCAATTCATCAAACTTCATCCAAGAGCAATCATCCATGAAGTGACCAACCTCACCACAATAATGACAACAATCAAAATACTTCACAATTTTCTTGTATGCATACGCATTGATTTTCTGTGATTTAACAAAAGTGTTTTTATTTTCAACATGGAAAATTTTCTTCTTCTTGACAAGATGTTGTCATTTTTCTTTTGAAAGCAAGTTTTCATCAAATGACCATATTTCCCACAATAGTGACAATGCAATGAAGCAACTCTTCCATATGGTCTTCTTTCATGAACATGGAAATTTTCAAATTCATTTCTTTTCTTTGAAGACTTCTTTGAGTTTTTGAAATCATATATTTTCTTGCATGCTCCCCATTCATCATATTTCAAAGCAAAACAATCATGCATCATATGACCAATTTTGTCACAATAAAAACATGATATTTTCTTTGTGGATGCATGTGTGTATGCAGTGTGATTGTGCTTCCTAGCATTGTCATTTGTATAAGCAGAATTATTTTTCAACTTCGAATCTTGGTTCAATTTCTGCTTAACATCATATTTCTGGGTTTTCTTTTTAACATGCTGAACCGAGTGAGTGTTTGAGATACTAGATACATCCGAACTCGATACAAAAGATATATACAATTTATTTTCAAAGTTCTTTTTGTTCACCGGATTATAGCCTAGCCCTTCCTTTTGAAAATTAATATTTGTTCCCAAAATTTTATCTAGGTTGTCTTTCCCCTTGACAAATTTGGACAGAGATGCATTCAAATCAACACTTTCTTTTTCAAGGGAAGTAATGTGCAATTCATAGCTAGATATTTCTTGTTAACTGTAAACAACACTTTCATTCAATACTCTATTTACAATTTTATAACTTTCAAGTTCTTGTTCTAGCACATGCAATTTTTCACATTTATTGACAACCAAACTTTTTCACTTTTCAAATGCAAGCAATTTTTCAGACATGGTTGTATTCAGATGTTTTAGCTTTTCATTATCTTTTCTCTCATAGGAAATGGTTTCTTCATTCTTTTATATATCAATCAATAAGGACTCATTTTCAGTTTTGAGTTCTAAGCATTTATCACATGAAGAATTTTCAGGAAAGGATTTTTCAAAACTTTTTAAACTACCTTTAAGCAATGAGATCTGAATCAACATTGCACTATTTTTTTTTAAGTTCTTCAAGTTTAGAACATTTATCATAAGAACCATTTTCAAGGAAGGTGTTTTCAGATTTCTCTTTCAGATTTCTATTTTTAGATTTCACCTTCTTATACTTATCAACCAATTCATCATAGAGATCCATAAGTTCTTCGAAAGAGATTTTCTCACCTTCAGAGTCTGACTCTGAGTTTTCCTTACTTGATTTATCGTGCTTATCGGCCATCAAGCACTCAGTATCCTTCTTTCCTTTATAGTTCTCGATCAGGCATTTCAATATTTCCTTGGTCATCCTACATGAGACAACAAGTGAAAATTTCTGAAGATCAATTGAACTTCTAAAAATATTTAAAAGTTTAAAATTGTCTTTGTATCTCTTCACATGCTCGACAGTCCACTTAGACTCATCACTAGGCAACCCATATGAATCATGCTTAACTAAATCCCAGAGTTTCGGATCAATGGTTTTAACATAACGACTCATGTGCAAAACCCATTCATTGAAATTTCAACCATTAAAATAAGGAGGAAGAGAAGACAAACATGTATTAGACATGATGTTTAAAAAACTCGCCGAGAGATCTCTCTATAGGTCATGAGACCTTAAGAAGATAGAGCCGTGGCTCTGATACCAATTGTTGGTCCCCGGGTAGGCGAGCGGACAAGAAGGGGCGTTGAATTGTCTCCCACGTGATATGGCAAATTAAAACTTTCTTAAGCCGAATTAACAAGTTTAACGAGATTGAAGAAATTAAACTAAGCAACGTAAACTTAGTTCTCTCAATCTCACCATTCACACATGATCAAGATAAATAACGTTAACATGCAAACCCACAAACACACATATCACATAGACACTGTGATTTTTAAGATGGTTCGGGACCACGACGGGCTCCCTACGTCCACCCCTTACCAAACCGGTAAGGCTTCACTCGGGGATAAATCTACAACACGGAGCAACGCTCCAACATACACGCAGGACGACGCCTGCACACACACACACGGGGACATGCCCCAATACACACACATGGAGATGGAGTCTCCAACACGATCCGACAGCAGATCCACACACCACACGAGCTGTAACAACCGCAGCACAATAACCACAACCGTACGCAGACGGTCCACACACACGAATATCTAGTTCAGAAAAATCGAGACGAATATCCAAAATATGCTCAACCCAAAATACAGACCATGAAACACATCACAAAGAATAGATAGAACATATAGAAATGATCCCCCTTTGTCTTCAATGGCCGGAAGATGATTTTCTTTGAAGCACAAGTCATAGGGAGAACAAATCAACACGATTTCAACACCTTCTTGATCATCTCTTCATTCCGCTCCTCCTTTTCTTCTTCCTCGAACCTTAGAAATCACTTGAAGGAGATGAAATCTCCCTTTCTCTTGTAGCTCCACTTCTTTTCCCTCTTCTTCACCTGCAAGATAGAAAGAATAAGCTCATTAGGGTTCCTCCTCTCTCAAATTCGGAGTTCACATGTATGCATATATAGAAGATACCAAAAGACCATTATAACCCTTCTAGAATCCTCCAAAAGACCCCCAATAGGTCTACCATGAACCCAGTGGCAAAGGGGTAAAGTTTAAGCACAAATATATTGGGTTTAGATGATTTTTGGATCCACATTTTTCGGTTTTCGCTGCATTCGGTCGACCAATGAAATGGGTCGGTCGACCAAACTTTTACAGACATAGAACTAGCCAACTCTGGCTAGTTCGGTCGACCAAACTCTGCAGTTCTCTAGAAATGCAGAAGTTCAGTCTAAAACAAAAAACTACATGAAGGATAAACATGAAAACAAACTCCACATGAATGATGTAGATGATTTGTACACTTTGTCACCTATATAAATCCATGCATAAGATTAAGATTACATAGATATGTAATTTGTGCAATAAGATAGCATCATTCACCCAAGCTTCATATTGAAAATGCATCAGTTACATTCTCAAACCATCAAGATGTATGCTACTCAATTTCACACAATTAAGGATTGGAATGAAGACCCATGCATTCAAGCAAATCTATTAGGCTATCAAGCCATGCAACCATTTCAATGAATGAGCATCATTTAGGCAATTCTTCCAAGATTGATGTGAGCATCTTAAGCAAGCATGATCCTTAGCAAAAACCATGAAGAAGACCATTTGAAACCCCAATGTTTTTAGCCAAAGATTAAGTCCATTTTGCCATGCATAGATGTCATTGAATGAGTATCATAAAACCAAGTTTCACCGTGAGTAATATGAAGGATCTGAACATTTGTTATCTTTACAAAACCATGAACAAAATTCATACTTCATAACAAGAGAGTTATATGATTCAATACATGAAACTCAAAGACCTCTTGTAGAAGATTCATGAAACACATTCAAGGCATCAAGACCTTATGAATTATATGCATGAAAGCATAAGCAAGAAAGTAGTTTTTCTCAACCAACACTCTTAGCCATCCATTCAAGCAACTTGTATGAGTCTCAAAAATGCACTTACCATCTTAACCAAATTAGAGTATTAAGAACACAAAGGCTCGTAACACGTGCAAGGGGTCGACTCCATGTAGTGATGGGTCGACTCCACAGTTCACAAGTTCATGTAAGAAGGCCTCTTGATTCTCAAACAAATGAATCATAACAATGATCATGAATGCACACTATCATCAAGAACTTATGCAAGCATACATAAAGTTTAGTTATCATCAAAAACATATGCAAGGCACACAACAATGTACAGGGGGACCACCCAAGTTAATTCAGCCATTAATCCATATGGTTACACATATACCAGCATATATATATATATATATATATATGGGTAGAAATTGGTGGTCAGCCAGCTCCATAGTGTATTCAAACAATCATTCATGGCTAAATGATTTAAATAACGGGTGCATGAAACCCACGTACCCATGCATAAACAAGCCACTAGATTCCCTAATACTCATCAGCCGCTGGTTCACATATTTAATTATGTATATACATATATATGAATAAACACATGCATTTTCATGGGCCAACCATTTGAGCTACCTCTTTCAGCCGCCGTATGCCTTCTACCGCCGGATCAAGTCCTTTCAACCTGGCCGCCGATTCACCTATATGTGAATATACATAATGTTGCATGCAGCCCATTCCTGCTGCCATATGCCTACCTACTACTCTATTTCTTTTACTGTCCTTATGACCATCAGGGGTTAAATCTGATGCTGGAACATGCAGAGGAGCTACATTAACGGGGTCATTACCCCTACATTCTGTTATATCTCCAGAGTTTTTGATACCCCACCGAGTCACGAGGATGTGCCATCTACTATGGCATTGTAACACCCCGGATTTTCTCGGATATTATTCGGATCTGGATCCGTAGGTTTCAGGTTACTTTTGTGGGCCCCGGATTGAGTTTAGTGGTTTACGTGTGTTTTTGCCTATCGGACCTTCGGAACCCTGTGTAGGGCGAACCGTTACGTTCTCCTACTTTAGGATGTTACCACTGTGTTGTGCATTTTTCGAGGATTGTGGAGAGTATTTTTCCTTATTTTTGGTATTTTTTAGAATTTCTGAATTTTCTATATGCTTAACCCCATTTTCTCTCTCTCCTCTCATTTCTCACTCTCTCCCTCTCTCTTCTCACGCTCTCTCTTCTCTCCCTCTCTTCTCCGGCGACCGACGGAGCGGGATAGGGGCAAGGTGGCGAGGTGCGTGGGGCAGAGGACGGCGTGGACAGGGCGAGGATCGAGGCGGTGGAGGCGCGGTGACGCTCGGCCGCGAGTTCTGGATGCCGCGGCGTTCGTGCGACGTTTTCTTGGCTGATCGGCATCCTCGGCGTGCGGAATCTTCGGTGGAGGTAGGGGGATGGTTCCCTAACCCGCGTACTTCCTTTCCCGTGATTTTGGTAGGCCGTGGTGAGCTGAGCGGGCTTATTTGAGCATTTTCAGGAAAATGCTTAATTTTGGGGTGTGAGCCTGATCTAGTGTTTTGATCGTATTTTTGGAGTTTAAATGGGTCCTCTCGGTGATAAAGAGGGTGGGGAATGATTTCCCCTTCTTTCCCCCTTCACACGAGTGTGAACGGGGCGTGGAATGGAGTTTTCCACCGAACTCGCCGTTTTCGGGTTTACGGACAGGTAGCGGTCGCATCAGGGATCGCCACTAGCCCTAGCGGTCCTCTGGGGGCCGCCACTTGCCCCCTTATATCAGTTCCAGGTAGCGGCCACGCGATAGACCGCCACCTGGGGCTGGCGGTCGGGGCATGACCATTTTTAGGTGTTAGCGGCCAGGGGTCGGCCGCTATTTTCGTGTCTGAGTCCAGGGTAGTAGCGGCCTTGCGACTGACCGCTAAGCGATGCTAGCTGTCAGGCCGGGACCACCACTAGGGGCTGCGGTCTTGAGAGGACCGTTTCTCTTTCTAGTGTCCCTCGCGGGTAGTGGTCTAGAGTGGACCGCTACTTGGTGGCTTGCGGTCCCGATTTGGACCGCCATGTGAGGTTGCGGTCTTAGAGGCAACCGTCCCTTTAACCGTGTGTTTCTGGGGGGTAGCGGCCCAGGCGAGACCGCTATATGTTCCTGGCGTTCCAGAGTGGACCACTACTCGGTGGCTTGCAGTCCAAGGTGGACCGCCAAGCATTGTGACGGTCTAGAGAGGGCCGCCACTTGGTTTTCCGTGTTGGTGTGTTCCGGTCGCATTGTGTTAACCTCCGGTCAACCCGGTTGTAACCTAGTGGTCGACCTTCGGTCTTGTGGATGTCCCGGACACCCCGTGGATTCTGTGACCGAGTTTTGGGTGTCCAAAGATACCATGTTATCTCGATTAGCATGCCCATGAGTTTGGAGGGTCCGAGTGACCCTTTGTGTTCCGGACTTTCGTGTTCTCGCTAGATCGAGTTACTGTGTATCGGTATGAGTGCGGTGGGATTTCCCCGCACGTCGTGGGTTTCTCCAGAAGGTGGTTTTCGAGTGGGCCATGTGTGTGGCCTTGGACTGTGAGTCCAGTCAACCAGTCTGGGGCTGGAGGGTTTTCTTCGTTCCCTTTGAAAGGGATGGGGCTCGGCGGTCACGATCCACCTTGAGCATTATATTACCGTGGTTTCTGACCTAGGATAGGCCAGATTGACGGCCTAGAGCTGTCCTGTACGACGGTCTTGACCCTGAGTCCTGCGACTCAAGGACCATTGGTTTAATAGGTTTTAGTGGACTGCCTAGAGTCCAGTAGCACGGTGCCACCTGTTTCCCGAGCTGAACGTGACTGGGCTTGTGAGTAGCTTGTCCGTGTTCTGGTGGTTTCCACCGAGAGCCGGTTCTGTGGTGACCCCCATTGGTCGTAACTTCCTGGGCACGCTTGTACCGACCCACCTAGAGTTAGGTGGAGAGCTACAGTAGCTTGTCTGGGCACGCGTGTGCTGACCCACCTAGGGGGTAGTGGAGAGCTACACCCGAGAGAGACAATTTTTAGGCTAGTTACCGTAGGGCCCCTCGTCCTTGCAGCCTGCTTCCGGGCTGGGAAGAAGAACCAGCTAGAGGGTCAGACCTAGAGCGCATGGTATGTGTGTGCACACGTGGTTGGGGGCTGTCGGACCCGCGCTAATGAGCGTGACCCCAGCTAGTCCTTGTTTGTGATACTAGTTACTGCTGAGTCTCTGTCTCCACCTGGGACGCCGTAGAGAGACACCTGAGGTGCGGTGTAAGACGTCAGTGGACGCATCCGGCCTTGCTTCTGGTGGGCAGGTGCCCCATCATGGGACGTGAGTTCCCGTGACCCTAGAGTCCATTTTCTGACCACGAGGCGAGGTTTCTCGGACCGTTTCTCTGTGTTTTCTAAGGTTGTCGCCCGGGACACTCGGTTGGATTACCGAGGCTTCACCCCCCTTGGCTGGGTCGGGTTCACGACAGCGAGGTCGTGATGGTACCCGTGGACAAGGTGGTCCAGGTTCGGCCTCGTCTTTATGACAAGCCTTTTCGACAGAGTTGCCGTATGCTTTTCCTCGGTAGCCGTGGTGTTAGGAGGTACGGTGGCCCCCCGACTGTAAGATCGGGGAGTGTTTCGGTGTGTAGTAGGAGTAGCTGTAGTGCCGAGTTTTTACCGGCCACCGGTTTGTTGTTCCTGCTGTAGTTACTGCTTTTCGTTACCATCGTTGTTTACTGTTGGGGTTCCGCGGGATCCCTGCTGAGCCAGTGACAGGAGGCTCACCCCTACATTTCAGGTGCGGCAGTTCTTCCTCAAGGATCGAGGATGTTGTGCGGAGGTTCTTAGCTGCCAGTTCGCCAGGCCGAGTGTTCACTTGGCGTTTGGTACGTTCTTCTGCCTTAGACTGTACTTTCTGTTGGACTGGACTCTGTTGTAGTTGTTTATTTATTTCTGTTAATTGTTGAATTATCATACTTTATTTCCTATTTTCTTGTACCTCTACACTCCTTTTAGCCTTTCTGAGTCCTCCGGCTCGTGGGCGGAGGGCCAGGATTCGAATGGTATCAGGTCCTTCCCGGTATCCTGATCTTGGGTCGCTACATGCATGCTCTCCGATGGCCTCACTAGGGGGAACAATGAACAAACAGCCTTATGGCAAATAGTGGCCCATCCCCCGACCCTCTCGGCTCTCGGGCTTCGATATGCCCGTTTGTTACGGGCCCCGTCTCGGCTCTCCGTGGACGGGTATCTTGTACACCCCATGGCATATCCCGAGATAAGGGGATATGCTACCAAAATTAATTCAAGGGGGTATTTTATAATATTGCATCGTGATTTTTCGAGTTTCCTGATTACCCCACCGAGTCTTGGGGATTCACTATTGATCAAAGCATGATCTCCGATGATCTCATTTAGGGGAACATCGAAAGTACCACCTTATGGTGAATAGTGTTTTATTGTCCCTCGACCCTCTCGGCTCTCGGGCTTCGATATGCCCATTTGTTACGGACCCCGTCTCGACTCTCCGTGGACAGGTATCCTATATATACATCCCTTGGCACATCCCGAGATAAGGGGAGATGCTGCCGAAATTAACTCAGGGGGTCTTTTTATAATACTGCATTGTACTTTTTAAATACCCCACCGAGTCACGAGGATCTGCCGTCTACTATGGCATGCTCTCCGATGGCCTCATTAGGGGAATAATGAATAGATCGCCTCAATGGCTAATAGTGTCCCGTCGTGTCTCACCCTTGTGGCTCTCGGGCTTCGATATGCCCATGGATTTTGGACCCGTCTTGACTCTCCGTGGGCGGGTATCCTATATGTCCCGTGGCATGTCCCGAGATAAGGGGAGATGCTGCCGGAATTAAATGGGGAGGCTATGTTATCCCATGCCTTCACGGGCGTTCCAATCATCCCACCGAATCACGGGGCTTCATCATACATTACCACGTGAGCTCTGATGATCTGGACAGGAAAAAAAACACCGATTGCCTTAAAGGTGAATAGTGCCCCGAACCGTTCAAGCCCCTCGGTCCATCGTTGTTCCGACTCTCCTTAGAGTTTTTGTGTACACACCGTGGTGCCAAGAATGGGTCAAAAGTAATCGGCAAAGCATTCACCACCCACTATTGGGTCCGGACTATCATTTTGATATGTATGTCTGTCTTTATGGAGTCCGTCTCAGCCTTCTGTGGACGGGTCTCTTATACTCTCCCCCAACATATTCTGGGACAGGGGGAGATGCTGTCGAAATTCTCTTGGACACCGGAGTTTCGTTCCCTACTCCGCATCGGGTTTTCCTCGGCTTTCCGCTCGATTTTCACCTCTTGTGGGGGAAACGGCCTCACAGCTACTCATGCTGAATTATGAGGGCAAGGTACTCTATAAAGAGAATAAATGAATGAACAAGTGCCGTTTCCCGGCATACATTGTCCCGATGACATACGAAACCGTCGGTGCGTAGTCATGCTGGTTTTCATAAACCTATATGCATGTGCTGCAATAATAAAGGTGGTTCAACAAATAAAATGGCAAGCATCGGTAGATGACCTCTGAGGTGATTAGGATTTCCTGGAGGGCTAGCCCTCAGGCTCCCCCACCTATCATGAGGTACTGGAGTGCCGTCTAGGCATGACCGTCTTTCTGGAGCTCGTCTCGACTCTTCGTGGACAAGTCTCCTATACTCTCCCCGATACTCTTCTGGACATGGGAGGTGCTGTCGAAACTTTCTTCGAGTATGTTGAATAAACATATAAATAAATGATTAAATAAAGTAATAAATAATTAAATAACGTCAAAGCTAAATATTACTCTTAATCCTCAAATAAAAAAATATAATAATAATAATAAACTACTATATGTTCCATATTTGTTTGCATGAACCCGTGCATGAGCACTCACACCTACCTGGCTCTCTGGTATATCAAATGGTGACTAGTCGAAAGTCGGGTTAGGTCTGGTCGGAAGCTATCACTAAGCGTGAGGTGAGTTTTGAACACCAGTCCTCCACCTCGTACCAAGAACCGATTAAATAGACTAAATATAACCATATTGTGTACTGGCATGCACGATTTAATCCCGCTTCCATGTCATAAAACGAGCACTACTTTCACATATCTCTATTCAGCCCCGAGGGCTCTTCTACTTTAACGAGTAATCAAGGGTTGTCATTCTTTTGGAAGGGCGTAATTAACGCCATAGCCTTTATGGTATGGCGGACTTCTGGTCCCGACACGATCACCCACCATTGTCTGTTCAGTCAGACGAGCGCATAATAAAATTTCATCACGAAAGTGACTGGCACGTCCCGCGTTAATAAAATGAACAAATAAAATAAAATAAATCAAATGAGAGATTTTTCATCCCCACAGCCTCTCACCGCTCGTATCCCAGTCATAACATTCGATAGGTCAGATTGGCTGCTATGCTTCTATTTCCAAAGTAGCAGGTGAATTAAATTTCCTAATGCTGCCGTCAGTCTGCATATTTTCTCTTCTTGTGCAATTTCTCTCCTGACTACTGCTGCCTGTATCTCTAAAATAATACTAAAATATTATTCCCGTGTTGGGACGTGAGATAGGTAGCAAATTCAAAATTCAAACATCGGAGAGGAAAGTATGCAATGAATATTACCATCTTAGAACACAAGAATATGTCTTAAGATATTACAACATGCATAAGAAGATTTTAAATAAGTATTTTTTTGTCTTGAAAATGAACGAGTATCTCAGCAAATACTCTACATTTAATGTGTCTGCATGATTTGTTTTGACTTATTAAACACCATTCCTTAAACTACATTCGCACGCGTGATGGAGGAGGAAGGCGTTAAAAAATATAGATCATTTACGCACATGGAGTTGTAGCATTGAAGTGTTGTGCATGTGCCTTACTCTTTATCTTGTCATTGAGTGCGGTCAACAAGTCAAAATTGTTACACGTGGATCACCCAATAAAAAGTACGATATAGAATTTTATCTTGTTTAATAGAAGTAGACGAAACAATCATCTACCCATTCGTCTAAGTGTTCTGATCATATTTTATATTAGATGAAGAATTGTCTATCCTTGATTTTTGTCATTATTCACTTAGATGATGTATCGTCTAGAGTTTCATCTATTTATATCTTTATTAGGCGCAGTTATGTCTATTACAGTATTTTGTCATTTTCCCTTTAGACAGAATATCGTCTAACTTATCATCTATCGTGAGTTAGACGGAGTATTGTCTATCGTGTCTTCAGTTAGATGATATATCGTCTAATGCTGATGCTTTGTCCTTTTCTCTTAGACGAAGTATCATCTAACTCATCGTCTAGTGTAAGTTAGGCGATGCATCCTCTAATGCTCCTTCAAGTAGACACTATATTGTCTATCTTTCATTTTGTCATTTTCTTCTTAGACGGAGTATCGGTTATCCTTTTTGACTTAGACGATGTATCGTTTAGCATTCCGTCTAATGCTTCTTAGTCCACTTAAATGGTGTACCGTCTAGCCTTACCTTTTGTCTTTTTCTAGTTGGATGATATATTGTCTAACTTATCTTGAGTTAGATGATGTATTGTCTATCTGCATTTCTCATTGTCTATCATAAGGACTTAGACAATATATTGTCTATCCTAAGGACTTAAACGATGTATCATCTACCCTTGGGATTTAAACAATAGATCATCTAATCTTTCGTCTATCTTAAAGATTTAGATGGAGGATCACCTAGTTTTGTGTACTTAGGCAATATTCTATCCATTTTATCCCATATATTTATGGAGTCATAAATTTAGGTTAAACCTGTAATCTTTAGATAACTAATTATTTATTTTCTCATAATCTAAAATAATAAATTTGTGAGAAAGATATTTTTCCAACAAACTACATTATATAAGATGAGGTTTTAGGAGCTGTTGGAGGTGTCGAGGATGCCGATGTTGTAGGTGATGCTCATTGGCCTAGTGGGCGCCTTCCTCACAAGCGGCTATAGCAATGCCCTCAGCCCTCGACGCCCACAAGCACATGAACAAGATCGTCTACCTCGTGTTCACGCCCTCTCTCATGTTCGATCACTAGCTTCACCAAGACCATCACCCTCAATGACATCATCTTCAGGTGACCTCTCCTTCTTCTTATGCAATAAAATCAAGCAGCGGCCTTGGATTCGATTAATATTATGCGTGCATACACCGTGAACAGGTGCTTCATGCCCGAGAACATACGGCTGATCTTCCTAATTGGAGGGGACTCTCGGATGGGTGATGGTGAAGCTACTATAGCCCGAGTGCCCCGTCAAAGGTCTCATCATCACCACTTGCTCAGTCGGTATGCAAGGGTTCCTCTCAAGGCTTGGAGCACCATCTTGGGGAGCCCTTGTGTAGCAACTTGAAAATTTTATATGCATTCATATGCAAAAAGAAATACTGAAAGATGAAAATAAAATAAATTATGAATATTTTTTCGTCATAGATTACATAAACATGAACACTATCCCACTTGTTAACACGAACGACGAGATTCACGGCACGATTCTGAGAAGGCGAAGACGTCGGTACTGTAGCAGTACTATATCATCCAATTTAAGAGAGAATTATTAGCTTTAATCTAATCATAATTAATGGATGAGGTCATTCTTACATCATTGAATAAATGAGGTCATTGATTATGTCATTCACATGTTGGAATTAAGTTGGTGTAATAGTAGCAAAGTTGGTGTAATAGTAATAAGGTTGGTGGAATAGGAAAAATAGGTGGGGGATTTTGGCCTATAAATAGGGCTGGGCTCTTCCTACTCAAAGTACAAATCTACTGAGAGGAATTGCTGGTAGGAGAGAGGGAGAAAGCTCGAAGTTGGAGTAGTGTTCGAAAGCGTTCTTCGTTCTTAAATTTCTTCTTCTTTGATCTTCAACGATGTAGGTTTTCTCTCAGGCGAAAACTTAATTAGATCTCCATATATGTTTCTTTGCATGACTATTTCAATTCTACGTAAATTTATCATGATCATGTATTTATGACTTATTTTAAGATTTAAAGTTCAAAATGGGAGTTTTCATTATCATATTGAGTTTCAATAACGTGGATCGCATATAGACCATGATTTGAATACGGTAACTACGCTCGATTTACCTCGTTTATGTGCGTTATTTCAAAACTTAAATTTTGAATTTTGAAATTATGTTCTTGTCTTAAGAATACTATTAATAAAGAAATGACTAGGTAAAAGAACTCGTAAAGCTATCATTAATTGTTCAAAAAACTATGCTCTAATTTCTGTAGAATTTCTATACATGATTGACCCTATCTATTTGATCTAAGCTCTATCTGAAAGCTTGACATCTTCTTTTAAATTTTCTTCATACATGAATATATTATACAATTGAAGCTTGACATTTTTTTTCAATGTCTTTTCCTTCATTGGAATTCCTTCACAAATGAACTTGTTAGAATATACAAAAATGATTTCCGTTCGATTTACGTGTTTTTGTGTCTCCGAAAAATCGTGTAGCTAGCAAGTTTACCAAGAAAGACCGGTGTCTAAGACTAGAGGTCCGCAGGTAAACGCTTTAAGTGGATAAGTGGTTACTTAATTAGGACTTCGTGAATATGAGGGGAGCCTCCCACTGTCCCACCTCTTACCTGGCCGCGTTTTCTTTGGTTTTCTGCTAATTACCCGACTAGAAACACTTGATCTAAACTTATTTTACAAGATTTTTCGCGAGAGTTGATCGCGCCTTGACCGACAATGCATTCTCTTTATTACCTTAATGTCGTTAAACATGATGCCTTAAATCATCCTTGAACTTCTCTTATAAACTTCATTCATTCGTCACACTACATGCCTTTTCCTCATACTACATGTCTTTGGAAATGAAAATTTTACTAGATCTGTACTTTAGCCATAAACTACCATTTGGGAGTGTAGGAGCTAAGTGCCATGCAGGGCAAAGTGCTACGTTATGGGAGCCACCTCTTGAGGTCGGAATGGCGCAAAGTGCTACATAATGGGAGCCACCTCTTGAGTCTATAGTGGCCACCTCTAGAGTCCTCCATAACTAAATGACTAGTTATTTCGATGGGATTTTTGTTGATTTTATTTTATTTTTTTTATTAAAAATTATCTTATTGGGTTTATTTGGTTTATTCACACGTCGATCAACCAATTAATTAATCGATAATTAACTGACTGATTGACTGCGCGGGCGTGCCAGTCACGTGAGTGACAAGTTTATTGTGCGCTCATTCTGACCCGTGTCGGGCGAGAGTGAGGTTCGGTGAGACCGGCAGTCCGCCATACCATAAAGGTTATGGCGTTAATTACATCCTCCGCGAGGAGGGAAAACCTTTGATTAATTACCGAGATAATGGGCTGTCGAGGCCGGAATAAAGGATGCAGAGGATGCGAATGATCATGCAAGACGTTATGATCTACCATGCGCGGTTTATTAGGGCGGACCCTCAGTACGTGGCGGAGGACCTAGGCCCAAAGACCACCATCACGTGTGGCAAAAGCTTTCCGTCGGACGTTGCCCGGCTTTCTGCTCATGTCATTTGATATACCGAGGGTCCGCGCACTCAGGCATACATTGATGCGGCATGAATGCTTGGGCTAAAGCATAATGATGAAGTTATGAGAATTGCTAATTCAGGTTTTAAAAGAACCAGTTTATTCAATTTATTGATTACATGGTTTACTTGATTCTGTTATTAACATTGAAAATCACCCCGAAGGCGAGGAAAAGATTGAAACGGCACGACGATGCGATTCGGAACGAAACCGGCGCGATGCGCGTAGGCATAGAGTTTAAAACGGCGTGAGAAGCGTGGGTAAAGGCTTGAAACGGCGTCACCTAACGTAGGTGTAGGGCTTGGCCTAAAAACGGCGCTCCCCTCTTCTTGGCGCGCCGGGATAAGGCGCGCCGTTTTAAGGCGCGCCGTATTAAGGCGTGTCGAGTGTCGACGGCGCCGATTTAGCCCTATTTTACGGAAACCGAGGTTTTATTGATTTCGTTTTGGACTTATTAAAACATTTTGGAAGATTTTGAAAGTTTATTGAGTCAATTATTCAACGGATCGGTCCCAGGCCATCCGGAAGTCGAGTCACAGGCTCGCGCGAGGTTCATACTCGAGCGCGGTGATCGTTCCGAGTCAATCTCGTTCGAGCCAAAATTTCGGCAGCATCTCCCCATCCCGGAGGATTGTCGGGGAGAAGCGGGGAGTACTCACGTAGCGGAGCAACCCCTGAAAGTCGGGTGGCACAACGGCGGCCGGTAAACCCAGACGGATAGGAGAACCCCGAGGGCTAGCCTACTAGGGGCACCGAGTCCGTGGGTAGAAAGTAGACAGATGGCACGACTCACAGTGGGAGCGAAGACCCCGAGGGCTAGCCTACGAGGGGCACGCGATCCGAGTCGATACCGTGTCCAAATCGGGATGACCGATAGAGAGGGAAAACCCCGAGGGCCAGCCTACGAGGAGCACCCATCTC
The DNA here is from genome assembly GCA_022559845.1 of Amorphophallus konjac. Lineage (NCBI taxonomy): Eukaryota > Viridiplantae > Streptophyta > Magnoliopsida > Alismatales > Araceae > Amorphophallus > Amorphophallus konjac. Next base: position 103,173,660 of record CM040126.1, on the reverse strand, counting down.
ATGGCCACCACGAGGCCCATTAAGGACCGTGGGTTTGAAATGTTGGGATTAACCCAATTTCTATGCACTCGTTAGCCTTGGGAGACCCATTATTAACGAATGGGCTCCTGCAGACCGAGCAATTAAGATGAGAAAATAGGAGAATGTTCCCCCTCCCCGGGTCACCGAATCTTACTAGTAAAACGGCAAAGCGGCACGATGGGGAAACCTTGCACAGTGAGCAGATTAATATCAATGCTCGTGGATGTACATGTGTGCATGCATGTGAGTGTTAATAGGTTAGTTACACACTTATCAGGCGACGGTTGGGAAAATAGTGACGAGAGGTGTGTGGACGGCCTCATCTCTCTCTGTTCATAGTCGAGAACAGAGGGGGGATGAAGAAGGCGGCCCAAAACAGGATGAAGGGACATACATATGGATGCACCTGCGACGATAAAAAATTTTAACATTCGATCGGAAGAGAAACCCCCGGGGAGGGGAGAGTGATTGCTGTAGCCCATGGATCACGAGGGCATATACGGCGCCGAGGAAATGAATCCGAGGGGCCTTTCGCTCAACCAAACCGTTAGATGCACAGATGGGAAGGAGATGGCAAACTGCTCATTCCAGTGCCGGCACCGAGGCGCGACGCCGGTTCCATGGCCAAGAAAGGGAAAACGCAAAGAGAAGCAGAAGAGGTGGCGTAAAGGGAACAGAGGATAAACGACATCGATCATACACCATCAGCATAAGCACACATATTTTTCATTCACGAAGAACCCTTAACAAACCATAGCATTCGATGCCAGCGTTGTCGCTCGGGCATCGCTTACATCACCCCCACGGGGGAGGTTGCAGAGAGGAAGGGAGATTAAAGAAAGATGGTGAGAAAGGGGGAGGAAGAAAGGCTCATATCATCGCCCCTCCTCCCCTTCTCACTTACATTACAGTAGAGAGAAAGAAAACAGATGAAAGGGGGATCGCCGAGGAACACCACGGCGACCCACCTAAGCAGACAGAGAGCAGAGACTCCTCTTCTCCGGCGACGGGAGCTTCGGGCCGAGCAGAGCGGCGGCGGCAGGAGACTCCCAGAAGGAGAGCTTTCTCCCCAAGAAACCCTTCGCTACTTCACTCTGATTGGTGGCGCCCTTTCTCTCGATCTCTCTCTGATTCTGATTTTTTTTTATTTCTCCTCTCATTCCTCTCCCTTTTCTTCGGACGAGGGCTGTTTATATAGTCACCAGGCAATCCGGCGCCACGGAGGGCGCGCCGGATTCAGTGGCGCCGAGGAGACACCCCCCAAAATTGATTTCTGGCACGCCGGACTTGGTGGCACCGGATAAAGGGGCGCCGGGATCCTTGGTGCGCCGATTCGGCTTGTTCGCTCGACGCGGGTTAGCCGATGGGTCCGGGGATGGTTCCGGAAGCCACCGTTGACTCTTCCTCTAGCCACGGTCCCTGAAAAATCTTGACGGGGCTTTGACGAAGCTCTCGGCACGACGATGGGCCTTAATCGAACTCATGTGTGTGTTTGGCTTGAGCACGTGGGTTTTCCGCTGACACGGCCTTCGGTGCTATGATTTGTGCTTCCAGCTCAGCCTGACTCGTGCCTGAGCTTCCTTATGGGATGATATGACATCCGAGACAATTCGCCTCGACTGGCGACCCTTCGGCCACTAACGGGCCCACTATGGCGAGAAGCCGAACCCGCGTCGGGTGATCGGGACCTTCTGCTGACAGAGCCTTCGGTTCCTTGTTGTGAAGGGCCGACGATGTTCTTCCTCTCTAGGAGAGTCTTCATTCAGGTGGCGAGCCACCGGGTAGACCGTCGTCCTTGGTCGGGCAACGGGTGTAGGGTAGTGGCATGACGGAGTCGATGCCGGATCATTAGGCAGGCTTGGTCGCACTGCCGGTTGGTTGTAGATTCATCTCGACTTTCCTGAGGTGAAGTCCCCGGTCATTCTTTCCAGGTGACTTGAGGCTTTGGTAGCTTGAGAAGTCTTCAATGGATTGGTCTTTATCGGCTTCTGTGCTTTAGTGGGCCGTATCATTTATCTTTGCTGCTTGGTCGCCAACGATCATATTTTGAGTGCCAACAAATGCCCCCCAGACGTGGGTGTTGCAAGCGAGGCAAGAGTGCAGCAGGACCGACGGATGAGCTTCATTCGAATTGACCTCCTCTGGTGATGGGAGCTCGGGACGACACTTAATTCCGGCGTCGGATGCTTAAACGGCGCTGTTGGAAGCTTAAACGGCGCCGTTTAAAACGGCGCGCCCTGCTTTGAGTGTTAAAACGGCGCCGTCTTAGACAGCGCGTAAAGCTGTTGAAACGGTGTGCTCCGGGGCGTGCCATTTTAACAGGGGTGGAGCCCCCCTATATGAAGGTTCTTTCCTTCATTTTTCTTCTTCATTGCTCATTTGCAACGAATCTTCCTCTCTCTTCATTCCCTTCTCCATCGCGACGCCGAGTGAGTCTGAGGTCGTGGGCGAGTTTCTTAGGGGTGAGTGGAGTTGTTTATTCGGGTTTTAAACCCAATTCTTCGGGCCCCGGGAGGCTCCTCGTAGGACTTATTCTCGGAGCTAGATCCCTCGGGTGTCCCATTTGGCCTTGGCTTAGCGCCTATGGCTGCTTTTAGGGGCCGCTCCCTTGGTGGACGGCTTCCACTTTTCTTTTGGCAAACCCCCGAGCTGGGGAGACTCTGCCGAAATTTTGTCAGAAGTCTTGTTTCAATTAACTGATTTCTGACTTTGCTTGTTCTCTTCTGGACGCTGCCTTGCAGATAACATGGCATCCGGTCCTTCTTCCTCTGCATCCCGAGTTGTTGTGACATGGGGGAATGTCCACTCCCTTGATCGGGGGTCCAGGCAGATAGCCGTGGTAGCTGAGTCTTCGGACTCGGAGACTGATACCGTCGACACCGGCCGCATGATGATCCTCGACGGTAATCATTTTAAGTATGAGCAAGGGGATCGCGTCAGACTGGACCACCCCAAGGACAAACACTTGATGGCATTCCTCAGACGCTTCAACCTTCGCGGGAAGCGCGATATAATTCTTATCCGTCGAGCTGAGGGAGCTTTACTGGCGGACAGAGATAGTCTGACCGAGTCAGTCATTCATGGCATGCCTATATATCTCCCAGGCGAACTCAGAAAATGGGGAGCCGTTCTTGGCGTGCAGGAGTTATCTCCAGAGGCCGGGCTACTGGCAAGAGCACCACAGTTCACGCCAGCCCGCTGGAACGAGACCGCCGGGCGTGTTGACAGAGAGAAGCCCGTATACGGTTTATTCCTTACCCCGCTATACTGGGGTTATCGAGATGAGCCCTTTCTTTTAGACTGCTTAGCGGTCCGTTTTAAGCATCAAATCTCAGTGGGGTGGTTTGGAGAGCTCAAAGCCACCGATGCCCATGCCTTCAGACCAGGAGCTGTTGAATTTATAGATTATGTGCTGCGGTAGTACGCTCCAATCCTGGTGCATGCCGGTGTCTATCAGAGCGTATATGCTTCCCGATATCGATATCCAATCTCCCAAGGTCTGTGCTGCGGGATGATCGAAGTCTTCTGCCCGGAATACAACACTTTCTATACTGCAGAGGGAGAGACTTTGCTAGATCTCTGGAGTCTGTCCCAGTTGAGCGGCTTACCGATAGATGGGGAGCCGTATGAAGAAGTTTATTTCCCAGACTGGCTGAAGGACCAGACGGACGGTGAAGGCAAATACTTTACAGGCTTTGCCTATCGCTACTTAATGAAGGCGTACCGCACCCTATTGCGTTTAACGCTCGATTCACGGGAAGCGCGGAAGCCTGGTGAGAAGAGATGCGTGCGGATGGGCACGTGGCTTCAGTATTTCTTTGGTAGGGGGCAGCAATATGAAGACTTCCCCACAGTAGCTCCGACAACAGTGAAGCGAAAGAAGAGGGCCCGTCGCCAGACAACCTATCCTGCCGCTTCAGGGAGAGGGCGACAAGAGGGCCTGAACCCCACAGGAGTCGACCCAGTCACACACTGTGCTGCGTATCTGACATATTGGCTTTGCTCGTTTGCTCTTCCTCAGGGGGACGGGACAGTAATCAGACCGGAGGCCATTTACCCCGCCTGTCTGATGGCCTGGGGGACGAAGCTGTCCTTGTGCCCAGTGGCTTTATGTCTCATATATAAGATGTTGGGGGACCTGCACAAATCACGCATCCCCAGAAATTCACGGACAGTCGGTCCGATTCACTTTTTCAACGCCTGGGTCTGCACTTTGTTTCCTGAAGCAGCTCCCCGATCGATGCAGTCGGATCGTCTTGTGCCGAGGATGATCGAGTTTGCTAGTGCTGAGCCGTCTTCAATGGCGGATCAGCTTTTTGCTATTCGGGGGAAGTTGACCACAGTCCCGGCAGACTCCCCAGGAGTTTTGCATTTTTGGAGCTTGGCAGCTAGCTCCAGCCCCCTCGTCAATAAGATGCGGCAATGCCGCCTGTTCGAGATAGAGGAGTTTATCCATCCGCTTGCCGGCACCAAGAGTACAAGGCCAAATCTGGAGCCGGAACTGGTTGATTGGGCACTGGCCATCCGCCCCAGTGTCCTTGTCTTTAGAAAGAGCGACTTGCTGTGGCTGGAGCCATACTAGCCTTTCCGCTTTGGCCGGAATTTCGGGTACGACCAGCAGATTCCTTCTTCTTCAGCCCGGTTTAATCTTCCGAACAGGCATCGGGTCGGCCAGACGGCCACGGATGAAGCTCGCACATGGTGGGATTATTTCCACCGCCGGGAGGATGTGTCCTTCAGGGTGCCATCCCCCGCTCGCCTGCCCAGAGTGACGCCGAACTTTATCAAGTGGTGGAATGCACGAACGGGCTTCTACCGGAACTTTCGAAAAGACTGCTGGCATGTTGCCGAGCGTCGTTTCCTAGATTCTCAGCGGGAGCCTGCTTTGGACATCGATCCGTCTTATCTGAAGAAACTGAAGTCCTGGTCCAGTACCGAGGTGATGGCATATCTGAAGCCAGGAAGGTCGTGAAGAGTCGGTCGTCCAGGGCCGACTCGAAGATGCCAGACATTCAGAAAGATGACTACGTCAAGACACTTTGGGGGCTGTGTCGGGTTAGCAGTGAACGGACAGTTCTTCAGACGATTCCCATCCAAGCGGAGGAGCCCCTTCCTGTAGCGGCGGGCTGGCATCCAGAAGTTGACCGTCTTCATCCATATAGGACTTTCATCAGGAGGGAGGATAGGCGGGAAGACCTGTATTCCAATACCCCCTGGATATTCGCCCTGCTTCATTCTCAAGGGCTTTCAATTTCCGGTCCATTAGAAGCCATTTTGGACCACCAGCTCTTAATATCTTTTAAGTATGCTGACGGCTGGGGGTTGGACCACTTGAGCCTGTATTATCACTTATCTTCTTGCGGCCATGAAGATTTGGCACAGCTGGTTGAGAAGAGTGAGAAAATAGGTGATGTGTGCTGGCTTGTTCGCGAGGCAGCTTCCCGAGACAAGGCACCCGCATTATTTTATTGGCCGCTCACTCCCCGATATATAGGGCCGCCAGGTATGCTTGTCTTTCCTTTCAGCCTTGAAGGTGCTTCTTTCATAGTCAGTATGCATCTTTCTCACCTATGTGCTTTTGCAGCTCACCTCTCTGTGGAGGTGACTCGGCATTACAGGGAGTTGATTTCTAAGGCGCAGAAGCCTTCATATTTTGACATACCAGAGCCGGCTCCGACCACGATGCCACTGCCTCCTGGCGATTCGCGGAAGTGAACCCGGTCCCAGGTCAAGGAGGCCATCAGCAAGGCTAAGAAGGCCAAGCAGGCGGACACCCGTGCTGCACGAGCGGCCGAAGGAGGGCTGCTGAAGAGGAACTAGTTGTCGCGCCTCCCGATCCCCTCATTTGCTGAGTTTGAGGCCGCTCGGACACAAGGGCCCGAAGATGAAGGTAACTTCTTGTTCCTGTATGGCTTGTTTGCTTATTTCTGCCACCTTGGCTGATCACCTTTTTGTAGCTGCTGGCACTGTTTCTGCCGTTGTCGGGCTGGAGGCGGTGACGGGTGTCGCGGCCAGAGAGAGAGAGGAGGAAGCCCCTCCAGCTTTTGTCGAGAGGGATCTACCTTCACCGACACCCCATCAGGAGATGGAATGTAACTTGCAGCTTGCCGGTAGAGCTCGGTGGTCCACCGTGCCTTTAGTCAGGTCCTGACTGTTTATTGTTTTTTACTTCCAGTCGATGTTCGACCGACGATGCTCCCCGAAGTTGAGGTCGTGGGAGAAGCTGCTGCTGGAGAGCAGGTGACTTCCAGGGAAGAATCCCAGGATGTTCAGCAAGCTGACGCTCCTGAGACAGAAACCGTTGAGGAGGTTCTGGCTAAAGGAGCTACTCTTAGTAGCAAGACACCTGCTCAGATGCTGAAGATTCAGGAGCAGGCCGAAGAGTCTTCCTCCCCCGAGCAGGTTGATTACGGTGGTGGCTCCAGTGACGACGAGCTTCCACCGGCTGATACAGAAACTGAAGATGCTGGGGCTTCTTCAGCTTACGAAAGTGACTTTTTGACATTCAGCCCTCCAAGACTACTAGGAGTCGAGCACGGGCCATCATACCCGACTGTAGGAGGAGGGCCAAAACCTTCAGAGGCCACTCGTGGAGGCCTAAACATAGTGCTGGTCAAGGTAGGAAGTGTTCTGACACCCGCTCGCAGCCCCTCTTTTTATTTCCAAGCCAGCTGGCTGATGTACATATATGTGATGTAGGCTGAGGTGAAACCGCCAACTGTGATGGTTCGCATACCTCTTCCGACTTAGGCATGGGCCAACCAATCTTCCACCAGTTCTGCGGCCCATCACCTTACGACTTCCACAGACTTATGCCGCAGCAGCTGCCTCAGAGGAGCCCGAGCAATTGTAGAAATTGGCGGCTCGACCGAAGTCGGGAATCTCAAGCCCCGGCCGCCGCAAAGAATTGCTGCTGGAGCAGAGTAGCCTCCCGGAGATAGAAGCGGGAGAAATTGTTGAAGAAGAGGCCAATGCTTCTAAGGCCTTGGCCGTCATTGAGGAATTCTCTTCTGTAGAATCCGATGAGACTGTACACGAGGAGCGAGCATCCTCGGCTGCCGAGATGGCTATTACGGCTTCACCTCAAAGGGCAGGCAAGGAAGTTGCTGTAGTGGAGACTCCCCCAACAGCATCAGCCGCCGTTGTCGAGTCTGGCGTTGGTGCCATGCAAACCATGTCGTCGACGTCCTCCGGGGCAAACGACGATATTTGAGTTGAGGTGGACAGCAGTGTGGACTTTCAGCTCCCCGAGAATTCACCACTAGGTTTACAATTTTCTAGTGACATGGTGTGGCAGTCTCTAGACAATCTTCAGCGAGCCATATCGGCTTCTCCGGGCTTGACTTATGTGCAGCTGAGGAGTCTGATAGAACACCTCTCCTGCTCGTTATTGGCATTCAGATGCCCAATGGATGATTGGACCCCGCGGGTTGCCATGTTGCTGAAGCATGCCAACAGGCGGGAGTACCTTAGCTGGGAGGTATTCGATCAGCTGGCTACTGTGAAATTGGAGAAGGCTGATTGTCGAGTTGCCGCCACTTCATTGAGAGGGGCCGTGGGGCTACTGAGAGATACTGCAAGCACTACTTCAGAACGCCGGTCCTTCCTCACAGCGCGTATAGCGGAATTACGCGCAGAACTTGCCAGGGCTGAAGCAGACTTGCAGGAGACTGAGCGCCTGGAGGTTCATACCATAGAGGAAGCGGACCTGGCAGAAGGGTAGCTCACCTCCTTGGATGAAAAATTATCGCAGCTGTCGGCTACCGAATCTCGGTTGCAAGAGCTGACTCAGTACCCTTCCCTGGGTCTTTTGGCATTGGAAGACCTCTTCCGACGCCCTCTGCAGTAACTTCATTTTATTTCCATTTCTTCTCTCTTTTCTTTTATTTTCGCTCCTTTTTATCTTCGTAGCCCATGTATCTTGGGGCACGCCCCGAGCACGGATGTATTCTGACAACTCATATCAATGACATGTCTTTATTTGTTGCCTCAATCGTGACTTCTCTTTTTCTCCTTTCTTTTCTTTCTCCTTCCGGCCGATTAGCTCAGTCCATAGATATAAGCCACGAGCGCAGGAGAGCGCTCACGCCTTCAGCGAAGGGGTGAGGTGTTCGCTCCACCGCGGATTAACTATTCCCGGAATCGAGCTTTGGCCAGGGTGGGACATGGGTAGAGTAGGCGGATGCGCCCCCACTAATTTCGCCGATGATGATGAAAGCTGAGAGTGCATTTTATTCATCGACACGGTTCAAATGTCGAAGCAATGGTAGTTTGTCTATTAATGAGGACGGAAGGTCCAAGTTAAAGGATAGTTGACCGGGCTCGCCGATGGTGACAAGGGTCAAAAGGTAGCGACCAATCTTGCCGATGGTGACAAGGGTCGAAAGGATAGCGACTGATCTTACCGATGGTGACAAGGGTCGAAAGGATGGGCGGTCTTGTCGATGGTGACAAGGACCGAAAAGGGTAGCGACCGATCTTGCCGATGGTGACAAGGGTCGAAAAGGATTGCCGATCTTGCCGATGGTGACAAGGGTCGAAAAGGATTGCCGATCTTGCCGATGGTGACAAGGACCGAAAAGGGTAGCGATCGACCTTACCGATGGTGACAAGGGTCGAAAAGGATGGCCGGTCTTACCGATGGTGACAAGGGCCGAAAAGGGTAGCGACCGATCCTGCCGATGGTGACAAGGGTCAAAAAGGATGGCCGGTCTTGCCGATGGTGACAAGGGCCGAAAAGGGTAGCGACCGATCTTGCCGATGGTGACAAGGGTCGAAAAAGGGTGGCGACCGATCTTGCCGATGGTGACAAGGGTCGAAAAGGATGGCCGGTCTTGTCGATGGTGACAAGGGCCGAAAAGGGTAGCGACCGATCTTGCCGATGGTGACAAGGGTCGAAAAGGGTAGCGACCGATCTTACCGATGGTGACAAGGGTCGAAAAGGGTAGCGACCGATCTTGCCGATGGTGACAAGGGTCGAAAAGGGTGGCGACCGATCTTGCCGATGGTGATAAGGATCGAAAAAGATGGTCGATCTTGCCGATGGTGACAAGGGCCGAAAAGGGTAGCGACCGATCATACCGATGGTGACAAGGGTCGAAAAGGGTAGCGACCGATCTTACCGATGGTGACAAGGGTCGAAAAGGGTAGCGACCGATCTTGTCGATGGTGACAAGGGTTGAAAAGGGTGACGACCGATCTTGCCGATGGTGACAAGGGTCGAAAAGGATGGCCGGTCTTGCCGATGGTGACAAGGGCCGAAAAGGTTAGCGACCGATCTTGTCGATGGTGACAAGGGTCAAAAAAAGGTGGCGACCGATCTTGCCGATGGTGACAAGGGTCGAAAAGGATGGCTGGTCTTGTCGATGGTGACAAGGGCCAAAAAGGGTAGCGACCGATCTTGCCGATGGTGACAAGGGTCGAAAAGGATAGCAACCGATCTTGCCGATGGTGACAAGGGTCGAAAAGGGTAGCGACCGATCTTCCTGATGGTGACAAGGGTCGAAAAGGGTGGCGACCGATCTTGCCGATGGTGACAAGGGCCGGAAAGGGTAGCGACCGATCTTGCCGTTGGTGACAAGGGTCGAAAAGGGTAGATGGGAGTGGAATGACGAACGAGGGTAGCCTCGTTACTACATCATCATCATCATTTTTATTTCATTCTTTTTTTTGTATCACATTACTGACTCAAGCGCCCTTTCGGGTTTTCGCCGAAATCAGCCCCCTCTTGCTTTTGCCCACGCGCCCTTTCGAGTTTTCACGTGGCGGGGTACCCGATTTTGCCTGCAACGCCCTTTCGGGTTTTCACCACAGCCGGGTTATAGCCATTTTTGCCCTTGTCCTAGTCTAGGAACAAGGCCAGCGGGGTATCTCTATTTTTAACCCCATTTGTTTCTTTCTTTTCTCTTTTCTTTATTCCACGGAGAACCTGGAACATGGGAGAACTTGTCTGCTAGAACGCCGACCAGTCTTATCGATGATGATAAGGGCCAGGCCCTGGTTTAGTTCATCGACATTGGTTAAATGCCGAAGCAAAGACTGTACAGTTCTTAACAGGGACGAAAGGTCCAAGCTAAGGGATAGAGGTCGACCGATCTCACCGATGATGACGAGGGTCAAACGCGGGTCTGTTCATCGACGTGGTTTACATGTCGAAGCAAGGAGTATGTTCATTAACCGGGATGGAAGGTCCGAGTTAAAGGTGGAGGCCGACCGATCTCGCCGATGGTGACGAGGGCCAAACATGGGTTTGTTCATCGACGTGGTTTATATGTCGAAGCAAGGAGTACGTTCATTAACTGGGACGAAAGGTCCGAGTTAAAGGTGGAGGCCGACCGATCTCGCCGATGGTGACGAGGGCCGAACATGGTTTTGTAGGGGATTTCTGGTGGGACTTTTGATGGTTGTCCCTTGGGAGTTTCATTGGGAGGAGAATAAAGAAGAACTTTTCAGATTACCACTTTACTGACCTGAGCGCCCTTTCGGGTTTTCGCTGAAGTCAGCCCCCTCTTGCTTTTGCCCACGTGCTCTTTCGGGTTTTCATGTGGCGGGGTACCCGATTTTGCCTGCAACGCCCTTGCGGGTTTTCACCATAGCCGGGTTATAGCCATTTTTGCCCTTGTCCTAGTCTAGGAACAAGGCCGGCGGGGTATCTCTATTTTAAACCCCATTTGTTTCTTTCTTTTTTTATAACAGAAGGATGTTGAGAGATTCGGCTAGGACATGGAGCTCTGCCCCGAGGAAAAGGGGTTTATTCGTTAGCACGAAGGCAATGCTAACGTAAAGAATGGATTCGTACCGATTCGGGCGTAAGGTCCGTAACGGCAAAGATATATAAAAGTTGGCTAGGACACGAAGTCTTGCGCCGAGAAAAGGGGTTTGTTCGTTAGCAAGGAGACAATGCTAACGCAAAGGATGGATTTGTGCCGATTCGGGCGTAAAGTCCGTAACGGCAAAGATATATAAAAGTTGGCTAGGACACGAAGTCTTGCGCCGAGAAAAGGAGTTTATTCGTTAGCAAGGAGACAATGCTAACGCAAAGGATGGATTCGTGCCGATTCGGGCGTAAGGCCCGCAATGGCAAAGATGTGTAAAGGTTGGCTAGGACACAAAGTCTTGCGCCGGAAAAGGGGTTTGTTCGTTAGCAAGGAGACAATGCTAACGCAAAGGATGGATTCGTGCCGATTCGGGCGTAAGGCCCGCAATGGCAAAGATGTATATATTATGCGAGTTTGGCTAGGGCAGAGTACCACTGGGCCGAGGTGTAGGTAGCTCGGTCAGGGCGGAGTGCCACTAGACCAATGTAAGGGTAGCTCGGTCAGGGCGGAGTGCCACTAGACCAAGGCGGAGGCAGCTCGATCAGGGCGGAGTGCCACTAGACCAAGGTAAAAAGGTAGCTTGATCAGGGCGGAGTGCCACTAGACCAAGGTAAGGTAGCTCGGTCAGGGTGGAGTGCCACTAGACAAAGGTAAGGTAGCTCGATCAGGGCGGAGTGCCACTAGACCAAGGTGAGGTAACCCGGTCAGGGCGGAGTGCCACTAGACCAAGGTAAGGTAGCTCGATCAGGGCGGAGTGCCACTAGACCAAGATGAATGGTATTCCAATTATTCGGAGAATGCTGGTTGTGCCATGTGATACAGCTTTATATGCTTTCCATTGAGGGGAGAGAACTGGATGACTCCTTTGTGGTCTACCAGGACGTAGGCACCCCCTTCATATACTCGGCAGACAATATATGGTCCGACCCAATTTTCAACCAACTTCCCCTTGGGGTTGGAAGCCATCGCTTCTCTCCTTTTGACCATTACCAGGTCTCCCTTCTTAAACTCTCATCCTTTGACCAGCTTATCAAAAGCACGGGCCATGCAAGCATGGTAGAGTTGAATATTTTGTTGCGCACGGAGGCACTTTCCTTCGAGCTCGGCGAGCTCTTCCAATCTTCTTTCTGCATTGGTTTGTTCACCACTGACTAGTCCATGCTGGATGGCGACTCGCAGCGAGGGAACTTCTAATTCAATCGGCACCACAGCCTCTGACCCATACACGAGGGAGAATGGCGAACAGTCGGTTGGGGTTTTATAGACAGTACGATAGGCCCAGAGCGCCTCGTACATCTTTTCTTCCCAGTCCTTTTTATTAGACTTGACAGTCTTTGCCAGCAACGTGCATAGTGTTTTGTTGAAGGCTTCTGCAAGTCCATTGGCTTGAGGGTTGTAGGGGGACGATGTCCTCCAATCAATCTTGTATTTGTCGACTAGCCGGTAAACCTTCTGATTTCTGAAATGGCTGCCGTTGTCAGAGATAATTCGGTCGGGAATCCCGAACCGGAATATTATGTTCTGTCGGAAGAATCTTGCAACTAGTTCTCCCGTCACATCTCTTAACGCAACTGCTTCTGCTCATCTGGAGAAGTAATCTGTAGCTGCTAAGATGTATCTACACCCTGATGAAGATGCTGGTAGTGGCCCTACCACGCCCGTGCCCCATTGAGCAAACGGCCAGCTTGGTAAGGTAGGATGTAGTGGCACTGGAGGCCTTCTTGACACATTGGCGTGTTCTTGACACTTCTGACAATCCCTGGCGAACTTGCAGCAGCCATCAAATATAGTGGGCCAATAGTAACCCAATTTCTTTATCTCAATTTTCATCTTTGGACCGGCCTGATGCGCTTCAGCTGATCCCGCATGGATTTCTTGCATCACCTGCCCAGCTTCTGCTGAAGACAAGCAACGAAGTAGGACTTTTCTTCGGGCATCCGCCATTATTCGGAACAGGGTTCCGTTTCTCATCTCGTAAGAGTCTTTGACCCTTAGGAGTTTCATTCTCTGTTCTTTTTCTTTTGGGAGCTGCTGGTGCTGAAACCACCGTAGGAGATGTTCTCGTCAATCAGGCTGCTGAACCTCTTCGACGGATACCACCTTAATCTCTTGTTCGGCGGCTAAGACCTCTGTCACACTGGGGACCTGCCGGCGGTTGATCACTGTTATATTCAGGCTTGTGTCTGGCGAGACTGCCAAAGAACTGGCCAACTTAGCGAGAGCGTCTGCCTGAGCATTCTGGCCTCGGTTGATATGCTTGATGCTGATGAAGTAGAATCTTGACATAAGGCGGGTTGCCAACTGATGGTAGAGGAGGAGCTCTTGCTTTCGCACATCAAACTCTCCTTCCAACTATTTTATAACTAGCATGGAGTCTCCGAATGCTTTCAGCATCTGAATCCCCATGGATAGAGTAATTTGCAACCCGATTATCAGGGCTTCATACTCTGCTTCATTATTTGTGCAAGGCTTGTTTATCGAGCAAGATGTGTGCACAACTTCCCCTTCTGGAGATTTCAGGACTATGCCTACTCCTGCTCTGACCCTGGCTGATCCAGTGGTAGAGGTGTCAATTCTGGAAGCACCATCAAAATATAGCTGCCACAAGGAGGGCCGCACCTGAGCAGCTTCCAGGGTTTCATCTTCAGGAAGCTCCGGTTCCAGCGGGCAATCCCCAGGTACTGGGTGCTCGGCAAAGAAGTCTACAATAGCTTGGCCCTTGACAGCCTTTTGCGGCACAGAGGAGATGTCAAACTCCATAAGGATCACTGCCCATTTGCCCAAGCGACCTTTGAGTGCCGGCTGGGACATAATATATTTCAGCGGGTCCTCTTTGGATACCAAGCTGATTTCATGCGACAACATGTAGTGTTGAAGCTTCTTAACTGCGAAGACCAGTGCCAGACAGATCTTCTCAATATAAGTATATTTCTCCTCAGTTCCGACCAGTCTCCGACTGAGGTAGTAGAGGGCTTGTTCTTTCCCTTCTTCATTATTTTGGGCCAGCATTGCCCCCAGGAATTGTGTGTGGCTGCTATATATAATATCAACGGCCGTCCTTTCACCGGTGCGCCCAGCACTGGGGGAGTCTTCAGATAGTCTTTCAGCTTGTCAAAGGCTGTCTGGTAATCATCATCCTAGTAGAAGGGAACATCCTTCATCATCAATTTGTGGAAAGGCTGGCATCGCCCTGCCAAATTGGAAATGAAACGCCGGATATAAGCCAAGCGGCCCTGTAGTGATCTCAACTTGGAGAGATTTCTCGGTGTAGGTAACTCCTGAATTGCTTTGATCTTTGCGGGGTCTATCTCGATTCCCCGATATCTGACGATGAAACCCAAGAACTTCCCGCTCGACACTCCGAACGCGCATTTCAAAGGGTTCATCTTCAATTCATGCTGCCTCAGCCTCTGAAAAATAATTCAGAGGTCCTGCAGATGGTCTTCTCTTCTTCTGGTCTTGACCACCAGATCATCTATGTAGCACTCGACCTTGTGGTAGAGCAACTCATCAAATATTCTGGTCATTACGCGCTGATAAGTTACGCCAGCATTCTTTAGTCCGAATGGCATCATCTTCTATTGATAGATGCTTTTAGGGGTTCGGAAGGCGGTGTGGACCCGGTCATGCTCCGCGATCCATATCTGATTGTAGCCAGACGACCTGTCCATAAATGGCAAGGCCTCATGGCCGGTTGTAGCATCAATCATGACTTCCGTTATTGGCACCGGAAAGTCATCCTTGGGGCATGCTTTATTCAGATCTCGGAAGTCAACGCATATCCGGATCTGTTCATTCTTCTTTTTCACGGGGACGATATTCGCCAGCCATGTGGTGTACTGATTTTCTTCGACAAATCCCACGTCAATAAGCTTGTCGACTTTAGCACAAATTTGAGTGATGAGCTCCGGCCTCATGCGCTGCAGCGGTTGCTTCACCGGCTCAGCTTCAGGGTTAATTGCCAGCTCATGTTGCGAAACTGCAGGGCTCAGACCCAGCATTTCTTTGTACGTCCCGGCGAAGCAATCCCGGTACTCTTGCGGCAGCTGGATGTACAGCTCCCATTCTTCTGGTGATAATTGGGCACTGAGAAAGGTAGGCCTAGGGTCTTTCTCACTTCCCAAGTTGGCTTCTATCAGCTCGTCGACTGTAGCTTGGCCTCCGTCTTCTATCTCCGGAGGTGCCGGTTGGAGGTCGACGAAATTTGGAATACCATCTTCAGGGTCGAGCACCTCGCCTTCCCCATTTGACATCATCAGAGCTTCCCGAAAGTCCTCTGCTTCATTTAGTAGCGGCCGTGCATATTGCTCTCTCAGCAAATCCACCGCCGTTGCAGTCTCCATGAGCAGGAGAGCAGCTTCAGTCTTTGCAGACGGGGTTGCGGTCGTGACCGACTAGTGGCCGCTTGCTGTTGGGCTGGAACAGCATCCCAGCCTTGTAGCAGAGGGTGAGGAGGTCTCGCCTTCTGGGGCAGTTGTATCTCCAATAGAAGTGGCATTCCCCTCCTTGGCAGTGTATACCTCTCGGTCGGGGTTGGTCAAGGCTTCCCCGATTGGCACAAGAGGTGCTGAGGTCATCATCAGTAGGACTCTACTGGCGGGAGCGGTCTCGGTCTCTTCAACACCTCCGGCTTCGCTGCTGCTAGCCGTATCAAATTCGACCTGAAGGGCCGCCTCTTCGGGATGGACCTGCTCCCAACATCGGCAAGGAATCATGGTCTCCGCTTCTTGATTTCTGGGCTGGCCCGGGTTAGCATGTTCAGCTTCCGCTGGGTATTCATCAAAAGTTGTCCCCAGCGGGCTGTCTTCAACAGGGTAGAAGGCGGAGAGGGTGTCCACCTCGTATCGCCCACTGTGATAATATTCTTCCAGGGTGAAGCCCAACACCGGATGCTGAGAGACGCGTCTCATTTCCTTATCCAGACTTGCGGGATACCACATTTTCTGAAAAGCTTCCTTGCGCTTTTGAGACTGATCGGAGGGGATGTGCTGCCTTTGAAACATCTTGGCCATCCGACTGGTTGGGAATGCCATACCCCTGACGGGGACCGACGGGTTACTTATGTCTTCGGGGAGGCCGCAGTCTGTGTCTTCCCGAGTAGGGTGCTCCTCAGCCGTATAGAACAAGCTGTTGGGTCCATCTGCCTGTGTCACCTCCCAAGTTTTGAAAGGCTCGACAGTGGAGTCATCGAGGCCGAGAATCGGCTTGGTGAGGCAGTCCGGAACTCCAATGTAGTTGTGCTGTCGACCGACCTGCACTTCATTAGCTTCAGGGTATAATGTTGGGGGTGTCATTCTGCCCACATCCCCGGATGCTGTGATATGAGAGACCACCTTGGGCTTGACATATCCGCGCGGCGGTGGTGGATACCAATTGTCGCCGGATGCGCCTCTTGATGCCCCCGCAGGGGTCCTAGCTTCAGAGGTCTTCTGAGAAGGCCCCGCATATAGGTTGGCGTCCGCCAAATGACATTCAAATACCTCAAACGGGTTGAGGTCAGTAAATATTCTCTCCTCCTTCCCCTGGAGACTGTACTTGATACATTGGTGGAGCGTAGAGGGCACCACCATATTTTCATGTAGCCATGGGCGGCCGAGCAGTGCTTTGTACGAGGTGCGGGAGTCGATGACATGGAACTGCACCGTCGTAGTGAAATCCGCTAGGGTAAGGGTGAACTCTGCCACCCCCATCGACACTTCACATTTTTGATTGAAGTCGGCGATACGCATATCCCTGACTTTCTCGAGATGCACGTTGAAGTGGTGCCTCTCGTATATTCTATAGGGCAGGATGTTGACCACTGCACCGGGGTCAACCAGAATCCTGTTCAGCTCCCTTCCATTCAGGTGCCCCTTCATATACAGCGGCCTGTTGTGGCTGATGGTAGGTAGCAGCATGTCCTCTGGAGTGAAGGTCATGCTAGCTTCCGGCATTGCTTCAGCCAAGCAGGTCTCAAAATGAGCAGGCGTCTGCAGAGCAGTGATGATTGTCTGTCGAGTCTCTTCACTCAAAGAGAGGATCTCCCAGATGGTAAATCGAGCAGGGAGCTTCTTGAGTAGCTTCATTATTCGGCTCCCAGCTCGGACATTGGAGAGCTTCATCTCTTCAGCCCACCTGGGCTTGGGAGAGTCCCGAGTTGCGGCCCTTGACGGACCTGCTTCATCTGCCTCGGACTCGGCGCCTTTCTGGTTAGCACCGGATCCTTGATGTTCTTCATTAGCTGCTGCGGGGCAAGCTCCATCTATATTTGGAGCTTCGGCAGATTGTGCTGGTTGCGGGTGAACATTCCCGGGTGCAGGGTTAGCCTCCTGGCAAGGCTGCTTCCCCTTAGACATCTTCATGAATTCAAGAAATGAAGGGACCGCCTTGCCCCCACTCTTGTTATATAGGCCTGGCGGAGGAGGGATCTGGACTCCTTTGATCTCTGGCGGAGGTGTTTTGTAGGGCTGCTCTCCCCTGAACATGATGTTGTGGTTGGGTGGCGGCTGGCGCCCCCATTTCCGGTCTGACTGGGTTGCATGTGTAGTAGTTGCGGCCTCAACCCTGCCTCCCCCAAAAAGGGTTGTGGAGCAAATTTCCTCTTCTTCCTCCTCTCCGGGCAGGTTGAAGAGTGCTGATAGAGTATTGCAGGAGACAACCTGCACTTTATCGGCCTTAGTGGCCCTTCTCTTCTTCTTTTGTTTCTTCTTCTTCTTTGCTTCAGCAGGCGCCTGCCCCCAGAACAGACTGCCCTCCTTATCGGATGCTGCATCAGCTCCCTCCTTTTGCTCGAGTGAGAGCTGCTCCAACTCTTGCCATAGGACATGGTCCCGCACCAGCAAAGGCTTCAATTCGGGCTGCACGTACTCGTCTAGCACTTCAATGAGGTTTTGTAGTCGGCGGACCCCAGGATTGGTTTCCTTGACCACCGGCAGCGGAGTTTGTCTCCTCCAATCGTGTGTAGGTATCCTGATAGTTGTAGGTGGAGTGATCCACACGGGTGCTGCCACCGGCGGAGCAGGTCGGGGTGTAACACCATGGATATGTGCCCCCACTTTCGGGCGGGGTGCTTTCTTCCTTTTGTGCTTCGCAGGGATCTGCTGCCATCCCTGTTGTTCCTTCACGGGCTCCAAGAAATGAGTTTCATAAGTGCTCCGCATACTTGCTTCAGAGATCTCCTCGGGCAGTGCCTGGTATAGGGAGATCATGTTGACTCCTGCCCTCCTCCGAGGGGCTTCATGCGGTTGAGGAGGGTCCACTTTGTACTCTCCCAACTCGATTTCATTTTTCTTCACCATCCCTTCGATGATGTCCTTAAAAACATAGCAGTCTTCGATTGGATGCCCCAGCATCTGGTGGTAGGGACAGAATCTTGGGCTGTCTCTTCTCTTTAGGTCCTCCAGCCTCTTTGGCTCTGGCAGGGTGACCATGCCATATTCCGTTACCCAGTCAAACAGAATCCGGGTCTTGTCCTTCGGAAATGAGTAGGCTTTCTTCATCTTGTCCCGCAGCGAGGGACCTTCTTTGCCATCTGGGGCTTTTGCAGGCTGTGGGGTGACTGTCTTCTTGCCTTCATCTTTCAGTTGTTCGAACGCCTTGATGTCAAGAGCGTTCGCTTCTTTAGGTGACGGGCGCCGTTCCACTGCCTTGCCCTTCTGGGTTGTGCTGGCAGTTGATGTAGGGACGGGTCTGGCCAGAAAGGCTTCCACCTCGGCCACGATATTGTTCAATCGGTCAAACGACCGTATTTCCATTTCGATCATCTTCTCTAGAACCTCCCTCCTGCGGTTCTGTTTGCATATTTGTACAGCGTCCTCCTGATGCGGGGGCCGCTTGCACCTCATTCCGAGGTTCCTCCACCTCTTGATATAATCGAGGGCTGTCTCATCGGCCCTTTGCTTTGTTGAGTAGAGTTCGGCCACTGTGACCTCCCTCTCTGTAACATGGAATCTCTCCCTGAACTTCCTCTGCATATCCGACCAGTCGCTGATCGACCCGGTCGGGAGGCCGGAGTACCATTCAAATGCGAGCCCCGTCAGCAAGGACCTGAAAAACTTTAGCAAGTATGACTCATCGGCGGCCAAATCACCCATGACAGTCATGTAATATGCAACATGTTCCTTCTGGGATCCCTTCCCGTTGAATTTGTCGAACTTGGGCAGCTTGTTGACCCCCGAGGGAAGCTGCTTGGCAACATGGTGTTGCGGGTAAGGCACCCGATAGGCATCAAATGCGATGTAGTCGCCTTCACTCCTCTCCGTGAGTTTTAGCTCGATCATTGTTTCCACCATCATCCGGTTCATGACCGTGGGGTCAGCTGGCTCCGGGTAGAAGTGTGCTGGCTGCAGGTATGGGGTGACCAGAGTGGTCGCCGGTGGCGGACGTAGCAGCGGGGGTGTCTGGTGCACTTGAGGGAGCACCGGTGGCATCAGCGGCTGGGACTGTGGTGGCCGCTGCTGAGTCGTCGCCATGCTCGGCTCTGACGATTGAGGCAAGGTGTAAAGTGGCGGAGGGTCGACATGACGAACCGCTCCCCGGGATGATTCACCCTGGACTTCGGGCGGCTTAGAAGCTGACGACTGTTCAGTCTTCTCAATCAGTTGTTTCTTCAGCAAGTCTATCTCTTGCCGATATCTTTGAAGTAGCATCAGGACCGTTGGGTCCATAGTTGCAGCGCTGGGAATGGCTTCTGTTGCTTCCCCGGACGTACCCTCAGGCAGGATGTCGAGGAGGACGTCATCTTCTTCTTCCGCCGTTACCACATTGGCAGTTAAGACAGGAGCCTCATCATCCCACTGGTGGTAGACCAAGGGTTGTTCTCCTTTAGTTGCCGCCAGGAGCTCCCTCGCTGCTTCTGCTATGCGAGTATTCGGCCCCGGCCTTGCGGCCAATTGAGCCAACTCGCGGGGGTCTTCGGGAAACCCCCCATATCTGCTGAATATGCCAGCCATGTTGTAGGTGAAAACCTGCATCCTTCTTCTCTGTCGATAGACCCTTCTCTTAGCCTGTTGCGTGAAGGTCAGCCTCTCGAACACAGAAGTCCTTCTTGTTTCTTCCCGCTTAGGGGCGGCTTCATCGGCTTCGATCTCGAAGCCGTCATCATAGCCATTGTCGTCAACCGACGACACCATCATCTTTTCTCTTTCATCTTCTTCAACTGCCATTGGTAGGCAGAAGTCTTCACTGGCTGCGGCTGCCTGCATTAACTGATGTTGTCCAAGCGAGGGGTTGCCTAGCCCTCGAAAATAGTTCTGGACCAAATTGGTCATCTCTTCTCGACCCCATTCTTGATACAGCACAGGGGATAGTTGTTGACCTCCCGCAGGAGAGATATAAGCTAGCCGAGCTCTGTCGACAAGTTGCTGGAATCTTCGTCCCACAGCAGGGACGTTGGCTTGGCGTGCACAGGCCCGGAAACTTTTGCGGCGCGGAGGGTCCGCAACCACCTCTTCTTCTTTCGGGGCCAGGCCCCTTTCCTTCCTCACTTCCGCTCCGTCGCGAGCAGGGCGGCGGCCGATAGGTGCAGCTTGATGGACAGGTTGGACTCTTTTGGGGACCCACACCTGTTTAAATTTCTTTGGCCTGGGGGCCAGCTTCTCTTGGCCGTAGTGGCCGACTTCTTCTCTTTCCGCCCTCCTTCTAGCGAGGGCTTGGTATGAGTTGTAGATGGGGACGGCAGGGACGACCCGGTCCAGGACTATCCGTGCATCGCGCCCGTCGAGGAAGACGCGTATGCCACCAACCATCATAGATTTGCCGGATTGAGACAGAGATCCGGTAACCACATCAGTACTCCTCCAGATTTGCTTGCACTGACGTCCTCTGGAGTTCCTGTTGACAGCATCGGGGCGGACCCCATGGACAGGATGGTGCACCATGCAGCTAGCGACCGGGGTTGGACTCTTGGACGAGTCGTTGCAGCATCGAGCCTTCAGAGGCTCCATCTTCTCTGCAGCCCCCTCGGTGGGCTCCGAGGGTTCCACTTCTAGCATATCTACGAAGGCTAACCCTAGGAAGTTGGGGAAGCCAACAGCAGCAGGGAAGTTGCCGAACACCGTGGGCACCACCAGGTACCCTCGCGCATGACCAGCAACAATTGAAGGGCCAAAGCCGACGCCAGTCAGCCCAGTTGTCATCATCGTTTGCCTGAAAAGACCAACAAACCGACGATCAGTAGCCTTTGGGAGGGCCTCGAAGCCCAAGTATCTCGGCAAAGAGATGAAAGGTGACTCTGGTCCCACCGGGCGTGCCATACTGTTTCGATGGGATTTTTGTTGATTTTATTTTATTTTTTTATTAAAAATTATTTTATTGGATTTATTTGGTTTATTCACACGTCGATCAACCAATTAATTAACCGGTAATTAACTGACTGATTGACTGCGCAGGCGTGCCAGTCACGTGAGTGACAAGTTTATTGTGCGCTCATTCTGACCCGCGTCGGGCGAGAGTGAGGTTCAGTCGGGACCGGTAGTCTGCCATACCATAAAGGTTATGGCGTTAATTACATCCCCCGCGATGAGGGAAACCCTTTGATTAATTGTCGAGATAATGGGCTTTCGAGGCCGGAATAAAGGATGCAGAGGATGCGAATGATCATGCAAGACGTTATGATCTACCATGCGCAGTTTATTAGGGCGGACCCTCAGTACGTGGCGGAGGACCTAGGCCCGAAGACCACCATCACGCGTGGCAAAAGCTTTCCGTCGGGCGTTGCCCGGCTTTCTGCTCATGTCATTTGATATACCGAGGGTCCGCGCACTCAGGCATACATCGATGCGGCATGAATGCTTGGGCTAAAGCATAATGATGAAGTTATGAGAATTACTAATTCAGGTTTTAAAAGAACAAGTTTATTCAATTTATTGATTACATGGTTTACTTGATTCTGTTATTAACATTGAAAATCACCCCGAAGGCGAGGAAAAGATTGAAACGGCACGACGACGCGATTCAGAACGAAACCGGCGCGATGCGCGTAGGCATAGAGTTTAAAACGGCGTGAGAAGTGTGGGTAAAGGCTTGAAACGGCGTCGCCTAACGTAGGTGTAGGGCTTGGCCTGAAAATGGCGCGCCCCTCTTCCTGGCGCGCCGTTTAAGGCGCACCGTATTAAGGCGCGCCGAGTGTCGACGACGTCGGTTTAGCCCTATTTTACGAAAACCGAGGTTTTATTGATTTCGTTTTGGACTTATTAAAATATTTTGGAAGATTTTGAAAGTTTATTGAGTCAGTTATTCAACGGATCGACCCCGGGCCATCCGGAAGTCGAGTCACAGGCTCGCGCGAGGTTCATACTCGAGCGTGGCGATCGTTCCGAGTCAAACTCGTTCGAGCCAAAATTTCGGCAGCATCTCCCCATCCCGGAGGCTTGTCGGGGAGAAGCGGGGAGTACTCACGTGGCGGAGCAACCCCTGAAAGCCGGGTGGCACAACGGCGGCCGGTAAACCCAGACGGATAGGAGAACCCCGAGGGCTAGTCTACTAGGGGCACCGAGTCCGTGGGTAGAAAGTAGACAGATGGCGTGACTCACAGTGGGAGCGAAGACCCCGAGGGCTATCCTACTAGGGGCACGCGATCCGAGTCGATACTGTGTCCAAATCGGGACGACCGATAGAGAGGAAAAACCCCGAGGGCCAGCCTACGAGGGGCACCCATCTCATGGCCACCACGAGGCCCATTAAGGACCGTGGATTTGAAATATTGGGATTAACCCAATTTCTATGCACTCGTTGGCCTTGGGAGACCCATTATTAACGAATGGGCTCCTGCAGACCGAGCAATTAAGATGAGAAAACAGGAGAATGTTCCCCCTCCCCTGGTCACCGAATCTTACTAGTAAAACGGCAAAGCGGCACGATGGGGAAACCTTGCACAGTGAGCAGATTAATATCAATGCTCGTGGATGTACATGTATGCATGCAGGTGAGTGTTAATAGGTTAGTTACACACTCATCAGGCGACGGTTGGGAAAATAGTGACGAGAGGTGTGGGGACGGCCTCATCTCTCTCTGTTCATAGTCGAGAACATAGGGGGATGAAGAAGGCGGCCCAAAACAGGATGAATGGACTTACATATGGATGCACCTGCGACGATAAAAAAATTTTAACATTCGATCGGAAGAGAAACCCTCGGGGAGGGGAGAGTGATTGCTGTAGCCCATGGATCACGAGGGCATATACGGCGCCGAGGAAATGAATCCGAGGGGCCTTTCGCTCAACCAAACCGTTAGATGCACAGATGGGAAGGAGATGGCATAATGCTCATTCCGGCGCCGGCACCGAGGCGCGACGCCGGTTCCATGGCCAAGAAAGGGAAAACGCAAAGAGAAGCAGAAGAGGTGGCGTAAAGGGAACAGAGGATAAACGACATCGATCATACACCATCAGCATAAGCACACATATTTTTCATTCACGAAGAACCCTTAACAAACCATAGCATTCGATGCCAGCGTTGTCACTCGGGCATCGCTTACATCACCCCCACGGGGGAGGTTGTAGAGAGGAAGGGAGATTAAAGAAAGATGGTGAGAAAGGGGGAGGAAGAAAGGCTCATGTCATCGCCCCTCCTCCCCTTCTCACTTACATTATAGCAGAGAGAAAGAAAACAGATGAAAGGGGGATCGGCGAGGAACACCACGGCGACCCACCTAAGCAGACAGAGAGCAGAGACTCCTCTTCTCCGGCGACGGGAGCTTCGGGCCGAGCAGAGCGGTGGCAGCAGGAGACTCCCAGAAGAAGAGCTTTCTCCCCAAGAAACCCTTCGCTACTTCACTCTGATTGGTGGCGCTCTTTCTCTCGATCTCTCTCTGATTCTGATTTTTTTTATTTCTCCTCTCATTCCTCTCCCTTTTCTTCTGACGATGGCTGTTTATATAGTCACCATGCAATCTGGCGCCACGGAGGGCACGCCGGATTCAGTGGCGCCGGGGAGACACCCCCCAAAATTGATTTCTGGCGCGCCGGACTTGGTGGCGTCGGATAAAGGGGTGCCGGGATCCTTGGTGTGCCGATTCGGCTTGTTCGCTCGAGGCGGGTTAGCCGATGGGTCCGGGGATGGTTCCGGAAGCCACCGTTGACTCTTCCTCTCGCCACGGTCCCTGAAAAATCTTGACGGGGCTTTGACGAAGCTCTCGGTACGACGTGCGGCCTTAATCCGAACTCCATGTGTGTGTTTGGCTTGAGCACGTGGGTTTTCCACTGACACGGCCTTCGGTGCTATGATTTGTGCTTCTGGCTCGGCCCGACTCGTGCTCAGAGCTTCCTTATGGGATGATATGACATCCGAGACAATTCTATCTCGACTGGCCAACCTTTGGCCACTAACGGGCCCACTATGGCGAGAAGCCGAACCCGCGTCGGGTGATCGGGACCTTCTGCTGACAGAGCCTTCGGTTCCTTGTTGTGAAAGGCCGACGACGTTCTTCCTCCTTAGGAGAGTCTTCATTCAGGTGGCGAGCCACCGGGTAGACCGTCGTCCTTGGTCGGGTGACGGGTGTAGGGTAGTGGCACGACGGAGTCGATGCCGGATCATTAGGCAGGCTTGGTCGCACTACCGGTTGGTTGTGGATTCATCTCGACTTTCTTGAGGTGAAGTCCCTGGTCATTCATTCCAGGTGACTCGAGGCTCTGGTAGCTTGAGAAGTCTTCAATGGATTGGTCTTTATCAGCTTTTGTGCTTCAGTGGGCCGTATCATTTACCTTTGCGGCTTGGTTGCCAACGATCATATTTTGAGTGCCAACACTAGTTATGCGCTATACTATGCTTCTTAAGCTTTTCTTGAAACTCGAATTGGCCATAATTATAAATGAATTGTTATGAAAATTACATGGGACTTTGGTCCACCAGATACTCAATGCCTAACAAACATGGGGGCCATGATCTGGTCCTAGGCGAGTAAAGCCTGAAAGTACTTGTGCCCGAGGGGAGTTGAATGATCATGTGTGGCATTGCACCAATTGACATGCAAGATTGAACTAGGTAATTCACTTATTACATGCTTGACTCGTTACATGCTTAACTTCCTATACATGACATGTTTGACCAGAATGGTTAATATCCTTGTTACATGGCCATATTTACAATTCTATACTTGTTATTGATCTTCATGTTTACACTTGAGTTCTACAATATCTACTCTTGAAATTATTGACTTCTAATCTTGTTCTCTAATTATTATTAATTTTATTACTTATTTTATTCGAGAGCATATTGATAATCCAAAATGTTAATTACTTAAATCGACCTGGTAAAGAGATAAAAGTCTCACTGAGCTTCTAGCTCACCCTGTATATTGTTGTTAATTTTCAAAAAATCCTGAAGATGACGGGAATGGGCTGGAGTGATGAGAGTGATGATAGTTTTTAATAAATTTCTTTTCCCAGTCTGTCTACTTATAAGTGAATGTATCGAATTTGAATAGTATTGTAAGTCATTGAAGGATATTTGTTGGAAATGTCAGATTATGAAATAAAGATGTGATTTTGTCCATTTGTTGTTCATACTCATCATCTGAGTCTCTTGATCGACCTGCCCGTATAACTGTTCACGCCTTGATAATTCAAACTTATTCGAGGCGTGACAGTTTAGTTGGTATCAGAGCCTATAATTAAAAAGAGTCTGGGACATCAATGCTTAATTATTGAAAACCCTAGGTTCTTCACACTATAGGATAATGGATAGCTATACTTGACCCGTGAGATTGGTTAGAGACTTGGGCTAGATATTAAGATATGTAGGGATAAGACATTCAATCCCCATAGCTTATTTTGCAGAAATTCTTAGCTGTTGAAAATGGCCGCGGAGCGTGCTCAATGGAGAGAAATGCAACGGACCATCTAAGGACTAACTCAAGCCCTACAACAAGTGGCTCAAGGAGGAGTTAATCTCCATGGTGCGGGAGACCTGCACCGTAACTTTAGGAACATGAATCCTCCGAGGTTCAACGATTCCACTGACCCGGATGAAGTCGAACATTGGGTCAAGGAGATAGAAAGAATATTCCAAGTCATGCAATGCTCGGATTAAGATAGAGTTTTGCTTGTAACTTTCCATCTGTAAAGGGATGCAAGAGCTTGGTGGGAATCCGTGGAGGTGACCTTGCCCGATGCCCATATCCCTTGGGAGGAATTTATAGAATATTTCAACGGCAAGTATTTCTTGGAGAGAGTCCAAGAAAAGAAGGCAGCAGAATTTACCACCCTTAAACAAAGAAGTCTCTCTATAGCTGAATACGAGACTTAGTTTTCTCGACTGGCCCGTTATGCTCTACACCTCATTAATACAGAGAGAATGAAGGCCAAGTGATTCATGAATGGGCTAAGGCCCCAATACATTCCCCAATTGGCGCCTATGGACATCCAAACATATGCCGAGATGGTTCGGAAGGCCCAACTGCTACAAGATGCCATGGAGATGGCGGATAGAATCAAGGGAAGAGTCGTGAAAGAACAAGTTGTCGGCGCCGGAAACTTTAAACCCACATTTGGAAAGAAGAGGCCAAATGAAGGAAGAACCCCTCAACAAGATAAAAAGCCTCGAGACGGAAATAGGCAAGCCGTCTCTTATATATCTTCAAAAGATATCTGCAAGTATTGTGACAAGGCTGGCCACAAGACTGAAGAGTGATGGAGAAAAAAGGGAGCATGCTTGCGCTGTGGAAGTGGGGATCATCGCATTTTCGATTGTCCCCTTATGAAGGAATCTCCATCAGAGAAGAAAACTCAAGAAAGAGCAAGGCGTCAAGGAAGACTCCAAGCTCTGATAGAACCTACAGCTACTGAAGAAGGAGGAGTGGTGGAAGGTACTCTCACCATCAATTCTAGAACTGCTTTTGTTCTATTTGATACTAGAGCTACCCATTCATTCATATCTCAGAATTTTGCTACCACCTTACATGAAAAACCTATTCCTTTGAGAATTAAACTTGTTATTTCCACACCTTTAGGAGTAAGCACTGAGCTTAAACATTATTTTCCCTCTAGTGAAGTATTGATTAGTGGTCATAACTTAGCCACTGATTTGATATGCATGAACATGGAGGGTTGTGGTGTAATCTTAGGTGTTGACTGGTTGGCCAAGTATAATGCTAAGGTGGATTGCATGTGAGGAACTGTAACCTTTGGTGAACCATGATACCCTGAACTATCTTTCTCTAGAAATAGCTATCATAGACACCCTCTTCTCATCTCTGCCCTTCAAGCTCGAAAAATGATGAAGAGAGGATGTGTTGCATTTTTGGCTTTTGTCCTTATAACCGAACCCAAGAAACCCATTCCGGAAGAAATATCTGTTGTTAAGGAATATCCGGATGTATTTTTTGATGAATTACCTAGCATACCACCCGAGGGATAAGTTTCATTCTTAATCGATTTGATACCAGGAGTAGCCCATGTATCCAAAACTCCTTATAGAATGTCACCTACTGAGCTGAGAGAACTAAAAGAGCAATTGATGGGATTATTAGAGAAGGGATTCATCAGACCTAGTATATCACCTTGGGGAGTACCTGTTCTTTTTGTGAAGAAGAAATATGGATCTATGAGGTTATGTATTGATTATAGGCAGTTGAACAAATTGACTAAGAATAAGTACCCTCTGCCAAGAATTGATGAACTATTTGATCAAATCTCTGGAGCTCATTATTTATCTAAGATTGACCTCAGGTCGGGTTGTCATCAACTGAGAATCAAGGAAGAAGATATTTATAAGACAGCATTCAGGAGTAGATATGGACACTATGAATTTGTTGTCATGTCTTTTGAGCTGACTAATACACCTGCAGCCTTTATGTAACTTATGAATAGTGTGTTCCGACCCTATTTAGATCAATTTGTGATGGTATTTATTGATGATATATTGATCTACTCCAAAACCAAGAAAGAACATGAAGCACATTTGAGGATTGCCTTACAGATTTTAAAAGAGAATCAATTATATGCTAAATTGAGCAAATGTGAGTTTTAGTTAGAAGAAGTTTCATTTCTCGGTCATGTGATCTCTAAGGAAGGTATTTCTGTTGACCCTTCAAATGTAGAAGCTGTCAATAACTGGGAAAGGCCTACAAATGTGACCGAAATCCGAAGTTTTCTAAGATTGGCCGGATACTATAGAAGATTCGTCAAAGACTTCTCTAAAATTACCGTGCCATTGACTAAACTAACAAGGAAGGAAAATTCTTATCTATGGACTGAGAAATGTGAGAAGAGTTTTCAAACTCTAAATGAGCACTTGACAATTGCACATGTTCTTACTCTGCCTATTGCGGGAGGAGGATTCGAGGTATATGTTGATGCTTCGGGAATTGGTCTAGGTTGTGTATTAATGCAACAAGGCAAGGTGATAGCCTATGCATCTAGGCAACTGAAGACCCACGAAGTTAATTACCATGTGCATGATCTAGAATTAGCCGCAGTAGTCTTTACTCTAAAGATATGGAGGCATTATTTATATGGTGAGCAGTTCATTATCTATTCTGACCATAAGAGTTTAAAATATCTATTTTCTCAGAAGGAGCTCAACATGAGACAAATAAGATGGTTAAAATATTTAAAAGATTTTGACTTTTCTATTCAATACCATCCTGAAAAATGTAATGTTGTGGCTTATGCTCTTAGTAGAAAGTCGAGGGCTCTATTATCAAGTTTGATGATTAATGAATGACGCTTGCTGGAGTAATTTACAAGATTAAATTTAAATGTGGAACCAAAGGAGGAACGAGTCTTGATTACCAGTATAAGGTTACAGCCTGAAACGTTCTTTGAAATAAACGAGCAACAAGGTAACCATCCTTTATTAGTTGAAATTTCTGGAAATTTGAGTCAAAGGCCTGATTTTCAACTGGCGAATGATGGGAGATTATTATTTGGAGGAAGAACTTGTGTGCCTGATAGTAACAAAATCAATAATAAGATAATGGAAGAAGCGCACCAATCCAGGTATACTATTCATTCAGGAGCCACTAAAATGTACCAATATTTGAAAAGAAATTTTTGGTGGCCAAATATGAAAAGAGAAGTGGCTGAGTTTGTGAGCCGTTGCTTGACATGTCAACAAGTAAAGGCATAACATCTCAGACCTGCTGGTAAAATGAAACTTCTGGAAATACCGGAGTGGAAGTGGAAAAGTATTGGTATAGAT
The DNA here is from genome assembly GCA_022559845.1 of Amorphophallus konjac. NCBI lineage: Eukaryota > Viridiplantae > Streptophyta > Magnoliopsida > Alismatales > Araceae > Amorphophallus > Amorphophallus konjac. The sequence goes on along the minus strand of CM040126.1, from coordinate 103,144,706 downwards.
TTCATTATGGGATTGTCCAAAACTAGAGGAGGACTTGATGCAATCTGGGTAATAGTGGACCGATTAACCAAGTCTGCTCACTTCCTACCCATCAAAAGTAAGTGGACAATGGATACACTGGCAGCTTTATATATCAAGGAAGTGGTAAGATTACATGGTATTCCTTCATCTATAATTTTTGATAGAGATCCTAGATTTACTTCTCACTTTTGGAAGGGATTGCAATCTTCACTGGGAACGAGATTAAATTTTAGTACAGCTTTTCACCCTCAGACAGATGATCAGACAGAAAGAACTAATCAAATCATAGAGGACATGCTTAGAGCGTGCATGATAGATTTTGGTGGTACTTGGCATGAACATTTACCATCGATTGAGTTCTCCTACAATAATAGCTACCAATCAAGTATTTAAATGGCACCTTTTGAAGTTTTATATGGCAGAAGTTGTAGATCACCCATATGTTGGGATGAGATTGGCGAGAAGCAGTTAGTAGGTCCTGACATGATTCAAGATACTACTCGAAATATCCAGATGATTAGGGACCGACTAAAAATTGCCCAATCCTGACAAAAGAGTTATGCTAATAATAGAAGAAGAGACTTGGAATTTCAAATTGTTGACCATGTCTTCTTGAAGGTATCACCTACTCGAGGAATCCAAAGATTCGGAGTCAAAGGAAAGTTAAGTCCGAGATTTATTGGTCCTTTTGATATCCTTGATATAGTTGGAGAAGTAGCATACAGATTGACTTTACTCCCGAAGTTGGCAGGAGTGCATGATGTTTTTCATGTGTCAATGATGAGGAGGTATGTCTATGATCCTTCACATGTGATCCAACATGATGATCTGGTACTGCAAAAGGATTTAACTTACGAAGATAAACCCATCAAGATACTAGATCGAAAATTACATCAACTAAGGAATAGAGCAATACCAATGGTTAAAATCCAATGGAGCCGCCGTGGACAAGAGGAAGCCACTTGAGAATTGGAGGATGCGATTAAGAAGTATCCAGAATTATTTTCAGGTTAGTATTGTTAGAACTTCTATTATTTTGTAATGAATCATGTGAATTTGGAGGACCAAATTCTTTTTAAGTGGGGGAGGATGTAGCAACTTGAAAATTTTATATGCATTCATATGCAAAAAGAAATACTGAAAGATGAAAATAAAATAAATTATGAATATTTTTCTGGTATAGATTACATAAACATGAACACTATCTCACTTGTTAACACGAACGATGAGATTCACGGCACGATTCTGAGAAGGTGAAGATGTCGGTACTGTAGCAGTACTATAGCATCCGATTTAAGAGAGAATTATTAGATTTAATCTAATCATAATTAATGGATGATGCCATTCTTACATCATTGAATAAATGAAGTCATTGATTATGTCATTCACATGTTAAAATTAAGTTGGTGTAATAGTAACAAAGTTTGTGTAATAGTAATAAGGTTGGTGTAATAGTAACAAGGTTGGTGGAATAGGTAAATTAGGTGGGAGATTTTGGCCTATAAATAGGGCTAGGCTCTTCCTACTCAAATCACAAGTCTATTGGGAGGAATTGCTGGTAGGAGAGAGGGAGAAAACTCGAAGTTGGAGGAGTGTTCGAAAGCGTTCTTCGTTCTTAAATTTTTTCTTCTTTGATCTTCAACGAAGTAGGTTTTCTCTCAGACGGAAATTTAATTAGATCTCCATATATGTTTCTTTGCATGAGTATTTCGATTCTACGTAAATTTTTCATGATCATGTATTTATGACTTATTTTAAGATTTAAAGTTTAAAATGAGAGTTTTCATTATCATAATGAGTTTCAATAACGTGGATCGCATATAGACCATGATTTGAATACGGAAACTACGCTCGATTTACCTCGTTTATGTGTGTTATTTCAAAACTTAAAATTTAAATTTTAAAATCATGTTCTTGCCTTAAGAATACTATTAACAAAGAAATGACTAGGTGAATGAACTCGTAAAGCTATCGTTAATTGTTCAAATAATTATGCTCTAATTTCCGTAGAATTTATATATATGATTGACCCTATCTATTTGATCTCAGCTCTATCTGAAAGCTTGACATCTTCTTTCAAATTTTCTTCATACATGAACATATTATGCAATTGGAAGCTTGACATCTTTTTCCAATGTCTTTTCCTTCATTGGAATTCTTTCACAAATGAACATGTTATAATATACAAGAATATTTTTATTTCGATTTACGTGTTTTTGTATCTCCGAAAAATCGTATAGCTAGCAAGTTTATCAAGAAAGACCGGTGTCTAAGGCTAGAGGTCCACGGGCAAACGCTTTAAGTGGATACGTGGTTACTTAATTAGGACTTCATGAATACGAGGGGAGCCTCCCACTGTCCCACCTCTTACCTGGCCGCGTTTTCTTTGGTTTTCTACTAATTACCCGACTAGAAACACTTGATCTAAACTTATTTTACAAGATTTTTCGTGAGAGTTGATCGTGCCTTGACCGACAATTCATTCTCTTTATTGCCTTAATGTCGTTAAACATGATGCCTTAAATCATCATTGAACTTATCTTATAAACTTCATTCATTCTTCATATTACATGCCTTTTCTTCATACTACATGTCTTTGGAAATAGAAATTTTGCTAGATCTGTACTTTAACCATAAACTACCATTTGGGAGTGTAGGAGCTAAGTGCCATACATGGTCAAGTGCTACGCTATGGGAGCCACCTCTTGAGGTCGGAATGACGCAAAGTGCTACATAATGGGAGCCACCTCTTGAGCCTATAGGGGCCACCTCTAGGGTCCTCCATAACTAAATGACTAGTTATGCGCTATACTACGCTTCTTAAGCTTTTCTTGAAACTCGAATTGGCCATAATTATAAATGAATTGTTCTAAAAATTACATGGGACTTTGGTCCACCTGATACTCAATGTCTGGCAAACATGGGGGCCCTGATCTGATCCTAGGCGAGTAAAGCCTGAAAGTACTTGTGCCCGAGTGAGTTAAATGATCAGGTGTGGCATTGCACCAATTGACATGCAAGATTGAACTAGGCAATTCACTTATTACATGCTTGACTCGTTACATGCTTAACTTCCTATACATGACATGTTTGACCAAAATGGTTAATATCCTTGTTACATGGCCATATTTATAATTCTATACTTGTTATTGGTCTTCATGTTTACACTTGAGTTCCACAATGTCTACTCTTGAAATTTTTGACTCCTGATCTTATTCTCTAATTGTTATTTATTTTATTATTTATTTTATTCGAGAGCATATAGATGGTCCAAAATGCTAATTACTTAAAGTGACTTGGTAAAGAGATATAAGTCCTACTGAGCTTTCTAGCTCACCCTGTGTATTGTTGTTAATTTTCAGGAAATCCTAAAGATGACGGTAATGGGTTGGAGTGATGAGAGTGATGATAGTTTTTAATAAATTTCTTTTCCCAAACTGTCTACTTATAAATGAATGTATCGAGTTTGAATAGTATTATAAGTCCTTGAAGGATATTTGTTGGGAATGTCAGATTATGAAATAAAGATGTGATTTTATCCATTTATTGTTCATACTCATCATCTGAGTCTCTTGATCGACATGCCCGTATAACTGTTCACTCCTTGATAATTTTTCCTTATTCGAGACGTGACACCTTGTCTCACCGGTGCCGAAGAGGGCTGCTATGACCCTCTCTCATTCTCTCCTCGCTCTCTATATGCTCTCTCCTTGCTCTTTGCCTCTCGCTGGTGCAAGAGAGGGCTGATGTGGACCTCTCTCGCTCTCTCCCCCCTCTCTCCATCAACTCTCTCCCTACTCTCTCTCACTCTCTCCTTGCACCTCTCCTTGAATCCCGTGTTCCCCACCGTCGGTCCCCCGAACGAGTACACAGTGATGGGTGTTGCTTTACCTCTCACATATCTATTCAGTCCGGGCCCTGCCAAGTCATATATGGCAAGGATGGCCAAGGAGCTGCCCATGCTGTGCCCGACAAACGTGATGCTCATCTCCTCCCCCTTGTGTTTGTTGACGATCCTCGATAGCTCGTAGAGGAGATGCTATTGCCGAACCTGCATCTGTTGTTGTCCAAGTTGTACATTCTTAAGAATCCCTCCTCAACCTTGACATCTAGGTGGTGGGAGTTGGGCCTTGCCGGGGTCAGGGGACTCATGAAGCTGGTGATCCACTTGGTGCTAGTAACGGTGCTGGGAAGGCGACGACCATACCCACTCTCTCATGAAGTTGCTCTTCTCGTACTTGTAGTTCATGTAGTGCCTAGAGGAGGGGTCGAGGTCGAAGGCCTTGTACCCTATGGCACTCTCTCGCTCTCTCCCCCTCTCTTTGTCACTCTCTCCCTACTGTCTCTCTCTCTCTCTCGCCGACACCCCCAATGCGTCTCTCAACCTCCCCCTCTCACTCTCCCCTCTCTATCTCGCACTCTCTCTCCCCCTCTGACGACTTCTGTCGCTATCGCCACCATCATCACCCTTGCCACAACCTCCAACCTCTTTCTCTCTCCCGCTGCTTTCTTCACTTTTTTTCTCTCTCTCTCTCCCCTCCAACAAAACTAGGGGCAAGGGGTAATCTCACGTTAATTACCACCATTAATGCAAGATGTAATCTTAACGGCATAGTGATTTGAGTTAAAAGATTTGAGAGATATTGGGATAAATATTATAAACATACAGATATAGAAATGATTCTTAAAGATAGTAGACATATATAAATATTTGTTTTTTCAAAAAAATAATATCAAAACTATTTATTCATCAAAAATAATACTCCAAACTAAATGAGACATAAAAATATTAATTAACACAATATATATAAATATTTAAGAAAAAGGTTCCTCGCCTCTCCGAGGAGCGAGAGATCTGAGAGCTTTGGTAGACTGCACACACAGGGGGAGAGAGAGAGAAGAAGAAGAAGAAGAAGGGGGGGGGGGTTGAGACATGGCGGCAGGCGGCGGAGGGACGGCGCTGGCGGCGGGGCTGTCACGGAAACTGCGGAAGGTGCTGAACGAGACCCGGACGGACAGCCCCGAGCTGCTGGCCTCGCTGGAGGCGCTATCGTCCTTCTACGGCGAGAACACGCCGGGGGCCCGCCGGGCGCTCAAGTCCACCATCGAGCGCCGCGCCCTCGCCCTCAACCACGACTTCCTCCTTGCCTCCCTCCCTGCCCAACAGGTAGCGGCTTCACCTTCACCCCCTCTTCATCCGACAGATCTCGTGGTCTATCTTGTCTCCGAGTTCCTTGCTTAAGTGATCTACGATTCCGTTGCGTTGTCGATATGGTCGTGTAGGCGCTGGACAGGGTGGAGGAGGAGGTGAACGCACTGGCAGAGTGCTGCGATCTGTAAGTCCCCAAATGTGTTAACCCCACTTCGTCTCTCCCTTCTCCCTCGTTCTCTCTGTCTGTATTAGATGATGTAGTCCTTTGTATTAGTTGAATGCAACCTGATCCCCGAAATGCCTTGGTGTTCATCCGTCACTCTCGTATTCTTTTCTGGGAATGTGAATGGGCTTCGAATTGAGGGGATACTTTTTTTTGTTTGATCTGTCCGTAATGTGTTATTTTGTCCTGTTCGACAAGGGCCGGGATTCTGTCCAACGGTAGGATAGGGTGGTCAATTTTGGGCTTTCATGTTTCTGCTAGTAATTCTGGTGATACCTAAGATATTTTTTGTAAATAAGAGAACTAACCCCAGCTCAATTTGAATTCAATAAAAATATTACAAAAACTATATCTGTAACCAATAAAAAGACAACTCTCCCTTCTAAGAACAAAAATCATGTTTTTTTGGTGATCGATAATTTAACAGTGTTAAGCTTTTTATCATTCTGACATCATGCTATCCTCCCGCAGGACTTCCCTATTGGATGGTACATAACTTCATTTGAGATAATAAAAATTCATTTCATCTTTATTCGGATACTTAGGAGGTTCTCAAAAGTGTGACATTGCAAAATGGATTCTCTCTCTAGGAAACTAGAGAGAGAAGCTCTGGGGTTTCAAGGGGAAGGGATGGCAGACTGGGCTATGTGACCGTTAGAGTTCGCCTTCGGGAGAAACCGTGTCCCTCTTAGAGGCGGCGGCCCTTGGACGACAATCCCTGGTGTGTTCACGAACAAGGGATTTGCTGGGGAGAGAGCTCGAGAGCCTTCAGGTCATTGTCTCGGTCCGGTTTGCTTTCGCTACTGGAGGTGAGGGCATCTGCAGCGGCAATGTAGGGTGTGGGTGGGAAGGAAGACTCCGGTGGTCGACGGTGTCCAGGGGGATTTCCCGCTCATGAGATCCTTCGCGGAGGTTGTCCGTGGTAGGGCTCCAACACTACTGGCAAGACAGGGAAGTTCTACGAAGTAGGCCCGGCTCCATAAGAACTTTGTCAGGGACAGTTGGAATGGGCCAGTAGGTGTATCTAAATATCCTCGGTAGAAGGGTAGATAGATCTGATGATTGTTAAAGGCCTCCTGGAGGCTCGGGGGGAGGGCCGTGGCTAGTGGGAAGTTTGCCAAGTCCACAAGAGTGGCTTCTTGGCTGTCGGGCCCATGCATATACAGTGGAAGCCGTTACGGAGGCGGGGTTTCTATTTCCCAGAGGGACCATCCTTTGGGCTAGACGATGGTCGCTGACTAGGGGGACATTCCCCATCCCAGGGGGTTATCTTAGTTATTCGACTAGTGGGGGCTCCCCATCTTTTCTACGATGAGGAAGGCCTTTCCCATTGACTAGGCGGTTTGGGATGGTTGAACCCGACAACTTGAGGCTAGTCCCGATGGGGGGTTTGAACATTGTTGAGGCCTCCTTGCGGGTTTCCAGTCCAACAATGGTACTGTCGGTGATGTCCCTCTTTGTTGGCGGAGAGGAGTTCATTGTCTGTCTTGAGATCTCGCTGGAGGCCTCAGAATAGTCCTTGTGGCGGCTGGGTGGGCTAGGGCAATAGCCCCAGTGGCGACACGAGAAGACGACGAGCCGAGGGTACATGGAAACCCTGTGCAATCGTCTTTAATTCAAATCTACCCACCGTTGGGGGGCCAAAAGGGCTTGGGGTAGTTGAACTGGACCGAGCGCTTTTGGGCGAATTGGGTCAGTAGACGCGCTCAGCTCATAGCAAGCGGTGTAAGGGGACCAGGGCGGGTATGCTGCCCCGGACCCAGAACTTACCTGGATCCGGTGCGGTGCATCGTATTGGGCCTCTGGGTTTTGATAACTTTTGTCTTCTCTACCTGACAACTCAGACAGAAAATTGCCCTTTGCATGATGCACGAAGTGGCTGCCCGGTGGTCACCGTCGTACCGCCGACCACCGCCGCATCGCCGTGAATCTCTCTTCGGCAACCTCTGCATGTAGTTCGGCCAGAGCATAGAGTCTCATCACTGGTAGCCGCCTTAGCAAAGTCCGATGCGTGGCTAGTGGTGTTGATCACCTCCTTGGCCCCCGGTGGTCCCATTGGTATTGCTCGGACACCACACTTGCAGGAGGAAGATCTACTTCCCCCCTTGAACTCACTCCTGCAGGCTTTCGAGGGCTGACTTCCTCTATTGCGTCGGTGGCTAGCCATCTGGCCTTGGGGGAGGCGTATGGAATGAGGATGACAGCTGACTATCAGTGTAACCCAATAGAATGCACATGGGCGGTCCTACGAAGAATGCTGCCACAACGGCCGAGGTGTTGGGGTGGTGGTGGTTTGGCCTCTGGCTTTGAAAGCGGCCCGGGTGACGACTAGCAGACTGAGGGAGGCTCGGTGGAAATGGCTGTATCTAATGTGAGGGCTACCCCTACCAACCAGCAGGGGCAGTTTGCCTTGCTTTCACCTAACAACCCATCGGCTATCAAAGGAAGCAAGGGTCTCTTTCTAGAGCACATGGAGGCAAGGATGGTAGTATCGGTTTCGGTACCGGTTTCGGCCGGTACCGAAATCGATACGTTTCGGTTTCGGTTTCGGTTTCGGCCGAAACCGGTTCAAAACAGTCAGAAAAGGCAAAAATGTATTGAGCAGATCTGGTTTCGGCCGAAACCAGACGGTTTCGGTCCGGTTTCGGTCGGTTTCGGTCCGGTTTCGGTATCGGACTTGCTACAGTGACAAGGCCCGTTTCGGTATCAGCTGAAACCGATACGTTTCGGCCGAAACGACTGCCATCCATGCATGGAGGGGGACCTTCCCGGCCTTCTTCAAAGAACCAGCTCAGGAAGAACAACCCCTCTTGGCCTTCCTGGAGGAGGACCTCTCACTTGGGAGTGAAGAAGCAATCCCGGGGCTAAGACAACAATATGGGGAGGCTTGGAAGGAGATGTATGGGAAGGACGAGGTTAAGGAGATGGTGGCAGTGGTGGAGAGATGGACTGAGGATTATGTGAGGGAGTTGGCTGAGAAGGTAAAGATGGACATTAAAGGGGTATAATGGGGTATTTGTGAAGGTCTAGAAGAGGTGATTGCTCACTCTCGCCAGGGAGATCAAGAGTGGGAAATCTGCAGGAAGGGTGCAAAGGGAAGTGAGGGGGTGAAGTAGACCATGATGCTTAGGAGGGTGAGGGAGGGGAGTACAATTCCTAATATCAATGAGAATTGTCTCATAGAATGTGAGGGGGTTAGGTGGGAGGGAGAAAAGAAGAGTAGTGGAGGATCTTGTTAGGAGATGTAAGATTGATATTCTATGTTTTCAATAAACAGAGTGTGAGGGGGATGGGGTGACTACTATGCGGGAGGTTGGGCGTGCTAGATTGTCTAGAGGGGTGGCCTCTCTGGCGGAAGGGAGAGTAGGGGGAATTATGGTGTTGTGGAATGAATTTGAGGTGGAAGTGGTGGAGGAGTTCAGGTATGTTGGCAGGGGGGTTGTATCCCTTTCTTTCTGCAACATCAAGGATGGCTTCGTGTGGGACTTCTCTGGGGTCTACGGACCTCCAAATAGGGAGGATAAGAAAGCATTATGGGACGAGCTCCTACTTCACCATTCCAGCTCAGGCCGTCCATGGTGTGTAGGGGGGTGGACTTCAATGCCGTCCTCTCGCTGCAGGAGCGGTCATGTGGCTCGGCTCCCTTCGGGGAGTCAGAAGATTTCTAGGAATTTGTTGCGGCAACAACTTTGATTGATGTCCATGCCTCCAATGCACACTTCACATGGTGAAACTTGAGAGTTGATCCAACATTGTCTAGACTTGATAGATTCCTCGTTTCAGTTGAGTGGGAAGATCACTTCCCACATATGGAGGCTATGGTCTTGGCAAGGTCTGTTTCTGATCACATGCCTATTTTGCTTAGGACTAGCTACAGAAGGGCAAGAAAGATGCAATTCAGAATGGAAAGATATTGGTTCAGAGAGGAAGACTTCATAGACACTGTCTGTAGAGAATAGGGGAGGTAGAGGCAGGAGTTGTCTGCCCTGGCCAGAATGGTGGGGAAGCTGAAGCACCTAGTGAAGGAGCTAACCAAGTGGGGCACCAGCAAGATGCTCCCCGGAAAAGTGGCGAAGGATAAGATTCTTCTTTAGCTAGAGGGACTGGATGCACTGGAGAAGGCAAGCATATTGGATGAATATGACAGGATCCAACGGGACAAGTTGCCGGCAAATTTTGATGAGATTTTCACTAAAGAGGAAATCTACAGGAACCAGAGAGTTAGAGAAAAATGGATCAAAGAGGGAAACATAAATACTTCCTACTTTCAAAAGATTGCGTCAGGGAGAAGACGTTTGAACTACATCAAATGCATCACAGAGGGGAACCAGCTCTTCACCGCACTAGATGACATTAGGAGGAATGCTTGCCAGTTCTACTCCTGCCTTTTTCTAAGGAGGAACCTGTCCAACTGTCTATTGAAGGGGATCTCCTTCTGCGGCTGCCTGCAGTAGAGAGTCATATTCTTTCCTGCCCTTTTGAGGAGGAGGTGAAGAAGGTTGTATTCTCTCTTGCAGGCGACAAAGCCCTAGGGCCGGACGGTTTTCCAACGGTCTTCTTCCACCGTTGTTGGGCCATCATTAAAGAAGATCTTCTCCAAGATGTGTGGGAATTCCAGGAAGGGAGAGTTCATTTGAGAGGTATCAACAAGACTCTTCTTGTTCTCATCCCTAAGAAGTAAGGTGCTGAGTGCTTGACAGACTATAGGCCCATTAGCTTGCTTAATAGGACCTATAAAAAATCACAAAGTTGTTGGCCATGAGACTAGACAATGTTATATGCAGGGTTGTTAGTGGATATTATGGAGCTTTCATCAAAGGACGTATCATTCAACAATTTTTTTTTGTTGCACATGAATGCCTACATGCCATCAAGACACAGAGGAAGAGAGGGCTAGTGTTCAAGTTTGATTTTGAAAAAGCATATGACAGGGTTAGTTGGAAGTGTCTCTTGGAGATTCTTAGTAGGATAGGTTTTGATGATAGGTAGATAGGTTGAATTCGGGCATGCATCTAGTCAACCACTTTTGTTGTCCTCATTAATGGGGAACCTTCACCCTACTTTCATAGTGGTAGGGGACTAAGGCAAGGCGATCTCTTTTCTCCTCTTTTGTTTGTGCTGGTGGTGCATATTCTGAGCAAAATGTGGTCGAGGGCTGAACCTCATGGCCTAATCAGGGGGTTCCAAGTTGCTTAACAGGGCCTTTGCATATCCTACCTGCAATATGCCGATGATACGATACTATTTGTGGTAGAAGACGAGATGCAGCTCTACAATATTAGAATGGTGCTAGAACTACTGCAGGAGGTTGGTGGACTCAAAGTCAATCTCAATGAGAGCCAAGTGATTGGTGTGAATCTGGAACAAAGACCATCAGGAGAGTTGCTGCTATTCTTGGCTATTAAGTTGACCAATTTTTATTATCTATTTGGGTCTTCCCTGACCCATAATGCTTTACAGTGTAGGGATTGGCAGCCAATGGTGCAAAAGTTTGAGTCAAGGCTTGTAGGGTGGAAGGCAAAGTTGCTCTCATATGGAGGCTTGTTGGTACTGTGCAAATCTGTTTTAGATAGCCTCCCAATTTGTTTCATTTATACTTTTCGAATCCCTATCTCAATAGCAAGGAAGCTGCAATCCATTTTGGCGAGGCTTTTCTGACATGGCAGTGATATGAGAGGTAGAGGCTGGCATGACATTGTATGCGGTAGAGTATCTAAGAACAAAAAGGTGGGCGGATTGAGCCTTAAAAAAATCAGAGATTTCAACATGGCCTTATTGAACAAATGGGTTTGGGAAAGTAGCACAGAGGAGGAGGGGCTTTGGAACATGGCCATTAGACAGAAATACTATGACAGTCGAAGGATTTGGGGTTTGTCAACCTTACCTCAGCGGCACATATCTCACATTTGGAGGGGCATATTGCATAGCAGTGTTCTTGTCAGGATAGGAGTTAGTGTGAGGCTAGGGAATGGGCAAACATGCCATGGAAGGACAAATGGTACACAGATTGTCTTCTTGAGGAGCTGTTTCCTCGACTATATGCAATCTTCGTGGAGCCATTGGTAGTGGTGAGCCTATTGCTTGATAGATAGTCGGTAGGGGCTATTTGGAGCCCTATTTTCAGAAAGCATATATGGGAAGAGGAGATTGTCCAGCTCAGGACTCTACTTGCAGTCCTCTAGCAACATAAGCTAGATCAGAGCTAGATAGTGGGTGGACATGGAGTTGGGACAAGGAGGGGGAATTCTTGGTCAGATCGGTGTACTAGGTGATTTTTGGCAATGGGTTGAGGCATCCTTTGCATGGTCAAGTGTGGCAACCATTGTTTTCAAGGCGTTACCTAGGCGACAAGGCGCTCCATAGTGCCCAAGATGACCAGGCGTCTAGGTGAGCAGTTCATTAAGGCACTCACCTGGGTGTCTTGGTGCACATAGTCCATCTTGGGCCTGCCTAGTCTACCTTGGCAGGGTATCCACTTCTTGTTTTGAGGTCTGCCCAGGTCAATCCGTAGTGGTGCGACGACGGACATTGGAGAGTTTAGACTCCACTCTCCAACATAGGTTAGAATGAGATTCTAACTTCATGAGCTTTGTGATTATTTTGTTACTTTTTTCCATTTATTCTATTTTTATTTTTTAAAATATTGGTATATGTTGAAGATTTGTGAATATCAAATTTTCTATTAACTAAAGATATAACTTATATGTAGAAAATGTTTAGTAGTAGTTCTCTTGAAATGTATTTTGTTATATAAACTAGGCTTCGCCTTGGCGTCTCTCCTTGTCACCTAAGTAGTAAGGCAATGGGCTACCCCCTTGGATGCCTTGGCAACCATGATGGCAACCTAGGAGGTAAAGGTTTTATTGTGGAGAATCTTACATGGGAGGCTTCCTATTTGTGATGGACTTGCTACCTTTTTGGATGGTATCCAAACACGTTGCTGCTAGTGTGGGACATAAGAGGAGAATATTGACCACCTCTTCAATGGCTGTCATTTTCTCAAGATGTGTGGTGACATGTCCTCTCGAGATCCAGTGTGGTGTGCAGCTTAGGTAGACGGTTGAACAACTTTTGAGGGACTGGCACAGGCACTGGCTGCTCGAGGGAGATAGGCGAATCTGGTGGCTCATCCTCCAGGCTACCTTTTGGGCCATTTGGGATGAAATGAATATGAGGATTTTCAAAAAGGAGGCTTCCATACCAGAGAGAGTAGGGGATTTTGTTAGTTATAGGGTAAGAGAGTGGGCTGTTCTTCTTTGTAAAGTAGATGCATACAACTCTGCTCTTTCGTCTTTATTGGGGGTCTAGAGAGGGACACATCCTCTGGTGTTACCCGTTTGTTTTGTATAGGGATGTATAGGCGGATGCCGCCTTTCCCTCCTCGTACCATTGATGATGGCAATGTCAACCAGCTGGACCTTGGCTATTCGTGGGTCGCTGAGGGCCCAACAGAGAGTGCTGGAGCAGCTGAAGGTCTTGTGGAAGTGTCTCGGATCGCGAGGCAAGGTGGTCATTACACATATGACCGCATCGGAGGCTACCCGCGTCATTATCCCCTGGACCGCCACCTCTACAATTTTCTCCAGGGTTTTGCTCTTGTCGGCATGGAGGCCGACGATCCGTCACTTCCAGAGGAGAGACGTCGTCTTGAGCGAGCGATACTAGCGGGGAGAGATAGCATGCAGGGGTTGTGCTCCCTGACATATCCGAGTTACCCGGAGGGCTTTACTCGGCAGCGGCAGTATCCAGATAGGCAGAGTCTGGGCTCCTTCCAGCGACATGAGAGTCTCACCATCCGGGTTACACCGATGTCTCCAGCAGCTTGGCATTTACATGGGTAGCACAAGGCCCTGGATCAGGTTATAGAAGGTCTCTTCCTGGCGCCCACCGGGGCTAACTTTGCACAGGAGGAGTACACTCATGACTGCATGTTAGAGAGGATTCTGGCTTTGAAGACTCCCAGCTGGTATGGGAAGTGGTCTGTCCTCCCTTCTCACAGCTTTCACCGGGGCGCGACAGAGTGGCTCTGGGGCATTCTGTTGGTCTACCGATCTTTGTTGGATAGGGTGGGGATCCACCATGCAGTGACCGCTGCCATGTATTCCTATCCGTGTCACACTGGCCTGCTACAGGCTCTGGTAGAGAGATTCAACCGCCGGTGGAACACTTTCGTCACAGTTGGCGGGGAGACTTCACTAGACCTCTGGGCTTTCCAGAGGATTTCTGGTCTTCCGATCTGCGGGATGCCTTACGAGGAGCTATCGCCAGATGACTTGCACCTCAGCTCGACAGATGGGGTGGGACACTACACTCTGCCATACTGCTTCAGGTTTCTGATGAAGACCTGGAGGGACTTAGCCCGAGTAGGCACAGATCGGCCCCTACGCACACCGCGGGTGACACTGAATGCCTGGGTGAGCCACTTCTACAGCGGCCCTTACTGCTTCCATGAGGAGTTTGCACAGTCCGGCATCACCTGGGATGAGTGCCGAGAGGTCAGAGTAGACGTTCCTCCTCATCCCCGCCACCTGCCTGCACCGACACAAGGATGGAACTCACGGGGGCTGCATCCTGTTACTTATCTGGCAGCTTATCTGGCATATTGGCTTTCCAGTTTTGTGGTCCCTCATGGAGAGGAGGGAGTCCTGCGGGTGGAGGTGATCTATCCAGCCTGCATGCTTGCCTGTGGACAGAGGCTCGCCATCGCACCAGCAGCCTTGGCAAATATTTTCCATTCGCTTGGGGCTTTGTCTTCCCACTCATCGCCGCGGGAGAAAGGCATATTGCTGCCCACTCATTATTTGAGTGCTTGGGCAGGGCTACTGTTTCTAGAGTTGTCCAGGAGGACTCCGGTTGAGAATCTAGTAGCACCGTTGATTTTCTGGTTTGCCGGGCAGTCATCCCAGGATCTAGTTGCACAGCTAGTAGGGGCCAGGCGGGCCTTATCTTTTGTTCCGGTGAAGAGGGGAGAGGGCATAGCCTTTGACTACTTCTCCTATCTTCACCGCCCTTTTGCCGGACATGAGGGAGATGCTATCGTCAGCCGGGTTTCCATCCATGCTTTACCTTCCCCGCAGGGCTTAGCAGAGTGGGTCGTCAGCATCCGACTCAGTGTTCTTGTATATTGACGCTCCAACACGGCGATATTTGAGCCTTACTACCCACATCGGTTCGCCAGGAACTTTAGGTATGATCAGGCTATCCCCTCCAGTGGAGAGTTTTCTTTGCCCCTCCGACTATACAGGCACAGGGATATACACTTGGTCGCGGTAGCTTGGCAGGACTTCTTTTGCCGCGAGACAGGGCCGGGGTACCCGGTCCCAGAGCAGGAGCGCAGAGGTTACTTTGACATTTATTATGCTCGCTGGTGGTTCAAAGCCAGCAACCTCTTTCGGGAGCGCCGAGATGCCATTCGTACCCAGCTTTCCTCAGGTCTCATGTTTCGGGGATCGCCTGAATTATGAGTGACATTGAAGAGCAGTGGCGAGCAAAAGGCTGGACACCCACTGTTGACAGGAGCCAATATAATGGGGCTTTGAAGCCCTTGAAGAGCAGGACAACATTGGCTCTCGGGGTTCCTTCTTCCTCCACCTCAGGCGTAGCCTCAGGCCCCTCAAAGGCCTATTCTTGGTGAGAGGATTTGCAGGCATCTTGCGGGGTGAGGAAAAAGTTCCAGTTGTCCCAGCCGATACCTGACGGAGCGCTTGGAGGTAGTACCTTTGCTCAGTGGAGGGCCTATGTGATCAACGCAGTGGGCTGTGCAGGTCCCCTAGAGTACCTTTCTGGCCTCGAGTTGGCGACGACTCCACTTGCTATTTACGATGTTGTAAAGGCAGTTGCATGCGCCCTCCGGGTGAAGCCGGAGCAGATAGTATTAAAGCCGGTGGAGCCCATAGCAGCTACAGGTGATCCCTGTCCTCACTGACTTTAATATACACGTGTCTTTATATTCTGGGACATGTATTTATATATTTCCGTGACACTTGCAGGTGGGGCTGTTATGGTAGTCGGTGCCATGCCACTGAGGGATCCTCCGGATGCTGAGATTGGGAGGGGTTCTACTGCCACCAAGAGACCCCGGACCGAGGTTTCTGAGGAGGGGGATGTGAGGTCAGCCTCCCGTCCTCGGCTTGAGGTTGAAACTCTTGCACTGGAGGCTGTGTCCAATAAGTAGCTCTCCCAGATACTGGTCATTTCTGAGCATATATATAGTGTTATAAACACATGCTTGCTTCATTAAATGCAGCTCCCCCGGAAGCTAGGGCTTATATGAGCTTCTCTCCTCCTCAAGCGGGAGATGACATGTCGCTGGATGAGCCTGTGCCAGACGTTACTTGCAGCTTTGAAGAGCTGATGTCTCCCTCAGACGATTATATGCCGGTGACGGCTAAATCTCCCTCGCCTCTTATAGCAGGGACCACAGGAGGTCAGGCTCCAGGTAGCATGCTCAGCCTTGATCTCCATTGATACATGAAGATTTAAACAACAATAACCCCTTAGTGTTTTATTGGGTGTGTAGGGGTTCCTGAGGTTATTCCACCTGGTCCGTCAGCAGGAGATGATGTCTGCTCTTCCTCCGGGGTCGGATCCGCTTCTGGGAGTAGATCCACTACTAAGAGTGGGGGTTCCGCGGCCACAGACTCTCTCCCTGACGGGAGTTCGAGCCCTACTTCCAGCGCTACGACCTCCAGCTCTTCATCCAGTGAGAGTGACTCTCGAGAAGAAGGAGGATTAAGAGATACCGGAGGTGAATGCAGCGACATACATTCTGTTTAATTGAGTCCTTCTTATAAAGATTTGCTTGACTCATATAATTGTTTGTCTTACAGGAGTGGACTTAGCCAGATCCATGGAGGAGTTCTCACAACTTCTGGAATCTGGCTCATTTGTAGACCTTCTGACAGGCGGCAGTACCTCGACAGGCACAAAGGCCATGGAGGTGACAGGTGTTGACACCACAACACCGGGAGACCCTACGTCAGTGGGCTCCTCCGATGTTGATATTGGTGAGGACGGCATAGTTGAGGACGGCATAGCTGATCCTTCAGGTAAGAGATGTTAGAGGCTAATGATAGACCTCTTTGCCATTTTGTAACTGTTTTTGTCAAGCTGATTAATGCATCTGCTACATGGGTAGTGACAGGCCAAGCCGCCGAAGAAAGCACATCCCACCCTGATGAGATTACTCCGGGAAGGGAAGTTTCTCAAGGCGCACCAGAGGGCCCGCAGACTCCAGGGGAGAGTGCCTCACCAGTAGACACCCATGCTGCAGGTACTGCTCGCTTCTGACAACGAACACAACGAATGTTGTATGCTTTATTTGTGGCACTGATCCCTCTCCTGTTTTTGCCGTGTAGCCTCCCTTCCTACGGAGCGGATGGCTAAGGTCTCCCCGCGGGCGGAGGTTCAGGAGGCAGGGTTGACTTCTGAGACTGAGCAATCTTGCTCCAAAAAGACTCCTGATACAGAGTCTGCCCTTCCTAGCATAGCTGAAGAAGGGGCTGCTATTGAG
The DNA here is from genome assembly GCA_022559845.1 of Amorphophallus konjac. Classification (NCBI taxonomy): domain Eukaryota; kingdom Viridiplantae; phylum Streptophyta; class Magnoliopsida; order Alismatales; family Araceae; genus Amorphophallus; species Amorphophallus konjac. The sequence continues at coordinate 103,127,798 of CM040126.1, read as the reverse complement.
ACAGGTATGCAGCTGTTGTCTGGACTTTGACATCCTGTGTGTGCCGCTTTATAAATAAACACTTACATGCTATTGCTTAAACTGCAGCGGATGAGGACACAAACGTCCTGCTTGGTGGACCAGGCTCAGGTTCTGTCGCTGGTTCTTCCCCAGCTGTTGAGAAAGGGCAGGAGTCTACGTCAGCATCAAGTATATGACCATGTTGTACCTTTTTATAGTGATTCGTGCATGTCCATTTTGGCTGTGAACAAGCACTCATCCCACCTCCTTCCTTGTTTGCAGCTTCTGAGGAGGGAGTCCCAGAGGTACCAGTAGGCTTCCCAGCTCTTGGAGTTGAGTGGCCTGACGCCCCTGCACTTGGGACGGCGTTGCATGCTGCTATGGCTGACCAGCTCCTGCAGGGTCTTGATCAGTTGATCCAGGCTGATCCATTGCCGACCGTGGAGACTTTGAGGGCCGACCTGGAAGTATTTACTCGGAGCTGCCATGGGTTGAGTCTTCCCCGGGATGCATGGGCCACGAAGCTGGAAGGCTTGTGGAGTGAGTTTGCCCGCCTCCATCTTGCACAAGAGCGGAGACAGAAGACCCAGCAGCAGATCCAGCGAGAGGAGGAGCTACGTGGACTTCGAGCGGCCCAGGCAGAGACTGACCTCCACCTTGCGAGTGTCGAGGGGCGTAGCCGGAAGACCTCTCTCCGAGTGGAAGAGCTACAGAGAGAGCTTCAGGAGGCTGCCGAGGAGCATCGTGTTGTCCAGGCAAGGGTGGAGGCCTGCCGTCACCGATCTGATGAGCTTTGGGAGGAGAGGGAGACTCGCCTTGCAGAGTTGCGGAGGGACGAGTACAGTGGTTGACGAGCTCTAGCACTTTCTTGTACATAGGGCTCTCATGCCCCGTTTTTTTTTGAGTTACCCCCGAGGGCTTGTCGCGGGCTCCCTTGATGACATTAGTGAATGAAGGACAGAACTTAGCATGGCTATTTTTGCTTCCATCCTCTTGCGAGTATGTCTCTTTTTTTGCATATATATTTTTTTATCACTTTACCAGCCCTACCGCCCTTTCGGGTTTTCCCCAGAACTGGCCCCCTTTAGCTTTTTCCAGTGCGCTCTTTCAGGTTTTCACACTGAGGGGTACCCATTTTTACCTAAGGTGCCCTTTCGGGTTTTCACCTTAGCCGGGTTAAAGCCTTTTTGCCCTTGATTACTCCTCTAACAGAAGCAACCAAGTCCGCTGGGGCCTCAATATTTTTAACCCCATTTTTTTTTAAAACCTATAATGCCACAAGGCGAGAAGAAGGTGGCACTCCCATAGGGACGTGTGTGCCGCGGAGGTGGGACAAATTGATGGATTTGATTGCCCTAGTGGGACGCAATCAGTCAAATCCAGACCCGAAGGTTGACCGGGTTAGCAACCCAAAGAGGGTGTGCATGCGCCAAGCCCGGTAGGGACAACAAAGGAGTAGGTTTAATTGTCCGAAAGGGACACGCAAGTTAAACCTGGAAGCCTATAGGCGGGATGGGTTGGCAGCCCGAAAGAGCATACATAGGCCAGACCCGAAGCGAAGAAAAGAGGGGATTTGACAGTCCGAGTGGGACGTACGAGTCAAATCCGTGAGCCGATAGGCAAATAAGGTTGGTAGCCCGACGAGGGCATGTAGAGGCCAAGCCCGTGGGGACAAAGGAATAGACTTGGCGATCCCGGTGGGATATATGAGTCAAGTCTGAAGCCAAGAGGTGAGATGGGTTGACAGCCTGAAAGGGGCATGCAGAGGTCAGACCCAGAAGAAGAAAAAGGGTGGATTTGACAGCCCTAGTGGGTCGTGAGAGTCAAATCCGAAAGCCGATAGGCGAAGAGGTGGGTTAGCAGCCCGAGAGGGTATACTGAGGCCATTCCCGACGGGACAAAGATATGTTTGACAGCCCTAGTGGGACGTGAGAGTCAAACCCGAAAGTCGATAGGCGAGTAGGTGGGTTGGCAGCCCGAGAGGACATGCTGAGGCCAGACCCGGTGGGACATGTGTCAGAAGGCATGATGGATTGGCAGCCCGAGAGAGCATATTGAGGCCAATTCCAGAAGGAAAAATGAGCCGAAAAGCATGATGGGTTGGCAGCCCGAGAGAGCATACTGAGGCCAATCCCAGAGGGACAAAGCAGCCGAGAGGCTTGATGAGTTGGCAGCCCAAGAGAGCATACTGAGGCCAATCCCAGTGGGACAAAAGAGTAAGTGAGTTTAACTGCTCAGAAGAGACACATGAGCTAAACCCGGAAGCCGATAGGCGGAATGGGTCGGCAGCCCGAAAAGGGGCATGCATAGGCCGAGCCCGATGGGACAGAGTATGACAACGTCAAAATGCCGGTGGGACAAGGTGTCATAGGATGACATATAGGGCGTAGCCATGGCATCAATGTGATGTTTTGGCCATGATGGGGTGGAGTCATTGACTTAGAGCCACCCATAGAATAAGCAGAGAGAGGATTTTTTTTTCACATTACCAACCTCACCGCCCTTTTGGGTTTTCGCCGAGGCTGGCCCCTTTTAGCTTTTTCCGGTGCGCCCTTGCGGGTTTTCACACCGAGGGGTTGCCCATTTTTGCCCGAGGCGCCCTTTTGGGTTTTCACCTCGACCGGGTCTGTGGCCTTTTTGCCCTCAGCCAACCGTTGAAGGTCGACTGAGTCCGCCGGGGTATCAGTATTTTTAACCCCATTTTTTTTTTGAACCTTCACTGAGGAGAGGCACTGTCCTGTGAGGACTGCTGTGGAAACTCCTGCGGTGACGCATGGTTGAGCTTCATATGCTTGCCGTTGAGAGGAGGGAAGAGATTATCTCCCTTGTGGTCAAGGACCGTGTAGGCCCCTCCTTCGTAGACTTTCTGGATGACGTAAGGCCCACGCCACTTAGGCTGGAGTTTGCCGCTGGATCTTCCCGTGAGAACCTCCTTTTCCTTAATCATGACGAGATCACCTTTCTTGAATGCCCTTTTGCTTGACCAGCTTATCATAGGCACGTGTCATGCGGGTTTGACACACTTGTAAGTGCTTGTAGGCTTTGAGTCTTTCACCTTCAAGGTTGGACAACTCTTCAAGCCTCCTTTCTATCTCGGACTGGTCTTGGCCTGGCAATCCAGCGTGCACAGCAACGCGGTAAGATGCCAACTCGATCTCCACAGGGATCACTGCTTCAGCTCCGTAGACCAGGGAGAATGGGGAACATCCCGTAGGGGTTTTATAAATAGTATGATAGGCCCATAGGGCTTCGTGGACCTTCTCGCCCCAGTCCCGCTTGCGGCTACCTACTATCTTGGATAACAGTTTGCAGAGGGTTTTGTTGAAGGCCTCGGCCAACCCGTTGGCTTGGGGGTTGTAGACTGACGACGTCCTCCAGTCAATATGGAATTTGGCAGCCAAAGTATAAACAATCTTGTTCCTGAATGGCGTGCCATTATCGGATATAATCCGACTAGGGGTGCCGAATCTGTATATAATGTAGTGCCTCACAAAACGGGCAACTATCTCTCCTGTAACTTCCCGTAGTGGGACAGCTTCTGCCCATCTGGAGAAGTAATCAGTGGCGGCCAGTATGAACTTGTGGCCTTGAGATGATGGTGGGAATGGTCCCACAATGTCCATGCCCCACTCTGCAAATGGCCAAGTAGGAGCTGTTGGATGGAGCGGGTTGGACGGCCTCCGAGGCACTGGACCAAATGCTTGGCATTGGTGACATGTACGAGCGTATTGATTGCAATCTTCGTACAATGTGGGCCAGTAGAACCCTTTGAGCTTGATGCTATTCTTCATCTTAGCTCCTGTCTGGTGAGCTCCACACAATCCGGAGTGAACCTCATGCATGACAGTCTTGGCTTCCTTGGATGAAAGGCACCGTAGGAGGACCGATCGGTCTTTTTCATGGACGAGCCTGAAGAGCAGACCGTCAATCAGCTGGTAGGATGTCGCCCTGCGTAGTAGTTGCACCCTCTGAGCCCGATCAGGAGGAAGCCAGCCGTTCTTTATTTTAATGATCGGCTCACGCCAATCTTCTTCTTCGGGAGCATTACCCTCTTGAATGTTGTCGACCTCGTAGGCAGTGAGGCCGGATTCTTCGTCGAGCACACTTGGCATGAGCCTTCGGTGTCTGACAGTGATATTTAACTCTCCTTTAGGCGGGAGTTTTAAGGCCGTTGCCAATTTTGCAAGAGCATCAGCCTGGGAGTTGCTGCCTCCGGGGACATGGCCTATTTCAAATAGGTAGAATTTTTCCTTGAGCCTCATGACGGCTGCATGGTAGGGGACAAGCTCTTTCTTCCGGACGTTGTAGACACCCAGGACCTGTCGAATGACGAGCTGAGAATCCCCGTAGACTCACTTGATGTCCATCTCTAGTGCCAGTTGAAGCCCAATGATCAATGCTTCGTATTCGGCCTCATTATTAGTCAGGGACTTCATGAGAGCGCAAGAGTTATGGAGGATGCCGCCTTGTGGGGACACAAAGACTACCCCCGCGTCTGAGACATAGTCTATGAGGCCGTCGGCCCTTTTAATTGTCCGAGAGGCACCATCAAAATATAACTCCCATTGTGGAAGGTCGAGGGTGAGGACGCCTGGCTCCATCTGTGGTGGGACTTTTTCAGAATGCTCCCCAGTTTCTTGAGAAGGTACCAGCACCTATTCATCGGGCAGCTCAAAGTTGAGTGGCGAATCTTCTGGCACGGGATGCGCTGCTAAGAACTCCGCCATGCCTTGTCCCTTGATCGCCTTGCGTGGGACAAAGGTAATGTCGAACTCCATGAGGATAAGTGCCCATTTACCGAGCCTACCGGAGAGGATGGGCTGACTGAGCAGAAATTTAAGTGGATCACATTTTGAGATGAGCTCCACCCGGTGAGCTAGCAGGTAGTGTCTTAGCTTCTTGACAGCAAACACCAGAGCCAGGCACACCTTTTCCATAGGGGCGTACCGATGCTCAGGCCCGATCAGTTTTCGGCTGAGGTAATACAGCGGCTGCTCCTTGCCCTCTTCATTGATCTGGGCTAGTAGAGCCCCCAAAGAGGCATCAATGGCAGCAATATATAAGATAAGAGGCTTCCCTCTGACAGGTGCCCTAAGACAGGAGGAGTTAATAAATACTCCTTGATTTGCTCGAAGGCCTTCTGACAGTTTTCGTCCCATATGAAGGGTGCTCATTTCTTCATCAATTTGCCGAAAGGGAGGCATCTTCCGGAGAGATTAGAAATAAATCGCCTAATATAGGCGAGTCTTCCTTGAAGAGATCTGAGCTCTGTCAAGTTCTTGGGCGGAGGCAGTCCTCTTATGGCCTTGATTTTGTCAGGATTGATTTCTATGCCTCGGTACCTGACAATGAAGCCAAGGAATTTGTCGCTAGAGATGCCGAAGGCGCACTTCATTGGGTTCATCGTGAGCTGATATCGTCGAAGCCTTTCAAATACTCGACGCAGGTCAGCTAAGTGATCCTCTCGCTTCTTCGTCTTGACGACCAGATCATCGACATAGCACTCGACAAGGTCATGTAGCATCTCGTCGAAGATCTTGGTCATTGCCTTTTGATAGGTTGCGTCGGCATTCTTCAGACCGAACGGCATCCTTTTGTAGTTGAATATCCCCTTAGGAGATCGGAAAGCCGTATGGTCTTTATCTTTGATGGCCATGCGGATTTGATTATAGCCCGACGACCCGTCCATAAAAGACAAGGCTTCGTGATCGGTGGTCATATCAATCATTGTCTCGGTTATCGGGACAGGAAAGTCGTCCTTTGGGCATGCCTTATTCAAATCCCTGAAGTCGATGCAGACTCGGACTTGGCCGTTCTTCTTCTTGACAGGGACTATATTGGCGAGCCACACATGGTACATGCAAGGCTCTATGAAGTCCACATTGAGTATTTTGTCAACCTCAGCATTGACTTTTAATTCTAGCTCGTGGTGCATACGCCTTTGAGCTTGCTTGACTGGCTTGACTGTTGAAAGTATTGCCAGCCCGTGTTCAGCCACAGATGGAACAAGCCCGGGCATTTCTTTATAAGTCCAGGCGAAACAATCCCTGAACTCTTCTAAAAGCTGCCGATACGACTGCCTTTCTTCCTCGTTGAGGAGAGCACTTATGAAGGTGGGATGACGGTCATTGTTGCTTCCGAGATTAATCTCGATCAACTCGTCCATAGTTGCTTGGCCACCGTCTTCAAGCTCCGATGGAGCTGGTTGGAGGTCGACGAAGTCTCCCTTATCATCAGTGTTCGCTTCATAGACTTTAAATTCTTCGAAGCACTTTTGCTCATGACTTGAAGCCGAAGAGCTTGCTTTGTCTTGCTGATGGTTAGCAGGCTGGGCTGCTCCTCCCTCTGAGGGGTTGTCATTGTTGACTCCTGATGAAAGTGATGGTGTGGTTGATACCTCGCCGGACTCCCTTACAGAGTCATCAATGTTGGGCTCAACTTCAGTTTGCCCATGATGAGAGGTAGCAGTCCTATGGTGTTTACTGCAAAGTGGGCCTCGAAGTCCGTCTCCTGGTCATAGCCAAGGCCCCTTGTATCTTTGCGGGAGAAAGGAGGCTGCCTGCGGACCTGTGGAGGGTTCCACAACTGATGGAAGTATGCCGCTTGCGCGGGGTCCAGAGTTTGCGGGATGTGTTGCTTTTTACACATTTTTCTAATGTATTTGGGCATATCGTCTATCTCCTGGACTGGCTCTGGCACCACATCGGCGGGAGTACCCCAGTCGAAGTCATCTTCAGGAGGGCCCGGTGGGACTAAATCACCTTTGTAAAAGATGATCGGCTTGACCCCCTTGCCCTTGTTACGTCTCCTTCTCCGTTGATAGGAGATTGTGAAGGTCTTCAACTGCTCCACCTCGTACTCTTCCCGTTGGGACGAGAGCTGGAGGCACTTGGGTGGTAGGGAGATGCTCCCATCAATGACCCGGCTGATAAGGTTGGCTTCAAAGTCAACACTCCGCCTTTCTGGTTGAGTTGGCTTGGAGGCAGCACTGAGGCTCAGCCTATGCAGCTTTACCATGTCTTGGTTAATAGTGAAGAGCTGCCCTTCCTCGACTTCATGGTCCACCTTTTGCTTCCCTTTGCCTTTTATAGGCTCGGGGATTGCTAAAGTGGGCTTCCCAAAGTATAGTGAAGCATCGGCCAGATGGCACTCATTGGGGTGGAATGGGGTTTGATCTGCAAAGACCGTATGTTGCTCCCCTTCCTTGGCATATTTAATGCACTGATGCAGAGTTGAAGGGACGACCCAATTATCATGGAGCCAGGGTCTTCCAAGCAGCACCTTGTAAGATGTGTCGGAGTTAATGATATAGAATGTCGCTTGGGTGACAAAATCGCCCAGGGCTAGTTTTACCTCCACCCGACCAAGCGCCTCCTCGGAACCCTGATTGAATCCCGAGATCTTGACAACGGTCACCTTTTGCAAATAAGGTGCCAAGTATAGAGACTTGAAAGTCTTCAAAGGCATGATGTTGACAGCTGCTCCGGCGTCAACCAGGATGCGGTTCACGTCATGCCCGTTGATCGTCCCCCTCATATACAGGGGCCGATTGTGGCACGGAGAGGACAACAACATGTCTTTGTCCGTGAAGGAAATGTTGGCTGTGAGTGCCTCATATGCCTGGGCTTGTAACTCTGTAACATGGGCTTCATATGCCTCTGGGTCTTGGAGTATCTTGACGAGAGTCTCCCGAAGATCCTTGCTCCAAGCAATGGCCTCCCTAATGGTGGCATTTGTAGGAAACCGCTTCATGTGATGAATGATTTTGCGGTCTGCCCTGGCACGGGTCTTGTCAAATGGCGGGATGATCTCTGCCAGAGTCTTCGGCGCCTAGCGAGGCTTCTCTCGCTTAGAAGGGCGCTCCTCCGTATTCTGGCCTTCCGCATCTTCTTGGAACAACGGTGCCAAGGATTCCTCCGGAGGTGGCAAAGGTTCTTCATGCAGGTCTTCATTAGAAGGACCGGCCTGGCTCGCGGGCTCGTCCCTGTTGGAGGGACCGGCATGCTCTGACACCTTCTCGCGCACTGGCGACTTAGCTGACTCCTCTTCTTCATCAGAGGAGGTGATTGTAAAAGGAACGCCACCCGACTTAGCCGTTGAGATGGGGCCTGAACCCTCTGAGGGGTTGAGGATAAAAGGGATTCCCTGAACTTGGGTTTCTGGGACAGGACCCGGCTTCTCCCCTCTGAATATTATGACCCGATCAAGAGTCAGGGGACCTTCACGTCCACGTCCTCGGCCATTTCTTGCCGAGCGACGCTGATATGTTGCCATAGAAGCCTTGCCTCCAGTGCTATCAGCCGTGGGACAGTAAATGTTGTCAGGCGGCGGGATCGTCACCATGTTGCAGGAGAGCTCTTGCAGCATTTCCTCGACCATCTCGATAGTGAGCTCCTCATCCTTGTAGAATAAGGAGAGTTCCTCCGGAATTGGAAAGTCTTCACCTTCTTCAAGACGGTGAACCATTTCCCGGAGCCATTGCAGAAAACGGACTTTGCGCCCAAGCTTGTCCCAGGGAATATATTCGTCTAGAGTGACGACCCTGGTGGGACGAGGGGGAGTGTACTCCTCCAGCTCATCTATGAGCTTTTGAAGTCTTTGTAGAGGAGTTGGCTCCTTAGGGGCCTCCATAGCCGCTGCTTGCTCGGCTTGCTTCTTCAACCTCCTCTTCAAATTCTTCTTGCGATTCTTCTCTTGCTTCTTTTGGCGTGCCGCCTCTTGAGAAGAGAGAGGAGTTTGCTTTGGAGGTGGGACTCGCTTGCCCCCAGAATTTTGCTTTTTGCTCCGGGCTGGCTCCTTAGGGGCCTTACTGCCGCGGCTTTTTCGGGAGACAACCTTGGTCCAATTGGCCTCCTCCGGCTGAGGCTGGAAGGTGGCATTGATTGCCTGAGCAATTATTTCAGGAGGCAACTCCTAGAACTCTGCCAGTCCGCAGTGGAGCCTCTGGGGCCTTTGTAGTTCCACCGACTTTGCTTAGGCTGGTGGGTTGGTTTGCTTGAGCTGCTGAGGCCTTTCTACAATTGGCGGCCTCGCTGGACTGACAGAGGCCTTAATTGGGGTCTTTGCGGGCTCAAGAGGTTGAGTCCTCTCCACGACTAATGGCCTTGCTGACTTGGTGATGCGGGACGGACACGCGACCTGGGACTCTAGCTCGCGGGCGTCCCTAGCGAGGGAAGACGTGGGACCGTGCGCGGTTGAGAAACCGGCAGCGAGTCTTGGGTATCGGCCTTTCCGCGTTAACTCGGGTCGAGTCACGGGATGGTCACTCACTCTCGCTCTCGCAGCGGTGATAAAATGATAACAAGCTAGATAATCTATCACTCATGCAACGGCATATACAAAAATATTCGAGTAAAGCAATGCCTACGAGGAGGGTGGCGAGTGTACCTCCACGCTCCGGGCGTGGGGAAGACGTTCCCGGCCAAGTACGGTAACTCCCGATAACAACGGTAAAAGTTAATTACAACAGTGAATTTTATTGCCCACTCCACGCAGGGAGGTAAAGGGCTACAAGTGGGGCTCGGGAGGACCGACCCTGGGTTGACGGGCAGCAATCTGGAGGTGCGTTTGGCATGAACTCGGCCTGCTGGTCCGACTCGGCACTATTCCAACTCGGTGCTGCGCCAACTCGGTTGCTGACTCACTGGACAGCAAGCAACGGTTTCCAAAGGAACGTCGCCTTCCTGAGATCTTCCGGAGACACCGCTTGGCTGGGACGATGGCAGGGCGTCCCTGAACGACTCCCTGAAGGGGCGGCTCCTGAAGTTGATTTTTGATATTTATTTCTGAATATCTTCTGGACTGTAAGTTTGGACCTGCACAGGGAATAGATCTGCAGGCCTCGGCGACACGAATTACGATGCTCAGATCCGGAGGCCGATCGAGGCGTGCCTGGTACCGTTGGAAAGAGCACTCATAGATCTACAACATATAATTTTGACAGCTCCATCCACCGAACGGATTGAAAATGAATATGACTGTAACACTGTTTTTGTTTCTGACTCGGACTGACAGACACACTGGGTAGCAAGGGATCTGCCTGAAACTGACCTTTGACCGAGGGTCAAATGAATTTTATAGACTCCACGAAAATTATGGTGGAAGGGGATATATGTGTGGAACACTGAGTAATTTTTTGGGATTTTCTGAAAATTTGTAAGGGGGTGGGGAAAATGCGACAAGGTGACTCTGTCTCGTAGATCTGCAAAAGGGCAGATTACTGAGAGGACAAACAAAAATATGGGAAAAATACCTAATGACTTCCAAATGACACGAAATTTGAACTGGAGGTTAAGGGAGATGGACAGAACAAACCCTCAAAATTAGGGCTCGATTAGACAACATGAACTAGAGATAAAAATCCGGAGATGAGCTTCTATCCTGATGAAGACAGAATCCGGCGATGGTGGCGGCGGCGCGACGGCGGTGCGATGGCGGCAGCGGTAGAAATAGAATTCAGAGGGGCTAAAGAGAAGATAGAAGGACATCACACCCAAGATTTAGCAGAAATCCATCTGCAAGAGGGGGAGGGAGAGAGGAGGAGGGCACACCCTTCTTTGGTTCCAACCAAATTTCACAAATTTTTTCTCTTCATTAATTTCTCTAATGACACTATACATAGGCTTATATAGAGAATGGCAAGGGGTGGGGGGCTGGGAATTTCGTGGGAGAGGGGATTTTCTTCCCCATGTGGTCAAATGACAAAAAAAAATAAAAAATACAACATGGGATAAACTATATTATAAGGGGGAAGCATCTTGGACTTTAAGGGTTGGAATATTGGACTTTTTAATCCAAATGTCCTCTTGAATGGTCAAGCCATCTAGAAGCCCACCTTGGACCTTTGACTGACCCCACATGGGCCCTAAGACTTAGGTGGACCAATAGGAAAGGAGATGGGGGCCCCTTGCTGGTCCTACTGGACTTTTGCACAAAAATCCAAAGAATCTTAGGGAATGACACATTGGCTTATAAAACCTTACAATTGTGAACATACTTTCCCAAGGATATAAAAATAAACTAAAAGACACAAATGCAAATAAAATGTTAGTGCTCTTGGCGTCGATTCCCATCAACTCTCCCCGGGTGGGAAGAACTCGACCCCGTCGAGTAAGGGGTACGGCTGCTCGAGTAGCTCCGGCGGATCCGTCACCGAATCTGGAAGCGCGGAGTACGCTCCACTCCACGTAATTGACACCTGCTCATCCCGTATAGATTCGATATGCGCACGCTGCCATGGGAATGAGGCTAGAGGTGGACACTCCGGGGTGGGGTCACTCTCAAATGAGGGAGGCGGCTCAAAGAATCACTAGGAATCACCGCGGGTCCCTTATGTGACTAGATCCGATATGTGGAGTAGAACCGATCCCAATAGTCCGACAAGTCTCATACTCGAAAGGGACTAACAACGCGAGAGTACAAAACCGACTCGACTCAACGTATGCACAGACACACAATGCACTCGACAAACAAACGAAACAAAGACTCACAAGGACCCTAAACAAACCTAATGTTAGTCTGACCCGTACATGGGTGGCGGCGGACCAGGACATCCGAATATGTGCCATGCATGCATCTTATGTACCCGAAGGTTGGTGGTATGGGAAACACCTAGACGCCCAAGTATGACCCAGTCATGCATGAACGGCCCTTTGGATTTGGGAGACTTGAGAGGGCTAGGAGAGCCGGGTGTGGACGAGCCGGGTGTGGGTGTATCGAGATTGGGCTTGGTGGGTATAGATGACCCGGCTCGTGGGGTAGGGGTGTGGTAGTGGACTCCCTCGAAGAAATGAAGTATATATGGAGGGTCAAGGGGCCCACTAGGGAATGGGTCAAAGGGATCAAAGAAGGTATGACCCCTTGTGGTGGGTTCCCACAAGTCACGGTCCCATGTATGGAAGTCTTGAAGGTGTGTATGGTCACCTTCATACATTGTGGTAGATGGGACGATGATCATATGTAGGAAATAAGATTCCTCCCTCGGGCAAAAGGGTATGAAGTCGGGCTCGGCCGACATAGGGAGGAATAAGAGAATCTTCGTGGTGACACAATCCACGGTGCACACGGAGGTAATGGTCCCTAAGGCCGGATGGGTGAAGCTAAGACTAGTGGGTTAGTCGAAGCTTCGGGCCAAGGAGTGCGTCAACTGCCATTGCGAGTCTAATCCCATAACAAGGTCATCCAAGGTATCAACATGGTGACTAGACCGGAATGTCGTATGGTAGGAGTTGACGGGCACTAGAGGTAAGGTGGGATCCATGGATGGGTAAGGAAGTGGGACCAAGCCATCCTTGAGCCAACTAAGAAGCGGCTCGGTGATGAAAAGCGTACCCGTTAGAAACATGGGTGGCTCGGGCTTGGGTGGCTCCAAATAAGATGGTTCCGAATAAAGTTCGGAAGTAGAAAGTGGCAATGGAGCACTCACGGGTGGTGAAGGAGCATGTGTCCTTTCTATCCTTTCCAACCAATCTGAAAGCATTTTTTTGATTTCATCTAAGGTGCGGGTTGGAGTAGGGGCCTCGGGGTGGACTCGCTCCTCATCTCTCGGCCCGGACGCGGACCTAGACTCGACTATAAGTGGGGCTTCCACTTGGTTGGAGGCGATTGGGTGGGATTGGACGGAGGTGCCAAGGGGTGGTTGGTTGGAGGCGACAGGGAGGGCCACTTGATTGGGGTTGCTTTGGTGGACTTGGATGGAGGTGAAGGGGCGGGGTTGGTTGGAAGTGTGGCCCACTTGATTGTGGGTGAGTTGGTGGGATTGGCTAGTGGTATGACCCCCGTGGTTGGAGGTAGGTGGGCGGGGAAGGTAGACCCTCCTAAGCGTTCTCTTCATATCCCACCATGACTCGATGGGCCTTAGTCTCCTATCCTCCCGAAAATATTTGATGTCCCTCCATGTTTCGGCGGCTTCATAAAAAAGTCTCCTTTTGGCAAAGTCGACTTGCGCGGGACCGGACATAAGGTAACACTCAAAGTAGTCGTCCATAACGGCTTCCCACTCTAGGTAGTCACTCGGATTATCGGAGCCGTAGAAGTCTCGGGCTACGGGCCTTTTGGGGTGGTCCGGGTGATCCTTTCATTTTAGATAGTATCGCCACCATGTAGAAGATGCGGCCCCTTGGTCATCCATGGGACACGGGGACACTAGTGGATGGACATGCCGACACTTGGACAAGACACTAGACCGACTATGCAAGGTTGGAATGCATGCACACTAAGGACCCTAGACTTAACCAAGACTCGGTACGTGGCGGAGTTAATCGATCCGACGATCACTCGCGCAAGTGTGCGGCCTTCCCGATAGGCGTAGCCTAACGTTCGGACAACACCTTTTTATATATCGAACAATGATATGCGGATGCAACCTTAGACCGACTTAGACGATGACTAGACGTAAATGACATTTTTTTTTGTTTTTGACCAAATACTACCCTAGACTCAACTGGCGCTCTGATACCAAATTGATGCGGGACGGACACGCGACCTGGGACTCTAGCTCGCGGGCGTCCCTAGCGAGGGAAGACGTGGGATCGTGCGCGGTTGAGAAACCGGCAGTGAGTCTTGGGTATCGACCTTTCCGCGTTAACTCGGGTCGAGTCACGGGACGGTCACTCACTCTCGCTCTCGCAGCGGTGATAAAATGATAACAACCTAGATAATCTATCACTTATGTAGCGGCATATACAAAAATATACGAGTAAAGCAATGCTTACGAGGAGGGTGGCGAGTGTACCTCCACGCTCCGGGCGTGGGGAAGACGTTCCCGGCCAAGTACGGTAACTTCCGGTAACAACGGTAAAAGTTAATTACAACAGTGAATTTTATTGCCCACTCCACGCAGGGAGGTAAAGGGCTACAAGTGGGGCCCGGGAGGACCGACCCTGGGTTGACGGGCAGCAATCTGGAGGTGCGTTCGGCACGAACTCGGCCTGCTGGTCCGACTCGGCACTATTCCGACTCGGCACTATTCCAACTCGGTTACTGACTCACTGGACAGCAAGCAACGGTTTCCAAAGGAACGTCGCCTTCCTGAGATCTTCCGGAGGCGCCGCTTGGCTGGGACGATGGCAGGGCGTCCCTGAACGACTCCCTGAAGGGGCGGCTCCTGAAGTTGATTTTTGATATTTATTTCTGAATATCTTCTAGACTGTAATTTCGGACCTGCACAGGGAATAGATCTGCAGGCCTCGGCGACACGAATTACGACGCTCAGATCCGGAGGCCGATCGAGGCGTGGCTGGTACCGTTGGAAAGAGCACTCATAGATCTACAACATATAATTTTGACAGCTCCATCCACCGAACGGATTGAAAATGAATATGATTGTAACACTGTTTTTGTTTCTGACTCGGACTGACAGACACACTGGGCAGCAAGGGATCTGCCTGAAACTGACCTTTGACTGAGGGTCAAATGAATTTTATAGACTCCACGAAAATTATGGTGGAAGGGGATATATGTGTGGAACACTGAGTAATTTTTCGGGATTTTCTGAAAATTTGTAAGGGGGTGGGGAAAATGCGACAAGGTGACTCTGTCCCGTAGATCTGCAAAAGGGCAGATTACTGAGAGGACAAACAAAAATATGAGAAAAATACCTAATGACTTCCAAATGACACGAAATTTGAACTGGAGGTTAAGGGAGATGGACAGAACAAACCCTCAAAATTAGGGCTCGATCAGACAACAAGAACTAGAGATAAAAATCCGGAGATGAGCTTCTATCCTGATGTAGACAGAATCCGGCGATGGTGGCGGCGGCGCGACGGCGGTGCGATGGCGGCGGCGGTATAAATAGAATTCAGAGGGGCTAAGGAGAAGATAGAAGGGCATCACACCCAAGATTTAGCAGAAATTCATCAGCAATAGGGGGAGAGAGAGAGGAGGAGGGCACACCCTTCTTTGGTTCCAACCAAATTTCACAAATTTTTTCTCTTCATTAATTTTTCTAATGACAATATACATAGGCTTATATAGAGAATGGCAAGGGGTGGGGGGCTGAGAATTTCGCGGGAGAGGGGATTTTCTTCCCCATGTGGTCAAATGACCAAAAAAAATAAAAAATACAACATGGGATAAACTATATTATAAGGGGGAAGCATCTTGGACTTTAAGGGTTGGAATATTGGACTTTTTAATCCAATTGTCCTCTTGAATGGTCAAGCTATATAGAAGCCCACCTTGGACTTTTGACTGACCCCACATGGGCCCTAAGACTTAGGTGGACCAATAGGAAAGGAGATGGGGGCCCCTTGCTGGTCCTACTGGACTTTTGCACAAAAACCCAAAGAATCTTAGGGAATGACACATTGGCTTATAAAGCCTTACAATTGTGAACATACTTTCCCAAGGATATAAAAATAAACTAAAAGACACAAATGCAAATAAAATGTTAGTGCTCTTGGCGTCGATTCCCATCACTTGGCAGGAGTTTTGGCTGAAGGCTCTGACGCCTTGGCTTTGCCTTTGTTGTCCGGCCGAAAGTTCTCTTATGACGATGTCAGGCTGATTGGACCTGGGACGGCCCTTGGAACTCTCTCCCGCGGCTTGGCTTCCTGGGTTCTGGACCTTAGGCCCTTTATAGGTGGCCTTGCCTTTAATGAGTAATGGGAATTCGTCATTTTCCGCAGGCTCACTTGGTCGGGCTAATCGGGAGAAAACCTCAGTTTCTCGCCGAGCCTGCTGGAGAGTCTCCCTGGCGGCCTCTGCAAGACGCAACCTTGTCATGGAGTTCCCCTGAGTATCGACAACCCCTCTCTGGATGAGGGCTTCAATAAAGTACTGAACCTCTGGGCATTGCTGCGTAGGGTGAGACACCCTTGCATGATACTTGCAATAGCGGGGGTGACTCTTGGCCGTCTCATTGTAATAAGACGGCGGGTCATGTGTCAGCACCCAGCCATCCTCCAGAAGTTTGTCAAAAATCTTCTCAGTGTCTTCCTTAGGAAAAGAACACTGATGAGAGAGTCGCCACCCTGGGTACCACAGTGTGGATTTAGGTGGCTGAGAACTGACTCCCTCCTATTGTGGCTCTGGGAATTGAAAAGCTGCTGAGGCATGTATGACATTGACGGAGAAGTGAAGACTCCTTCGTGCATGCGACTGCGGTGGGTCGACTAGAAATTCGCCCATATTAACCTTCCCTTGCCTGATTAAGTCTTCGGGGAGGTCCTTGAACGGCTCACAATTGTTGATAATATGGCCAACAACTTCATGATATGGGCAATTGCCCTGATGAAAAGCAGCACCTGGTGTCTGCTCCAAGGGTGACGGGCTTATAAGCCCTGCTCGTTGGCATGCGAAGAAGATGTTTGGAGTATTCTCGCAAGGGAATGAATATAACTTCTCTGGCAGCTCGACTTGAAGTGAAGCCTCCTCGTCTTCCAGTGAGTCCTCCTCGTCTTCGGATGAATCTGAGGACTCTTCAGAGAGCCAGCCCCTGAGCGGAGCCCGGCCAGTGGGTGATACACTCGCCTCCCGTATGTGGGTTGGAGCTAACCCCCTGGCAAATGGGCCAAAGGGGAAGGTGGACAACTGCTGATCAATGCTCTCTAGGAACTGCAGCAGACGCCTCTGTTCCCGTTGCAATTGTCGGATTTCTCCGCGGATTTTACGAATAGTCCTCCGCAGTGCTAGACATTCTGGGAATGAGGGAGGGGCGGCTCCCGGACCGGCGTCAGACTGCTGACTTGAAGGTCCGGCCTCTGAAGCGTTGGAGCTTGAAGCCATCGCCACCATATGGACCACATTAGCTGATCGGTTCGATCGGCTCCAAGCGTGAGGCTGGGGTGGGTCAACTGCATGGCCCAACATATTTACCAAGCCCTTTTGAATGAGCTCTTCTGCTATATTTTTGATGACATAGCAGTCCCCGATGGTGTGACCCAACCTTCGGTGATACACATAATAGGTAGGATCATCAGTTTTATCCACGTCCGCGGGCTTCCGCGGATCTGGCAGAGTGACGAGCTGCTCTTTCATACATAGATCAAAGAGCATCTTGGTATGCTCCTTTCTGAAGGAATATGGCGTCTTCATGCGCTCCGCTAAGAGAGACGCATTTGTCTTATCATCAGACTTCTTGCCCTTTCCTTTGGACTTTCCTTCCCCTTTATCTCCATTCGTCGGGGAGAAGTCCACGGCATTCACCTCTTTACCGCTAGCCAGACGGTCTTTGGAGGATTTGCCCTTGACAGAAGCTTGTGTAGGGTGGTCAGCAAAGAATATTTCAATCTCCGCCACCACTGTGTTCAACTGGTCAAAGCTTCTGATATTGGAGCCCAGAAGCTTTTCACTGACTTCTGCCGAGAGACCCCTGCGGCAGATGCTGATCGCATCTTCAGGCGTCGGAGGGTTATCGCAGCGCATGCTGACGTCCCTCCATCGCTTGATGAAGTCCAATGCTGTTTCACCTTTCTTCTGTCGAAGGGAACAAAGCTCTGCTAGGGAGACTTTGCGTTCGACCATTTTGAAGCGGTCGAAACTTCTTTTGCATGTCAGCCCAGTCAGCTAAAGAATTGGGCTTGAGTCTGGAGTACCACTGGAAGGCGGTGCCCGTCAATGACGTGGCGAAGTACCGCAACAAATATGCCTCTTCCAGTGCCAACTCGCCCATGGCCGTCATGTAGTAGGCCAAGTGTTCATGCGGAGAGCCCTGCCCGTTGAACTTCTGGAGCTTCGGGGCTTTCGGGCAATAAGGTGGAAGCTTCTTGAATTGATGGCGGAGGGGATAAGACACACTGTACAAATCAACAGTGGCCACTCCCTCCCCATGTTGAGCAAACTTCGCCTCTACAATTCGTTCAATCATTTGCTTCTGTGCCATGAGACTTTCTGCAGCAGGAGTAGCAGATGACCACGCATTAGCTTCATGCGGCGGGACTTCGAAGTCCACCGCCAATGGGAGTCTTGCAGCGGTGACAGAGGCATTGGCGGCGACTGGAGTGGGGGAAGGCTGCTGATCCGCTCCAGTCGGTGCCGCCTGAGGCGGGGCAGGAGCCTCCTTTTCGCGCAAGAGCGACTGTAGCAGTTTCTTGAGCTCTTGGTTCTCGTCGAAGCTCTTCCACTGTGGGGGCCTGTTGGAGTGACTGTCCTCATCAACACTGTGGACGTCTTCCTGGCGCTCTTCTTGCCGTGCCGGCTCGTGTTGAGACGTACCGGCAGCCGGCGCCTGCTGCGTCTGCGCTAGAATCCGGGAGACCGGCCTTGACCTCCTCAAATATTGGATGGGTTGGTCAAGCTCTCCCGAGGTGTTCTCGGGCTGTTTGTCGCCGGAGGTGGCGTAACAGGTGAACACTTTGACGGTGTCATCGGTCACCTGGACCACCCGCTTTTTCTTGGGCGGTCGTCGCTCTGGCTTGGGCGGTCTCCCAAGTCTGTCAAAGACAGACACTCGAGACGAAGATGCTTGAGGGGAGCGATCCTCCTCCGTGTGCGTGGAACTAGCCCACGGGGAGGTCGGCCGCACCTTCTTGCCGGCTCCTCGGCGCTTTTGCCCCCCCCGTAGGGGTTGAGATGTAAATCTCGCAGACATCGAGGCCTCAATGCTTGGCGGACTCCGCATTCGCTGACGCTCCGACATGCGGAAGGGCTCCTCCGCCCTCGCGCGCCTTATAATCCGGGCCTTCTCCTTAGTGACCCAGATCTTCTTCAGATGGAGCTGGCGCTCCTCCACCTGGTTGCCCCCTGTCCTTGACCGGGCAGCTCGTGGCTTGGGCCGTTGCAGAGGGCCCTGGGTTACCGTCGATACGACATGCTTCTTCTTCTTCGCTCCGTCCTCCCGAACTTGTCGGAGGAGCTCGAAGCGGTTGGAGGTAGGAATGGTCGGGACATGACGATCCTGTGGCAGGATTGGCTCGCCTCCATCGAGTCGGATGCGGATATCTCCGACAATTATAGTCTTGCCGGAGCGAGAGACAGCCGCTTCGGGCTCTGTGTCCCTGCGGCTACGGCATTGCCCCCGTTGAGCAGGAGCAGCGTTGGTGATGCTTACCGTAGGCATGGCGTCATTAGGGCGACGACGCTGCCCCCGTTGAGCAGGGGCGATACCTCTGAGGGTGGCCGCATTAGAGTTGGGGCCGTTACGGCGACGGCGTTGCCCCCGTTGAGCAGGGGCGGTGCCGATGGTAATCTGGTGGATCGAGAAAACTCGGTCGTTTGCTGAGATAGAGGGCCTGACACCCTTGGTCTGTGAAGAGTTGGTCGGACGAAGCCGGCCTGCTGCTACAATAGAGGGTCTGGCACCCTCAGAAGCTGGCTTGTTGGCCGAGCAGACTTGACCAATTGTTGAAGCCGAGGGCCTGACACCCCCGACGGCTGGCTTGTTGACCGGGCGAACCTTGCCGGTTGAAGCGGAGGGCTTGGTGCCCTCAATAGTCGGCTTGTGGACCGGACTGACCCGGCCGGCTGCTGGGGCCGAGGGCCTAACACCCCCGACGGTTGTCTTCTCGATCGGGCGAACCCGATTAGCTGAAGTGGAAGGCCTAACGTCCTCTGTAGTCTTCCTGGCCGAATGAACTCGGCCAGTTGATAGAGCCGAGGGCCTGACACCCTCAGTAGTCTTCTTGGCCGAATGAACCCGACCAGTTGATGGAACCGAGGGCCTAACACCCCCGACAGTAGTCTTGCTGACCGGGCGAACCCGGCCGGCTAATGGAGCGGAGGCTTGACACCCTCAGTAGTTGTCTTCTTGATCGGGAGGACTCGGTCAATTGCTGGGGTCGGGGGCCTAACACCCTCGACGGTTGGTAGTGCAGGGGCGGCTGAACCGACTTCAGCCACTGGCACTACGCCCAAGAAGAAGGGCGAGCCGGCGACCGCTGGGAAGTCGCCGAAGACGATTGGTGTTGCCAGGTAGCCGACCCTGGCATGGCTAGCAATGACTTGAGGGCCATAGGTGACGGCTGCCATCACTGCTTGTTGGTGTTGGTGGTGGTGCGCAGCACGAACAGAGATGGGCGCAGAAGCGCATAAGACTCTCAGATGAACAGAGAGACGTGTACCCCTCCTCTTCTCGTCCTGTAAAAGGAAGAGGAGGGAAATCAGAACCTTATAAAAGGTTTAGAGACTTTCTTTGACAGAAAGAAGAAAGGCGGGAAAGGTCCCACCGGACGTGTCAGTTTGTGAGACACGGAATATTTTCAAGTAGGAAAAATAGGCACATAAAAATGTTCTTTTTGAAAAGAGACATTCCTCTGCGTAGAGAGGGTGATTCCGTATGTGCGCATCGTATCAGACGATTTGGGTTCGGGTGCTGGACCTCTCCCCACTGACCGGAGTCAGTGTTGATTTACATCGGTCTAACGTCCGAACACCTTTGTTTAACTGTCAAAGAAATCCCCAAACTCCTCTCTATAGGCTCGGATGTTAAGGGCACTCTTGCTCGAGGAGCTCTCCATTCGTTCACCACCAACACATTGACTAGGTTAGGGTTAAGTCTGGACAAAATCCTAGGATTTCATAGTAGGGATGCAAAGATGCAGAAGCCGCAGGCGTTTTAGAGGTAGAGAGAGATTTTCTGGACCCCGAGGGTATTTCGGTAATTTTACCACTCTAGGGGTATTTTGATAATTTTACCAGGCCAGGGGGCGTTTCTGAAATTTCTGGACTGGAATGGAAGTAGGACCGGGTTCCTGGCTTCTCAAGGCGCTGAGGCTCTTTCTGGAGGTTTATGGGGGCTACTAGGCCGTTTTTAGGTCACAGGGGTATTTCGGTAATTTTACCAGACCCTAGACCTAGGTTTGAGGTGATACCCGAGTGTTGGACTGAGCTAACAACACTCCCAGATCGAAAGGATGACAAAGGGGTTTCGTAGAAGACACATTTGTCAATTGACTGGAGGGAGGGTATATATGTAATTGTGGAAAGTAAGGGGTTTTCTTGCAATTTTTTCCTCGAGTGTACACATGGAGCATGTTGAGTGCTTTTATAATTCCATATGAGTACAAGGGTTGTCGGTGAATTGTCGACTGTACAAACGTCCGTGTTGGAGCGGGAGATAGGGGCATAGCCCTAATTACAAAAGTTATAGGATATAACTGTAAATTACATGGCTTTGATCTTTTTACGATCCCGGGAGGACATTTTTGTAATTCCGCCATTATAAGGACAGAACTACATGACTTCGTCCCGGGACGAAAAGACTTACAAACATGGCCCGCTGAGGGGCCTAATCACCACCATGGCCCACTGAGGGGCATAAGTGTAAATATACCCCGTAGGGGCATAAATACAAGACCCGGGGACTTACCCCACACGGGTCGAAACAAACGAACAAAATCCAAACGCTAGATGCTCCGAGTGCGAGAAGTGCTCCGTACGTACGTAGGTTCTGATCCTTGTTGTCGATCTTTTCCACTTGGATCCTTGGGGGTCTATTTATAGAAGACGGGAGGGCCAGAGGGGTCAAATGAGTGAATTTGCCCCGATTCTGTCAAGGTGGGGTGGTAAAAAGTCATTTTGACCCCTCTGGCCACCAAAAGGGGCTGAATGACCCCGCTGAGGGGGTTAAAAAACCTCTTTTTTCTTAATTTATTTTGTGTGTTTTTTTTGGAAGCCCGGACCCCGGAGGTGGGCGGACCCCGGCGGGGTCTCGTACGCCCCCGGGAGGTAGCGCGACCCCGCCAGGGGGCCAGCGGGGTCGCGCGCGACCCCGCTGGGCCCCCAGCGGAGTCACGCACCCTCGGGGCGGGCGCGCGACCCTGCTGGGTCCCCCGGGGGGGGGGGGGGCTTCTCCTCCGCGGTTCGGACCCCGAGGGGTCATTTGACCTTCCGGGACGTTTCGGTTTCGGCCATACCCGATACGAAAACCCACCTGTTTACTGTGCAGGTCCGAAACTTAAAGAAGATATCGGTTTCGGTCCGAAACCGGACGGTTTCTACCCAAAACCGTCTGGTTTCGGCCGAAACCCACGTGAACCCCCCCGATTTCGGCCGAAACCCATTGTTCTCCCCCCGAAACCCCATCCCACAGTCGAAACGGCCGAAACCCTGCGGCTACTGCGAACTTCTGCTGCTGCTGCCACCTGCTGCTGCTGTTGCCACCTGCTGGCTGCTGCTGCGAGCTACTGCGACCGAGGCTGCGAGCTGCGGAGTGCGAGCTGATGCGAGCTGCTGCTGCTGCCGTGCGACCAAGGGCTAAGGCTGCTGCGAGCCTGCTGCTGCACCTATTGGAGGTGGACAGGGAGAGGCCGAGAGGGAGCCTTGCTGCGCACACCGGGGGCCAACACAACATCAAGGGTTTGATTGTTTTGTTTGAGGTTAATTTCATTTGGTTAATTTAGGGTTTGATTGTTTTGTTGTGTTATTTTGGTTGGGTTAAAAATTTGGGGTGAGCAAGCCTTGCTTATTAAGTTTCTTCCAAGGGTGATTAAGGCCTTAAGGGTTAATTGCTAATTAAACCCTAATCAGTTTATAAAAATTGAGACTTTTGTCTATTTTGATTTGCTTAAGCTCAATTGAACTTAAATTAAGCTTCATTGAGGATTTTGGGGTGGGATCATGCGGGTAATTAATTTTTTTCCAAGGGTGATTAAGGGTTAATTGCTAATTAAGCCCTAATTAGGTCATAGAAATTGAGACTTTTGTCTATTTTGATTTACTTAGGCTCAATTGAAGTTAAATTAAATTTCATTGAAGATTTTGGGTTGGGAGCATGTAGGTAATTAATTTTTTCCAAGGGTGATTAAGGGTTAATTGCTAATTAAGCCATAATTAGTTCATATAAATTGAGGATTTTGTCTATTTTGATTTGATTTGGCTCAATTGAAGTTAAATTAAACTTCATTGAAAATTTTGGGGTGAGAGCATGCGGGTAATTAATTTTTTCCAAGGGTGATTAAGGGTTAATTGCTAATTAAGCCCTAATTAGGTCATAGAAATTGGGACTTTTGTCTATTTTGATTTACTTAGGCTCGATTGAAGTTACATTAAGCTTCATTGAACATTTTGGGGTGGGAGCATGCGGGTGATTATTTTTTTCCAAGGGTGATTGATAATTAAGCCGTAATTTTTCCAATGTACTTACAACTATACTATTTTTTCTTTGACTGTCTTAATGCAGCATCATGCCTAGACGTCAACAAACATTGGAGCAGCAAGGGCAGGAGGATCCGGGGTGGGCCCACATGTCCTTAGTTGATGCTAAGAGAAGAAAGGTGAAATGTAATTACTGTGGTAAGGAGATGTATGGCGGAATTACCAGAGGAAAGCAACATTTGACAGGGGTAAGAGGAGAGGAGACAATGCGACCACTGTCTCCGAGAGGTGCGAGAAGAGATGCGCCAGTGCCTTCTGGGCAAAAAGGAGAGGGTGCAACAAAGGGCTGAGGATGATGCTGAAATTGCTGAGGAGATTTCTGGCAGAAGGGTTAGGAGGGATGATGATGAGGAAGGCACTGAAGATTCTGATCCGGAGCTGACTGAAGTAAGGGAGCGTGAAGAAGCCACTCGAAGGAAAGGGAAGGGACCCATGGGTTCAGGGACCTATGAGAGTACAACTGCACGACGCCCTGACATTGGTGCTGTCCCACATACGCAGGGAACCGGTCCCATGGACAGCTATCTCCATAGAAGGCCCCAGGCTACACAACCTAAAATCAAGTCTGCATTGAGAGGGGTCAAAAAATCAGCAGAAGTTGCAGGGCATGCATTTAAAAGTATCTGCAAATGGTTTTTTCATGCAGGTGTCCCTGCACATGCAGCTTCAAGTGAATATTTTCAACCTATGATAGATGCCATAGCAGATGCTGGCCCTGGCTTGAACGCCCCCTCACGTCGAGACATATACGGGCGTGGCCTTGAGGGAGAGGTTGAGGAGCTCCATGATTGGGTTGAAAGCTTTAAGCATATATGGGTGGAGAGAGGATGCACCATCATGTGTGATGGTTGGACTGGTACCACGAAGAAGTCCATGATAAACTTTTTGGTCTATTGCATCGAAGGTACAGTGTTTGTGAAATCAGTTGATGCATCAGATTATGAAAAGAATGCAAATTATTTGTTTCATTTGATGGATGGCATGGTAGAACAAATTGGAGAGGAGAATGTTGTGTAGGTGGTGACTGATAATGAAGCCAGTTACAAGGCTGCAGGGAAGAAATTGATGCAGAAGCGCAGTCATTTATATTGACTCCCATGTGCAGCACATTGTCTGGATCTGATGCTTGAAGACATAGGGAAGGAAAATCATGTGAAGAAGACAATTGACAAGGCACAAAAAGTCACACAATATATCTATGGCCATCCTAGGATACTAAATATGCTCAGGGCGCATGCCAGTGGAGGGCGAGATATCATCCGTGCAGGTCCAACCAGATTTGCTTCCAATTTTATTTCTTTGGAGTCTTTGCACAGGTATAAGATTGATCTCAATTCTTGATACTTTATCCTTACTGATATGTAACAGTTGATGCATCTTCAAATTTCATTTATCTGCACAGGTACAAGAATGAGCTAAAAGTTTTCATGTACCACAATGCCCTACGGGAATACATCGACAAGGGCAATGTTGATGCACAGATGGATTATTTGGATGTCTGCCACGTGCTGGACGACAACAAATTCTGGGACAGGGTGTCACGGTACTTGAAAGTAGTCACACCCCTCGTGAAGGTCCTAAGAATGGTGGATGGCGATGAGAAGAATGATATGGGCTATCTGTACGAGGTCATGGACCGTGCCAAATTGGAGTTGCAGCATTCCCTTCTCAGACATTATGCAAAATGGTGAAAAATTATTGACCAGAGATGGGACAATACATTACACCACGACTTGCATGCAGCTGGTGAGTGATTAATTGTACTGAAATTGGGGTAATGCCTTTATGTTATTTTATAAATTTCATTTAGTTAATTATACACAAATGCATGTTATTTCCTCAACCCTCGATTTATGTACGGTGCCGATGCACATGTTGATGACTAGGTGCTTCAAGGGACTTTAAAAGTCATCGGTCGTTTATCGAGGAATCCAGAAAAGAGACTTCATGCCGAAGTAGAGGTTCGCCTTTATTTGATTTTATCAAAAACATGTATATAATTTATTTAAGTAGTTATGTGTTGACCCCATAAAATATTTTTACAAAATTCAGATTTTTTTAAAAAAATTTCTGAGGAAGAAATATGCACATATTCAACAAGGGACGACTAAGGGTCGTCAATGACAGTCAAAGAGTATCAAGAAGACAATATATTTTGGTACTCATTTCCAACCATGGAGAAGATATGTGAATGGATGACAATCCAAAACAGCATTAAGCTGTCACCAGGGGTTATGTTGTCCACTTGCTTCACTCACTATGGTGCAATGTAATGGAAAGAAAGAAAATGGTTTCATTCCTTTAATAAATAGAGGTCCAGAGATTGGGAACACCCCATCTCCTGGATCTTTAGGCTGCATTTGTTATACTATTACTTTGGTGAGTAAAGAGGAATGTGTTAAAGAGACCATGGAAAGAAAAGATGAGTTTGAGTTTGAGTTAGGGACTGGTGCTGTAATTGATCAACTTGAAGTGTGCGTCTCTCAGATGTCTGTAGGCCAATCTGCACAGCTTATTGTAGAGCTGCCCTCTAGGGAATTAATTTTGGCTGCACCTGGTCATTCTGCTAAGCAGCTCTCACAGATGTCCCTACAAGGCTGCTTTTTGGAGTATTCCTTGGAACTACTTCAGATAACAGAACCTGCAGAAGACAGAATGGAGCAGGCTCTGTTCAGCCCCCCCTCTATCGAAGCAGCGTGTTGAATTTGCAGTGGAAATCATTAACAATACCCATGCAGTTAGTCTGGTGGACTTTGGCTGTGGTTCAGGTAGCCTTCTTGATTCCCTATTGGGCCATCATCACTTAATGGAGCCTCTTTTCTTAGTGAAAGAGGTTATGTCTTCAGGAATTGTATCAGAAACATTAGGATGTTCCAGGCAATTGGAATTATCAAAAACAACAGGGGGTGTTGCTCTGTCAAATGGTAAAGCTAGTGATGTGATAGAGGGTGAATCGGAGAGATCGGTCACCTTTATCTGTGAAGTGAAAATCCTATCAAAGGGTCAGGATCTGATAATTGAATATCTTGGAGATAACTACAAGAAACAGCCTGATGCCATTCAGAATGCTGCCTTAAATGTCCTTTCATGGTCGAACAAGTATTTTCAGCATCTTGATATGCCTGTTAAGGAGTTGTCTTCTTTTGGATCTGCTCATAAAATTCATGTTTACCCAGAAAGGTTCTCTCAAGTGTTTGTTTCTTGCTTAGCTGTTCATGGTCTTCGGCAGAGAAAGTCTTCTAGGAGTTGTTGCCTGCTTTGAGTACTATGCTGATCTTGGGGAAGTCTTGGATGGCAAGCAGAGAGCACTGGTTTCTCTTCCCATGGAAACATTTAAATCCTATGTCTTAAGAGAGCCAGTTGGAGTTGTTGGGTTGATTACTCCTTAGAACTATCCTCTCTTAAATGGCTGCATGGAAAGTTGCCCCAGCTTTGGCTGCTGGATGTACAGCTGTACTGAAACCCTCTGAATTATCTTCTGTGACATGTTTGGAGTTGGCTGACGTGAGTGAAGAAGTGGGTTTTTGTTTAAAAACTGTACGAGAGTCCTTTTATAGCAGAATGGAGCCAAAAACCCCCCTCTCCGGAGGATGAACAGGCCGGAGGGGCCTGCCTCCGCCCTGTGCAGGCCGGAGGAGCTCCCTCCGCCCTGCTGCAGGCCGGAGGAGGCCCCTCCGCCCTGCCAGCAGGCCGGAGGAGGCAGCTGTACTGAAACCCTCTGAATTATCTTCTGTGACATGTTTGGAGTTGGCTGACGTGAGAAGAAGTGGGTTTTTGTTTAAAAACTGTACGGGAGTCCTTTTATAGCAGAATGGAGCCAAAAACCCCCCTCTCCGGAGGATGAACAGGCCGGAGGGGCCTGCCTCCGCCCTGTGCAGGCCGGAGGAGCTCCCTCCGCCCTGCCAGCAGGCCGGAGGAGGCCCCTCCGCCCATGGCCCTTGCGGTTACACAAAAAAAATAGAAAAGAAAGAAAAAAAAATAAGTGCTGCAGTTAATGGAAGGGGAAAAGACAGGGAGGAGGAAGGTGAAGGGGTTACCTCTCCAGATTCCACCGGAGGAGAAGGCCAATGGAGCTCCTCCGCCCTTGCTCCAATCCACTATAAAAGCCTCCACTAGAAGCCAAGAGGAGGGAGGAAGACAACAGCAAGAAACAAGAGAGAGAGACAGAAGGGAGAAGAGCAAGCAGTAACACAACAGCAAGAAGAAGAGGACAGCACAGCAAGATGATAAAAAGCAGCAGGTGGCGGCCCTACTTGGTGTTCCTTTATATTAAAAAAAAGTCTGTCTTCACACCAGAATAGGACAGCACAGCAAGAAGATAAAAAGGCAGCAGGTCGTGGCCCTACTTAGGGGTGTTCTTTTATGTAAAAAAAAGTCTGTCTTCACACAAGACTATACTTAAAAGGGATATGTGACTTAAATACCCTCACATGAGCATTGTGTGTGCAGCTAATAATACATGGATTCTTTGGATTTACCAAAGGCTGTAACATTGAAATCCCTCATGGTCAAGAACATAATATATAAAGTTGCAGATTTACCTCAACATCTTGAAAAATTATGTAAATATCCCCAAGGAATAAGGCACTTTCAGAAGTTAAAATATTATGTGGAAAAAGTTTCAGTCTCCCTTTTCCTTGTGCTGCTGCTGCAGCAGCCTTTCTTCGTTCTCTTTCTGGGGTGGTGGTGTTCTTTCTCCCAAGGGACCATGACTCACAAGGTTGCTTTATCTCAGCAAACTGAACCTTTTGAATGTGTTATATGAAGGAGATCCTGATGACATCAAGACTGTTGTCTCTAGTCCTAGTCAAAAATGTCCACTAAGTGATCCTGATGCATTAAAACTTACACATCGTATTAGGAGGGACACCTTTGGTGATGTTTGGATAGCAACTCACCATTTATTCACTGATGATTATGATGAGTACCATGAAGTTGCAGTCAAGATGTTACATCCTATGAAAGAGGATCAGATCCCAGTCTTTTTGGCTAAACCTGATGAAGTGTTCTCCAAATGTCAGGGACTGCAAGGTGTTTGTCTTCTAGAGGGTATATCAAAGAATAAGGGGAATGTCGGCATACCGATGAAGTTCTATGAGGGTGGTTCTGTGGGAAAAAATCATGCTCGGTCCGTCCACGGAGAAATCAGAATTTACAAATTCGGTCCGTCCACGGAGAAATCAGAATTTACAAATACACCCTCAAAGTTTGTGAAATTACAAAAATCCGATTGAAATTTCAGAAGAGACAAAGATTGGAAAGCACATTATATAAAAATCATGCTTTGTTGGGAAAGTTACATATAAATTCCTCCGACAATGATTATTGCAATTATGCCCTATCTTGGAGTAAACGAAATACTTTCTCTCAAATTAATATTTTGACAAAAGGGCTAGTATCATGAGGGCAAGAAAACGTCTTTAGCAGTTTTAATCAAGGGTGTTCGGATTTATCCGATGTAAATTAACACCGATTCCGGTCGGTGGGAAAGATTCTAGTACACGAACTCTTAAATCGTCTGATAAATCTCGCGCGCGGAAATTATAACATGCAAGCATTTAAAAAGCCAAAACAAATATGCATGTTATTTCCTTCCGATAAATCGGATTCATATATATATATTTTTCCGCATGTAAACAGACTGGCACGTCCGGTGGGACTCTTTCTGCCCTTCATTTAACTGCTAAAGTATCTTTCAATGCCCTTATGAAGACCCTAACTCTTCTTCTCTGTTAAGCAGGAAGAAGGAAGCAGTTTGAAAAGCAAAAGAAACTCTTGCAATGGCGGCAGTCACCTACGGCCCGCTCGTTGTCGCAAACCATGCCAGCTATGGCTACCTCACCGTCCCCATTGCCTTAGGAGATTTTCCGACGGTAGTGGGTTCCCTCTTCTTTCTAGGGGTGATCCCTGCCGCTCAGCCGGAGATGCCTTCTTCGGCTCCGTCTGCCATTGCTGGGGGCAACAGGCCCCTCCTGATCCAAACTCGCTTGTTCTCCGTGAACACGCTCACTACCAATATCGTCCCCACCAAATGGGGGCAGCACCGCCGCCAACAAAACAGGAGGCTAGCGGCGAAGACCTCAAGATCCGGCAAGTCCATACTTGTCAGGGATCTACGTGTTCGGCTCGACGGCGCCGAGCCTAGGGTTCTGCAGGATCGATGCGTCCCCAACATACTCACTTCTAACCGTTTCTCGCTCCTCCACAAAATGCGAGAAGGCGGACTTTATTAAGAGATGGAGGGACTTCAGTATGAGGTGTGACAATCCTCCGACACAAGAGGATGCTATAACAATCTGCCGAAGAGGACTTTCCCCCGAAGTCAGTGAGCGACTTCTGGGGGCAAATATCAAGGGGTTTGACCAATTAAATTCTGCGGTCGCGGAGATCGAAATGTTCTTCGCAGATAATCCCACTTTCGTTCCCTCAAAGCTTAAGGCGTCCAAGGAGCATCCTACAGGAAGAGAGGCAAATGCGGTGGACTTCTCTCCCACCACTGAAACCGGCGAAGCAGTATTGCCTGGTGATTCCGAAAAAAGGTCTGAAAGGAAGGCACGGAACATGAGGTTGACCGACCGCTTGAAGACTCCTTACTCTTTTAAGAAGGAGCATACTCGCAAATTGTTCAACCTTTGTATAAAGAATAAGCTGATAACTCTGCCAGAGCCCAAGAAGCCAGAAGAGGTCGGCAGAACAGATGACCCCAATTACTGCCCATATCATCGTTTATTGGGACACACTATTGAAAACTACTATGTCTTCAAAGATGAGTTGGAGGAAATGATACAAAACCAACTCATCTCAATGAGGGGGACTCGGGTTGACCCTCCTCAACCCCACGTCTGGGACCGAGCGACCCGTTCGGCCAATGTCATCAGCCATCGGCCAACTCGGCAAATTTATCAAATGGCAGCCTTCACATTCTCCGATCCGGGGGCAGAAGAAGCAGGTCCCAGTGGAACAAAACCCACCTTGTGGTATCCAGGATGGAGGCCTTCCCACCAGTGCTCTTTTCTCAAGAAAAACACGAAGAAAATATTTGATATTCTTCTAGAGGAAGGTCGCATTATGGTGCACGACCCCCCTACTACCTACACTAAGATTGAGAAAGCTCATCCAAAATATTGTGAGTACCATGCTGTGATTTCGCACCCCACCCGAGAGTGCGAGGAGCTGCAAGATTGTATCGAGATCCTCGTCCAAAGGGGAGAGATCGATACTCATGGAGAGAGCATGGTAAGAAGGCTTCATGAGGCCGCTGAGCGAATTCTAAATGAAAGTAATAGCACCAAGAAACATCCCCCTCAATCTCACATCCATCAAGGATTAAGGTTTTCAATCAATGTCCTTCATAAAACCTCTGGGAAAAGTCAAGCGAGGGATGTGCCAAATGGTCTGGACTCAGCCCCCGCCCTGCAAGGCGCCTCTCTGGCAGAGGGCTACTTCATAATGTCCGAATGCCTGGCCATTCAGAAGGCCGTTCGAAAGCTTAGAAAAGAAGTTAGGCGTCTCCGACATGATCAGGAGGACCTACTACAGCTCATGAGGCGTATGGATGACCGCTTGACGGCCATGACCCCGACGCCTACAATTGGATAATCCGCTCCAGTTTCCTTTCACTCAGAAGCCACGGTGGAGCCTAGAAGGCGGCCGAGGACCGGTGAATGGCTATCGAATGGATCAACGGGCTTGCCTGTTCAAATGCCTCCTTTCTCCAAAAATGACAAAAGAGGGCCAGATTATGATCCCAATGTGGACTTCAAAGTCTATTATGCCGTCAATACCATAGGGTCCTCATCCTCGGTTGGCGACCCAAGTTCCCTTCAGATGGGTAACCTCGGCATGACCAATCCTCAAGAAGAATTTGCACCTGGAGGTCACGGTCTCCAACTGCAGTTGCCTGATATAGGCAGCTTAGGCATTCACCCCGCCGACCCTCCCGGTGAAGGACATGTCACCCCACTACAACCCGCCTACCGGCAGTTAGGAGAGATGGGGAAATTAACTTTAGGCCAACAAGCAGGACTTGATGTTGGGGACCTGCAAGACTCCCTCCTGGCCATTGCCGACGCCCCAGTCTATAGTCAGCCAGAAAAAGAAGCTACCACGCTAGAAGGATTGAGGCAGGAAAATCAGGTCTTAAAATATCTAGTACAAGAATTATTACGGGAGCGAGAGGTTCTACTTAGGCATCGTACGCTTCCATCGAACTCTGTTACCCAGCCTGGGCATGGTTGGCAGTTTCGGCCGAAACCGATACGTTTCGGCCGAAACGTATCGGTTTCGGTCGGTACCGATCCGAAACCGGACCAAAACACTGTAGCAGGTCCGAAACAATTAAAAAAATATTATTTAAATAGTTTCGGACGAAACTGGTCAGTTTCGGTCCGAAACTGGTCAGTTTCGGTCCGAAACTGGTCAGGATTATTAATTTTTAAATTTTTTAACTGGTTTCATCCGGTTTCGGCCGAAACCGAAACCGATACCGAAACCGAGTCGTATCGGTTTCGGACCCGGCCGAAACCGAGTCCGAAACCGACACTGCCATCCTTGAGCCTGGGGTCATGCTAAATAACAGCCTTCCGATGATGGTGGCCGGAACGCCTGCCAGTAAGCCTGAAATCAGTAAGGCTCATTCTGCCGCCAAAGAGAGAGCAAGTATTCTAGGCTCCCCCTCTGTGGGTGTTCACTCCCAGAGAAGAGTTGGTCCGATCAGCGCCCTTGAGGCGATTAAGGGAAAAACCCCTGTGATGACATTGGCAGAGCGAATGGAGACGCCATACTCGTTCATCAAAGCACACACCGAGCCATTGTTCGAATTCTGCATGGCACGAAATCTTATAATATTGCCGGAGTCTCCCAAGCCAACTAAAGAAAATAAGGGCAAGGACTTCACCTTTTGTCGATACCACCGAATGACCGGCCATACTACAGAAGACTGCTATGTCTTCAAAGACGAGGTCGATGGCTTGATACAGTCTGGAGTTATTCAAATTCAAAATCATCAGGTGTCTCCCCCACAACCTCATCTGTGGGATCGACCGAAATCCTCGACTAGGCAAATTCCTATTGCGGCTGCCTCTGCATTGCCTAAGTTAGGGGCAAGGGAAGCAAGGCGCCGCACCCTTAGCCGAGAAGGGACAAATGTGGAAATTCACCATTCAGTCAACACCCTAGGGCTCTCGCCCTCATGCAGCAAGTCAGCCTCTGATAAGGAGACTACCTACCCTTCAGAGCAATCATAAAAAGAAAGGATACTTCCAAAATCAGACGAGCAATCGCCCGCGTCCGCTCCCAATAACTTAGAATGCTACGACGCACACGCAGCTATGCCTGGCAACGAATAGGAGTACGTCGGCCTACAGCCAGCTCCGCAAGAACTAGAAGACGGCGGACGAGTAACTGTAGACGAGTTGGTTGAACTCAACCTCGGGGATTCTGACGATCCCCGACCAATCTTCATTAGCTCTCTCCTGAATAAGGAGGAAAGGGAAGGATACAAGCAGCTTTTGCCAGAGCTTAAAGATTGTTTTGCCTAGACTTACAACGAAATGTCCTGGCTAGAACCCTCCGTGGCAGAACATAAGCTAACAATACTTCCCACAGTCAAACCAGTTAAACAAGCCCAAAGACGTAGGACATAAGCCTATGACGAGCTAGTGAAGCAAAGAGCATTTAAAAAGGGTGATCTTGTCATGGTTAAAGAAAGAGAAGTCATGGCAGGCAAATCCAGTGGCAAACTACAACCTAACTGGAGTGAGTCCTACGACATCACAAAAGCCTATGAAGGAGGCGCATACACAGTTGTTGACCACAAAGGAGAAATACCACTCTCGTCACTGAATGGAAAGCATTTTAAGATACACTACGCTCCCGCGCATGAGTGCAGGCAACAATCTACACAAGACCTTCCCTCCTTTGCAGAGGAGTAATGGAAAGTAAGGGAGATACCTCCCAAGAAAATCCAAAAGTCACGGGTGCTTTGAACAATTCTCGTTTTTGTCTCACCGTGCCAAATGCCAAATCCTAAGTTTCGGCTTCCCAATAGCGTTGGTCAGCCCCAAATCCCAAGTTTTCGGCTTCCCAACATCGTTGGTCAGCCCCAAATTCCTAAGTTTTCGGCTTCCCAACATCGCTGGTCAGTCCCAAATCCCAAGTTTTCGGCTTCCCAACAGCGTTGGCTAGCCCCAAATCTGAAGTTTTCGGCTTCTCAACAACGTTGGTCAGCCCCAAATCCCAAGTTTTTAGCTTTCTAACATCGTTGGTCAGCCCCAAATTCCTAAGTTTTCGACTTCCCAACATCGTTGGTCAGCCCCAAATCCCAAGTTTTTGGCTTTCCAACAGCGTTGGCCAGCCCCAAATCCGAAGTTTTCGGCTTCCCAACAACGTTTGTCAGCCCCAAATCCCAAGTTTTTGGCTTCCCAACATCGTTGGTCAGCCCCAAATTCTTAAGTTTTCGGCTTCCCAACATCGTTGGTCAGTCCCAAATCCCAAGTTTTTGGCTTCCCAACATCGTTGCTCAGCCCCAAATTCCTAAGTTTTCGGCTTCCCAACATCGTTGGTCAGTCCCAAATCCCAAGTTTTCGGCTTCCCAACAGCGTTGGCCAGCCCCAAATCCGAAGTTTTCGACTTCCCAACAACGTTGCTCAGCCCCAAATCCCAAGTTTTTGGCTTCCCAACATCGTTGGTCAGCCCCAAATTCCTAAGTTTTCGGCTTCCCAACATCGTTGGTCAACCCCAAATCCCAAGTTTTTGACTTCCCAACATCGTTGGCCAGCCCCAAATCCTAAGTTTGCGGCTCCCCAACTTTGTTGGTCAGCCTCAGATCGCACTCCTTTTGACTCCCTAAACTTCGTTTAGGGTGAGCCTCGCGAGTCATACGTTTCACACCATGTCATTGGTCCTCAAAAAAGAAAGAAAAAAATAGAAGAAAAAAAAGGGGCTTAAAAAAGAGGTGACCCGGCGGACTTAACCATTCCCATCACAGGGGTGGTTGAGGGCAAAAAGGCCTAAGAAACCCGGCTGAGGTGAAAACCCGAAAGGGTGCCTCAGGCAAAAATGGGTAACCCCTCAGTGTGAAAACCCGAAAGGGCGCTAAGGCTAGTATATATAAAAAAAGGGATTCATGCTTTCATCAAATTATAGACAGGTCCACTACTTGCCTGCAAAATTGGAGCCCAAGACAAGCCCCTTGGGGTAGCTGCAAAGGCATATAAAACTAGCCATGGGCTGAAGGAAAAAGATATACAGACTCATCGATGGGAAGGCTTCTGCTTCATTAAATTGGCAAGCTCCTATTCTTTTGTGGCGAGAGTCTCCTCCATGCCTGAGCACTCTATAGCAAGAGAACTCTCCTCGGCCTCTGCCTCCTGAACCGCTTTGGCACTAGTTTTAGCTGAGGCTTCCAAGGCTGCAATTCTCTGCAAAATGGACCGCACAGTCTCTTGAAGTGAGGCAAGCTGACTCCTGCTCTCAGCAATGGTAGTCTCGAGGGAACTGCGGCGATCTCTGACTCTCTCAACATGGGATCTCCTCTCAAGGATCTGGTCACGTACTGCCTGTATTTCATCTTCCAGCTACTTGATCCTTAATTCTTGGACTTTCCAATTTGAGGCTTCATACAGTTGCTGAAATTCTTGCCAAGCATTATCCACTGCCGCCAGCCAGGGCTCCTTTGGCAACCCTAACCCATGATAGCTTCGCGTAGCAACCGTCAGGGTGTCGCGAACAGTCTCGACTGAAGAAAGCTCGGCCCCCTGGAATAAACTCCGGACACCGCTAATCAGGGTATCAACCATGAGGGCTGCCCCCACAAAAAGTGCAATCTGAGGGTCATCCGGCCACTCAATCCCATAGCTGGGGAAGTCGTCCATCTGTGGGAGAGTTTCCTTTGAAGAAGCTGCCAAGCAAAAAAAAAAAAACGGAAAAGAGAGGAAAAGTAATGAGAATGGTAATGATCCTTGGTCTTTAACCCATATCAAACAACAAATTTGATAGTATATAAAGAGAAATGACTGCCTGAAAGGGCGGGGGCCTCTGAAGGCTTATCTAGCTGGGAGGAGTAACAAGTTCCGGCCCTTATAACCAGGGAGTCATCAGAAGGTGAGGCGTCCCGACTTTCCTCTCGAGGCTCTACTCCCCCTATTGGGTGTGAAAATCATAAGAAGAGCAATGATTAGCAGCTGACATGATGAATCAAACAAAGCCACAAGTTGACTGAGTCGATAAATGCACGGGACGCCCGCCGTCACCCTTGGCTCCGACGGACCCCCCCGTGGGGGGCATTTGTTGACCCCATAAAATATTTTTACAAAATTCAGATTTAAAAAAAAAAACTTCTGCGGAAGAAATATGCACATATTCAACAAGGGACGACTAAGGGTCGTCAATGACAGTCAAGAGCATCAAGAAGACAATATATTTTGGTACTCATTTCCAACCATGGAGAAGATATGTGAATGGATGACAATCCAACACAGCATTAAGCTGTCACCAGGGGTTTTGTTGTCCACTTGCTTCACTCACTATGGTGCAATGTAATGGAAAGAAAGAAAATGGTTTCATTCCTTTAATAAATAGAGGTCCAGAGATCGGGAACACCCCATCTCCTGGATCTTTAGGCTGCATTTGTTATACTATTACTTTGGTGAGTAAAGAGGAATGTGTTAAAGAGACCATGGAAAGAAAAGATGAGTCTGAGTTTGAGTTAGGGACTGGTGCTGTAATTGATCAACTTGAAGTATGCGTCTCTCAGATGTCTGTAGGCCAATCTGCACAGCTTATTGTAGAGCTGCCCTCTAGGGAATTAATTTTGGCTGCACCTGGTCATTCTGCTAAGCAGCTCTCACAGATGTCCCTACAAGGCTGCTTTTTGGAGTATTCCTTGGAACTACTTCAGATAACAGAGCCTGCAGAAGACAGAATGGAGCAGGCTCTGTTCAGCCCCCCCTCTATCGAAGCAGCGTGTTGAATTTGCAGTGGAAATCATTAACAATACCCATGCAGTTAGCCTGGTGGACTTTGGCTGTGGTTCAGGTAGCCTTCTTGATTCCCTATTGGCCCATCATCACTTAATGGAGCCTCTTTTCTTAGTGAAAGAGATTATGTCTTCAGGAATTGTATCAGAAACATTAGGATGTTCCAGGCAATTGGAATTATCAAAAACAACATGGGGTGTTGCTCTGTCAAATGGTAAAGCTAGTGATGTGATAGAGGGTGAATCGGAGAGATCGGTCACCTTTATCTGTGAAGTGAAAATCCTATCAAAGGGTCAGGATCTGATAATTGAATATCTTGGAGATAACTACAAGAAACAGCCTGATGCCATTCAGAATGCTGCCTTAAATGTCCTTTCATGGTCGAACAAGTATTTTCAGCATCTTGATATGCCTGTTAAGGAGTTGTCTTCTTTTGGATCTGCTCATAAAATTCATGTTTACCCAGAAAGGTTCTCTCAAGTGTTTGTTTCTTGCTTAGCTGTTCATGGTCTTCGGCAGAGAAAGTCTTCTAGGAGTTGCTGCCTGCTTTGAGTACTATGCTGATCTTAAGGAAGCCTTGGATGGCAAGCAGAGAGCACTGGTTTCTCTTCCCATGGAAACATTTAAATCCTATGTCTTAAGAGAGCCAGTTGGAGTTGTTGGGTTGATTACTCCTTAGAACTATCCTCTCTTAAATGGCTGCATGGAAAGTTGCCCCAGCTTTGGTTGCTGGATGTACAGCTGTACTGAAACCCTCTGAATTATCTTCTGTGACATGTTTGGAGTTGGCTGACGTGAGTGAAGAAGTGGGTTTTTGTTTAAAAATTGTACGGGAGTCCTTTTATAGCAGAATGGAGCCAAAAACCCCCCTCTCCGGAGGATGAACAGGCCGGAGGGGCCTGCCTCCGCCCTGTGCAGGCCGGAGGAGCTCCCTCCGCCCTGCTGCAGGCCGGAGGAGGCCCCTCCGCCCTGCTGCAGGCCGGAGGGGCCCATGGCCCTTGTGGTTACACAAAAAAAATAGAAAAGAAAGAAAAAAAGTAAGTGCTGCAGTTAATGGAAGGGGAAAAGACAGGGAGGAGGAAGGTGAAGGGGTTACCTCTCCAGATTCCACCGGAGGAGAAGGCCAATGGAGCTCCTCCGCCCTTGCTCCAATCCACTATAAAAGTCTCCACTAGAAGCCAAGAGGAGGGAGGAAGACAACAGCAAGAAACAAGAGAGAGAGACAGAAGGGAGAAGAGCAAGCAGTAACACAACAACAAGAAGAAGAGGACAGCACAGCAAGAAGATAAAAAGCAGCAGGTGGCGGCCCTACTTGGTGTTCCTTTATATTAAAAAAAAGTCTGTCTTCACACCAGAATAGGACAGC
The DNA here is from genome assembly GCA_022559845.1 of Amorphophallus konjac. Classification (NCBI taxonomy): domain Eukaryota; kingdom Viridiplantae; phylum Streptophyta; class Magnoliopsida; order Alismatales; family Araceae; genus Amorphophallus; species Amorphophallus konjac. The sequence continues at coordinate 103,090,421 of CM040126.1, read as the reverse complement.
ACAACAAGAAGATAAAAAGGCAGCAGGTCGTGGCCCTTCTTAGGGGTGTTCTTTTATGTAAAAAAAAGTCTATCTTCACACAGGACTATACTTAAAAGGGATATGTGACTTAAATACCCTCACATGAGCATTGTGTGTGCAGCTAATAATACATGGATTCTTTGGATTTACCAAAGGCTGTAACATTGAAATCCCTCATGGTCAAGAACATAATATATAAAGTTACAGATTTACCTCAACATCTTGGGAAATTATGTAAATATCCCCAAGGAATAAGGCAATTTCAGAAGTTAAAATATTATGTGGAAAAAGTTTCAGTCTCCCTTCTCCTTGTGCTGCTGCTGCAGCAGCCTTTCTTCGTCCTCTTTCTGGGGTGGTGGTGTTCTTTCTCCCAAGGGACCATGACTCACAAGGTTGCTTTATCTCAGCAAACTGAACCTTTTGAATGTGTTATATGAAGGAGATCCTGATGACCTCAAGACTGTTGTCTCTAGTCCTAGTCAAAAATGTCCACTAAGTGCTCCTGATGCATTAAAACTTACACATCGTATTGGGAGGGACACCTTTGGTGATGTTTGGATAGCAACTCACCATTTATTCACTGATGATTATGATGAGTACCATGAAGTTGCAGTCAAGATGTTACATCCTATGAAAGAGGATCAGATCCCAGTCTTTTTGGCTAAATCTGATGAAGTGTTCTCCAAATGTCAGGGACTGCAAGGTGTTTGTCTTCTACAGGGTATATCAAAGAATAAGGGGAATGTCGGCATACCGATGAAGTTCTATGAGGGTGGTTCTGTGGGAAAAAATCATGCTCGGTCCGTCCACGGAGAAATCAGAATTTACAAACTCAGGTCCTTCCACGGAGAAATCAGAATTTACAAATACACCCTCAAAGTTTGTGAAATTACAAAAATCCGATTGAAATTTCAGAAGAGACAAAGATTGGAAAGCACATTATATAAAAATCATGCTTTGTTGGGAAAGTTACATATAAACCCCTCCGACAATGATTATTGCAATTATGCCCTATCTTGGAGTAAACGAAATACTTTCTCTCAAATTAATATTTTGACAAAAGGGCTAGTATCATGAGGGCAAGAAAACGCCTTTAGCAGTTTTAATCAAGGGTGTTCGGATTTATCCGATGTAAATTAACACCGATTCCGGTCGGTGGGGAAGAGTCCAGTACACGAACTCTTAAATCGTCTGATAAATCACGCGCGCGGAAATTATAACATGCAAGCATTTAAAAAGCCAAAACAAATATGCATGTTTTTTCCTTCCGATAAATCGGATTCATATATATATATTTTTTCGCGTGTAAACATTATGTTAATGTATTACTTTATGTTTGTAGATGAACCATTATAGAATGAGGACTGGGACATATGCTGACTCCCAATTGCAATACGCTGTGGGAAGAGTGAGCTCAGGTATATTTTATTTTTTGGATTTCTTAACCTTAATATATATTTCTACAACTTATATACATTTGTTTATGATTGGTGGAACAGCTGACTGGTGGATAATGGTGAACAACCGAGATGTGGGCAGCAATGCATTGGCTTTCATTGCAGTTAGGGTGCTCAGTCAAACAACATCGGCAAGCCAATGTGAAAGAAATTGGAGCACGTTCAGCCTTATACACTCGAAGGTTCACAATCGGCTAAAGGCTGAACGGTTAGAGAAATTAGTGTACTGCCACTACAATATGAGGTTGAGAATAAAGAATATGAGGTTGAGACAACAGCTGCGAGACAAACGCGTCGCCGAGGATGCCGCCGCAGAAATTGATGTGGATGCCTTATTTGATGATGAGAATCCGTTGCAGTCTTGGGTGGAGACACGAGAGCAGGTTGATGAGCCTGTTTTTGCTGATGATGATAGAAGATGGGCAGAGGGCATACTAGATGAAGATGAGCCAAGAGATCCCGAATTTAGAAGAAAATCAAAGAGGGCCAGAGATACTCATGCGCACATGTCTAGGGTTGTTGAGGACACTGAGGAGCAGCATGATTTTCAGCTAGCTAGACACTCAGACTCATATAGCAGGCCAATCACTCCTAGAATGGGCAAGGCACCTACATCCTTAAGAAGAAGTACATCAGTGCATGGGCAAACTAAGAGAACAAATGTTGTTGCTCGAGAGGACCCGACAATTGAGCAGTTGAAGCAGATTTATTTGAGGCACACGCCAAGGGGAACAAGATTTATGTCAAGGGTGCAAGAAGAAAGCACACCGGCACAGGAAAAAGCATCTCCAAAGGCCAAAAGGCGACTGGAGACTGCAGGTGCTACAGGTGCTACTACTAGCGGTGGGGATGCTGGTGATCCTTCCTCATTCCACGCAGACACAGGCAGAGGATACAGTCAAGGTGAGCAAGGATATGATTCACATACTCAATATGGGCATCCATCAGGTTATGGAGGTGGCCAACAAGAGGCAGCGATTTATGGGTCGTGGGGTTATGAACCATCATTCCAGTTCCATCCGGCCAGTTCCTCTTCTCTTCCTCAAGATTCTTATGCTGATATTGGATTTGGCTCAAGCCAACCAAACACTCCAAGAGGGATCCAAAGAGGGATGCAGGACTTGACTACCTCATTGTTCGGTTATAGTGAATATAGACCATACATGCATCCTTCTTATTGGTATGAACATGAAAAGCCAGACGATGAGGGAGAAGGTTCTAGTTATTACCCATATTAGTGCCTCTTCATTTAGGTAAAGATCATTTAATTTTCGTAACATTTACTGTGCCTAATTAGGTTTATTGTAATGTTTGAATCTACTTTATGCTTAGTATGTACTCAAGAATATTAGTTTAACATCTTCAATGTTTGAATTTCAATGTCTACTTCATGTTTATTGCACTTAATCTAATTTCTTTACAATCAAATACATGTCTAATGAATTTTCTGATTTTTATGTGATTATTCATATTTTTTTGAATTATTTCTGATTTTGTAGACTTATTTTCATTTTTTTTGAAGCTTTTCAATGGGTTTCGGCCGAAACCGAAACCGAAACCGGACGGTTTCGGTATCGGACTCGGCCGAAACCTAGTCCGAAACCGATACCGCCATCCTTGGGCAGCATCGCATCCGTGGAAGGAGCATTGTTTGTTTGTCTGGCCGTTCGTCGCCGCATAGGGAGGAACCTTTGCGCCTGTTTGTGCCGTGTGATACACTTGCTCGGCTACTCTGACCAGTATACGCATGAATCTTCCTCGCTAATCTTCTTGCTGCGACGTCGACCATGATAATATTGTTGGATCGATAGACCCTGAATCACGGAGATACTCCGTAGTCCGACGGTTTTGACGATACGTCGCTCTTCTCGTCGAACGTTGCATAGCAACAATTTCTCAAAATAACTTGAGATAATTTTGGGTGCAACAACAGTCTAGCAAGGATGGCAGTACCGGTTTCGATTTCGGCCAAGACCGAAACCGAAACGTACCGGTTTCGGTTTCGGCCGAAACCGGTTCAAAACTTTCAAAAAGACAAAAATTACAGTGAGGAGGAATGGTTTCGGTCCGAATTTCGGTCGGTTTCGGTCCGAAACCATTAATTCGTTTTTTTTAGTTTCGGACCTACTACAGTTAGCAGATCCGAAACGATTTCGGTATGGGCCGAAACCGATACGTTTCGGCTGAAACGTATCGGTTTCGGCCGATACTGCCATCTATGCAGTCTAGAGGACATACCTGCCTACCACAATACCAAGCACATGGGTTTATTGCCTACGGCCTACTGGATCAGGTGTGACTAGAGGCGCAAGCTGTGACAGATGTATCACCACCTATCATGGCTAACTGGGTATCTCTTCATCCTTCGAGACCACTAAACTCACCCTATGGACACAGTCTATCACTTATTGAGTTGGGCATGACCAAGAGTGCCGAGCATATGGGACGACTAACCTATTCCTCTGTATGAATGGCATCCCACTCCAGTCCTAGGGCAATATAGGGGAATCTACAATAGCCTATAATCTTGATCTATTCTTGCTAGCCAGGATGCATCCAGGCATGTGTGGCAGAGGTGACCACCCTCCAGGGTCTTTCTCTGCCCTGACTAATTGGGCCTTCTGCCTCTGTGCGATCACATCACATTATAGATCCCGAGAATCACTACCATAAGCCTTGGATCTCAATTCAATCTTAACTCGTTGGGTTTCTTATCACCTGATCAAATAGTCTTTATCTGTGCTTGGCTGGACATCACATATGTAGGTGTCTTAGACTTAGGGGGAATCATCCAGAATGCCATAAGGAAAGCAGGTTGGTACAATCCTCCAGAGATTATTTGCCTACAAGCTTTATTAATGTTGTCGTGCAGTTTTGGAATACTATATTTCAATCATTGTAATTTTTTAGTATTCATTCTTTGGCAGTAGTGGAACTTCTCCTCTTTGCCAATTGATTGTTCTACCTATATTTTTCAATAAAATTGTACAATCCACTATTTTCTAAAAAAGAACAGGCTGGTCTCAGGTTCTAGGTTGATAAGACGGTTGTATGGGCAAAGATTTTATTACTGAGGTGGTTACAAGAAAGGGGGTGAAACACAGATGGACAGTTATGTTTGATTTCATTTCACTGGGTACAGGAAGACATAGTAAGGTTCAAACAGAGGAAATTACATTCATATAATGATTGTCTACTAAATGAAGAAATATAGAATTTCAAAGAAGAAGTAAATACAATGTGGAATGAAATGGTTAATTATATTAAAAGAGCAGCTAAAGAAATCTTAGGTGAATCTAAAGGTAAAAGATTTCAAGAAAAGATATTTGGTGGTAGAGAAATGAGCTATTAAAGGAAAATGAAACTACGTTAAAGTGCGACAAAAGGAAAAAGTGATCAAATATTAAAAGAATGTAAAAGTGCAAAAAGAATTGTATTAGTCAGTGAAGCTGAGCTAAAGGCTTTTGAAGAGTTGTGGAATAATAAGAAAATAGTTAGTGAAGATAAGTTAAAGGCTTTTAGAGGTCTTTTTTTCCCTAAGTATGATGGACAAATCTGATTATGTTGGTGCTTTGCACTTTAACCCGTCTACTATTTCGAGAGGATTAAATTGTATCCCGTTAATGTGCACCATGTTCTTTCTAGGCCATCAAATACCAGTTACTCTAGATCATTGCCATTCATCTTGCAGTGTCATTGTTATGCCCAACAAAACTCTCAAAGTGTCAAAAACTTTCTACTCTTGTTGTTATTGATTTTGCATTTTTTTTCCTTTTACGTGCACAGATACATGTTCAAGTTCATGTTGTCAATTTTTTCTATGTATGGCTTGCTTTTCTTCTACATGATAACATGCATAAACCTTATTTGGGACCTTATGAAACCCCATAGGATTGCCAAGGCATTAAGCAGCCGTAGTGAAAGCACAGGAGACATCATCAGTACCACAGAGAGGCTTAAGCAGGAACTTGATATTACGACACAAAGACAAGAAATTGTCTCGTGCTTTCTTCGGGATTATCAACTTTCAAATGAGGAGGTATAAAAGATTGGTTGTTCAGCATCTTGGATCTGTTTACCTTTTCTTTCCTTCTACTGAAAACAATGGCAACTGTGGTTATGGAAATACAGGTCAGTGCCTTAAGGGATGAAGAGCTCAATGAGAATTTCTTCAAGGCACTCAGTCATGTTCAAGAAATTCATGCCAATTGTAAGATACTGCTTCGGACGCATCACCAGGTACCCTCAAGTTTTTAAAATTTAAGAATAAAATTTTGTTTTTACTGAAATGGCTGAACTAAATTGCAGCACATTACACCCCCCCACCTGCACTCCATGTGCTGCAGTCACTAGCCTATATCAAAGCTCTTTACTAATTTCTATTTTTCTTTCATGTCCTATTTATCAGAAAAAAGAAATGAAACCTGGATGTGTAAGCAAATTAGACACAATAGCCCTTTTCCCACCAATTAACTATGTCAGGTTTCTAACATCACCTTTGAGTGGTTGTGATGTGGGACGAACCAGGGGGTCTTCTTGTTTATCGGAACGTGGGGGGTCACACTGTTTGTCGAAGACCAGACTTCAACTGAGAACACAGTCAGGATAGAGCCCGCGTTAAGAACACGTCCTCTGGAGAGACCGTGATCTCAGTGTGAAGGCGCCCTATCGGGCAACCACGTTCAGAATTATCCCTGCAAGCTGGACAAGGGCTCCCCGAACGGTGCTCTATTTTGCTCCTTCTCGCCGGTGGCGATCGTGGGCGGCTGGCGGAGCTGCGGTTGCTGTGAGGAGGAGGAAGACGAAGGGGTGGAGGAGGGAGAAAGGGGATGGGGCGGGATTTCAGTTGGTAGGGCAGAAGGGAGAGTAAATTGTGGAGGGTTGGAGAAGGGGGGATGGCGGTATGGGAGATGGAAGGGGGGGTTGGTTGGGGCTATCTCACCCATCTCCTTCGCAGAGACGATGCAACCAGTGGGTGACGGCGGCTCAGGGCGGGCGGTGGTGAGCCGAAGGGCGAGGGAATGGCGGTGGCGGTGGATAGGTAGGAGGTCGGTTGGGGCTTCACACCCGTCTCCATCGCAGGGATGATGCAACCGAAGGGACTTCTCGCTCTTGGGGCATCACACCCCGCCTCCATGGAAGGAGCTCTCACAACTCGTTGAAGGGCATCACACCCACGGACAAAACACTCAAAGCACTATGCTAATTCATCTTCGTTATCTTCATTGTTCTATTCATGGTTGAAGGGGGGATACATATAGGAGGATGGGGAAGGGGAAAGGTCCCATTGGAAAGCTCAAGTGATGTGATCATTCACGAGGAACTTCTAAATTGATTATTACATGGGAAAATAGTAAAACATTGATGATCTCGAGCTTTGAATGTCGGGACGACTGGTTGCTGCGAGTTTGAAATTGTTCTGAGAACACGGCTTCCACAGTAGCCGCGATCAGAACGCGCACCCTATATAGACCGCGATCAGAACGCGCACCGTCTCAAAACCCGCCCCTGTTGAGGACCGCATTCAGCCTTTGACAATGCTGCACCGGAGGAGCCGTGGCTTCGACGGTCGTCCCCGTCAAACTCTCCTAGTTGGAGAAGATTCGTCCTCAAATCTTGAAACACGAGGACCCCGATTTGATAGAACAAATTGGTTCCCTAATCTCTGATACTAATTTGATGTGGGACGAACTAGGGGGTCTTCTTGTCTATCGGAATGTGGAGATTCGCACTGTTTGTCGAAGACCAGACTTCAACTGAGAATGTGGTCAGGACAAAGCCCGCATTAAGAATGCACCCTCTGGAGAGATCGTGATCTCAGTGTGAAGGCGCCCTATCGGGCAACTGCGTTCAGAACGATCCCTACAAGCTGGACAGGGGCTCCCTGAACGGTGCTCTTTTCTACTTGTTGCTGGTGGCGACCGTGGGCGGTTGGCGGAGCTGCGGTTGCTTTGAGGAGGAGGGAGATGAAGGGGTGGAGGAGGGAGAAAAAGGGGATGGGGCTGGGATTTCAGTTGGTGGGGCAGAAGGGAGAGTAAATCGTGGAGGGTTGGAGAAGGGGGGGATGGCAGTATGGGAGATGGAATGGGGGGGGGGTTGGTTGGGGCTATGTCACCCGTCTCCTTCGCAGAGACGATGCAACCAGTGTGGTGATGGCGGCTCGGGGCGGGCGGTTGCAAGTCGAAGGTGAGGGAACGGCGGCGGCGGTGGTGGATAGGTAGGAGGTCAGTTGGGGCTTTTCACCCGTCCCCATTGCAGGGACGACGCAACCGGAGGGACTTCTCGCTCCTAGGGCATCACACTCCGCCTCCATGGAAGGAGGAGCTCTCACAACTTACCGAAGGGCATCGCACCCATGGGACAAAACACTCAAAGCACTAGGCTAATTCATCTTCGTCATCTTCATTGTTCTTTTCATGGTTGAAGGGGAGATACATATAGGAGGATGGGGAAGGGGAAAGGTCCCATTGGAAAGCCCAAGTGTCGAGATCATTCACGAGAAACTCCTACATTGATTATTACATGGGAAAACGGCAAAACGTTGATGATCTCGAGCTTTGAATGTCGGGACGACTGGCTGCTACGAGTTTGAAATTGCTTTGAGAACGCGGCTTCCACAGTAGCTGCGACCAGAACGCGCACCCTATATAGACCACATTCCTCTCAGAATGCACTCCTGGTGAGGACCGCGTTCAGCCTTTGACAGTGCTGCGCCGGAGGAGCCGTGGCTTTGACTGTCGTCCCGTCAGGTTGTTAATCTGTTTTCTGAGATAAAACTTGCTCATATCCATTGGGGTCTTGGTAGACAATAAGCTAGTCCAGATTGATGGAACGACGTTGATGTGACTGACATGATAATGATGTTTTCTTGGAGTAATGTTGCTGTGACTGACATGATAATGATGTTTTCTTAAAGTGTGTTTAGTCGTGATGCTATACTTCCCTATACAGTGTGAATGCAATAGTTGACTTCTACTAAACATATGAATGTCAACAGCGTGCAGGTTTGGAGCTTATGGATATGATGGCTGTATATCAAGAAGGAGCATATGAGCGGTTATGCAGGTGATTCATTTTCATCAACAATCAATGTAGGTTGGACATTTCTAAATTCTTCAACCTGCTATTGCATTCACTGAAGAGAGCATTTGGGGTTCCCATTGGATTGAAGACCAGTGGGAGCGAGGGCATTTGCAGTCTACAGATGTGGCCCTGTTACTGGCCACATCACCCAGCTACCCACATACATGCAGGATGTGATGTCATACCCTTGGGATTGGGACTCAGATGAGCTGACTTGGCATCACTTCTCATCTTCCTCCTGACAACCCTCTGTTGTTCCCTGATCTTCCTGTTTTCTCTGTTTGCTTCAACCACCTCCATCAACATGCACTTGCAATACTGGTTGGATTAACAGGGATAAATCAACTAATATATCTTACCCAGTACGTACTACTTCCCCGTCTTAATTCAAGCTTTCTGGAATCTATCAGCCCCCCTCCACCTCAACAAGTAGGCAACTAGGCATGCAAATCTCATCTTTTTTGCTTTTCCTTGTCTCCTTGTTCACCTGTTTCAATCTTCCCGAAGTAGAGACCACTTCTCTGAGTAAAATATGATCAAGGTGGAGTTGCATTACTAGAATCCCAAAACAAAACCACATCCCAAAATTGGAGTTAGTAGGTGGAGTGGTCCAGGACTAATATAGGCATGAAGTGATTCATGAATACCCATATGGAACTAGATAGTTTTATGCTGAGTCCCATATCAGAAGTTAACAGAGTGGTTGCCCCTTATATCTTGGGGTCTCAACCACCCACTATTACATGGTTTGGGATGACACATCAGATGCTATCAGAGCCCATTTATACCCAATGTGATGTTCCAGTTTCCTGTTCTTGTTCTGATGCCAGTCCCTTGGGTGGAGGGGGGGTGATTGATCTGATTAGATTTTGTCCAATCTGATCCACTCCTGCTCCTTAATCCTTGGCCAGATAGGTCCAATCAGGCTGGCCGAAGAAGATGACCCTGCTCTCTTGTCTCAGATGTGCATCTTCCATTGCCTTCTCCCACCATCAATATCACTGTTGCCACTTGCTGCCATTGATGCAGCCATGTCCAGCAGCTGCCTCAGCTGCCACGGCAACCGGTTTCCCCTCCTTCTCCTCTTCTTCTGCTGCTGTCGTGTTCTTGAGAGTGAGATTGGAATCAAGGAGGGAGGTTTAAGTATAGAAAGGGGTTGAAGGTATACAAAAGTGCTTAACAAAGTATCCCTATATGAATGCATCCTAAAAATAAAAAATGAATATGATTGTTCCCAGCTCGCTGGGACTGACCTGGATTGGACCAGGTCAGGTCGGAACTGGGTCAGCCAGGTCATCCTAGGGTTGGCCAGTCCCACATCCAATCCCATTGCTTGAATTCTTGGTGCATGCCCTCCATGACTTCAGTCTGGACCTGTGAGGGGTCTTAAGTCCCACATCTGTTATGTACGGGTGACTTTATGTGTCTGTAAGAAAGTGGGCCTCTTCACTCGTGGCCAATTGGTTTTCAGTTGGATGCTCTAACATAGTGTCAGAACATTGGATTTTGTCTCTTACCACATCTCTTTGCTCCCCATTTGGCCTCTAATTTGTCCATTTGCCTGATAACCCGTGTCATTGGAGGATGGGCCATTATTGGGGGAGGGGTTGGTGAAAGCCATTTAGTCCCACATCAGAACTTGTAGCAGCAACCTCCTTATTTCTTGGGGACTCTACCTCTCACATGGTTTTGGGATGGGACATCGCAATATGGACTTAAGAGTGTTTCATGAGGAGACATGGTACTGTTAACTGGAAGAAGAGGGATGCGTACACAGTTCGAAAGCGAAAGCAGGTTAGAAGATACTTCATGGCTGTTCTTCATCCTCTCCATCCTCTAGATATGTATGCTTTACTTTTCTCATAGTAACTATTCGATCACATGCCTTATAGAGGCTCACTCTTTTTTTTCTTTTTTTAATGGTCGCTATTCAGTTACCAGCTGAAATGATCTGAAGCTTCATTGTTCCATCCTTTACCATTTTCATTTGTCTACCTCTGAAACTTCAGACAGTATACATGTGCATTCTGCAAATTCTCGCATTGTGTATATAGATGCGAAACTAATTAATTGAACTCCAGTTCAATTTCCATTGCAATGGGTAACTGTGTTATTCTTTTAACTGCCTCAGGTGGGTTCAAGCTGAGTGTAAGAAATTAGGAGATAGTGACAACCCTGAGGTTAATGAGCTTCTGAAAACAGCTGTCCGGTGCCTGAAGGAAAGACCTGTTTTATTCAAGTACTGTGCCGAAGAGGTTTGGAGTCTGAAATAAGAGTTGCTGTGGATGATTAATTCATAATATCTGTGTTTACTTGCCTCACTTGTTTAAACTATTATTAAGATTCTGCTTACATACAGGTAGCAAACATGAGGCATCATGCATTGTTTAGACGGTTTATAAGTGCTCTTACACGTGGAGGACCTGGAGGAATGCCAAGACCTATTGAAGTGCATGCTTATGATCCTTTACGTTATGTAGGAGATATGTTGGGTTGGCTGCATCAGGTTTGATTCCTTAAACCCATTCATATTAACATTGTTTATCTAGGGGAACTGACTCTTTAATATTTTGCTTTGTGGTAGGCTTTGGCATCTGAAAGAGAACTCGTGCTTGTGTTACTTGATCCAGATGCAGTGCCAGATGTTGGACCGACTGCTAGGCACTTCTCCAAGAAAACTGAAAGTGACTCCACAAAAATTAAACCAGATACCACAGCTGTTTTGGATAGAATATTTGAAGGAGCATGTAGACCATTTAAGGTCAGAGTTGAGCAAGTTTTACAGTCTCAACCAACTCTTATAACTGCATATAAGCTGAGTAATACATTGGATTTCTACAGCTACACTGTAAGTAGTTGTTTGCTTATCCTTTACATTTTTCTGGGACAGGGTTCCTTCAACTCACATTCAATTAATTATATCTCAAAAGGTTTCAGACTTGCTTGGAAAAGGAACATCTCTCTGTAATACACTTTGGCTGTTGAAAGATGCTGCTCAGCAAACCTTTTTCAATATTCTGAAGACTCGGGGAGACAAGCTTCTGAGGTACCCTCCCTTGGTTGCAGCTGATTTATCCCCACCGCCAGCTGTAAGGGAAGGAGTTTCTTTATTGCTTGAAATAATTGATACATACAACAGTATGATGGTTTCTGCTTCAGGAAAGAAACCAGAGTTTGACCCAGTGATAACTTCTCTATTAGATCCCATAGTCCAGGTTTGTATGTGATTCTTCTCCTTGTCTTTTATGTTAATGAAATCTGTATCAGTGGACATTAGGATTAGGCACAACAAACTAGCTAAATCGTGCCACATGATACAAAGACAAGCATACTCTTTTCTCTTTTTACATGGACTTTGGGAAGAATACACTTTTGGTTAATACTATATTTTCTGGCAGGATGAGTTACTCATCAGTAAATCACTGACATGTTATTTTTGATCATTTGAATACATTTATACTTATGTTGGGAAATTATGAACCTGTGGTGCATCATTTAATTCTACCAGAAATGGAATACGACATTTTCTCTGCAGTTCCTATGGAAACAATTGCCATGGTCTAAATTTATGTTTGTTTTACTCATGACTTGTAGATGTGTGAGAAAGCAGCTGAGGCTCACAAGTCCAAGGGAGCAATCCATTTCTCAAGGAGGAAGTCTGATGTTAACCAGAACAGCAGAGATTCTTCTCCAGTTGATGCTTTGTTGGCCAAGAGTAACTCTTTCTTGTCTCAGGTTTGTTGTTTCTTTTCTCTATGGACTTCCTTTCCATGTTACCATGTCTCTTATTGTTCCTTGTTTCTATGCTTTATAGTTTGTTCATTTGTTGCTCGGATGTGGTTGGCTGCTGGGGTTTTCCTGCTTTGAATAGTCATGTTATAAGAGATGTTCTCTAGGACAATCTGCTTGGTGTCTATGTGGGCAACGGGCAGTTAAACAAGGGTGGCTGCCCAGGCAAATGTAGAGGGCGAGTTTCCTAGATGGCTAACAGTGTTTTCACTAGACGTACACCACTATTTAGGTGGCCCACTTACCATCTAACCCATTGCCTGGCCACTTGGTCTCTACCTTGAAAGTCCACCTCGTATGTAACATTTTTCTTTCCTACATGATTGCTATATGTTTCTTATGTACGCTATTTTGTGAATAAAGTGAAAAGCATAAATGAAGCTTCAAAAACTGTCTAATTTAGGGTTCTCATGTGCTGCCTTGAAACCTAGTATGTCTTGTGTCTGAGGGCTGTTGAAATAGTTTGATTATCTGGCGCACAATATCTTCAGTGCTCTTGATCCATCTCCCCCACACAAAACCAATCTTGGTCATTGTTGCACCCAATATTTGTCTCGGATAAATTGAGACCTTACCCTCGAGTTGGTCGGGGTTCACTATTCGGCGTATCGCCACTCCGTGAAATATTTTCACACATCGGGACTTTATGGTCCGTATATCTCTACAATTATAGCCTCCTCGTAGCAAGCAAGGTGGTCGGGAACCGGATTAAACCATCACGATTTTCGGGATTGCGTGGTTCCAAGCAAAACCCCGAAGGGGTGGAGTTTGTTTCCCTTAGATGTTCGACATGAGTAAAGAAAACCTCGTAGTAAGAAGAGGGAGATGCAAAGGATGGTGTACGCACCGCCAAGGAAGTCTCACGCACGTGTACCACGTTGCTCGGACAAAAAAAGGCACAAACCCCCTCTTCGCGGCCCACAACACGGGGAAGACGACAAACGAACAAGGAGGCGTGTCCTCTCCTCTCTCCACGCGGCGCATTGTGAGAAAAAGGCTGAAAAAACCCCAAAACCAGGGGTTTATATGAAGGAGTGAGCACGGGAGACCCGACCGGGTTGAGTAGACCCGTCTGGGGTCGCCCGGCCCAGGGGAGGAGCGCGTGACCTGGTGGACCTGCCCGGGGTCGAGCGCAGCCGGGGAGGACCCGCCCAGGGTCGTGCGACCCCGGGGGACCCGCCTGGGGTGGCGCGACCCCGAGGGTGTCCAACCGGGGTCGAATGACTCTGGGCAGGTCCTGCATTTGACCCCGGGTGGGTCTGGGGTCCTTCGACCCGCACATTCTCTCTCCCGCAAAAAAAAAAGAAAAGAAAAAAAGAAGAAAAGACCCTCCTGGGGTCATTTTTAGCCCATTCACTCCATACAGGTTCAAACATCCCCAGGTAGCCCTCCACTTTCTATAAATAGACCCTCAAGGGTCCAGGAGGGGGGATCAGAAAGGAAGCATCGGGTAAGAAGACAAGTACGAGGCATTTAGCATCCAGAAGAAAATTGTTCGTTGTTTGGACCCTCGAGGGGTAGGTGATCCCCGGGTCTTGTATTTATGCCCCTAAGGGGTATGTTTGTAATTATGCCTCTCTGTGGGTTATGTTTGTAAGTTTCTACACCCCCGGGATATCTAAACTATGTACTTCTGTCCTTATAATGGGAGAATTACGAAAATGTCCTCCCGGGGATTGCGAGAAACATAAGTCCTGTTGTCTGCAGTTTTACCCTGCAATCTTTTGTAATTGGGGCTACGTCCCTACTTCTCACGTTAGTGCGGATCTTTTTGATGTACAGTCGACAACTCGCCGACAACCCTTGTACCCACTTGGGACCTAAATATATTCAATGTACTTTGCAGATTTTCTTCGCACACCCGTTAGAGAAAATTATAATAAAAAACCCCGACTTTTGAGAAATTATATACATACCCCTCCCTCTGCAAATCGATGCACGTGCGCCTTCTATGAAGCCCCTCGTTGCTCCTTTAGTTTAGGGACGCTGTTAGCTCAGTCTGACACTTGGGTGCCACCTTAAACCTAGGTACGTGTGGGATTTGGTAAAATTATCGAAATACCCCTATGACCTAGAAATGGCCTAGTAACCCCCAAAACCCTCCATAAATGGCCTCAACGCCTCGGGAAGTCAGGGATCCTATCCTGCCTTCTCTCCAACCCATAAATTTTAGAAATATCCCTAGAAACGTAAAATTACCAAAATACCCCCCGGGTCCAGGAAACCTCCCACCACTCTGAAATGCCTATGGCTTCTGTAGAATTGCATCTATACCCTAAAAGTCATAGGGCTTTTGCCTAAGCCTAAGAGGCCTCTGATAAAGCCTTAGCTCTATCAGTCTGCCGGTGGTGAACGAGGAGTGGTAACTGCGAGTCGCCTAAGTGAGCAGGGCCTCAACATCAGAACCTATAGAAGGGATTTTAAGGTTTTCTTTGACAGATAAACAAAGGTGCTCGGACGTTAGGCCGATATAAATCAACACTGACTGCGGTCAGTGGGGAAAGGTCTAGCACCCGAACCCGAATCGTCTGATACGATGTGCAACCACGGAATAAACTCATATATAAAAATGTTTCTCTTCAAAGTAAACCCTTGTCTAATACCTATTTGAATATATATTCCGTGGCCAACAGACTGGCACCCCCGGTGGGACTTTTTCCGCCTTTCTTCTTTCTGTCAAAGAGATCCCCAAATCTTCTTCAAAGTTCTGATTGCCCCTCTTCCTCTTACAGGACGGGAAGAGGAGGGCACTTTCCTTTGCTCACCTAAGAGCTCTGTATGCATTTACACGCTACTTCATTCTGGTTACGCACCACCACCAACAACACTAACAAGAGGACGATGGCCGCTTTTACGTACGGACCCCAGGTCGTCGCCAACTACGCCAAGTTCGGATACTTGGCGACTCCGCTGGTGTTCGGCGACTTTTCGCCAGTCGTCGGCTCGCCATTCTTTTTGGGCGTCGTTCTTGTGGCTGAAGCCAGTTCAGCTACGCCTGCAACAACTACGGAGGGTGTCAGGCCCTCAGCTTCAACAATTGGCCGAGTCCGCTCGGTCGACAGATCAACTGCCGGGGGTGTCAGGCCCTCAACTTCAACAATTGGCCGAGTCCGCTCGGTCGACAGATCAGCTGCCGGGGGTGTCAGGCCCTCTGCTCCAGCACTCGGCCTGGTTCGCCCGGCCAACTCTTCATTGACCAAGTGTGTCAGGCCCTTCGTCTCAACAACCGGCCGAGTCCGCTCGGCTGCCATGACAACGGTGGGAGGTGTCAGGCCTTCTGTCCCAGCAAATGGCAGAGTTTTCTAGGTCAATCAAGTTACTATCGACGTTGCTCCTGCTCAACGGGGGCAACGCCGCCGCCGCCGCAACAACATCGACTTCACGGTAGCCACCCTCAGAGGAGCTGCTCCTGCACAACGGGGGCAGCATCGCCGCTGCAATGACGCCATGCCTACCGCAGGCGTCGCCAGCGCCGCTCCTGCTCAATGAGGGTAGTGTCATAGCCGTAAGGGCACAAAGCCTGCAACGGCGACATCTCGCTCCGGCAAAACCAGAATTGTTGGGGATCTTCGTATTCGGCTCGATGGAGGCGAGCCGATTATGCCTCAGGATCGACACGTCCCAACCATATCTACCTCCAACCGCTTCGAGCTTCTTCGGCAAGCCCGGGGGGACGGAGCGAAATTGAAGAAGTCCGCCGTACCGACGGCGAACCAGGGTTCGATGCAACGACCCGGACCAGTAGCTCCCCGATCAAAGTCAGGGGGCAACCCATTTGAGGAGCGCCAGCTCCGCCTGAAGAGGATATGGGTCACGAAGGAGGAGGCCCGAATCATCAAGCGAGCGAGGGAGGAAGGGCCCTTCCGCATGTCGGATCTGCAACAGATGCGAAGTCCGGCAAGCATGGAGACCTCGACATCCCCGAGGTCCGCAATTCAGCCACCACGTGGGCAGAAGCGTCGAGGAGCTGGTAAAAAGGTGCGGCCGACCTCTCCGTGGGCCAGTTCAACACACGGACGAGGATTGCTCGGCACATGCTTCCATGCCTCGAGTGTCTATCTTTGACAGACTGGGGATGACACCTAAGCCCAGTAGACAACCGCCTAAGAAGAAGCGGGTGGTTCAGGTGACCAACGACACTGTCAGGGTGTTCACCTGCTACACAACCTCCGTCGATAAGCAGCCGGAGGATACTTCGGGAGAATTAAACTAGCCTCTCCGGTCTTTGAGGAGGTCAAGGCCTGTCTCCCGGGTTCTTGCGCAGATGCAACAGATGCCGGCTACCGGAACATCTTAGCCCGAGTCGGCACGGCAAGATGAGCATCAAGAAGACATCCATAGTGTCGACGGGTATAGCAATCTCGGGCATGAGGAAGACCTTGCAAGAGAGGTTCAGACCCTTACGTTGGAAGAACTCCGACGTGAAAATCAAGAACTTAAGAACCTCTTACAAGCATTACTGCATGAAAAGGAGGTTCATGTTCAAGTTCAAGCGACGCCCACTAGGATGGAACAACAGCCTCCTCCTGTCCTAGTCACGGCCAACGCCTCTGTTACTGTTACAAAATTACCGATGGCAGTGGAATTTGAAGTGCCGCAACATGAGGCCAATGCGCGGTCCTCTGCCACTCCTACCGCAGAAAGCCTCATGGCACAAAGGCAGATGATCGAGCGAATTGTGGAGGTAAAAATTGCTCAACATGGTGAGGGTGTGGCTACCGTTGATTTGTACAACATGCCCTATCCCCTTCACCATCAGTTCAAGAAACTTCCTCGTGATTGCCCAAAAGCTTCGAAACTCCAGAAGTTCAATGGGCAGGGCTCGCCACATGAACACCTAGCCTACTACATGACGACCATGGGTGAACTGGCGCTGGAAGAGTCATATCTGCTGTGGTACTTCGCCACATCCCTGACAGGCACTGCTTTCCAATAGTATTCTAGGTTAAAGTCCAATTCTGTGGCTGATTGGGCTGATATGCAGAAGAAATTTGTCGACCGTTTTCAGACGCCCGAATGCAAAGTCTCTCTTGCGGAACTCTGCCCCCTCAGACAGAGAAAAGGTGAGACTGCATTGGACTTCATCAAGCGGTGGAGGGACGTCAGCATGCGCTGCGATAATCCTCCAATGCCTGAAGACACAATCACCATATGCTGCAGGGGTCTAGCGGCGGAGGTTAGTGTAAAGCTTTTGGGCTCAAACATCAGAAGCTTCTACAAGCTGAACACGGTGGTGGCGGAGATTGAGATGTTCTTCCCTGACCATCCTACATATGCTTCTGCCAAAAGCAAATCCTCCAAGGACCGCCTGACCAGCGGTAAGGAGGTAAATGTTGTGGATTTCTCCTCGATGAATGGAGACAAAGGGGAAGGAAAATCAAAGGGCAATGGCAAAAAGTTCGAGGCCAAGACGAATGCGTCTCTGTTAGCAGAGCATATGAAGGCACCCTATTCCTTCAGAAAGGAGCATACCAAGATGTTTTTTGATCTGTGCATGAAAGAAAAGCTCATCACCGTACCGGATCCATGGAAGCCCTCAAAGGTGGATAAAACAGATGACCCTACTTATTGTGTGTATCACCGAAGGTTGGGTCACACTGTCGAGGACTATTATGTCTTCAAGAACATAGCAGAAGAGCGTATTCAAAAAGGTTTGATAAACATGCTGGGGCATGCGGTCGATCCGCCACAGCCCATGTTTGGAGTCGACCAAACCGGTCGGCCAATGTGGTTTAAATGGTGGTGACTGCTTCGAGCTCCAATGCCTCCGAGGTCGGGCCATCGAATCAACAGTTCAATGACGGCCGCGGAGCCGCTCCTTCCTCACTCCCTGAATGCTTGGCGTTGCGGAGGACTATTCAGAAGATCCGAGGGGAGATCCGGCAGCTGCAGCTGGAACAAAGGCGTCTGCAGCAATTCTTGAAAAGTATTGATGAGCAGTTGGCCGCCTTCCCCTTTGGCCCATTTACTAGGGGGCTAGCTCCAACACATATACGGGAGACAGGTGCATCACCCACTGCCCGGACTCCACTCAGGGGTTGGCTCTCTGAGGAATCCTCTGATTCATCTGAAGGTGAGGAGCCAGAGAAGTTATATTCTTTCCCTCGCGAGAAGACCTTGCAAATCTTTTTCGCGTGTCGGCGAGAAGGCTTATTAAACCTCTCGGCGTCACCTAGCCAGCAGGCACCAGCGCCGCATTACACCAGGGCTATTGCCCATACCACGAGGTCATAGGCCATATTATCTATGATTGCCAAGCCTTCAAGGACCTCGCTGAAGACTTGATTAGGCGAGGAGTGGTCGACTTCTTGATCAACCCGCCGTAGCCACATGGACGGGAGAGCTTAAATTTCTCTATCAATGTCATACATGCCTCGGCTGCTTTCCAACTCCTGGAGCCGAGGAAGGAAGGAGTCAGTTCCCAACCGCCCCAATTCACATTGTGGTATCCAGGGTGACGGCCCTCTCATCAGTGCTCTTTCCCCAAGGAGGACACTGAGAAGATTTTCGACAAGCTCCTTGTAGAAGGTCGAGTGATAGCGCGTGATCCGCCGTCCTACTACAATGAAATAGCTAAGATCCATTCCCGCTATTGCAAATGTCATGCAAGGGTGTCCCACCCCACTGGGGAATGCCCGGAGGTTCAGGATTGCATTGAAGTCCTCATCCAAAAAATGAAGATCGATGCACAGGGGAATTCGACGGCGAGGCGGTGTCTTAAAGAGGTCGCTGAGAAGATTCTCCGGTAAGCTCAATAGGAGCAGACCAAGCCACGGGAGATTAAGCCCACCTCTTAGTAGGTCCAGCCGGGCAAGTCTACAGGCAATAGCTCCCAGCCAAACCCCAAAGGTAAGGCTTGGTGCGAGGGGGCTAAGGCCCAGATCCCAAAAAGCCAAGCCGCGGGAGGAGGTTCCAAACCCCTTTCTAGGCCGAGTCAACCTGGCATAGTTATAAGGGGAAACCCTCAGCCAGACAATAAAGGCAAGGCCAGGGCGAGGGAGCTCGAAGCAAAACCTCGTGTCGAGCCAACAAGGTCGTCGATGGTAGAGAGACCTCAGCAGCTCGAACAGGCAGAGTCGCCAATCAAAGCAAAATCGGTGGAATCGCAAAGCCCCCAAGGGCTCCACTTGGGCCTCGCAGAGTTCCAGGAGCTGCCGTCCGAAATAATTGCTCAGGCGATCAATGCCACCTTCCAGGTGCAACCGGAGGCCTACTGGACTAAGGTTACTCTCAGAAAAAGCCACGGAACCGGCTCTCCCAAGGAACTGGCTCGGAGCAAAAAGTAGAATTCCGGGGGCAAACCAGTCCCAAATCTCACCTCCAAAACAAAGTCCACTTTCTTCTCAAGAGGCGGCATGCCAAAGAAACAAGAGAAGAATCGTAAGAAGAATTTGAAGAGGAGGTTGAAGAAGCAAGCTGAGCAAGCGGCAGCTGCGAAAGTCCCCAATGAACTAACTCCTTTGCAAAGGCTACAAAAGTTTATAGATGAGCTGGAGGAGTATACCCCCCCTCGCCCCACCAAGGTCGTTACACTGGACAAATATATTCCCTGGGACAAGTTTGGGCGTAAAGCCCGGCTTCTTCAGTGGCTCCGGGAGATGGTCCACCGTCTTGAAGAGGGTGAAGAGTTCCCAATCCCGGAAGAGCTCTCTATATTTTACAAGGATGAGGAACTCACCTTCGAGTTGCTCGAGGAAATGCTACAAGAGCTCTCCTGCAATATGGTGGCGATCCCGCCGCCTGATAATATCAACCCTCCTTCGGGACAAGGCACTATGGCCGATAGCACCGGGGGCAAGGCTCCCATGGCGACATATCAGCGTCGCCCGGCGAAAAATAGCCGAAGTCGTGGCCGAGGATGAGGACGCGGACGCGATGATATCCTAACTCTCGACCGAGTCATATTATTCAGAAGGGAAGAGCCAAGCCCTATCCCAGAAACTCAAGTACGGGTTATCCCTTTCATCCTCGAATCCTCAGAGGGTTCAGGCCCTATCCCGGAATCCAGGAAGCCAGGTGGCGTCCCTTTCATACTCGCCTCCTCTGATGAAGAAGAAGAGCCAGCCAAGCCGCCAGTGCGCAATGAGGCGTCAGAGCAAGCTGGTCCGTCCGATAGGGTTGAGCCCGCGAGCCAAGCAGGTCCTTCTAATGAGGGCGAACAGGATGAACCCTTGCCACCTTCGGAGGAATCTCTGGCACCACTATATCAGGAAAACGTGGAGGGCCAGAGCGAGGAACGTCCTTCTAAGCGGGAGAAGCCTCGCGGGGCTCCGAAGACTCTGGCGGAGATCATCCCGCCATTTGACAAGACCTGTGCTCAGGCGGACCGAAAAATTATTCATCATATGAAGCGGTTTCCAACAAATGTCACTATTTGGGAAGCCATCGCTTGGAGCAAAGATCTTAGGGAGGCTCTTATTAAGATACTTCAAGACCTAGAGGCCTATGAAGCCCATGTTGTTGAGTTGCAAGCCCAGACATATGAGGCATTTGCAGCCAACATCTCCTTTACGGACAAAGACATGTTGCTGTCCTCTCCGTGTCACAATCGCCCCTTATATATGCGAGGGACGATCAATGGGCATGATGTGAATCGAATTTTGGTCGACGCTGGAGAGGCCATTAACATCATGCCTTTGAAGACTTTCAAGTCTTTATACTTGACGCCTTACTTGACGTGGATTTCATAGAGCCTTGCATGTATCCTGTGTGGCTCGCCAATATAGTCCCTGTCAAGAAGAAGAACGGTCAAGTCTGAGTTTGCATCGACTTCAGGGATTTGAACAAGGGATGCCCGAAGGACGACTTCCCTGTCCCATTCATTGAGACGATGGTTGATATGACCACTAGTCACGAAGCATTGTCCTTCATGGATGGGTTGTCGCGCTATAATCAAATCCGATTGGCCATCGAAGATAAAGATCATACGACTTTTCGATCTCCCAAGGGGATTTTCAATTATAAAAGGATGCTGTTTGGCCTGAAGAATGCCGGTGCAACCTATCAAAGGGCGATGACCAAGATTTTCGACGAGATGCTACATGACCTCGTTGAATGCTACGTCGATGACTTGGTCGTCAAGTTAAAAAGGCGAGAGGATCATTTGGCTGACTTGCGTCGAGTCTTCGAGAGGCTTCGGCAGTATTAACTTAAGATGAATCCAATGAAATGTGCCTTTGACGTCTCTGGTGACAAGTTCCTCTTCATCGTTAGGTACCGAGGCATAGAAATTGACCTTGACGAAATCAAGGTCATAAGAGGACTGCCTCTGCCTACAAATTTGACAGAGCTCAGATCTCTGCAAGGAAGACTCGCCTATATCAGGCGGTTCATTTCTAACCTCTCTGGAAGATGCCTGCCTTTCGACAAATTGATGAAGAAATAAGCACCCTTCATATGGGACGAGGACTGCCAGAGGGTCTTCGAGCAAATCAAGGAGTATCTACTGTCTCCTCCTGTGCTAGGGGCCCTTGTTAAAGGAAAGCCCCTCATCCTTTATATTGCTGCCATGGATGTCTCTTTGGGGGCACTTTTAGCCCAGATCAATGAAGAGGGCAAAGAGCAGCCGCTGTACTACCTCAGTCGAAAGCTGATTGGGCTTGAGCATCGGTACACTCCTATGGAAAAGGTGTGCTTAACTCTGGTATTTGCTGTCAAGAAGTTAAGGCACTACCTTCTAGCTCACCGGGTGGAGCTCATCTCCAAATGCGATCCACTCAAGTTCCTGCTCAGCCAACCCGTCCTCTCAAGGAGGCTTGGCAAGTGGGCACTTATCCTTATGGAGTTCGACATCACCTTCATCCCACGCAAGGTGATCAAGGGACAAGGAATGGCAGAGTTCTTAACCGCGCACCCTGTGCCAGAAGATTCGCCACTCAACTTCGAGTTGCCCGATGAAGAGGTGTTGGTGCCTTCACAAGAGGTGGATGAGCATCCTAAAAACGTCCCACCACAAACGGAGCCGGACGTCCTCAACCTCAATCTCCCACATTGGGAGCTGTATTTTGATGACACTTCTCGAACAATCAAGAGGGCTGACGGCCTTACAGACTTTGTCTCGGGCGCGGGGATAGTGTTTGTATCTCCGCAAGGCGGCATTCTTAATAACTCTTGCGCCCTCATGAAGTCATTGATTAATAATGAAGCGGAATATAAAGCGCTAATTATTGGGCTTTAGCTGGCACTGGAGATAGACATCAAGTGCATTAAAGTATACGGGGACTCTCAGCTCGTCATTCGACAGGTCTTGGGCGACTATGATGTCCGGAAGAAGGAGCTCATTCCCTACCATGTAGCCGTCATGAGGTTGAAGGAAAGATTTTACCTATTTGAAATAGGCCACGTCCCAAGGGGCAATAACTCCCAGGCAGACGCTTTGGCAAAGCTGGCAGTAGCTTTAAAACTCCCACCTGAGGGAGAGTTGAACATTACTGTCAGACAGTGAAGGCTCATGTCAAGTGTTCTCGATGAAGAATCCGGCCTCACTATCTACGAGGTCAATAACATTCAAGAGGAGAATGCTCCCGAAGAAGAAGACTGGCGTGAGCCGATTATAAAGATAAAGAACGGTTGGCTCCCCCCCGATCGGGCCCAGAGGGTGCAACTGTTACGCAGGGCAACATCTTACCAGGTAATTGACGGCTTACTTTTCAGGCTCGTCCATGAAAAAGACCGATCGGTCCTCTTGCGGTGCCTTTCATCTAAGGAAGCAAAGATCGTGATGTAGGAGGTCCATTCCGGATTGTGCGGGCTCATCAAGCAAGAACCAAAATGAAAAACATCATTAAGCTCAAAGGGTTTTATTGGCCCACTATGTACAAATATTATAATCAGTATGCTCGTACATGTCACCAATGTCAAACATTCGGGCTAGTGCCTCGGAGGCCGCCTAATCCGCTCCTTCCAACTGCGCCTACTTGGCCGTTTGCGGAGTGGGGCATGGACATTGTGGGACCATTTCCGCCATCATCTCATGGCCATAAGTTCATATTGGCCGCCACTGATTATTTCTCCAGATGGGCAGAAGCTATCCCGCTACGAGAAGTTGCAGGGGAAATAGTCGCCCGGTTCGTGAGACATTACATTATATACAAATTCGGCACCCCCAGTCGGATCATCTCGGACGACAAGACCATATATGCTATGGCAGCCAAATTCCATATCGACTGGAGGACGTCGTCCGTCTACAATCTCCAAGCCAACGGGTTGGCCGAGACCTTCAACAAAACTTTCTGCAAACTGCTGTCAAGATAGTAGGTGGCCGTAAACGAGATTGGGGCGAAAAGGTTCACGAAGCCTTATGGGCCTATCGGACTATCTACAAAACCCCTACGGGTTGTTCCCCATTCTCCCTGGTCTACGGAGCTGAAGCGGTGGTCCCTGTGGAAATCGAACTGGCGTTCTATCGCGTTGCTGTTCACGCCGGATTGCCAAGCCAAGACCAATCTGAAATAGAAAGAAGGCTCGAGGAACTGTCCAACCTTGAAGGTGAAAGACTCGAAGTCTATAAACACTTACAAGTGTATCAGGCCCGTATAACACGTGCTTTTGATAAGCTGGTCAAACAAAGGGCATTCAAGAAAGGTGACCTTGTCATGGTCAAAGAAAAGGAGGTCTTGGCAGGAAGACCCAGCTGCAAACTCCAGCCTAATTGGCATGGACCTTACATTATCCAGAAAGTCTATGAAGGAGGGGCCTATATGGTCATCGACGGGAAACAATTCTTTCCCTCCTCTCAATGGCAAGCACATGAAGCTCTACCATGTGCCACCGCAGGAGCTTCTACAGCAGTCCTCTCAGGACATACCTCTCCCCAGCGAAGGTTCAAGTTAAAAAAACAATGGGGTTAAAAGGATTGATGTCCCGGCGGACTTAGTTACCCTTCAAGGGTTGGCTAAGGGCAAAAAGGCCACCGACCCGGCTGAGGTGAAAACCCGCAAGGGCGCCTTCGGCAAAAATGGGCAACCCCTCGGTGTGAAAACCTGCAAGGGCGCACCAGAAAAAGTTAAAGGGGGGCAGCCTCGGCGAAAACCCGAAAGGACGGTGAGGTTGGTAATGTAAAAAAAAAAGAGAAAAAAAAACCTCTTGCAACATGTTTTTACAAGTGATTTCAAGTCAGTGACTTCACCCTACGATGGCAAATGCATTATACTGATGCCTTAGCTATATTTCCAATACCGTCGTATGACATCCAGTCCCACCGGGGCGT
The DNA here is from genome assembly GCA_022559845.1 of Amorphophallus konjac. Classification (NCBI taxonomy): domain Eukaryota; kingdom Viridiplantae; phylum Streptophyta; class Magnoliopsida; order Alismatales; family Araceae; genus Amorphophallus; species Amorphophallus konjac. The sequence goes on along the minus strand of CM040126.1, from coordinate 103,065,863 downwards.
TATGGCTGTCATCCCAACATTGTCGTACTTTGTCCCACCGGGATCGGCAATATTTTGAACCTTCGGATTTGATTCATATGTCCCATTCGGACTGTCAAATCCGTCTTTTTTTCTCGCAGGGTTGATTCATATGTCTTTTGGCTAGTCAACCCCGCTTACATTTTCAATTCCGAATTTGACTCTTATGTCTCTTCGGACTGTCAAGTCTATCCATTCCTTTTCAAGAGTTGACTCATACGTCCCTTAAGCATGTCAGCTCCACCTATATTCTGGACTTTTGGTTCCCGTGTCTCTTCGGGCTTCCCAATCTGTCCTTCCAGTCCCATCAGGCTCGGCCTATGCATGCCCCTTTCAGGTTGCCGACCCATCTCGCCTATCGCCTTCCGAGTTTAACTCATATGTCTCTTTCGGACTGTTAAATCCACTTACTTATTGTCCTAACCGGGTCTAGCTTATGCATGCCCCTTTTTGGCCGCTAACCCGTCTTGCCTATCGGCCGATCTATACGTCTTACTATGGCTGTCAAATCCACTCTTACATCTTCTGGGTGCTGGCCTATGCATGCCCCTTTCGGACTGGCAACCCATCTTGCTTATCGGCTTTTGGGTTTGACTTTCACGTCCTACTAGGACTGTCAAATTCATCCTTTCCTTCTTTTGGGTTTGGCCCATACATGCCCTTTCAGGCTTCCAACCCATCTCGCCTTTCGGCTTCCAAGTTTGACTCACATATCCCACTGGGATTGTCAAGTCCATTCTTTTGTCTCAACGGGCTTGGCCTATGCATGTCTTTCTCAAGCTACCAACCCTATTTGCCTATCGGCCTACGGATTTGATTCATATGTCCCACCTGGGCTGTCAAATCCATTCTTTCATCTTACTGGGCTTGGCCTATGTATGCCCCTTTCGAGCTGCCAACCCATCTCGCCTACTGGTTTCCAGGTTTAACCCGCATGTCCCTTTCGAACTGTTAAACCTACTTATTTGCTGTCCCAACCGGGCTTGGCCTATGCACGCCCTCCTCGGGTTGTCAGCCCATTCGGCCTATTGGTTTTTGGATTTGACTAACCGCGTCCCACTAGGGCTGTCAAATCCACCCGTTTGTCCCACCGGTGCGGCACGCATGTCCCTATGGGGATGCCAAACCCTCTCTGTCTCTTGACATTATATGTATTCAAAGAAAAAAAAAAGGAGAACAGGGCTAAAAATATTGATGCCCCAGTGGATTTGGTTGTCCTCGTTAGGAGGGCAATCAAGGGCAAAGAGGTTTTAACCTGACTAAGGTGAAAATCGGAGAGAGCGTCTTAGGCAAAAATTGGTACCCCTCAGTGTGAAAATCCGCAAGGGTGCACTGGAAAACGCTAAAGGGGGCCAATCCTGGTGAAAACCCGAAAGGGCAATAGGGCTGATAAGGTGAAAAAAAAAGAGAAAAAAAAAGAAGACATGCATACAAGAGGATGGAAGCAAAATCTACTGCACTCTTGTCTTTTATTCATCAATGTCGTCAAAGAAAGGAGCCTGAGACAAGCCCTCGGGGTAACTGAGACAAGAATGGGCAAAGTACAAAAGCCCTGTGTACATGAAGGTGCCAAAGCTCATCAAGCACTAGACTCGCTCCTCCTCAGGTCAGCAAGGAGAGTCTCACTCTGAAGAGTCTCCTCCTGGAGCTCCTTAAGTCTACGGCGGAGAGCCTCTACCTCGGTCTGCGTATTGCTGCACTCCACCTCGGCCTCCTATAACTCCCTCTGCAGCTCTCTACTCGGAGGGAGGCTCTTCGGTTGTGCTCTTGAGCGGCCTCGATCTGGATGCCAACCTCAGCTTGGGCTGCCCGAAGCCCGCAGAGCTGCTGCTCCTTTTGCTGGATCTACATTTGGGTCCTCTGTCTATGCTCCTGAATAGCGTGAAGGCGGGCGAACTCCACCCATAAAGACGTGAGCTCAGTCATCCACGCGTCCCGAGGTAGACCGAAGGCATGGTAACCTCTGGTGTAGCACTCCAAGTGATCCCTCGTAGCCTCAACGGTCGGTAGGGGGTCGATCTGTAGCAGTGATCGGAGATTCTGAATGAGTAGGGTGCCCATATCAGCATTCGCCAAGGCTACACCAAGTTGGGGCCCATCAGGCCACTCTAACCCAAGATCGGGAAAGTCCTGGGGCACCTCTGGAGCCACCTCTGCTGGGCCTAAAATAAAAAAAAAGGAAGGATAGAAGATTGTGAGTATGCCATCACAATAAAGTCAGCATGTGCAGAACTCTAAGGTACAAGTCATAATGGCCTTACTGGAGACAACTCTGCATGCCGGGTCAATTGTGGAAGGAAGCACCTCCCCCAAGATTGGAGGAGAAATAGCAACAATGGCTGACTCTCTGCAGGTGGTGCAGCTGTAGCCGAGCTCTCTGCAAGTGAAATGAGACATAAGAATCTTAATATTTCATTTGCACCAACAACAGAGATGAGGACTTCATAGTGATAAAGGCATACTAATCTCTACAGGGCCATCCTCAACCACGGCGGCATCAGTCTCTGTCACTGGCTCCGCAAGAAAAGAGAGGGCTAAAAAAAAATCAATATGTAGAGTGATGGTTAATATCGCAAAAAGAGGAAGACTCATCCAACAAATGATGTGGGCTTCTGTTCAAAAATACAATATGTGTACCTGGAGCCGAAGACTCAATAGGGGCAGCCACATGGTCAAGAGTGCCCCGCTCCTCTATAGGTGTCCAGGGTAACCCCTCTGCCATGTCAATCCCTTCGGGCTGAGAGGGATGCCTTCCTTCCGTTTGATCAGTAGCTGTCCAAGTCAGAGGCACAATACAATATCAAAATCCTCTGGATATGATGAGCATGCACAAGGGAAAATATGCAAGAATATCTTGCGCATACCTGAAGCATGTACCCCACTGGACTCTGCAGAGTTGACAATACCTGTCAATGATCTCGAGGCCAAGGGTGGTGCTACCCCATCAGATATCTCCGGTCCTGGGCAATCTTTTTTAGTTGTTGTCCCAGAGGCCAGAGCCCTCAGGTCTCCATCATAATCCGGCAATTCTATGAGTGGTCCTGACTTAATGAGTCTCGAAAGCTCATCTAGGGAGGAGGCCAACTTGGCAGCTGCATAGTGAGCAACAAAATAAGTTGAAGGAGTCACAAATAAAATATGAGGATGATAGAATCCTAAAGTTACCCGGGGTCATCCTTATCTCTCCTTCCTCATAGGAGCTTGGTGAGGAGGAAGAGGAGCCTTCACTAGAAGAAGTACTAGAAGTCCTTGTACTTGTCGAAGTGCCAGAACTTCCCCTGCTCGGGGACCCAGAGGATGAAGAATCTCTTGTGCTAGAAGAGGACTCACCCCCTTCCCCGACAACAGGGAGGGTGGGCCGGACCCCTGGATCCTCTGCAACAGGCAATGCTATATTAGCCAACATATACATTCTCTCAAGCACGGAAGAAGAAGAAAAGCTGGGATAAGTCCAAGAGATGTTTACCCGAACCTTGGACAGCAGGGGCCCCTTTTACATCAAGTGCAGGAGAGGCGGCAGTCACCAGTGTGTAATCGTCAGCGGTAAGGTCTAACCCCTCAGGGCCAGTTTGCTAATTGAGCCCGGTTAGCACCATTGTGTGTGAGGGAGAGGTGGGGCCCACCACTCTCTCTCTCATATGTTTACCCACCCTAGCCCATTCTCAAACTGGTCCTCAATGTCCAGACTAACATCGGGGATGGACTTGTCGAACTCCAATCCCGCCTCTGTAAAGACATTCCGAGGGCGGGGAGAAAAGCTCATGGCAGTCCGAATCTCAGGAGGAGCTGCATCCAAAAGGAAAGAAAAGAGTTAGGTTATAACATTGTGTAAACATGTTATAATGATGATTTGAAATGAAAATTCTTTCACTTACTGGAGACATCTGCTAGAGTGGGAGATTCTTCCCCACAACGAGGGTAGGTATGAGGCCGTGTGTCATCTTCCTGGCTTTCAGACTGAGGCCTTTTCCCAGGAGCATGGACCCTAGCGGGTGCAGCATCTAGAGAGATCTCTCCAAGGTTGGCAGTACCGGTTTCGATACCGGTTTCGGCCGGGACCGAAATCGAAACGGACCGATTTCGGTTTCGATTTCGACCGAAACTGGTTGAAAATAGTAAAAAAACCCCCCAAAGTATAGAAAATTTTGGGAAAAAATCTGAAAAATATAAATAATCAGATAAAAACCATTAGATATGTATTTGACTGTAAAGAAATAGGATTAAGTGCAATAAACATGAAGTAGGTATTAGACATGTTAAAGTGATATTCACGAGTACATATTAAGCATGAAGTAGGTTCAAGTAGTACAATAAACCTAATTAGATACAGTAAATGTTACAGAAATTAAATGATCCTTACCTAAATGATGATGCACTAATATGGATAATACCTAGAAGAACCTTCTCCCTCATCGTCTCGCTTCTGATGTTGATATCCATAAAAAGGTTGCATGTATTATGTATATTCACTATAACCAAACAATGAGGTAGTCAAGTCCTGCATCCCTCTTTGGATCCCTCTTGGAGTGTAAGGTTGTTGGCTTAATTGGAATCCAGAATTAGCATAAGAACCTTGAGGATGAGAAGAGGATGCTGACCCATAATTGCTATTGGGTGGGAACTAGATGAAATTGAAATTTTGGTTGATGACCCCACCCTTAAATGTCTGCTTCCTGTTGGCCACCTCCATAACCTGAAGGATGCCCATATTGGCTCTGTGAATCATATCCTCCTTCCCTATGCTTGTATCCTCTGCCTGTGTCTGCGTGGAAGGAGGAAGTAGGTGCATATGTGCCACCGCCAGTAGTAGCACCTGCAGCTGCACTGGGATCATTATCATCATCATCATCATCATCAGAACCATAAGAAACTAGTCGTCTTTTAGCCTATGGGGATGTTTTTTTTTCTTTTGGTGTGATCATTTCATTCATCTTTGAGATGAGTCCTTTTCCCCTTGGCGTGTGCCTCACATAAATCTGCTTCAACTGCTCAATTGCGGGTCCTCTCGAGTAGCAACACTAGTCCTCTCAATTAGCTCATGCACTGATGTACTTCTTCTTAAGGATGGAGGTGACTTGACCATTCTAGGAGTGACTGGCCCGCTATCTGATTCTGATTGTCTAGCTGGCTCAAACTCAGGTTGCTTCTCAGTGTCATAAACAAACAAAGCTGGGTCCCTTCTCTGGTGCCCATGAGTCTCTCTGGCCCTCTTTGTTGGTCTTCTGAATTCTGGATCTCTTGGCTCATCTTCATCTAGTATGCTCTCTGCCCATGTTCTATCATCAACATCAAAAACAGGCTCATCAACTTGCTCTCATATCTACACCCAAGACTGCAAGGGATTGTCATCATCAAATAAAGCATCCACATCAATTTCTGAAGTTGCATCCTCTGCGACACGTTTGTCCCTTAGCTATTGTCTTAGCTTCATGTTCCTTATTCTTAACCTCATATTATAGTGGCAGTAAACTAATTTTTCTAACCGTTCAGCCTTTAGCCGATTGCGAACATTTGAGTGTATAAGGCTGAACGTGCTTCAATTTCTTTCACATTGGCTTGCTGATGTTGTTTGATTGAGCACCCTAATTACAATGAAAGCCAATGCATTACTGCCCACATCTCGGTTGTTCATCATTATCCACCAGTCAGCTGTTCCACCAACCATAAACAAATAAATGTAAGATGTAAATAAAGATCAATTCTCCATGATGTACTAATACATATTGAGGTTAAGAAAGCACAAAGATAAAGTATACTTGGGCTCACTCTTCCCACAACGTATTGTAATTGGGAGTCAGAATATGTCCCAGTCTTCATTCTATAATAGTTCATCTACAAAGATAAAGTAATAGATTAACATAACCACTTAAGTAAATTCTATACATCTTATTTATAAAATCAATAAAGGCCAACATCTACTTTGACCTGAAGTTTCTTTTCTGGTGTACTCGATAAACGACCAATGACTTTTAAAGTGCCTTGAAGCACCTCGCCATCAACATGTGTATTGACATTGTACATAAATTTAGGGTTGAGGAAATAACCTGCATTTGTGTATAGTTTACTAAATGTTAGATATAAAATAACCTAAAGAATAATGTATCAATATAATTAATCACTCACCAGCTGCATGCAAGTCGTGGTATAATGTGTTGTCCCATCTATGGTCAATAATTTTCCACCACTTTGCATATTCTCTGGGAAGGGAATCCTGCAACTCTAATTTGGCACGGTCCATGGCCTCGTACAGATTTCCCATATCATTCTTCTCATCGTCATCCACCATTCTTAGGACCTTCACGAGGAGTGTGACTACTTTCATGTACCGTGAGACCCTGCCTCAGAATTTGTTGTCTTCCACGATGTGGCTGACATCTAAATAATTCATCTGAGCTTCAACATTAGACTTGTCTATGTTTTCTCGCAGGGCATTGTGATACATGAAAGCTTTCAGCTCATTCTTATACCTATGCAAAGACTCCAAAGAAATGAATTTTGAATCAAATACAAATGATATCTATAACTGTAAAGTAGAAAGAATTGAGCTCATTCTTATACCTGTGCAAAGATTTCAAAGAAATGAAATTCGAAGCAAATCTGGTTGGCCCTGTACGGATGATATCTCGCCCCCCACTTGCATGCTCCCTGAACATGTTCAATATCCTAAGATGGTCATAAATATACTGGGTGATTTTTGGTGCCATGTCAATTATTTTCTTCACATTATTTTCCTTCCCTATGTCTTCAAGGTCTATGTATCAAGCACAAGGTCCCTCGCACGTGTATCACGAAGCACGGAAAACAACTCGTCCTCCCGCAGCGGCCTACGGCACGAGGAAGACGGCAAACGAACAAGGAGGTGCTTCTTCTCGCTATTCTCCACGAGGCATGGCGAGAACTCGAAGCTTCAAAGCCCCGGAGACCCCCTTTTTATTAAAATCCAGCAGGAGGAGACCCGTCCCGGGCCGGAGGGACCCGTCCGGGGTCGCCCTTACCCGGACGGGTCCGCCCGGAGGCGGGCGAGTCCCGCGCGGGACCATCCTGGGCTGGCGGACCCGCTCGGGGTCGCCCGAACCCGGGTGGGACCCACCCGGGGTCCGCGACCCCGGGGAGGTCCCCCTCGGGGGGCGTGCGACCCGGGGGGGGGGGGGGGGGGGGGGGGTCCCCGGGTAGGTCCCGAACCGGCCCAGGGACCTCCCACCCCGGGGAGGTCCCATTCTCCCGCGCACGGACTTAAAATTTTTTTCGAAAATTGACCTCCCCAGGGTCATTTTCATCCCGTTGGACCCGTACGGGGTCGAACACTCCCGGGGAGGTTCCCACTTCTATAAATAGACCCCCGGAGGTCCAAAAAAGGAGAGCTTGAATCTTGCATCAAGTACGTACAAGCACACTTGGAGCATCCAGCACTTGGAGTTGTTCGTTTGTTTCGACCCGCGTGGGGTAAGTCCCCGGGTCTTGTATTTATGCCCCTACGGGGTATATTTACATTTATGCCCCTCAGTGGGCCGTGGTTCTAATCATGCCCCTCGGCGGGCCATGTTTGTAAGTCTTTACGTCTCGGGACGACTAAATTATGTAGTTCTGTCCTCATAATGATGGAATTACAAAAATGTCCTCTCCGAGGCCGTAAAAGACCAAAGTCCTGTAATTTGCAGTTATACCATGCAACTTTTGTAATTGGGGCTACGCCTCTATCTCCCGCTCTAACGCGGACTTTTGTATAGTCGACAATTCACCGATAATCCTTGTACTCATCTGGATTACAAAAGCACTCAGCATGTGTTATGTATGTCCTCGGGAAAAAATTATAAGAAAACCCTGACTTTTATAAAATTGTGTATATGCCCCTTCTTTGGCAAACTTGACGCACATGAGTCTTCTATGAAGCCAGTGTCACTCCTTTAACCCGGAGATGTTGTCAGCTCAGCCCGACACTCAGAGGTCATCCCGACCCTAGGTCTGTGTAGGGTACGGTAAAATTACCAAAATACCCCTGTGACCTAGAAATGGCTTAGCAGCCCCTAAAACCCTTCAGAAAGAGCCTCATCGCCTTCGGAAGTAAGGAACCCGGTCATACTTCCGTTCCAGTCCAGAAATTTCAGAAATACCCCTGGCCTGAAAAATTACCAAAATACCTCTGGGTTGGTAAAATTACCAGAATACCCTCGGGGTCCAGAAAACTCTTCTTTACTTCAAAAATGCCTATGACTTCCGCATATTTGCGTTTCTATTCCAATAGAGTTTTGCTCAGACCTAGCCCTAATTCAATTATTTCTGTTGGTCGGTGGTGAGTGAGTGGACATCATGAGCTCTTCAAGAGAGTTTGCCCTCAACATCAGAACCTTGTAAAAGACTTTGGGGATTTCTTTGACAGTCAAACAAAGGTGTTCGGACGTTAGGCCGATGTAAATCAACACTGACTCCGGTCAGTGGGGAGAGGTCCAGCATCCGAACCCAAATCGTCTGATATTATGCGCACACACGGAATCTCCCTCTCTACGCAGAGGAATCTCTTTTCAAAAAGAACATTTTTATGTGCCTATTTTTCCTACATGAAAATATTCCGTGTCTCACAGACTGGCACGCCCGGTGGGACCTTTCCTGCCTTTCTTCTTTCTGTCAGTCGTTCCCCAAAACTCTCTTCGAGGTTCTGACTTCCTCCTCTTCCTTTTACAGGACGGGAAGAGGAGGGCATACTTTTCACCGCTCGTCTGAGAGCTCTTCGTGCATCTGCACGCCACTCCTTTCGTGCTACGCACCACCACGACCACCACCAACAACAGCAGCGATGGCCGCCGTTACCTACGGCCCCGAGATCGTCGCTAACCACGCCAGGTTGGGATATCTGGCGACCCCACTTGTTTTCGGCGACTTTCCAGCGGTCGTCGGCTCACCCTTTTTCTTGGGCGTTGTGCCTGTGGTTGAGGTAAGCTCAGCCACGGCTGTGACGACAGTCATTGAGGGTGTTAGGCCCTCTATTGCAACAACTGGCCGGGTCCGCCCGGTCAAGAAGACAACTGTCGGGGGCGTCAGGCCTTCGGCCCCAGTAACTGGCCGGGTCACTCCGGTCAACAAGACTACCATTGGGGGTGTCAGGCCCTCTACCGCAACAACTGGCCGGGTCCGCCCGGTCAAGAAGACAACTGTCGGGGGCGTCAGGCCCTCGGCCCCATCAACTGGCCGGGTCCACCCGGTCGAGAAGACAGTAGTCGGGGGTGTTAGGCCCCCCGGCTCCAGCAACTGGCCGGGTCAGTCCGGTCAACAAGACCACCATCGGGGGTGTCAGGCCCTCTACTGCAACAACTGGCCAGGTCCGCCCGGTCGACAAGGCAACTATCGAGGGTGTGAGGCCCTCAACCTCAATTGCTGGTCGAGTCCGCTCGACTAAGAAGACAACTGTCGGGGGCGTCAGGCCCTCGGTCTCAACAACTGGCCGGATCCACCCGGTCAACAATACAACCGTCGGGGGTGTTAGTCCCTCGGCCCCAGCCACTGGCCGGGTTAGTCCGGTTGACAAGGTCGTCTCTAAGGGCGTCAGGCCTTCGGCTTCGTCGATTGGTCGGGTTCATTTGGCCAAGAAACCAATCACTGAGGGTGTCAGACCCTCTACTTCATCAACCGGCCGGGCTCGCCCGGTTAAGGAGACCGTCCTCAAGGGTGTCAGACCCTCTGCTGCAGCATCTGGCCGGGTCCATCCGGTCAACTCTCCAATTGTTAAGGGTGTCAAGCCCTTCATCCCGACAACCAGCCGAGCTCGCTTGGCTGCTATGTCAATGACTGAAGGTGTCAGGCCTTCTGCCCCAGCTATTGGCCGAGTCTTCTCGGTCAATCAAATCACTACTGGCGTCGCTCATGCTCAACGGGGGCAACGCCGCCGCCGTCAGGATGACGGCATGCCTATGGCGGGCGCCACCACCGCCGCCCCTGCCCAATGGGGGCAACGCCGTAGCCGCAAGGGTGCAAAGCCCGAAGCGGCTGTCTCTCGCTCCGGCAAGACTGTAATCGTCGGAGATATTCGCATCCGACTCGATGGAGGCGAGCCGATCCTACCACGGGATCGTCATGTCCCGACTATTTCTACCTCCAACCGCTTCGAGCCCCTCCGGCAAGTCCGGGAGGACGGAGCGAAGAAGAAGAAGTCTGCCGTACCGGCTGTAACCCAGGGCCCTCTGCAACGGCCCAAGCCACGAGCTCCCCGTCCAAGGACAGGGGGCAACCAAGTGGAAGAGCGCCAGCTCCATCTAAAGAAGATCTGGGTCACCAAGGAGGAGGCCCGGATTATAAGGCGTGCCAGGGCGGAGGAGCCCTTCCGCATGTCGGAACTTCAGCGGATGCGGAGTCCGCCAAGCACTGAAGCCTCAGTCTCTCCGGGGTTCACAACCCAGCCCCTACGGGGGTAGAAGCGCCGTGGAGCTGGCAAGAAGGTGCGGCTGACCTCCCCGTGGGCCAGCTCCACGCACACGGAGGAGGATCGCTCCCCTCAAGCATCTACATCCCGAGTGTTGGTCTTTGACAGACTTGGGAGGCCGCCCAAGCCGGAGCGACAACCGCCCAAGAAAAAGCGGGTGGTCCAGGTGACCGATGACACCGTCAAAGTGTTCACCTGTTACGCCACCTCCGGCGACAAACAGCCCGAGAACATCTCGGGAGAGGTTGACCAACCCATCCAATATTTGAGGAGGTCAAGGCAGGTCTCCCGGATTCTAGCACAGACGCAGCAGGCGCCGGCTGCCGGTACATCTCAGCCCGAGCCGGCACGGCAAGAAGAGCGCCAGGAAGACGTCCACAGTGTTGATGAGGACAGTCACTCCCGACACGAAGAAGAGCTGGGGGAAGAGCCACAGGCCCCCACAGTGGAAGAGCTTCGACGGGAGAACCAAGAGCTCAAGAAACTGCTACAGTCGCTCTTGTGCGAAAAGGAGGCTCCTGCCCCGCCTCAGGCGGCACCGACTGGAGCGGATCAGCAGCCTTCCCCCACTCCTGTCGCCGCCAATGCCTCTGTCACCGCTGCAAGACTCCCATTGGCGGTGGACTTCGAAGTCCCGCCGCATGAAGCTAATGCGTGGTCATCTGCTACTCCTGCTGCAGAAAGTCTCATGGCACAGAAGCAAATGATTGAACGAATTGTAGAGGCGAAGTTTGCTCAACATGGGGAGGGAGTGGCCACTGTTGATTTGTACAGTGTGCCTTATCCCCTCCGCCATCAATTCAAGAAGCTTCCGCCTGATTGCCCAAAAGCCCCGAAGCTCCAGAAGTTCAACGGGCAGGGCTCTCCGCATGAACACTTGGCCTACTACATGACGGCCATGGGCGAGTTGGTACTGGAAGGGGCATATTTGTTGCGGTACTTCGCCACGTCATTGACGGGCACCGCCTTCCAGTGGTACTCCAGACTCAAGCCCAATTTTGTAGCTGACTGGGCTGACATGCAAAAGAAGTTTGTCGACCGCTTCTAAATGGTTGAACGCAAAGTCTCCCTAGCAGAGATTTGTTCCCTTCGACAGAAGAAAGGTGAAACAACATTGGACTTCATCAAGCGATGGAGGGACGTCAGCATGCGCTGCGATAACCCTCCTACGCCTGAAGATGCGATCATCATCTGCCGTAGGGGTCTCTCGACAGAAGTCAGTGAAAAGCTTTTGGGCTCCAATATCAGAAGCTTTGACCGGTTGAACACAGTGGTGGCGGAGATTGAAATGTTCTTTGCTGACCACCCTACACAAGCTTCTGCCAAGGGCAAATCCTCCAAAGACCGTCTGGCTAGCGGTAAGGAGGTGAATGCCGTGGACTTCTCCCCGACGAATGGAGATAAAGGGGAAGGAAAGTCCAAAGGAAAGGGCAAGAAGTCTGATGACAAGACAAATTCGTCTCTCTTAGCGGAGCGCATGAAGATGCCATATTCCTTCAGAAAGGAGCATACCAAGATGCTCTTTGATCTATGTATGAAGGAGCAGCTCGTCACTCTGCCAGATCCGCGGAGGTGGATAAGATTGACGACCCTACCTATTGTGTGTATCACAGAAGGTTGGGTCACACCATCGGGGACTGCTATGTCTTCAAAAATATAGCAGAAGTGCTCATTCAAAAGGGCTTGGTAAATATGCTGGGCCATGCAGTTGACCCACCCCAGCCTCGCGCTTGGAGCCGATCGAACCGATCAGCTAATGTGGTCCATATGGTGGCGATGGCTTCAAGCTCCAACGCTTCCGAGGCCGGACCTTCAAGTCAGCAGTCCGATGCCGGTCCGGGAGCCGCCCCTCCCTCATTCCCAGAATGTCTAGCATTGCGGAGGACTATTCGTAAAATCCGCGAAGAAATCCGGCAATTGCAACTGGAACAGAGGCGTATGCTGCAGTTCCTAGAGAGCATTGATCAGCAGTTGTCCACCTTCCTCTTTGGCCCATTTGTCAGGGGTTAGCTCCAACCCACATACGGGAGGCGAGTGTATCACCCACTGGCCGGGCTCCGCTCAGGGGCTGGCTCTCTGAAGAGTCCTCAGATTCATCCGAAGACGAGGATGACTCACTGGAAGACGAGGAGGCTTCACTTCAAGTGGAGCTGCCAGAGAAGTTATATTCATTCCCTTGCGAGAAGACTCCAAACATCTTCTTCGCATGCCAGCGAGCAGGGCTGATAAGCCCGTCACCCTTGGAGTAGACACCAAGTGCTGCTTTTCATCAGGGCTATTGCCCATATCATGAAGTTGTTGGCCATATTATCCACAACTGTGAGCCGTTCAAGGACCTCGCCGAAGACTTAATCAGGCGAGGGAAGGTTAATATGGGCGAATTTCTAGTCGACCCACCGCAGTCGCATGCACGAAGGAGTCTTCACTTCTCCGTCAATGTCATACATGCCTCAACAGCTTTTCAATTCCCAGAGCCACAGGAGGAGGGAGTCAGTTCTCAACCACCTAAATCCACACTGTGGTATCCAGGGTGGCGACTTTCTCATCAGTGTTCTTTTCCTAAGGAAGACACTGAGAAGATTTTTGACAAACTTCTGGAGGATGGCTGGGTGCTGACACATGACCCGCCGTCTTATTACAATGAGACGGCCAAGAGTCACCCCCGCTATTGCAAGTATCATACAAGGGTGTCTCACCCTACTCGGCAATGCCTAGAGGTTCGGGACTTTATTGAAGGCCTCACCCAGAGAGGGGTTATCGATACTCAGGGGAACTCCATGACAAGGTTGCGTCTTGCAGAGGCCGCCAGGGAGACTCTCCAGCAGGCTCGGCGAGAAACTGAAGCTTTGTCCCGATTAGCCCGACCAAGTGAGCCCGCGGAAAATGATGAATTCCTGTTACTCACTAAAGGCAAGGCCACCCATAAAGGGCCTAAGGTCCAGAACCCAGGAAGCCAAGCCACGGGAGAGAGTTCCAAGGTCCGCCCCAGGTCCAGTCAGCCTGGCATTGTCATAAGAGAGAACTCTAGGGCAGACAACAAAGGCAAAGCCAAGGCGTCAGAGCCTTCAGCCAAAGCTCCTGCCAAGTCAGCAAGGCCATTAGTCGTGGAGAGGACTCAACCTCTTGAGCCCGTGAAGGCCCCAGTTAAGGCCTCTGCCGGCCTAGCGAGGCCGCCAACTGTAGAAAGGCCTCAACAGCTCAAGCAAGCCAACCTACCAGCCCAAACAAAGTCGGTGGAACTACAAAGCCCCCAGAGCCCCCACTGTGGATTGGCAGAGTTCCAGGAGTTGCCTCCTGAAATAATTGCTCAGGCAATCAATGCCACCTTCCAGCCTCAGTCGGAGGAGGCCAATTGGACCAAGGTTGTCCCCAGAAAAAGCCGCGGCAGTAAGGCCCCTAAGGAGCCAGCCCGGAGCAAAAAGCAAAATTCTGGGGGCAAGCAAGTCCCACCTCCAAAGCAAACTCCTCTCTCTTCTCAAGAGGCGGCACGCCAGAAGAAGCAAGAGAGGAACCGCAGGAAGAATTTGAAGAGGAGGTTGAAGAAGCAAGCTGAGCAAGCAGCTGCTATGGAAGCTCCTAAGGAGCCAACTCCTCTACAAAGACTTCAAAAGCTCATAGATGAGCTGGAGGAGTACATTCCCCCTCGTCCCACCAGGGTCGTCACTCTAGACGAATATATTCCCTGGGACAAGCTTGGGCGCAAAGCCCGACTTCTGCAATGGCTCCGGGAAATGGCTCATCGTCTTGAAGGAGGCGAAGACTTCCCGATCCCTGAGGAGCTCTCCTTGTTCTACAAAGATGAGGATCTCACTGTTGAGATGCTCGAGGAAATGTTGCAAGAGCTCTCCTGCAACATGGTGGCGATCCCGCCGCCCGACATCATTTACTCTCATTCGGTTGATGACACGGGAGGCAAGGCTCCTATGGTGACATATCAGCGTCGCTCGGCAAGAAATGGTCGGGGGTGTGGCCGAGGCCGTGGTCGAGGACGTGGATGTGAAGGTCCCTTAATTCTGGACCGTGTCATAATATTCAGAGGGGAGAAGCCGGGTCCTGTCCCAGAAACCCAAGTTCGGGGGATCCCTTTTATTCTCAGCCCCTCAGAGGGCTCAGGCCCCACCTCAACTGCTAAGCCGGGTGGTGTCCCTTTTACAATCACCTCCTCTGATGAAGAAGAGGAGTCAGCCAAGTCACCAGTGCGCGAGAAGGCGTCAGAGCAAGCCGGCCCCTCCAACAGGGTCGAGACCTCAAGCCAGGCCGGTCCTTCTGATGGAGACCAACATGAAGAGTCTCTGCCACCTCCGGAAGAGTCTTTGGCTCCGCTATTCCAAGAAGATGCGGAAGGCCAGAATACGGAGGAGCGCCCTTCTAAGCGGGAGAAACCTCGCCAGGCGCCAAAGACCCTGGCGGAGATCATCCCGCCATTCGACAAGACCCGTGCTCGGGCGGACCGCAAAATCATTCATCATATGATGCGGTTCCCAACAAATGTCACCATCTGGGAGGCCATTGCTTGGAGCAAAGATCTCAGAGAGGCTCTTGTCAAGATACTTCAAGACCCAGAGACATACGAAGCCCATGTTGCAGAGTTGCAGGCCCAGGCGTATGAAGCACTCACAGCCAACATCTCCTTCACGGACAAAGACATGTTGATGTCCTCTCCGTGCCACAATCGCCCCTTATATATGAGGGGGACGATCAATGGGCATGACGTGAATCGCATCCTAGTTGACGCTGGAGCAGCCGTCAATATCATGCCTCTAAAGACTTTCAAGTCTCTATACTTGGCACCTTATTTACAAAAGGTGACCGATGTTAAGATCTCAGGATTCAATCAGGGTTCCGAGGAAGCGCTTGGTCGGGTTGTGGTCAAGCTAGCTTTGGGCGATTTTGTCACCCAAGCGACATTCTATATCATCAACTCCGACACATCTTACAAGATGCTGCTTGGAAGACCTTGGCTTCATGAGAATTAGGTCGTTCCTTCAACTTTGCATCAGTGCATTAAATATGCTAAGGAAGGGGAGCAACATACCGTCTTCGCAGACCAGGCCCCGTTCCACCCCAATGAGTGCCATCTGGCCGATGCTTCACTATATTTTGGGAAGCCCACTTTAACAATCCCCGAGCCTTTAAAAGACAATGGGAAATAAAAGGTGAACCATGAAGTCGAAGAAGGGCAGCTCTTCACTGTCAACCAGGACATGGTAAGGCTGTATAGGCTGAGCCTCAGTGCCGCCTCCAAGCCGACTCAACCAGAAAGGCGAAGCGTTGACTTTGAAGCCAACCTTATTAGTCAGGTCATTGACCGAAGCATCTCCTTACCGCCCAAGTGCCTCCAGCTCTCGTCCCAACGGGAAGAGTATGAGGTGGAGCAGTTGAAGACCTTCACAGTCTCCTATCAACGGAGAAGGAGACGCAACAAGAGCAAGAGGGACAAGCCGATCATCTTTTACAAAGGTGATTTAGTCCCACCATGTCCTCCTGAAGATGACTTCGGCTGGGATACTCCCACCGATGTGGCACCAGAGCCAGTCCAGGAAATGGATGATATGCCGAACTACATCAAGGAAATGTGTAAAAAGCAGCACATCCCGCAAACTCTGGACCCCGTGCGAGCGGCATACTTCCATCAGTTGTGGAACCCTCCACAGGTCCGGGGAGAACCTCCTTTCTCTCGCAAAGATACAAGGGGACTTAGCTACGGCCAGGAGACGGACTTCGAGGTCCATTTTACAGTCAATGCCATAGGACTGCTACCTCCTCATCACGGGCAAGCTGAAGTTGAGCCCGGGATCGGCGACTCTGTAAGGGAGTCCGGTGAGCTGTCAATGACACCATCACCTTCATCAGGAGTCAATAACAACAACCCCTCAGAGGGAGGAGCAGCCCAGCCTGCTAACCGTCGCAAGATGAGGCCAGTCCTTCGACTTCAAACCACGAGCAAGGGTGCTCTGAAGAATTTGAAGTCTACGAAGCCAACACTGATGACGAGGGAGACTTTGTCGACCTCCAACCAGTTCCACCGGAGCTTGAAGACAGTGGCCAAGAAACGGTGGACGAGTTGATCGAGATTAATCTCGGAAGCAAAAGTGACCATCGTCTCACCTTCATAAGTGCTCTCCTCAGTGAGAAAGAAAAGCAGTCGTATCGACAGCTCCTAGAAGAGTTCTGGGATTGTTTCGCATGGACTTACAAAGAAATGCCCGGGCTCGATCCTTCTGTGGCCGAACATGAGCTGGCAATACTTTCAACAGTCAAGCCAGTCAAGCAAGCTCAAAGGCGTATGCGCCACGAGCTGGAGCTGAAAGTCAATGCTGAGGTTGACAAGATGCTGGGCGTGGACTTCATAGAGCCTTGCATGTACCCTGTGTGGCTCGCTAATATAGTCCATGTCAAGAAGAAGAACGGCCAAGTCCGAGTCTGCATCGACTTCAGGGATTTGAACAAAGCATGCCCGAAGGACGACTTTCCTGTCCCGATCACTGAGACAATGGTTGATATGACCACCGGTCACGAAGCCCTGTCTTTTATGGACGGGTCGTCGGGCTATAATCAAATCCGCATGGCCATCAAGGACAAAGACCATACGGCTTTCCGATCTCTTAAGGGGATCTTCAACTACAAAAGGATGCCGTTTGGCCTGAAGAATGCCGGTGCAACTTACCAAAGGGCAATGACCAAGATCTTCGACGAGATGCTACATGACCTTGTCGAATGCTATGTCGATGATCTGATCGTCAATACAAAAAAGCGGGAGGATCACTTAGTTGATCTGTGTCGAGTCTTTGAAAGGCTTCGACAATTTCAACTCAGGATGAACCCGATGAAGTGTGCCTTCGGCGTCTCCAGCGGCAAGTTCCTGGGCTTCATCGTCAGGTATCGAGGCATAGAAATCGATCCTGACAAAATCAAAGCCATAAGAGGACTACCTCCGCCCAAAAACTTGACAGAGCTCAGATCTCTTCAAGGAAGACTCGCCTATATTAGGCGGTTTATTTCTAACCTCTCAGGAAGATGCCTACCTTTCGGCAGACTGATGAAGAAAGGGGCACCCTTCATATGGGACGAAGACTGTCAGAAGGCCTTCGAGCAAATCAAGGAATATCTGCTAACTCCTCCTGTCCTAGGGGCACCCGTCAGAGTGAAGCCCCTTATCCTCTACATTGCTGCCATGGATGCCTCTTTGGGGGCTCTCCTAGCCCAGATCAATGAAGAGGGCAAGGAGCAGCCGCTGTACTACCTCAGCCGAAAACTAATCGGGCCTGAGCATCGATACACGCCCATGGAAAAGGTGTGCCTAGCTCTGGTGTTTGCTGTCAGGAAGCTAAGGCACTACCTTCTAGCTCACCGGGTGGAGCTCATCTCCAGGTGTGATCCACTCAAGTTTCTGCTCAGTCAGTCCGTCCTTTCCGGTAGGCTCGGCAAGTGGGCGCTTATCCTCATGGAGTTCGACATCACCTTCGTCCCACGCAAGGCGATCAAGGGATAAGGAATGGCGGAGTTCTTAGCTGCACACCCTGTGTCGGAAGATTCGCCACTCAACTTCGAGCTACCCGATGAAGAGGTGTTAGTGCCTTCTCAAGAAACTGGGGAACATTCTGACAAAGTTCCACCACAGATGGAGCCGGGTGTCCTCACCCTTGACCTCCCACACTGGGAGTTATATTTTGATGGTGCCTCTCAGACGATCAAAAGGGCTGGCGGCCTCATAGACTATGTCTCGGGCGCGGGGGTAGTCTTTGTATCCCCACAAGGCGGCATCCTCCACAACTCCTGTGCTCTCATGAAGTCATTGACTAATAATGAAGCAGAGTACGAGGCATTGATTATTGGGCTTCAACTGGCACTAGAGATGGACATCAAGTGCATCAAAGTGTACGGGGATTCTCAGCTCGTCATCCGACAAGTATTAGGCGTCTATGACGTCCGGAAAAAGGAGCTTATTCCCTATCATGCGGCCGTTATGAGGCTCAGAGAAAAATTCTACCTATTTAAAATAGGCCATGTCCCCAGACGCAGCAACTCCCAGGCTGACGCTCTTGCAAAGTTGGCAGTAGCCTTAAAACTCCCGCCTGAGGGAGAATTGAATATCACTGTCAGACATCGAAGGCTCATGCCAAGTGTGCTCGACGAAGAGTCCGACCTCACTGTCTACGAGGTCAACAATATTCAAGAGGAGAATGCTCCCGAAGAGGAAGATTGGCGTGAGTCGATCATAAAAATAAAGAACGGCTGGTTTCCTCCTGATCGGGCTCAGAGGGTACAACTGCTACGCAGGGCGACATCCTACTAGCTAATTGACGGCCTGCTCTTCAGGCTCGTCCATGAAAAGGACCGATCGGTCCTCCTACGCTACCTTTCATTCAAGGAAGCAAAGATCGTGATGCACGAGGTCCACTCCGGGTTGTGCGGCGCGTATCAAGCTGGAGCCAAGATGAAGAACAACATCAAGTTAAAGGGGTTCTACTGGCCCACCATGTACGAAGATTGCAATCAATACGCTCGTACATGTCACCAATGCCAAGCATTTGGTCCGGTGCCTCGGAGGCCGCCTAACCCGCTACACCTGACCGCGCCTACTTGGCCCTTCGCGGAATGGGGTATGGACATTGTGGGATCATTCCCACCATCGTCCCAAGGGCATAAGTTCATACTGGCCGCCACCGATTACTTCTCCAGATGGGCCGAAGCGGTTCCGCTACGGGAGGTTACAGGGGAGATAGTTGCCCGTTTTGTGCGGCACTATATCATTTACAGGTTCGGCACCCCCATTCGGATTATATTCGATAATGGCACGCCGTTCAAGAACAAGACTGTCTATGTTTTGGCGGTCAAATTCCATATTGACTGGCGGACGTCATCAGTCTATAACTCCCAAGCTAACGGGTTGACCGAGGCCTTCAACAAGACCCTTTGTAAGCTGCTGTCCAAGATAGTAGGTGGCCGCAAGCGGGATTGGGGCGAAAAGGTCCACGAAGCCCTATGGGCCTATCGGACCATTTACAAAACCCCCACGGGTTGCTCCCCATTCTCCTTGGTCTATGGAGCCGAAGCGGTGGTCCCTCTGGAGATTGAGCTAGCATCCTACCGCGTTGCTGTGCACACCGGATTGCCAGGCCAAGACCAATCTGAAATTGAAAGAAGGCTCGAGGAATTGTCCAACCTTGAAGGTCAAAGACTCAAAGCCTACAAGCACTTACAAGTGTACCAAGCTCGTATGACACGTGCCTACGATAAGCTGGTCAAGCAAAGGGCATTCAAGAAAGGCGACCTCGTCATGATTAAAGAAAAGGAGGTTCTCGCGGGAAGATCCAGCGGCAAACTCCAGCCTAATTGGCGGGGACCTTATGTCATCCAGAAAGTCTACGAAGGAGGGGCCTATACAGTCCTTGACCACAAGGGGGACAATCCCTTCCCTCCTCTCAACGGCAAGCATATGAAGCTCTACCATGCGCCACCGCAAGAGTTTCTACAGTAGTCCTCACAGGACAGTACCTCTCCTCAGTGAAGGTTCAAAAAAAAATGGGGTTAAAAATACTGATACCCTGGCGGACTCAGTCGATCTTCAACAGTTGGCTGAGGGCAAAAAGGCCACAGACCCGGTCGCGGTGAAAACCCGAAAGGGCGTCTCGGGCAAAAATGGGCAACCCCTTGGTGTGAAAACCCGCAAGGGCGCACCGGAAAAAGCTAAAGGGGGCCAGCCTCGGCGAAAACCCGAAAGGGCGGTGAGGTTGGTAATGTGAAAAAAAAAAATCCTCTCTCTGTCTATTTTAAGGGTGGCTCTAAGTCAATGACTCCACCCCATCTCGGCCAAAACATCATATTGATGCTATGGCTACGCCTTACATGTCATCCCATGACACCTAGTCCCACCGATGTTCTCACGTTGTCATACTCTGTCCCATCGGGCTCGGCCTACGTATGCCCCTTTCGGGCTGTCGACCCATTCCGCCTATCGGCTTCTGGGTTCAGCTCATGTGTCTCTTCTGAGTAGTTAAACCCGCTTACTCTCTTGTCCTACTGGGACTGGCCTCAGTATGCTCTCTCGGGCTGCCAACCCTTCATGCCTTTCGGCTCCTTTTTCATTCTAGGGAATGGCCTCAGTATGCTCTCTCGGGCTGTCAACCCTTCATGCCTTTCGGCTTCTTTTTCATTCTAGGGAATGGCCTCAGTATGTTCTCTCGGGCTGCCAACCCTTCATGCATTTCGGCTCCTTTTTCATTCTAGGGAATGGCCTCAGTATGCTCTCTCGGGCTGCCAACCCTTCATGCCTTTCGGTTTATCTAATCTCCTTGGGATTGGTCTCAGTATGCTCTCTCGGGCTGCCAACCCATCATGCATTTCAGCACATTCTTGTCTTCTTGGAATTGGCCTCAGTATGCTCTCTCGGGCTGCCAACTCATCATGCCTTTCGACACTTTTTACCTTTCTGGGATCTGGCCTCAATATGCTCTCTCGGGCTGCCAATCCATCATGCCTTCTGGCACATGTCCCACCGGGTCTGGCCTCAGCATGTCCTCTCGGGCTGCCAACCCACTTCTTCGCCTATCGGCTTTCGGATTTGACTCTCACGTCCCACTAGGGCTGTTAAATTCACCCTTTTTTTTCTTCTGGGTCTGGCTTCTGCATGCCCCTTTCGGGCTGTCAACCCATCTCGCCTCTTGGATTCAGACTTGACTCATATACCCCACCGGGATCGCCAAGTCTATTCCTTTGTCCCCACGGGCTTGGCCTCTGCATGCCCTCGTCGGGCTGCCAACCCTATTTGCCTATCGGCTCACGGATTTGACTTGTACGTCCCACCCGGGCTGTCAAATCCCCTCCTTTCATCGCTTCGTGGTTTGGCCTATGTATGCTCTCTCGGGCTGCCAACCCATCCCGCCTATCGGCCTCCAGGTTTAACCTGCATATCCCTTTCGGACTGTTAAACCTTCTCCTTTGTTGTCCCAACCGGGCTTGGCACATGCACACCTCTCTTGGGTTGCCAATCCGTTCAACTTTCGGTTCTGGATTTGGCTAATTACGTCCCGCTAGGGCAGCCGAAGCCATCCATTTGTCCCACCTCTGCGGCACACATGTCCCTATGGGAGTGCCACTTTCTCCTTGCCTTTTGGCATTATAGGTTCAAAAAAAAAAATGGGGTTGAAAATATTGAGGCCCCAGTGGACTTGGTTGTTTCTGTTAGAAGAGCAATCAAGGGCAAAAATGCTTTGACCCGGCTAAGGTGAAAACCCGAAAGGGCGTCTTAGGCAAAAATGGGTACCCCTCAGTGTGAAAACCCGAAAGGGCGCACTGGAAAAAGGCAAAGGGGGCCAATCCTGGCGAAAACCCGAAAGGGCGGTAGGACTGGTAAAGTGATAAAAAAATATATATGCAAAAAAAGAGAGAGACATACGTGCAAGAGGATGGAAGCAAAAACAGCTATGCTAAGCTCTGTCCTTTATTCACTAATGTCATCAAGGGAGCCCGAGACAAGCCCTCGGGGGTAACTCAAACAAAAACGGGGCGCGAGGGCCCTATGTACAAGAAAGTGCCAGAGCTCGTCAACCACGGCGCTCGTCCCCTCGCAACTCTGCAAGGCGAGTCTCCCTCTGGAAGATCTCCCCCCGAAGCTCATCAGATCGGCGACGGCATGTCTCCACCTCAGCCTGGACACTACGACGCTCCTCAGCAGCCTCCTGAAGCTTTCTCTGTAGCTCCTCCACCAGGAGAGAAACCCTCCGGCTACGTCCCTCGATGCTCTTGAGGTGGAGGTCAGTCTCCGCCTGGGCCGCTCGAAGCTCACGCAGCTGCTCCTTCTGCTCCTGGATCTATAACTGGGCTCTCTGTCTCTGCTCCTGTGCAAGATGGAGGCGAGCAAACTCGCTCCATAAGCCTTCCAGCTTCGCGGCCCATGCATCCCGGGGAAGACTCAGTCTGTGGTAGCTCCTGGTGAACACCTCCAGATCAGCCCTCAAAGCCTCCACGGAGGGCAGTGGATCAGTCTGGATCAACTGATGAAGACCCTGCAGCAGCTGGTCAGCTATGGCAACATGTAACGCCGTCTCAAGTGCAGGAGCGTCAGGCCACTCAACTCCAAAGGCAGGGAAATCCATGGGTGCCACGCCTGCCCCTTCTACGGACCCTGTTTGTAAAAAAAAAAAAGATTGTGAGTGTATCACCACAATAACGTCACCAGGGTAAGACTCCAAGAGTGCAAACTTCAAGGACTCTTACCTGAAGCAGTCTCACTCGCCGGGTTGGGCCCACAAGGAGATCCCTCCCTAGGAACTGGAGGGCAACCATCAATAAGTGCCGGTCCCTGCTCCGCGGATGGTACATGCGTCGCCCACCTCTCTGCAAAGAAGGCAAGGAATGGAAAGTCTTAGTACTCCGGCCATACCAAAAACCAGAATAAGCACTTCATATTTAATGAAGACATACCAGCCTATATAGGTGCCTCCTCTTCAACTACAGCAGGGTCGACCTCTATCGTTGGTTCCATGGAAGGAGAGACAGCTGAAACAAGGCATCCACATGTCAAATGGTGATCAATATCATAAATGAAAGGAGTCTTGTTGAATGGATGACAAGATTCTTTAATTTGACAACAATATACCTTTCGTCGCCAAATCAGTGGAGGCCGCGGCCTCGTCAGCGGTGCCTTGCTCCTCAGATGGCATATGAAATGAGCCTGTTGTCTGGTCTATCCCTGTGGACCGAGGGAGGCTCCCCTCCTGATCGCCAGCTGTTTCAAAACAGAAGCATCTCAGGATGTTGATATGCAGCAGTATGTGTGGCTGGAATGATGTACAGAGTATCTTTGTGCATACCTAAAGTCCGTGGACGGCTAGACTCTGCAACATCGGTAGTACCTACCGATGGTCCCACGCCTAGGGACGATGCCCCCTTGCCAGGGATTGCAACCTCTGTAGTCGGAATCCCAACCCTTTCATCAAAAACTGGCAAGTCAACAGAAGAGCCGACCTCTATGAGCTTGGAAAGCTCGTCCAAACAGAAGGCCGTCTGAGCAACTGTATGACAATGAGCAAAACAAGTTAGATAAGCTCATTATTACATGTACAGAAAGAAAAGGGGGAACAAGGAAAGGTTAAACATACAAGACACTAACCTGCCTCCGGAGCAACAGAGCTCCCGCCTGTATCAAGTGCGAGGGAGTCGCCGGTCACAGGCACGTAGTCGTCGGCGAGGAGGTCCAACCCGTCAATATCCACGCTGATATCGGGAACGGACTCGTCCACCTCCAACCCCGCCTCTGTGAACACATTTCCGGGGCGAGGAGAAAAGCTCGTGGTAGGCAGAGTCTCAGGAGGAGCTGCATTAACAAAGGGGAATAATAGTCACATTACAACATTTTTAAAACAGTTGGAAGCAAAACATTCCCCATTCTTACTTGGAGTCTCTGCCGGAGTAGGAGACCCCTCCTCAGGACGCGGGCGAAGGGTAGGCCGCGGATCACCCTCCTGGATATCAGTCCGTGGCCTCTTCCTATGGCCACGAGCCTCTGAGCCAGTGACATGTCCTGCAAGTGGAAAAAGATTGCATGAAATCAGCATCTTAAATTGCAGAGCAAAAGGAGACAGGGTTAAATAAGTCAGCATATACCTGGATCCCCAATAAGCATCTCAGGCTTCAAGATGATCTGCTCGGTCTTCAAGCCAAGGACCCGAGCAACCTTACTCACAATGGTCCAGATGGCATTGGGGGTGGTAGCCACCTCCAAATCTGAGATGTACTCCAAGGGACCCGCGCAACCCACTGCGTTCATGATGTGGATCCTCCAAGCTGTGAAGGCACTGTCTCCTAATGCCCCCTCGGGAACAGCTTCTGATAGCTGGGACTGGGTCTTCAAACCACAAGAGGTCTTCAGATCCTCCCACCAGGAGTAGAGGGCCAGAGGGTCGGGGTCTGCTCTCCGACGGGCAGACCTAGAGGAAGAAGCCGCAGCTGGTGCACTCCGCAAGGGCTTCAAAGCCCCGGTGTACTGACTCCTGTCAATAGGAATCGGGAGTCCGCCCTCCTTCCAACGGGTCTCAATCTCATGAATGACCTTGGCTGCCCCAGAAAAGTGAGATCTGATGAACTCTGAATCCAGAAACAGAGGAGGCAGATCCTCCTTCTTCAGGCGCCGTTCCTCCGCAGCTCGAATAGTATCGGCTCGCTGCCTAAAAACATTGCTGAGTTTAAACCACCAGCGCGCATAGTGTATATCAAAGAAACCTCTGCGTGTCTGCTCTGGAATGGGGTACTCCTCCTTCACCTCCCGAGAGAGGAAGTCATGCCATGAAGCCGCCACCAGGTGGATGTCCCTCTGCCGGTACTGCCGAACTGCAAAGGGAAAATCTGCATGCTAAGGTATCGCTTGGTTGTACCCAAAATTCCTGGCGAATCTATGTGAGTAATATGGCTCAAGCACTGCCATACTGGAGCGGCGGTAAACCAGAACACTCGGCCGAATACAAATAACCCAATCGACCAATGCATGGTCGGAAGGTAGAGCCCAGGAGGATAGCCTGCAAACAACGGTGTCACCCTGCCGCTCTGTGTATGGACGGAACGAGCGAGAGCTGTGATCAAACTCCAGACTCTCATCCCTCCTAGTATGGAGGAAGGACAAAGCACGACGAGCGCTGGCGAGCTGCAAAACTGCATCCTGGTCCGGATGACCAGCAAAAGTGAAAAGCAGGGGCGCAGCTGGATTGTCCACCGGTGTCCTCTGTGACAACTCTGGCAACAACAGGCCGGCCCATGCACTCAGATAGTGGGTGGGCATCAAGATATGCTTATCTCTAGGAGATGAGTGCGAAGTCAAGGCCCCAAGGCTATGAAAGATATTCGCCAGCGCGGCCGGAGCAATGGCAAGCCTGCGCCCACAAGCCAGTAGACAAACTGGGTAGATCACCTCTGCCCGCAGAATCCCCTCCTCTTCATGAGGGATCACAAAGTTGGGCTGCCAGTAGGCCAGGTAGGCTGCCAGGTACGTCAACGGCGGCAGTCCCCTTGAATTCCACCCCCGTGTCGGGGCGGGTAAGTGACGAGGGTGTGAAGCAAAGCGGAGCTCGACCTCGCGGCACTGCTCCCAAGACATCCCCGAGGTAGCAAACTCCTCGTAGAAACAATAGGGACCGCTGTAGAAATGTGTGACCCATGCATTCAGAGTCACCCTCGGCGTCCGTGCAGCTTTCTCCTTGCCCACGAGGGCCAAGTCCCTCCAAGTCTTCATCAGGTACCTGAAGCAGTATGGCATGAAGTATCGGCCTGCTCCATCAGAAGCACTCAGATGCAGATCATCCAGGCATAGCTCCTCATATGGCTGTCCGCAAACTGGGAGACCAGAAATCCTGTGGAAAGCCCACAGGTCTAGTGAAGTCTCCCCCTCAGCAGTCATGAAGGTGTTCCAGTGCCCGTTAAATCTCTCAGCTAGAGCCTGGACCAGTCCAGTGTGCCAGGGACATGAATATAAAGCTGCTGTCACTGCATGACGTATGCCTGCCCTATCAAGTGCTGTCCTGTAAACTAGCAGTACACCCCACAGCCACTCTGTGGCGCCGCGGCGATAACAATGGGAAGGAACAACGGCCCATTTCCCATACCAGCTCGGGGTCCTATGTGCCAAGATCCTCTCTAGCATGCAATCAACATCATAATCATTATGCGCACAGGCTGCGCCTGAGGGAGTCAGAAACATCCCGTCGAGGACATCTGCGGCCCTGTGATGTCCGGCCAGATGCCAAGCGACTGGTGAAGACGGTATCGCCCTCACAGTAAAACTGTCAAACTCCCTGTAGGAGCCCAGACTCCTCTGGTCAGGGTACTGTCGCTGGCGTACCAAACTCTCTGGGAAGCTCGGATAAGAAAAATTGCAGGTGCCATGCATACTATCCCGTCCGAGCAATATGGCCCGCTCCAGGCGGCGCCTCTCCTCTGGAAGCCGGGGGTCGTCAGCCTCTGCTCCAGGTGGTATAAAACTCTGGATGAAAGGGAACAGGTGACGATCCAGTGGAAAGTGAGGTGGATAGCCGCCCGACCGATCATAAGTGTAGCATCCCAGCCTCCGCGTGATCCTGGAGACGTCAACGACGCCCTCAGTGGTAGTAGTCTCCCCAATTGGGCCCTTAGCGACCCAAGTAAATCCGCGGTCCACCGCGTCAAAGCCCTCGGGGGTGATGCTGCGAGGAGGGAATGGTGGCATAGGCATGTCCGTCGTCCTAACATAATGATTGTCACCACCGCTGGTCCTGGACCTCTGGGAAGTCCCTCTGCTCCGTCTGGAACGAGCCATGTCTGCAAGAGCTGCAAAGCCAAGATCAGAGGAAGCTCCGTCAGTCAAATCAGCATATGGGCAGCAACAAGACTATGGAAAGTCACACAAAACTCTGCATGCCTATGAACCCGGAGAATGACAAAAAGCCGTGGAACGCACGGGCCATCCGCCCCCGCCTCCGGCTTGGTCGTATGTCCCGTGGGGGGCATTTGTTGCACCCGTAATTTATCATCCTAAATTCAGGGATATCGATTTCGCATGTGACAAGATTTCGGTACGGTGCATCACCATCCGATAGGATATTCTTACACGGGGATCTTTATTCGGCGCATCGCCGTCCCGTCGAATATTCCTAAGTTTAAGGCTTTATAGCCCACATGTTGTTACAATGTAAACCCCTCAGGGGGTGGCCACAAGCCAAGTTCAAGCTACAATGATTGTCGGGATCGTGTAGTTTCATTAAAATCCCTACGGGATTAAGTCTCCGTCCTTTGAACAAGTGACTACGGGCAAAGTAAACATCTACAAGAACGAAAGAGATGACAGAGAAGGTCTATGTACCAAGCACAAGGTCCCTCGCACGTGTATCACGAAGCACGGGCAACAACTCGTCCTCCCGCAGCGACCTACGGCACGAGGAAGACGACAAACGAACAAGGAGGCGCTCCTTCTCGCTATTCTCCACGAGACACAGCGAGAACTCGAAGCTTCAAAGCCCCGGAGACCCCCTTTTTATTAAAATCCAGCAGGAGGAGACCCGTCCGGGGTCGCCCTTACTCGGACGGGTCCGCCCGGAGGCGGGCGAGTCCCGCGCGGGACCTCTTTGGGCGGGCGGACCCGCTCGGGGTCGCCCGAACCCGGGTGGGACCCGCCCGGGGTCCGCGACCCCGGGAAGGTCCCCCTCGGGGGGCGTGCGACCCCGGGGAGGTCCTCCCTGGGGAGCGCGGCCCCAGGTGGGACCCACCCGGGGTCCGCGACCTTGGGTAGGTCCTCCCCGGGGGGTCGCGACCCGGGGGGTCGCGACCCCGGGCAGGTCCCCCCCGGGGGTTCGCGACCCCGGGCAGGTCCCCCCCGGGGTCGCGCGACCCCGGGGAGGTCCCGGACCGGTCTGGTGACCTCCCACCCCGGGGAGGTCCCATTCTCCCGCGCACAGACTTAAATTTTTTTTCGAAAATTGACCTCCCCGGGGTCATTTTCATCCTGTTGGACCCGTACGGGGTCGAACACTCCCAGGGAGGTTCCCACTTCTATAAATAGACCCCCGGAGGTCCAAAAAAGGAGAGCTTGAATCTTACATCAAGTACGTACAAGCTCACTTGGAGCATCCAGCACTTGGAGTTGTTTGTTTGTTTCGACCCGCGTGGGGTAAGTCCCCGGGTCTTGTATTTATGCCCCTACGGGGCATATTTACATTTATGCCCCTCAGTGGGCCGTGGTTGTAATCATGCCTCTCAGCGGGCCATGTTTGTAAGTTTTTACGTCCCGGGACAACTAAATTATGTAGTTCTGTCCTCATAATGATGGAATTACAAAAATGTCCTCTCCGAGGCCGTAAAAGACCAAAGTCCTGTAATTTGCAGTTATACCATGCAACTTTTGTAATTGGGGCTACGCCTCTATCTCCCGCTCTAACGCGGACTTTTGTACAGTCGATAATTCACCGACAATCCTTGTACTCATCTGGATTACAAATGCACTCAGCATGTGTTATGTATGTCCTCGGGAAAAAATTATAAGAAAACCCCGACTTTTATAAAATTGTGTATATGCCCCTTCTTTGGCAAACTTGACGCACATGAGTCTTCTATGAAGCCAGTGTCACTCCTTTAACCCGGAGATGTTGTCAGCTCAGCCCGACACTCAGAGGTCACTCCAACCCTAGGTCTGTGTAGGGTACGGTAAAATTACCAAAATACCCCTGTGACCTAGAAATGGCTTAGCAGCCCCTAAAACCCTTCAGAAAGAGCCTCATCGCCTTCGGAAGTAAGGAACCCGGTCATACTTCCGTTCCAGTCCAGAAATTTCAGAAATACCCCTGGCCTGAAAAATTACCAAAATACCTCTGGGTTGGTAAAATTATCAGAATACCCTCGGGGTTCAGAAAACTCTTCTTTACTTCAAAAATGCCTATGACTTCCGCATATTTGCGTTTCTATTCCAATAGAGTTTTGCTCAGACCTAGCCCTAATTCAATTATTTCTGTTGGTCGGTGGTGAGTGAGTGGACATCATGAGCTCTTTAAGAGAGTTTGCCCTCAACATCAGAACCTTGTAAAAGACTTTGGGGATTTCTTTGACAGTCAAACAAAGGTGTTCGGACGTTAGGCCGATGTAAATCAACTGACTCCGGTCAGTGGGGAGAGGTCCAGCATCCGAACCCAAATCGTCTGATATTATGCGCACACACGGAATCACCCTCTCTACGCAGAGGAATGTCTCTTTTCAAAAAGAACATTTTTATGTGCCTATTTTTCCTACGTGAAAATATTCCGTGTCTCACAGTGCTGCACATGGTAGCCAATATAAATGCCTACACTTCTGCATCAATTTCTTCCCTGCAGCCTTATAACTGGCTTCATTATCAGTCACTACTTGCACAACATTGTCCTCTCCAATTTGGTCTACCATCTTATCCATCAAATGAAACAAATAATTGACATTTTTTTCATAATTTGATGCATCTACAGATTTAACAAACACTGTACCTTCGATGTAATAGGCCAAAAAATTAATCATGGACTTTTCCGTGATACCAGTCCAGTCATCACACATAATGGTGCATCCTCTCTCTATCCAGATATACTTGAAACTTTCAACCACTGATGGAGCTCCTCAACCTCTCCCTCAAAGCCACGCTCGTATATGTCTCGACGTGACGGGACCTTCAAGCCAGGGCTAGCATCTACTATGGCATCTAGCATAGGTTGGAAATATTCTGATTCAGCTACACTTGCAGGGACACTTGCATGGAAAAATCATTTGCAAATATTTTTAAATGCATGCCCTGCAACTTCAGCTGATTTTTTTATCCCTCTCAATGCTTTCTTGATTTTTGGTTGTGTAGCCCTTTGCCTTCTGTGCAGATAGCTGTCCATGGGGCCTCCTCTCTGCGGGACTCTACCAGTGTCAGGACGTCGTGCAGCTCGTGCTACACCAGCTGTACTGGAGTATGTCCCTGAACCTATCGGTGCTTTTCCTTTCCTTCGAGCGGTTTGTTCACGCTCTATTGCTTCAGTCAGCTCTGAACCTGAATCCTCAGTGCCTTGCTCATCATCATCATCATCCTTCCTTCCCCTTCTGCCCGAAATCTCCTCTGCAATTTCAGCCTCATCTTCAGCCCTTTGTTGCATCCTCTCTTTTTTGCCCAGAAGGCACTGGTGCATTTCTTATTGGACCTGTCGGGGACATCTATCACATTGTTTCACCTCTCCTCTTATCCCTGCCAAATGTTGATTTCCTCTAGTAATTCTGCCATGTATCTCCTTATCATAATAATTACATTTCACTTTTCTTCTCCCAGCATCAACTAAGGAGAGGTGGGCCCACCCCGGATCCTCCTGCCCTTACTGCTCCTGATCTTGTTCACGTCTAGGCATGATGCTGCATTAAGACAGTCAAAAATAAATAGTTGTAAGTACAATGAAAAAATGCAATTAAGCATAATTGAGCTTAAAATTATGCTGAATTGAGATAATTAGAGAAAAGTCCCAAATTTAAACAGTTAATTAAGGCTTAATTATCAATTTTATCCTAATCACTCTTCATAAAATGTAATTAGCAACATGCTTCAACCCTAAATTATTCAATGAAGTTTAATAGAGTTTCGATTGACCCTAACTAAATCTAATCAGACAAAAATGCCAAATTTAAATAACTAATTAGGGCTTAATTATCAATTTTACTCTAATAACCCTTCATAAAATGTAATTAGCATCATGCTCCCACCTTAAATTATTCAATGAAGCTTAATTGAGCTTCAATTGACCCTAACTAAATCTAATTAGACAAAAATCTCAAATTTAAATAGCTAATTAGGGCTTAATTATCAATTTTACCCTAATCAACCTTTATAAAATGTAATTAGCAACATGCTCCCACCCTAAATTATTCAATGAAACTTAATTGAGCTTCAATTGACCCTAACTAAACTTAATTAGACAAAAGTCCCAAATTTAAATAGTTAATTAGGGCTTAATTATCAATTTTACCCTAATCACCCTTCATAAAATGTAATTAGCAGTATGCTCCCGCCCTAAATTCTTCAATGAAGCTTAATTGAGTTTCAATTGACCCTAATTAAACTTAATTAGACAAACGCCCCAAATTTAAATAGCGAATTAGGGTTTAATTTGGAGTCTTAACATATTTCACTTATGAAAATTAATATATTTAAGAGAACCTTATCTACAACAAAAAAACTATCAAACCAACCACAAAAATAAAAACTTACAAGATCTATTAGGAATGAGAGTCAAGAAAACGCATCTACATGTTGCATACTCGAAGAAACGGCGGCGACGACAGGAAACCCTTCCTTCTCCCTCACCCTGCAACAGAAGCCATCAGCTCTCCCTGCCTCCCTTCTCCCTCAGATCTTTGAATTTGAGGGAGAACAGAGGGGAGTTCACGTCCGTTTCGGCCGAAACTGTCCGGTTTCGGGCCGAAACGGAAGTTTCAGGCGAAACTGGTATCGGTTTTGCCCGAAACTATTAAAAATGATTTTTTTTTAAAAGTTTCGGACCTACTACAATGAGTAGGCCCGATTTCGTATTGGTGTGGGCCGAAACCGATACGTTTCGGCTGAAACGTATCGGTTTCAGCCGATACTGCCATCTATGGATCTCTCGTGGGAAAACACCGTTCTTCTGGCCACTGACGTGGTCTGCAAATAATAAAAGATTGCATGTGATGAACATCTCAAATTGCAGAACAGGAAATAAATAACAGGAAATAAGGCAGAGCTAAATAATTATGCTTATACCTGGTGCCCCTATGACCCTTTCGGGCTTTAAGATGATATGTTCGGGCTTCAATCAGAGAACTCAGGCCACTTTATTAACAATGTCCAAGATGGCATTGGGGGTGACAACCACATCCAGATCTGAAATATAATCCACCGGACCGGCACAACCTACTGCATTAATTACATGGGCCCTCCACTTTGTGAAGGCACTGCTTGCAAACGCTCCCTTAGGGATTGGCTATGATAATTGAAATTTATTCTTCAGACCACAAGAGGTCCTCAAATCCTCCCACCAAGAGTAAGTCACCGAAGGTCCAGGGGCCGCCCTCGGGCGGGAAGACCTAGAAGTAGAAGCTGTTGGTGTACTCCTCAAGGGCTTCAGAGCCCCAGCGTACTGACTCCTGTCAACAGGGATGGGGAGCCCCTCCTCCCTCCAATGGACCTCTATCTCTCGGATGGCTCGAGCAGAGCAGCTCCAGAAAAGTGAGACCTGACGAAACCGGAGTCAAGAAACAAGGGAGGTAGGTCCTCCCTCCTCAGGCGCCTCTCCTCAGCAGCCCGGATGGCATCGGCACGTTGTCTAAACACATTACTGACCTTAAACCACCAACGCGTATAGTGTATGTCGAAGTGACCCTTGCGCGTTTGTGCTGGAATCGGATAATCCTCCTTCACATCACGAAAGAGGAAGGCCTGCCAAGCAGCTGCAACCAGATGTACATCTCTGTCTATACTGTCGAAGGGCCAGAGGAAAGTCCACATTTGGGGGGATAGCTTGATCATATCCGAAATTTCTGACAAACTGATGTGGATAATACGGCTTGAGAACCGCTGTGCTGGAACGGCGGTAAACTAGAACTCCAGGCCGTACACAAACCACCCACTCGGCTAGTGCGTGGGAGGAGGGCAAGGCACATGAAGACAACCTGCAAGCAACTGTATCACCCTGCCGCTCCAAATAGGGACGATATAGGTGGGAGCTGTGGTCAAAGTCCAGACTCTCACCCCTCCCAATGTGGAGGAAAGACAAGGCACGGCGGGCACTGGCCAACTGTAAAACAGCATCCTTGTCCGGGTGACTAGCAAAAGCAAAGATGAGCGGAGCAGCTGTATTATCAATCGACGTCCTCTGCGAAAGCTCTGGCAACAGTAAACCAGCCCACGCGCTCAAGTAATGAGTGGGCATCAAAATGCCCTATCTTTGGGCGACGAATGTGAAGTCAAAGCCCCAAAAGAGTGGTAGATATTCGCTAATGCGGCCAGGGCAATAGCAACTCTGCCCACACGCCATCAGACAAGCCGGGTAGATGTTGGCAGCAAATTTTGCTTTGCAAAAATACCTCCGCTTTTATTTAGTTGAAGCAGAATTGGGCTAACTTGGAGATGGAAGACCCGTACGGGGTCGGAGGAACCCGTCCGGGGTCGCCCTCACCCGGACGGGTCCGCCCGGAGGTGGGCAAACCCGCACGGGGCCGCCCTTGGGCGGGCGGACCCGTCTGGGTTCGCCCGACCCCGGGAGGGACCCACCCGGGGGCCGCGACCCCGGGGAGGTCCCCCCCGGAAGCGTGCGACCCCGGGGAGGTCCCCCCGGGGGTCCGCGACCCCGGGCAGGTCCCCGGGGGGGTCGCGACCCCGGGGAGGTCCCCCCCGGAGAGCTGCGACCCCGGGGAGGTCCCCACCCCGGGTGTCCGCGACCCCGGGACGGTCCAGGACCGTCCCGGGGACCTCCGACCCCGGGGAGGTCCCATTCCCGCGCACGGACTAAAATTTTTTGAAAATGGAACCTCCCCGGGGTCATTTTCATCCCGTTGGACCCGTACGGGGTCGAACACTCCCGGGGAGGTTCCCCACTTCTATAAATAGACCCCCAGAGGTCCAAAAAGAGAAGAAGAGAAGACACAAGTGACAACCTACGGAAGACACTTGAAGCATTTGTTCGTTTGTCTTGGCCCGTGTGGGGTAAGTCCCCGGGTCTTGTATTTATGCCCCTACGGGGTATATTTACGTTTATGCCCCTCAGCGGGCTTTGTTTGTAAATTATGCCCCTCAGCGGGCCATGTTTGTAAGTCTTTACGTCTCGGGACGACTAAGTCTTGTATTTCTGCCCCCTATAATGGCGAAATTACAAAAATATCCTTCCCGGGATTGTAAAAGACCGAAGTCCTGTAATTTGCAGTTATACCCTGCAATCTTTTGTAATTGGGACTACGTCCCTATCTCCCGCTCCAAGGCGGACGTTTGTACAGTCGACAACTCGCCGACAATCCTTGTACTCACATGGAATTATAAAAGCATTCAGCATGTTTTATATGTAACCTCGGGTGGGAAAATTATAAGAAAACCCCCGACTTTGGAAAATTGTGTATATACCCCTCCTTCGGCCGAATTGACAAATGTGTGCCTTCCATGAAGCCCCTTGTCATTCCTTCAGTCCGGAAGTGTTGTCAGCTCAGTCCA
Source organism: Amorphophallus konjac (assembly GCA_022559845.1). Lineage (NCBI taxonomy): Eukaryota > Viridiplantae > Streptophyta > Magnoliopsida > Alismatales > Araceae > Amorphophallus > Amorphophallus konjac. Next base: position 103,031,748 of record CM040126.1, on the reverse strand, counting down.
GCACTCGGGTATTATACCAAACCTAGGTCTAGGGTCTGGTAAAATTACCAAAATACCCCTGTAACCTAAACATGGCCTCAGAGCCCTCGAAACCCTCCAGAAAGAGCCTCAATGCCTTGGGGAGTTAGAGATCCAGTTTCACTTCCACTCCAGCCCAGAAAATTTCATAAATGTCCCTGGCCTGGAAAATTACCAAAATACCCCTGGGTTGGTAAAATTACCAAAATACCCCCGGGGTCCAGAAAACTTCCCTTGCTTTAAAAATGCCTATGGCTTCCGCATATTTGCGCCTCTATGCCTAAATCTTAGGGTTTTGCTCAGACCTAGCCCTAATCTAGTTGTTTCTATGTGTTGGTGGTAAAATGAGTGGTCATGGAGAGTCTCTCGAGTGAGCTTGCCCTCCACATCAGAACCTCTGTAGAAGTCTTTTGGGACCTCTTTGACAGTTAAACAAAGGTGTTCGGACGTTAGGCCGATGTAAATCAACACTGACTCCGGTCAGTGGGGAAAGGTCCAGCACTCGAACCCAAATCGTCTGATACTATGCGCACCCACGGAACCCTCTCTACGCAGAGGAGTGTTTCTTTTCAAAAAGAACGAAAATCTACCTTTTATCTACGATAAGAGTATTTCTTAGATTTTTTCCGTGTCCAACAGACTGGCACGCCCGGTGGGACTTTTCCCGCCTTTCTTCTTTCTGTCGAAGAAAGTCTCTAAAACCTTCTTCAAGGTTCTGATTGCCCCTCTTCCTCTTACAGGACGGGAAGAGGAGGGCGCACCTCTCTCTGTTAGTTGAGAGCTCTTTGTGCATCTGCACGCCACTCCTTTCGTGCTACGCACCACCACCACCACCAACACCAGCAGCAGCGATGGCAGCCGTTACCTACGGCCCCGAGATCGTTGCCAACCATGCCAGGCTCGGATTCCTGGCGACCCCGCTGGTCTTCGGCGACTTCCCACCTGTCGTCGGCTCGCCCTTCTTCTTGGGCGTGGTACCGGTGGCTGAAGCCAGTTCAGCCACGCTTCAAACAGCTGTCGGGGGCATCAAGCCTTCGGCTCCAGCAACTGGCCGGGTTAGTCCGGTCAAGAAGACAACTGTCGGAGGTGTCAAGCCTTCGATTTCAACAACTGGTCGGGTCAGTCCGGTCGACAAAACAACCGTCGGGGGCGTCAGGCCCTCGGCCCCTTCAACTGGCCGGGTCCGCCCGGTCAAGAAGACAACTATCACTGAGGGTGTTAGGCCTTCGGTTTCAACAACTGGCCAGGTCAGTCCGGTCGACAAAACAACCGTCGGGGGCGTCAGGCCCTCGGCCCCTTCAACTGGCCGGGTCCGCCCGGTCAAGAAGACAACTGTCGGAGGTGTCAAGCCTTCGGTTTCAACAACTGGCCGGTTCAGTCCGGTCGACAAAACAACCGTCGGGAGCGTCAGGCCCTCGGCCCCTTCAACTGGCCGGGTCCGCCCGGTCAAGAAGACAACTGTCAGAGGCGTCAGGCCTTCGACTCCAGCAACCAGCCGGGTTCGCCCGATCGACAAGCCAGCCGTCGGGGGTGCCAGGCCCTCGGCTTCAACAATTGGTCGAGTCTGTTCGGCCAACAAGCTAGCTTCTGGGGGTGTCAGACCCTCTACTGCAGCAACCGGCCGGGTCCATCCGGTCAATTATCCAACTGTTAAGGGTATCAAGCCCTTCATCCCAACAACCAGCCGAGTTCCTTGGCTGCCATGTCAACGACCGAAGGTGTCAGGCCTTCTGCCCTAGCTGTTGGCCGAGTCTTCTCGGTCAATCAAATCACTACTGACGTTGCTCCTGCTCAACGGGGGCAACGCCGTCGCCGCAACGGCGCCAAACCCACTGCGGTCACCCTCAGAGGTGCGGCCCCTGCTCAACGGGGGCAACGCCGCCGTCAGGATGACGCCAGGCCTATGGCGGGTGTCACCACCGCCGCCCCTGCCCAATGGGGGCAACGGCGTAGCCGCAAGGGTGCAAGGCCCGAGGCTGCTGTCTCGCGCTCCGGCAAGACTGTAATTGTCGGAGATATTCGCATCCGGCTCGATGGAGGCGAGCCGATCCTGCCACGGGATCGTCATGTCCCTACTATTTCTACCTCCAATCGCTTCGAGCCCCTCCGGCAAGTTCGTGAGAAAGGAGCGAAGAAGGAGAAGTCTGCCGTACCGGCGGCAACTCAGGGCCTTCTGCAACGGCTCAAGCCACGAGCTCCCTGTCCAAGGACAGGGGGCAACCCAGTGGAGGAGCGCCACCTCCAATTGAAGAAAATTTGGGTCACCAAGGAGGAGGCCCGAATCATAAGGCGCGCGAGGGCGGAGGAGCCCTTCCGCATGTCAGAGCTTCAGCGGATGCGGAGTCCGCCAAGCACTGAGGCCTCGACGTCTACGAGATTTACATCTCAACCCCTACGGGGACAAAAACGCCGAGGAGCCGGCAAGAAAGTGCGACCAACCTCCCCGTGGGCTAGTTCTACACACACGGAGGAGGATCGCTCACCTCAAGCAGCCACATCCCGAGTGTCTGTCTTCGACAGACTTGGGAGGCCGCCCAAGCCGGAGCGACAACCGCCCAAGAAAAAGCGGGTGGTCCAGGTGACCGATGACACTGTCAAAGTGTTCACCTGTTACGCCACCTCCGGCGACAAACAGCCCGAGAACACCTCGGGAGAGCTTGACCAACCCATCCAATATTTGAGGAGGTCAAGGCCGGTCTCTCGGATTCTAGCGCAGACGCAGCAGGCGCCGACCGCCGGTACATCTCAGCCTGAGCCGGCACGGCAAGAAGAGCGCCAGGAAGACGTCCACAGTGTTGATGGGGACAGTCGCTCCCGGCACGAAGAAGAGCTGGGGGAAGAGCCACGGGCCCCCACATTGGACGAGCTTCGACGGGAAAACCAAGAGCTCAAGAACCTGCTACAGTCGCTTTTGCGCGAAAAGGAGGTTCCTTCCCCGCCTCAGGCGGCACCGGCTGGAGCGGATCAGCAGCCTTCTCCCATTCCAGCAGCAGCCAATGCCTCTGTCACCGCTGCAAGACTCCCACTGGCGGTGGACTTCGAAGTCCCGCCGCATGAAGCCAATGCGCGGTCATCTGCTACTCCTGCCGCAGAAAGCCTTATGGCGCAGAAGCAGATGATTGAGCGCATCGTGGAAGCGAAGTTCGCTCAACATGGCGAGGGTGTGGCTACCGTTGATTTGTACAGCGTGCCATATCCCCTCCATCATCAATTCAAGAAGCTTCCACCAGATTGCCCGAAGGCCCCGAAACTCCAGAAGTTCAACGGGCAGGGCTCTCCGCATGAACACCTGGCCTATTACATGACGGCCATGGGTGAATTAGCCTTGGAAGAGGCATACTTGCTGCGGTATTTTGCCACGTCTTTGACTGGCACCGCCTTCCAATGGTATTCAAGGTTAAAGCCCAACTCAGTATCTGATTGGGCTGATATGCAGAAGAAGTTTGTCGACCGTTTCCAAATGGTCGAGCGCAAAGTCTCCTTAGCAGAGCTTTGTTCCCTTCGACAGAAGAAGGGCGAAACAGCATTGGACTTCATCAAGCGATGGAGGGACGTCAGCATGCGCTGCGATAACCCTCCGACGCCTGAAGATGCAATCACTATCTGCCGCAGGGGTCTCTCGGCAGAAGTCAGTGAAAAGCTTCTGGGCTCCAATATCAGAGGCTTCGACCAACTCAACACGGTGGTGGCGGAGATTGAGATGTTCTTCGCTGATCACCTCTACAAAAGGTAAACCCTCCAAAGACCGTCTGGCTAGCGGTAAGGAGGTGAATGCCGTGGACTTCTCCCCAACGAATGGAGATAAAGGGGAAGGAAAGTCCAAAGGGAAAGGCAAGAAGTCTGGTGATAAGACAAATGTGTCTTTCTTAGCGGAGAACATGAAGACGCCTTATTCCTTCAGAAAGGAGCATACCAAGATGCTCTTTGATCTGTGTATGAAGGAGCAGCTCGTCACTCTGCCGGACCCGCGGAAGCCCGCGGAGGTGGATAAGACAGATGATCCAACCTATTGTGTGTATCACCGGAGGTTGGGTCACACGGTCGGGGATTGCTATGTTTTCAAGAATATAGCAGAAGAGCTCATTCAAAAGGGCCTGGTAAATATGCTGGGCCATGCAGTCGACCCACCCCAGCCTCATCCCTGGAGCCGATCGAACCGGTCGGCTAACGTGGTCCATATGGTGGCGATGGCTTCAAGCTCCAATGCCTCCGAAGCCGGGCCCTCAAGTCGACAGCCCAATGGTGGCCCCAGAGCCACTCCTCCTCCATTCCCAGAATGTTTGGCGCTGCGGAGGACTATCCGGAAGATCCGAGGGGAAGTCCGACAGCTACGACGGGAACAAAGGCGCTTGCTGCAGTTCCTAGAGAACATTGATCAGCAGTTGTCCACCTTCCCTTTTGGCCCATTTGCCAGGGGATTAGCTCCAGCCCACATACGGGAGGCGGGTGTATCACCCACGGGTCGGGCTCCGCTCAGAGGTTGGCTCTCTGAAGAATCCCCAGATTCATCTGAAGACGAGGAGGACTCACCGGAAGATGTGGAGGCTCCACTTCAAGTCGAGCTCCCAGAGAAGTTATACTCCTTCCCTTGCGAGAAAACTCCCAATATCTTCTTCGCATGTCAACGGGCGGGATTGATTAGCCCGTCACCTCTGGAGCAGACGCCAGGCGCTGCTTTTCATCAGGGCTATTGCCCATATCATGAAGTTGTTGGTCATGTTATCCACAACTGTGAGCCATTCAAGGACCTCGCCGAAGACTTAATCAGGCGAGAGAAGGTGGATATGGGCGAATTTCTAGTCGACCCACCGCAGCTGCATGCACGAAGGAGTCTTCACTGCTCCGTCAACGTCATTCACGCTGCAGCAGCCTTCCAGTTCCCCGAGCCGCAGGAGGAGGGAGTTAGTTCCCAGGGAGCCAGTTCCCAATCGCCCAAGTCCACACTCTGGTATCCAGGGTAGCGACCCTCTCACCAGTGTTCTTTTCCTAAGGAAGACACTGAGAAGATTTTTGATAAGCTTCTGGAGGATGGCTGGGTGCTGACACATGACCCACCGTCTTATTACAATGAGACGGCCAAGATACACCCCCGCTATTGCAAGTATCATGCAAGGGTGTCTCACCCCACTCGGCAATGCCCAGAGGTTCAAGACTTCATTGAAGCCCTCATCCAGAGAGGGGTTGTCGATCATCAGGGAATTCCATGACAAGGTTACGCCTTGCAGAGGCCGCCAGGGAGACACTCCAGCAGGCCCGGCGAGAAACTGAAGCTTTCTCCCGATTAGTCCGGCCAAGTGAGCCTACGGAAAATGATGAATTCCCATTACTCACTAAAGGCAAGGCCACGGCCACCTATAAAGGGCCTAAGGTCCAGAACCCAAGAAGCCAAGTTGCGGGAGAGAGTTCCAAGGTCCGTCCCAGGTCGAATCAGCCCGGCATCGTCCTAAGAGAGAACTCTCGGCCAGACAACAAAGGCAAAGCCAAGACGTCAGAGCCTTCAGCCAAAGCTCCTGCCAAGTCAGCAAGGCCATTAGTCGGGGAAAGGACTCAACCCCTTGAGCCCGCAAAGATCCCGGCTAAGGCCTCTGTCAGCTCAGCAAGGCCGCCAATTGTAGAAAGGCCTCAGCAGCTCAAGCAAGCCAACCCACCAGACCAAACAAAGTCGGTGGAACTACAAAGCTCCCAGAGGCCCTACTGTGGACTGGCAGAGTTCCAGGAGTTGCCTCCTGAAATAATTGCTCAGGCAATCAATGCCACCTTCCAAGCTCAGCCGGAGGAGGTCAATTGGACCAAGATTGCCCCCAGAAAAAGTCGTGGCACTAAGGTTCCTAAGGAGCCAGCCCAGAGCAAGAAGCAAAATTCTGGGGGCAAGCGAGTCCCACTGCCGAAGCAAACTCCTCTCTCTTCTCAAGAGGCAACACGCCAAAAGAAGCAGGAGAAGAATCGCAGGAAGAACTTGAAGAGGAGGTTGAAGAAGCAAGCCGAGCAAGCCGCTGCTATGGAGGCTCCTAAGGAGCTAACTCCTCTACAAAGACTTCAAAAGCTCATAGATGAGCTGGAGGAGTACACTCCCCCTCATCCCACCAGGGTCGTCACTCTAGACGAATATATTCCCTGGGACAAGCTTGGGCGCAAAGCTCGTCTTCTACAATGGCTCCGAGAAATGGTTCACCGTCTTGAAGAAGGTGAAGACTTCCCAATCCCGGAGGAGCTCTCCTTATTCTACAAAGATGAGGAGCTCACTGTCGAGATGCTCGAGGAAATGCTGCAAGAGCTCTCTTGCAACATGGTGGCGATTCCGCCACCCGACAATATTTATTGTCCCACGGCTGATAGCGCTGGAGGCCAGGCGCCTATGGCGACATATCGGCGCCGCTCGGCGAGAAATGGCCGGGGACGTGGCCGAGGTCGTGGCCGAGGACGTGGACGTGAAGGTCTCCCGACTCTTGACCGGGTCATAATATTCAGAGGGGAGAAGCCGGGTCCTGTCCCAGAAACTCAAGTTCGGGGAATCCCTTTCATCCTCAGCCCCTCAGAGGGTTCAGGCCCCACTTCAACGGCTAAGCCGGGTGGTGTCCCTTTCACAATCACCTCCTCCGATGAAGAAGAGGAGCCAGCCAAGTCGCCAAAGCGCGAGGAGGCGTCAGAGCAAGCCGGCCCCTCCAACAGGGTCGAGCCCGTAAGTCCAGCAGGTCCTTCTAATGAAGACCAGCCTGAAGAACCTTTGCCACCTCCAGAAGAGTCTTTGGCTCCGCTATTCCAGGAAGATGCGGAAGGCCAGAATACGGAGGAGCGCCCTCCTAAACGGGAGAAGTCTCGCCAGTGCCGAAGGCCTTGGCGGAAATCATTCCGCCATTTGACAAGACCCGTGCCAGGGCAGACCGCAAAATTATTCATCATATGAAGCGGTTCCCAACAAATGTCACTATTTGGGAAGCCATTGCCTGGAGCAAAGACCTCAGAGAGGCTCTTGTCAAGATACTTCAAGATCCAGAGGCGTATGAAGCCCATGTTGCAGAGTTGCAAGCTCAAGCATATGAAGCACTCACAGCAAATATCACCTTCACGGACAAAGACATGTTGATGTCCTCTCCGTGTCATAATCGCCCCTTATATATGAAAGGGACGATTAATGGACATGATGTGAATCGCATCCTGGTAGATGCCGGAGCAGCTGTCAACATCATGCCTCTGAAGACTTTCAAGTCTCTATACTTGGCACCTTATTTGCAAAAGGTGACTGATGTCAAGATCTCGGGATTCAATCAGGGTTCCGAGGAGGCGCTTGGTCGGGTTGTTGTCAAACTAGTTTTGGGCGATTTCGTCACCCAAGCGACATTCTATATCATCAACTCCGACACATCTTACAAGATGCTGCTTGGAAGACCTTGGCTTCATGAGAATTGGGTCGTTCCTTCAACGTTGCATCAGTGCATTAAATATGCTAAGGAAGGGGAGCAACATACGGTCTTCGCAGATCAAGCCCCGTTCCATCCCAATGAGTGCCATCTGGCCGATGCTTCACTATATTTTGGGAAGCCCACCTTAACAATCCCCGAGCCTTTAAAAGGTAAAGGGAAGCAAAAGGTGGACCCTGAAGTTGAAGAAGGGCAGCTCTTCACTGTCAACCAAGACATGGTAAAGCTGCACAGGCTGAGCCTCAGTGCCGCCTCCAAGCCGACCCAACCAGAAAGGCGGAGTATGGACTTTGAAGCCAACCTTATCAGCCGGGTCATTGATGGGAGTATCTCCTTACCGCCTAAGTGCCTTCAACTCGTGTCCCAATGGGAAGAACATGAGGTAGAGCAGTTGAAGACCTTTACAGTCTCCTATCAACGGAGAAGGAGACGCAACAAGGGCAAGGAGGTCAAACCGATCATCTTTTACAAAGGTGATTTAGTCCCACCGTGTCCTCCTAAAGATGACTTCGGCTGGGATACTCCCGCCGATGTGGTGCCAGAGCCAGTCCAGGAGATGGACGATATGCCAGAGTATATCAAGGAAATGTGCAAAAAGCAACACATCCCGCAAACTCTGGACTCTGCTCGAGCGGCATATTTTCATCAACTATGGAATCCTCCACAAGTCCGCGGGCAGCCTCCCTTCTCCCGCAAAGATACAAGGGGCCTTGGCTATGACCAGGAGAAGGACTTCGAGGTCCACTTCGCAGTCAACACCATAGGACTGCTACCTCTCCCTAACGGGCAAGTTGAAGTTGAGCCCAACATAGATGACTCTGCAAGGGAGTCCGCTGATGTGTCTACGACACCATCACCTTCATCAGGAGCTGACAATGGTCACCCCTCAGAGGAAGGAGCAGCTCAGCCTGCTAACCACCCGCAAAACAAAGCGAGCTTTTCGGCTTCAAGTCACGAGCAAAAGTGCTTCGAAGAATTTGATGTCTATGAAGCCAACACTGATGACGAGGGAGACTTCGTCGACCTCCAACCAGCTCCACCGGAGCTTGAAGACGGTGGTCAAGCAACTGTGGACGAGTTGATCGAAATCAATCTTGGAAGCAAAAGTGACTATCGTCCCACCTTCATAAGTGCTCTCCTCAGTGAGGAAGAAAGGCAGTCGTATCGACAGCTTTTAGAAGAGTTCAGGGATTGTTTCGCCTGGACTTATAAAGAAATGCCCGGGCTCGACCCTTCTGTGGCTGAACATGAGCTGGCAATACTTTCAACAGTCAAGCCAGTCAAGCAAGCCCAAAGGCGTATGCGCCACGAGCTGGAGCTGAAGGTCAATGCTGAGGTTGACAAAATGCTCAATGTGGACTTCATAGAGCCTTGCATGTACCCTGTATGGCTCGCTAACATAGTCCCTGTCAAGAAGAAGAACGGCCAAGTCCGAGTCTGCATCGACTTCAGGGATTTGAATAAGGCATGCCCAAAGGACGACTTCCCTGTCCCAATCACTGAGACAATGGTTGATATGACCACTGGTCACGAAGCCTTGTCTTTCATGGACGGGTCGTCGGGCTATAATCAAATCCGCATGGCCGTCAAAGACAAAGACCATACGGCTTTCCGGTCTCCTAAGGGGATCTTCAACTACAAAAGGATGCCGTTCGGTCTGAAGAATGCCGGCGCAACCTATCAAAGGGCAATGACCAAGATCTTCGACGAGATGCTACATGACCTTGTCGAATGCTATGTTGATGATCTGGTCGTCAAGACAAAGAAGCGGGAGGATCACTTAGCTGACCTGCGTCGAGTCTTTGAAAGGCTCCGACAATTCCAGCTCAAGATGAACCCGATGAAGTGCGCCTTCGGCGTCTCCAGTGGCAAGTTCCTTGGCTTCATTGTCATGTATCGAGGCATAGAAATCGACCCCGACAAAATCAAGGCCATAAGGGGACTACCTCCGCCCAAGAACTTGACAGAGCTCAGATCTCTTCAGGGAAGGCTCGCCTATATTAGGCGGTTTATTTCCAACCTCTCAGGAAGATGCCTACCTTTCGGCAAATTGATGAAGAAAGGAGCACCCTTCATATGGGACGAAGACTGTCAGAAGGCCTTCGAGCAAATCAAGGAGTATCTGCTGACTCCTCCAGTCTTAGGGGCACCCGTCAGAGGGAAACCCCTTATCTTGTATATTGCTGCCATGGATGCCTCTTTGGGAGCTCTCCTAGCCCAGATCAATGAAGAGGGCAAGGAGCAGCCACTGTACTACCTCAGCCGAAAACTGATCGGGCCTGAGCATCGGTACGCTCCCATGGAAAAGATGTGCCTAGCTCTGGTGTTTGCTGTCAAGAAGCTGAGGCACTATCTCCTAGCCCATCGGGTGGAGCTCATTTCAAAATGCAACCCACTCAAATTTCTGTTATGCCAGCCTGTCCTCTCTGGTAGACTCGGCAAATGGGCGCTTATCCTCATGGAGTTCGACATCACCTTCGTCCCACGCAAGGCGATCAAAGGACAAGGAATAGCGGAGTTCTTAGCAGCGCACCCCGTGCCAGAAGATTCGCCATTCAACTTTGAGCTACCCGACGAAGAGGTGTTAGTGCCTTCTCAAGAAATCGGGGAGTCTTCTGAAAAAGTCCCACTACAGATGGAGCCAGGCGTCCTCACCCTTGATCTCCCATATTGGGAGTTATATTTTGATGGTGCCTCTCGGACAATCAAAAGAGCTGGCGGCCTTACGGACTATGTCTCGGGTGCGGGGGTAGTCTTTGTGTCTCCACAAGGCGGTATCCTCCACAACTCTTGTGCTCTCATGAAGTCACTGACTAATAATGAGGCAGAGTATGAAGCACTAATTATTGGGCTTCAACTGGCACTGGAGATAGATATCAAGTGCATCAAAGTGTACGGGGATTCTCAGCTCGTCATCCGACAAGTACTGGGCGTCTATGATGTCCGTAAAAAGGAGCTCGTCCCCTACCATGCAGCCGTCATGAGGCTCAAGGAAAAATTTTATCTATTTGAAATAGGCCATGTCCCCAGAGGCAGTAACTCCCAGGCTGATGCTCTTGCAAAGTTGGCAGCAGCCCTAAAACTCTCGCCTGAGGGAGAATTGAATATTACAGTTAGACACCGAAGGCTCATGCCAAGTGTGCTCGACGAAGAATCCGGCCTCACTGTTTACGAAGTCGACAACATTCAAGAGGACAATGCTCCTGAAGAAGAAGATTGGCGCGAGCCAATTATAAAAATAAAGAACGGCTGGCTCCCTCCTGATCGGGCTCAGAGGGTGCAACTGCTACGCAGGGCGACATCCTACCAGCTGATTGACGGTCTGCTCTTTAGGCTTGTCCATGGAAAAGATCGATCGGTCCTCCTGCGGTGCCTTTCGTCCAAGGAAGCGAAGACCGTCATGCACGAGGTTCATTCCGGATTGTGTGGAGCTCACCAGGCAGGAGCTAAGATGAAAAATAGCATCAAGCTCAAAGGGTTCTACTGGCCCACCATGTACGAAGATTGCAATCAATATGCCCGTACGTGTCACCAATGCCAAGCATTCAGCCCAGTCCCGCGGCGGCCACCTAACCCGCTCCATCCAACAGCGCCTACTTGGCCATTTGCAGAGTGGGGCATGGATATTGTGGGACCATTCCCACCATCGTCCCAGGGGCACAAGTTCATACTTGCCGCCACCAATTACTTCTCCAGATGGGCGGAAGCTGTTCCATTACGGGAAGTTACAGGGGAGATAGTTGCTCGTTTTGTGCGGCACTATATCATATACAGATTCGGCACCCCCAGTCTGATTATATTCGATAATGGCACGCTGTTCAAGAACAAGACTGTTTATGCTCTGGCGGCCAAGTTTCATATTGACTGGAGAGCGTCGTCGGTCTACAATCCTCAAGCCAATGGGTTAGCTGAGGCCTTCAATAAAACCCTTTGCAAGTTGCTGTCTAAGATAGTAGGGGGCCCCAAACGGGATTGGGGTGAGAAAGTCCACGAAGCCCTATGGGCCTATCGTACCATCTATAAAACCCCCACGGGTTGCTCCCCTTTCTCTTTGGTCTATGGAGCTGAAGCGGTGGTCCCTGTGGAGATCGAGCTAGCATCTTACCGCGTTGCTGTGCACGCTGGATTGCCAGGTCAAGACCAATCTGAAATTGAAAGAAGGCTCGAGGAATTGTCCAACCTTGAAGGTCAAAGACTCAAAGCCTACAAACAATTACAAGTGTATCAAGCCCGCATGACACGTGCCTATGATAAGCTGGTCAAGCAATGGGCGTTCAAGAAAGGCGACCTTGTCATGGTCAAAGAAAAGGAGGTTCTCGCGGGAAGATCCAGCGGCAAACTCCAGCCCAATTGGCGTGGACCTTACGTCATCCAGAAGGTCTATGAAGGAGGGGCTTATACGGTCTTTGACCACAAGGGAGACAATCCCTTCCCTCCTCTCAACGGCAAGCATATGAAGCTCTACCATACGCCACCGTAAGAGTTTCCACAGCAGTCCTCACAGGACAATACCTCTCCTCAGTGAAGGTTCAAAAAAAAAGAAAAAAAAAAGGGGGTTAAAAATACTGATACCCCGGCGGACTCAGTCAGCCTTCAACGGTTGGCTGAGGGTAAAAAGGCCACAGACCCGGTCGAGGTGAAAACCCGAAAGGGCGCCTCGGGCAAAAATGGGCAACCCCTCGGTGTGAAAACCCGAAAGGGCGCACCGGAAAAAGCTAAAGGGGGCCAGCCTCGGCGAAAACCCGAAAGGGCGGTGAGGTTGGTAATGTGAAAAAAAAAAGAATCCTCTCTCTGTCTATTCTATGGGTGGCTCTAAGTCAATGACTCCACCCCATCTCAAAAAAAAAAAATCATATTGATGCCATGGCTACGCCTTACATGTCGTTCTATGACACCTAGTCTCACTGGCATTCTGACGGTGTCATACTTTGTCCCATCGGGCTCGGCCTATGTACGCCTCTTCCGGGCTGCCGACCCATTCCGCCTATCGGCTTCTGGGTTCAGCTCATATGTCTCTTCTGAGCAGTTAAACCCGTTTACTCTCTTGTCCCACTGGGACTGGCCTCAGTATGCTCTCTCGGGCTGCCAACTTTTCATGCCTTTCGGCTCCTGTTTCATTCTAGGGAATGGCCTTAGTATGCTCTTTCGGGCTGCCAACCAATCATGCCTTTCGGCTCCTCTTTCATTCTAGGGAATGGCCTCAGTATGTTCTCTCGGACTGCCAACCCTTCATGCCTTTCGGCTCATCTAACCTCCTTGGGATTGGTCTCAGCACGCCCTCTCGGGCTGCCAACCCATCATGCCTTTCGGCTCATCTTACCTTCTTGGGATCTGGTCTCAGTATGCTCTCTCGGGCTACCAATCCATCGTGTCTTGCGACACATGTCCCACCGGGTCTGGCCTCAGCATGTCCTCTCGGGCTGCCAACCCACCTATTCGTCTATCGACTTTCGGATTTGACTCTCACGTCCCACTAGGGCTGTCAAATCCACCACTTTTCTTCTTCAGGGTCTGACCTCTGCATGCTCTCTCGGGCTGTCAACCCATCTCGCCTCTTGGCTTTAGACTTGACTCATATATCCCACCGGGATCGTCAAGTTTACTCCTTTGTCCCCACGGGCTTGGCCTCAGCATGCCCTCTCAGGCTGCCAACCCTATTTGCCTATCGGCTCACGGATTTGACTAATACGTCCCACCCGGGCTGTCGAATCCCTTCCTGTCTTTGTTTCGGGTCTGGCCTATGTATGCTCTTTCGGGCTGCCAACCCATCCCGCCTATCGGCCTCCAGGTTTAACCCGCATGTCCCTCTCGGACTGTTAAACCAACTCCTTTGTTGTTCTAGCCGGACTTGGCATATGCACACCCTTTTCGGGTTGCTAGCTCGGTCAACCTTCAGTTTTGGATTTGGCTAATTACGTCCCACTAGGACAGTCGAATCCACCCATCTTGTCATACCGGGCTTGGCTTCAGTATGCTCTCTCGGGCTGCCAACCCATTACACCTTTTGATCTCACCGGGTTTGGCCTCAGTATGCTCTCTCGGGCTGCCAACCCATTACGCCTTTCGGCTCTTTTCTATTCTCTCGGGTTCGATCTCAGTACGCCCTCTCAGGCTACCAACCCGTTTCGCCTTTCGGCTCACAGATTTGATTCATTCGTCCCACCCGGACAATCAAATCTACCCACTTGTCCCACATCTGCGGCACACACGTCCCTACGGGATTGCCACTTTCTCCTTGCCTTCTGGCGTTATAGGCTCAAAAAAAAAAAAAAAAAATGGGGTTAAAAAATATTGATGCCCCAGCGGACTTGGTTGTTTTCGTTAGAAGAGCAATCAAGGGTAAACAGGCTTTAACCCGGCTAAGGTGAAAACCCGAAAGGGCGCCTTAGGCAAAAATGGGTACCCCTCAGTGTGAAATCCCGAAATGGCGCACTGGAAAAAGCTAAAGGGGGCCAGTCCTGGCGAAAACTCGAAAGGGCGGTAGGGCTGGTAAAGTAAAAAAAAAAAGAAGAAATGGCTTATCAAGCACTAGCTCGCTCCTCCTCAGCTCGGCAAGGCGAGTCTTACTCTGAAGAGCTTCCTCATGGAGCCCCTCAAGCCTATGGCAGAATCTACATCGGCAAGACTGCACTACTCTTCGGTCCCCTGGACCTCTCACAAAAGTGCCTCCACACTCTAGGAGGCCATCTGCTCGCGCTCGTAAGTGGCCTTGACTTGGGCGCCCACCTCAGCCTGGGCTCTCCGAAGTCTACAAAGTTGCTCCTCCTCTTGCTGAATCGTCAGCTGAGTCCTCCGCCTCCGCTTTCTAAATAGCGCGAAGGTGGACAAACTCCTCCCATAAAGACGCAAGCTCAGTCATCCAGGCGTCCCGAGGGAGAACAAATGCATGCATCTGGCAATGCTACACCAAGTTGAGGACCATTCGGCCACTCCATCCCAAGGGTCAGAAAACTCTGAAGCAGCTTTGAAGCCTCACTAGCTGAAGCTAAAGCAAAGAAAGGAGTTGCCTCAGCCCGTGTACGGCCGACATCTATCCAGACCAACATGCCCTAAGGGCTGGTCTACATCAACCTTGGCTATCACAAGTCAGCAATTAGCCACCTTCTACATTCGGCGACATACCTCAGCGGTCAGCCGACACATCAACATGTTCGGCTACACCTCAGATGTTAGTCGGCACACTTTGGCGACACCTTAGCAGTTAGCCAGCTTTAACTTGCGGCTACACACCTCAGCGGTTAGCCGACACGTCTTCAGTGACATCTTAGTGGTCAGCCAGCACCATGACTTTTGGCCAAACGCACCCCCAAGGGTCGGCCAGTGTCAGTCTCCAGCTATCACAGCTCAATAGTCAATCAACGACGACTCAGATGGATGCGCCTCTTCAAGATAGGCCTACATCAACTTCGGGCTAACAAGTCTCTCAGAAGCAGGCCCCCATCAACTTTGGGTTAATAAGTCTCTCAGAAGCAAGCCCCCATCAACTCGGGCCAACAAGTCTCTCAGAAGCAGGCCCCCATCAACTCTAGGCCAATAAGGCTCTCAGAAGCAGGCCTACATCAACTCGGGCCAACAAGTCTCTCAGAAGCAGGCCCCCATCAACTTCGGGCTAACAAGTCTCTCAGAAGCAAGCCCCCATCAACTCTAGGCCAACAAGTCTCTCAGAAGCAGGCCTACGTCAACTCCGGGACAACAAACCTCTCCGAGGCAAGCCAGCATCAACCCTCAGCTTTCTGGAAAGCAATGAAGCAGTAAGGTGCAGCTCTACAGAGGGCACGGACCGTCCGCCTCCGCCCCGGCTTTGACGAACGTTCCGTGGGGGGCATTTGTTGGCAGCAAATTTTGCTTTGCAAAAATACCTCCGCTTTTATTTAGTTGAAGCAGAAATGGGCTAACTTGGAGATGGAAGACCCGTACGGGGTCGGAGGAACCCGTCCGGGGTCGGAGGGACTCGTACGGGGTCGCCCTCACCCGGACGGGTCCGCCCGGAGGTGGGCAAACCCGCACGGGGCCGCCCTTGGGCGGGCGGACCCGTCTGGGGTCGCCCGACCCTGGGAGGGACCCACCCGGGGTCCGCGACCCCGGGCAGGTCCCCCCCGGGGGGTCGCGACCCCGGGGAGGTCCCCCCCGGGGGCCGCGACCCCGGGCAGGTCCCCCCGGGGGTCCGCGACCGCGGGCAGGTCCCCGGGGGGGTCGCGACCCCGGGGAGGTCCCCCCCGGAGAGCTGCGACCCCGGGGAGGTCCCCACCCCGGGTGTCCGCGACCCCGGGACGGTCCAGGACCGTCCCGGGGACCTCCGACCCCGGGGAGGTCCCATTCCCGCGCACGGACTAAAATTTTTTGAAAATGGAACCTCCCCGGGGTCATTTTCATCCCGTTGGACCCGTACGGGGTCGAACACTCCCGGGGAGGTTCCCCACTTCTATAAATAGACCCCCAGAGGTCCAAAAAGAGAAGAAGAGAAGACACAAGTGACAACCTACGGAAGACACTTGAAGCATTTGTTCGTTTGTCTTGGCCCGTGTGGGGTAAGTCCCCGGGTCTTGTATTTATGCCCCTACGGGATATATTTACGTTTATGTCCCTCAGCGGGCTTTGTTTGTAAATTATGCCCCTCAGCGGGCCATGTTTGTAAGTCTTTACGTCTCGGGACGACTAAGTCTTGTATTTCTGCCCCCTATAATGGCGAAATTACAAAAATATCCGTCCCGGGATTGTAAAAGACCGAAGTCCTGTAATTTACAGTTATACCCTGCAATCTTTTGTAATTGGGACTACGTCCCTATCTCCCGCTCCAAGGCGGACGTTTGTACAATCGACAACTCGCCGACAATCCTTGTACTCACATGGAATTATAAAAGCATTCAGCATGTTTTATATGTAACCTCGGGTGGGAAAATTATAAGAAAATCCCCCGACTTTGGAAAATTGTGTATATACCCCTCCTTCGGCCGAATTGACAAATGTGTGCCTTCCATGAAGCCTCTTGTCATTCCTTCAGTCCGGAAGTGTTGTCAGCTCAGTCCAGCACTCGGGTATTATACCAAACCTAGGTCTAGGGTCTGGTAAAATTACCAAAATACCCCTGTAACCTAAACATGGCCTCAGAGCCCTCGAAACCCTCCAGAAAGAGCCTCAATGCCTTGGGGAGTTAGAGATCCAGTTTCACTTCCACTCCAGCCCAGAAAATGTCATAAATGTCCCTGGCCTGGAAAATTACCAAAATACCCCTGGGTTGGTAAACTTACCAAAATACCCCCGGGGTCCAGAAAACTTCCCTTGCTTTGAAAATGCCTATGGCTTCCGCATATTTGCGCCTCTATGCTTAAATCTTAGGGTTTTGCTCAGACCTAGCCCTAATCCAGTTGTTTCTATGTGTTGGTGGTAAAATGAGTGGTCATGGAGATTCTCTCGAGTGAGCTTGCCCTCCACATCAGAACCTCTGTAGAAGTCTTTTGGGACCTCTTTGACAGTTAAACAAAGGTGTTCGGACGTTAGGCCGATGTAAATCAACACTGACTCCGGTCAGTGGGGAAAGGTCCAGCACTCGAACCCAAATCGTCTGATACTATGCGCACCCACGGAACCCTCTCTACGCAGAGGAGTGTTTCTTTTCAAAAAGAACGAAAATCTACCTTTTATCTACGATAAGAGTATTCCTTAGATTTTTTCCGTGTCTAACAGTAGATCACCTCCACCCGAAGAACTCCCTCCTCTCCATGAGGGATCACAAAGCTGGCCAACCAGTAGGCCCAGTAAGTTGCCAAGTACGTCAGTGGCGGTAACTCTCTTGAGTTCCACTCCTATGCTGGGGCGGGCAAGTGACGTGGGTGCGAAGCAAATCTCAATATGACCTCCCTGCACTGCTCCCAGGTCATGCCAGAAGAAGCAAACTTCTCATAAAAACAGCAAGGACCATTTTAAAAGTGCATCACCCAGACATTCAATGTCACTCTCGGTGTGCGAGTAGCCTTCTCTTTTCCTACAAAGGCTAGGTCCCTCCATGTCTTCATCAGATATATGAAACAGTAGGGAAGAAGATACCGGCCGATTCCATCTGAAGCACTGAGATGTAGGTCATCTAAGGATAGCTCCTCATAGGGCTGTCCACAAACTAGCAAGCCAAAAATCCTGTGAAAAGCCTACAGGTCTAGGGAAGTCTCCCCCTCAGCGGTAACGAATGTGTTCCAGCGCCGGTTGAACCTTTCAGCCAAGGCCTGAAGCAACCCTGTGCGACCAGGGTAGGAGTATAATGCCGCGGTCACTGCATGGCGGATCTTGGCCCTATCAAGCACTGCTCGGTAGACAGTTAAAATGCCCTACAGTCATTCCGTCGCGCCTCGACGGTAACAATGAGAAGGAATGACAACCCATTTCCCATACCAGCTGGGAATCTTCTGTTCTAATATCCTTTCTAATAGATAGTCATGATCGTGGTCATCATGTGCAAAAGTGGCACCAGAAGGAGCCAGAAACATCCCATCTACGGTAACATCAACGGCCTTGTGATGCCTAGATAAATGCCAAACTGCTAGTGAGGACGGTTCCACTCGGACTGTAAAGCTGTCAAAGTCCCTGAAGAGGCCCAGACTCTTCTGATCAGGATATTGTCTCTGCCGTATGAAGCCCTCGGGGAAGCTCGGATAGAAAAATGTACAAGTGCCGTGCATGCTGTCCCTCCCGAGTAATATGGCTCGCTCGAGACGACGCCTCTCTCCTGGCAAGTGGGAATCATCAGCCTCCATACCAGAAGGCACAAAGCTCTGGATAAAGGACAGGAGATGTCGGTCCAGTGGAAAGTGGGATGGATATCTTCTTGAACGGTCGTACACATAGACCCCATGTCTCCTCGTAATGCGGGAGACATCAATAGTGCCCTTAGCTGCAGCAATATCCTCAGTCGGGCCTTTAGCGACCCAAGCAAAGCCGCGGTCCACCGCGTCGAAGTTGTCAGAGGTGATGCTGCGAGGAGGGAAAGGTGGCATAGGCCTATCTGTCCTCCGCACATAATGATTATCAGAGCCCCCAACCCTGGGCCTCCGGGATGCCTTTCTGCCTCTGCCTTGGTGAGCCATGTCTGTAGAAGCTGCAAAGACCAAGAGCAACTAGGAAAGATGAGTGAAAAGTCGGAATTAAAGATCAAACCAGTATGAGGACAGCAATAAGAACATTTAGGCATTCCTACAAAAGCCCATTATGTCAATGGACTCGGGGATAAGCAAAAACCACGGAATACACGGGCCATCCGCCTTCGCCTCCGGCTTTGACGGGTGTCCCGTATGGGGCATTTGTTGCACCCAATATTTGTCTCGGATAAATTGAGACCTTACCCTCGAGTTGGTCAGGGTTCACTATTTGGCGTATCGCTACTCCGTGGAATATTTCCACACATCGGGACTTTATGGTCCGTATATCTCTACAATTATAGACTCTTCGCAGCAAGTAAGGTGGTCGGGAACCGGATTAAACCATCACGATTGTCGAGATCGTGTGGTTTCGGGCAAAACCTCGAAGGGGTGGAGTTTGTTTCCCTTGGATGTTCGACATGAGTAAAGAAAACCTCGTAGTAAGAAGAGGGAGATGCAAAGGATGGTGTACGCACCGCCAAGGAAGTCTCACGCACATGTACCACGCTGCTCGGACAAAAAAAGGCACAAACCCCCTCTTCGCGGCCCACAACGCGGGGAAGACGACAAACGAACAAGGAGGCGCGTCCTCTCCTCTCTCCATGCGGCGCATTGCTAGAAAAAGGCTAAAAAAACCCCAAAACCAAGGGTTTATATGAAGGAGCGAGCACGGGAGACCCGACCGAGGTCGAGCAGACCCGTCCGGGGTCGCCCGGCCTCGAGGAGGTGCGCGTGCGACCCGGCGGACCTGCCCGGGGTCGCCCGTGGCAGGGGCGGACCCGCTCGTGGTCGTGCGACCCCGGGGGCCCTGCCCGGGGTCGTTCGACCCCGGGGGGGTCCAACCGGGGTCGAATGACCCCAGGCAGGTCTCGCATTTGACCGCGGGTGGGTCTGGGGTCCTTTGACCCCGCCCATTCTCTCTCCCGCAAAAAAAAAGAAGAAAAGAAAAAAAAAGAAGAAAAGACCCTCCCGGGGTCATTTTTAGCCCATTCACCTCGTACGGGTTCAAACACCCCTGGGTAGCCCTCCACTTTTTATAAATAGATCTCCAAGGGTCCAGGACGGGGGATCAGAAAGGAAGCATTGGGCAAGAAGACAGCTACGAGGCATCTAGCATCCAGAAAAAAAATTATTCGTTGTTTGGACCCTCGAGGGGTAGGTGATCCTCGGGTCTTGTATTTATGCCCTCAAGGGGTATATTAGTTATTATGCCCCTCTGCGGGATATGTTTGTAAGTTTCTACGCCTCCGGGATGGCTAAACTATGTAGTTCTACCCCTATAATGGGAGAATTACGAAAATGTCCTCCCGGGGACTGCGAGAAACATAAGTCCTGTTGTCTGCAGTTTTACCCTGCAATCTTTTGTAATTGGGTCTACGCCCTTACTTCCCACGTTAGTACGGATCTCTTCGATGTACAGTCGGCAACTTGTCGACAACCCTTGTACCCACTTAGACTCTAAATATATTCAATGTACTTTACAGATTTTCTTTGCACACCCGTCAGAGAAAATTATAAGAAAAACCCCCGACTTTTAGAAAATTATATACATATCCCTCCCTCTACAAATCGACCCACGTGCGCCTGAAGCCCCTCGTTGCTCCTTCAGTTTAGGGACTCTGTCAGGTCAGTCTGACACTTGGGTGCCGTCTCAAACCTAGGTCCGTGTGGGGTTTGGTAAAATTACCGAAATATCTCTATGACCTAGAAATGGCCTAGTAACCCCCAAAACCCTCCATAAATGGTCTCAACATCTCGGGAAGTCAGGGATCCTATCCTGCCTTCTTTCTAACCCAAAAATTTCAGAAATACGCCTAGAAACGTAAAACAACCAAAATACCCTCGGGGTCCAGGAAACCTCCCGCCACTCCGAAATGCCTCGGGCTTCTGTAGAATTGCATCCATACCCTAAAAGTCATAGGGCTTTTGCCTAAGCCTAAGAGGCCTCTGATGAAGCCTTAGCCCTATTAGTCTGCCGGTGGTGAACGAGGAGTGGTAACTGCGAGTCGCCCAAGTGAGTAGGTCCTCAACATCAGAACCTATAGAAGGGATTTTAAGGTTTTCTTTGACAGAAAAACAAAAGTGTTCGGACGTTAGGCCGATGTAAATCAACACTGACTGCGGTCAGTGAGGAAAGGTCCGGCACCCGTACTCTAATCGTCTGATACGATGCGCACCCACGGAATAAACCCTTATATAAAAATATTACTCCTCAAAGAGAACCCGTCTAATACCTATTTGAATATATATTCCATGGCCAACAGTCACGTGTGCAGGAATTTCTTCTGTGGTGTTAGTAAAGCACTGTGATAGTTATATGGAGGGTTATTGGTGAATCAACATTATCAACTTCCTGATTTTTCTCTTCCGAAAGAAAACTTCCTAATGTAACCTTTGGGGAAACATTGGGCATGGCATCGCCCTTTTCCTTGACACGACACTAACAATAGAAAAAGGATAACTATCTGGTTACAGTTATGAAGCTAACTTGGAGTTGCACGGGGTTTGCATTTGTCTGGTGCTTCATATGTAAACTTAGATAAGAAATCTGGAGAAAATGTCACAAGTTATAATAATGTGTTCTGCAAACAGGAACGGGTAGGGATGCAATCATCAACCAATGAACTGTTAACTGACCGAATTTTGGATTTTTGCACTGGATTTTAGATACATTGTCCAACACCAATTCCTTGACGGATCGTTTTTCCCGACCAGTTATAGTATCAGATACAGCTCCAGCCTGTCACACATAAGTGAAGACAAGCATAGTCTGTGTCTGGAGCACATTGGTTTTGTTTGTGACCACAGTCCATTGTTTCTTTGGGTCACTTTCTTTTGAAGAAATCGAGGGAGTTTCTTGGATTCACTGTAATCATATTGTGTGCTATTGTGGTCCGTAGTTGTTTGTGAGGATGGTTGGGTGACCAGTCTCTCCTCACCTTTTTTGATTGTACTGCCTCTATTTATTCTTCATCAATAAAATTGGTGCTATAATCCACATTTATTTCAAAAAGAAAAAAATCAGATACAGCTCCAGGTATACCTATGTCTGAACCGACTAGCAGTAGCAGCTATTTTAAGTCTTTATCTGATATCATTGAGATAATAACATATCATATATTTATGTCATGCATTACTTTGTATATTGTTTATCTATTAGATTAAAATTTAATAGTTGGTATTAAAGATAAAATGGTAAATTAATGTAATAGGACAGTTGTTACCCTATCCAATAGTAATAGTTTTATCATATAAGGGATGCTTTTTGGATAACCTCTGCTTTTTCAACTGCCAGCAAGAGTTGTACCCTCGTTCGGAGCTTTGGGAAGATTGATGGGAGAGGTCCCGATGTTCGCCCCTGGGGCGAATTGCCTGTTGGGGAGCTCGGGCCGCCTGAACTCTGGTGGAGTTGCCATGGCTCGCCCACGGGGGGTTCCGCCGGAGGTTCCCCTTGGCAGGGTTGCTCGTCGGCCTAAGGGGCTAGGAGCTCCAATGGTTCCTAATAGTGTGGTCGGAGAGGCCATATCCGGCGGTTTTGCGGGGCACGCCTACTATCTCAGTGACGGCACGACTAGTCCATTGGAGCGGCCGTTCATTCGCCGACATCGTCCGGGGTCTCCCTTCTCAGTTTGCTGCTTGGGGAAAGAGGTGGTGTGACGTTGGGGAGTTCACACCAGAGCTCTTGCCAGGTTGGTTTGAATGGCTGTCTAGATGCTTAGCCGTCTATCCTCTGGAAGGGGGCGGTGGAGGCCTTGAATGTGCAGCAGAGGATGTCAGAGGTGTCTGGGGGAATATGGGAGATGTTACGGGTGTCCGACGATTTCTTCCTGGCAGTGGGTCAGGATGTGGAGGCGCTGGCACGTATGACGGAGATAGGGCTCCTCGCGGTGGGTGGTACGGTCCTACGGATTCAACGGTGGTCGTAGTGTAAGGGGACCTTCCCTAATCCGTCGCTGAGGCGTTTCAGGGTGATCATCTAGGGGATCCCCATTCTCTTCTGTGACGAATGGGCGATCGACTTCCTCGTTCGGAGCTTTGGGAAGATCGAGCATGGCTCCTTGGGATTCTCTCCGGTGGGTTCTAGGATGGTTGTGGTTGTGACCTTGCAAGTGGCCTCTCCAGTGGCCATCCCGGTGGTGGTTTCAGTGGAGCTAGCTGGTGTCGCCGTTGTCCTCCGTTTGTGGGTGAAGGACGAGCTGTGCAAGGTGCTGGTGCATGTGTTAGGGCATCAGGAAGGGTGGAGGGAGGTTGAAGATGTATGGCCCCTTGGCCCGAGCCCGGGCGATTCAATTTTGAATCGCTCGGGCAGGGGACCGGGTCCGGAAGTGTGTCCGAAGGCGGTTTGGGCTGGTGGTTCGGCTTCTTCAGGGTCGAGTAGGGGCTCCGAGTTCGCTTCCTTGTCCCATCACTTAATTACTGAATCGCTGCTGCATATCGGGTCTCCAAGACCTGGTAAGAGTCTTCTTCTTCGCCCGATCAACCGGGGCTCACTGTGGCCACAGCTGGGGGTCTCTTCGACGGCAGTGGCTCACCTGCAGATGTTGTCTGCTCCCTCGTCAGTGGCCGACGGGCTTCTTTGGCAGGTAGATTCCCCTCCAATTGCCCTGCAGTGGAGGGGGGGCTCATCGTCGCGACCTCAGGCCGGAGGTGACGTCGGTAAGGGGAAGTAGATCTTCCATGGCCCATTGCTGTACCAGGTGGATCCTATGGAGGACATGGATTCTTCCTCCCCCACCCCGGAGCTTGACTGTCTGCCCTCCTTCGGTCCCTCAACTAGGCCGGTGCGAAGGGGGACGCCTGGAGACTGCTGTTGACGCGGAGACCGCTGGTGGGGAGGGCCTTCAAGCAGTGGGGAAGCCGGTGCAGAGCCAGCCTTCCCGCGTGGAGGACGTGGTAACTACCTTCCCCCTGCCTCGGCGCTTGGCTGAATGCTCTCCTCGAGCCCCCGAGCTAGGCCGGTGCAAAGGGGGATGCCAGGAGATGGTTGAAGTCGCGGAGGCTGTTGGTGGGGAGGACCTTCAGGTAGTGGGGAAGCCGAGTGCAGAGTACCAGCATTCACTTCCAGGGAGTAGGAGGCGGGTGCAGAGGCAGTCCTGGTTCAAGACTCTATCCTTGATGGGCTGCAGCGTCTACTGGACGAGGATGCTGGCAGTTTGGGAGGGGATGTGCTGATGGAGGGGGAGGTGGGTCAAAGAGAGAAGCAGGTTGGGGGTAGGGAAGTCAAGGAGATGCTCAAGGAGGTTGAAAGATTGGCCTCGGAGCATGCTAAAGGGGTGGCAGAGCTGGTGGGGATTCCCTTCGCCACGACAGAGAAGGATCTGAGGGGGGTATTTTCTAAAATCCACAAGTGATGGAGTGCAAGCCTCTGGGGTGGGAAATGGTCCCAGTTGAGGATGGGAAGGGATGGTGAAGAGGGAGGAGTGGGGCGGGATACCTCTAGGCAACAATGAGGATTGTCTCTTGGACTGTGAGGGGGTTGGGTGGAGCGGAGAAGAGGGAGGAGTGGGGCGGGATACCTCTAGTCAACAATGAGGATTGTCTCTTGGACTGTGAGGGGGTTGGGTGGAGCGGAGAAGAGGGCTGTTAGGGAGCTGATTAGGAGGTGTAAAATTGATATTCTTTGTATCCATGAGACAAAGTGTGAGGGGGATGGTGCTGCTCTCTTGAGGGAGATCGGAGGGATCGGCCTTTCTAAGGGTGTTACCTCCCCGATAGTGGGCGGGTCCAGAGGTATTATGATCCTCTGGAACCCCTATGAGGTAGAGGTGGTGATGCAGGACAGGGTGGTTAGCAGATGGGCCATTTCTTTGCACTTCAGGAACATCAAGGATGACTTCTCTTGGGACTTCAGTGGGTTGTATGTCCCCAAGCCCAGGGAGGAGAAGCGCTGCTGTGGGATGACTTGTTTCGACACCACCTCTCTTCTGGATGGCCTTGGTGTGTTGGAGGAGACGTCAATGCGGTGGCAGCACCGTGGGAGAGGATGAGAGATGCTGCTAATGTGGGAGACATGGAGGACTTCTCTGCCTTCATCCAGGAGGCAGTGGTGGTGGATATTGACATGGCCCAGGGTTGCTTCACTTGGTCCAACTTGAGAGCAGATGCTTCTTGCTCTAGGTTGGATTGGTTTCTAGTTTCTGTTGACTTGGAGGATCATTTTTCTCATGTGCAGGCGGTAGGGTTGGCGAGATCAGTTTCTGACCACAAGCCCATCCTTCTGAAGAATAGCCGGGTGTTCCTCAGGAGCTACAGGTTTAGTTTTGAGCAGGTTTGGTTCGGAGAGGCCGACTTCATGGAGACTATCACAGGTGCTTGGCAGGCTGAGATTGTGGGGTCCTCTGTCATGAGTACATTGGTGAGGAGATTGAGGCATACTGCACAGGTTCTTTAGGCTTGGGGGGCCGATAAAACCCTCCCTGGGAGGGTAGCGAAGGGCATGATTCTTTAGCAGTTGGAGGGTCTTGACTGTTTGGAAGAGGTAGGTCTTATGGATGATGAGGACAAGGCACTCAGGGATACCTTGAAGGAGCAGCGTGATGACATACTCGCTAGAGAGGAGATATATTGGAGATAGAGATCGAGAGATAGGTGGATTAAAGTGGGGGACAGGAGCACAACTTACTTTCAACGTATTGCTTCCGGGAGGAGGAGGGTCAACTCCATCTCTTGCATCAAGGTGGGTGACTTTTCCTTCTCCTCAGCTGAGGAGATTAGAGACCAGGCGAGAGAGTTCTACTCTACATTGTTCATAGAGGATGAGTTTTGCAGGCCGAGGATTGCAGCTGATCTTCTCCCTTGTCTCTCCCTTGAGAAGAGGGACGCTATCTCTTTGCCTATTTTAGAGGAGGAGGTCCACCAGACAGTGTTTTCTCTTGCAGGTGATAGGGCCCCTGTCCCGGACGGCTTCCCTCTCGCTTTCTTTCAAAGGTGTTGGGGGGTTATCAAAGATGATCTTCTGTCGGTAGTGAGAGAGTTTCAGGAGGGGAGGGCCCACTTGGGAGGTATTAACATGACCTTCTTGGTGCTCATCCCTAAGAAGACATGTGCCTAAGAATGGATTTTAGGCCTATCAGCTTGCTGAATGGAACCTATAAGATCATCACCAAGGTGCTTGCAGGCATATTGGTCACTGTTATGGACAGACTAGTCAGTCACTTCCAGGGAGCCTTCATTAGGGGGAGACATATTGTGGATAACTTCTTGGGGGTGCATGAGTATATCTTTGCTATGAAGAACCAGAAGAGGAAAGGGGTAGTCCTGAAGCTAGATTTTGAGAAAGCCTATGATAAGGTGAATTGGCAATGTCTCTTTGATGTTTTGGGCAGGATGGGTTTTCAGGACAGATGGATTGGCTGGGTCAGGGCGTGTATCTCTTCAGTTACCTTTGCGGTCCTTGTCAATGGGAAACCGCCCTCTTGGTTCCATTACGATCGGGGACTCTGCTAGGGGGACCCTATGTCTCCTCTTCTTTTTGTGCTTGTGGCTAGTGTTTTGAGCAGGGGGTGGCAGAGGGTTGACGCAGTTGGGCTGATCAGAGGATTCTAGTTGGCTTGAGTTAGCACTACTCTCACTCACTTGCAGTATACAAATGACACCATCTTGTTCCTTGTTGAGGGTGAGTAGCATCCTCTCATGGCTAGGCTTTTGCTGGAACTACTAGAGGTCACTGACTTGAAGGTTTATTTCAACAAGAGTCTTCTTGTAGGGGTGAATGTGGAGGGCATAACTCTCTTGAGGGCGGCCCGTTTGTTGGGTTGTAAGATTGGGGAGTTTCCATTTTCTTACTTGGATGTTCCCCTTACGTCGGGTCCTCTTAGGTGTAGAGACTGGCTTCCCATTATCCAGAAGTATGAGTCCAGGTTGGTCGGGAGGAAGGCTAGAGTTTTATCTTATGGGGACAGATTGGTATTGTGCAGATCAGTGTTGGAAAGTCTCTATACTTACTTTTTTTTCATATTTCGGATTCTGAAGACGGTGGCTAAAAAGAATGACTCTATCCAATGCAGGTTCTTTTGGCACGGAAGTGGAGGGAGATGCAGGGGATGGCATGCTATAACATGGGGAAGAATGGCCACTAGTAAGGAACAAGAGGAGTAGGGCTCAAGCATGTAAGGGATTTTAATTTGGCCCTATTGTGTAAGTGACTGTGGAGGTTGGGTTGTGGAGAGGATGGGTTGTGGGCCCAGTTGATCAAGTAGCGATACTTCGTCAGGAGGAGAGTATGGGACTTGGCTCCTACTCCCCTCTACAGGATGTCTCCTCTTTGGCGGGATATCCTCTCTTGCAGGGATGTTCTTATCTCCGACATTCGGATCCGGCTAGGTAATGGCGACATGGGTCTCTTTTGGAAGGATAGATAGTGTGAGGACTTCACCCTGGTGGCTTTGTTCCCTAGTCTCTTTGCGGTTGCAGCAGATCCTCGGGGTACAATCTCTCAGGCCTTCCACCCCCTCCTCTCGGTAGGTGCTTGGGCCCAGATCTTCAGGCGGAATTTCAGTCAGGAGGAGTTGGATCAGCTTCAGGGCCTAGTGCACCCAATACTTTTCTTGAACAAATCAAGACATTTCCCTAGAGTTGGTCGAGGTTCTATAGTCGGCATGCCGCCACCCCGTGGAATATTTCCACACGTTGGGACCTTATGGCTCGTTTATTATTTCAATTGTAGACCCCTCGCAGCAACTGAGGTGGTTGAAAGTCAAATTAAATTCACAACGACTATCAGGGTTGTGTGGTTCTGAACGAACTCCGAGAGGCAATAATTCCTCCCCCGGATGTCCGAGATGAAAGATAGAAAAATCTCGCAGCAGAGAAAGAGGGCGGAAGAGAGGGTGTATACACCTTCGAAGAAGTCCAACACACGTGTATCATGCAACTCGGACGAGCACAAGCCCCCTCCCTTCGGCCGATGGCACGGAGAAGACAACGACCGAACAAGAGATGCGCTTCCTCCTCTCTCCACGCGGAGTGTTGTAAGCAAAAGACTAAAAAACATGGGCGACAGGGTTTATACAAGGAGCAGACCCGGGGGAACCCGTCCGGGGTCGAACGAACCCGTATGGGGCAGGTTCGTTCGACCCCCAGACCCCGCATGGGTTCTCCGACCCGGGGGGGGGGGACTCGCCCGGGGTCAAACGACTCGGCGAACCCGCCATGGGTCAACTGACCCCGGCGGACCCGTCCGGGGTCAACTGACCCCGGCGGGGGGCAAGTCCAGCGCACCCTGCCTGGGGTTGTTTGACCCCGGGTGGGGGTCCCCGGGGTCATTTGACCCCGCTGCCCTGTTCTCTCTCTCTCGGAGCAAAAAAAAGAAAAAAGGAAAAAGAGAGAAGAGATCCGCCCGAGGTCATTTCAAATCCTGTCCACCCCATACGAGGCGGATCGACCCGATGACTTCTCACCTTATATAAATACTCCCCCGGGGGGTCCAAAGAGACACACATACGAAGATAGAGACAGAGAGAAGAAGCATTCGGCACAAGGAGCATTGTTCGTTGTTTTGGCCCATTAAGGGTATGCGATACCCCGGGTCTTGTATTTATACCCCTGGAGGCTGTATTTGTAATTTTCTATGCGCCTTGGACGGCCAAATTATGTAATTCCACCGGATAATCAAGAATTACAGAAATGCCCCTCCCAGGACTGTAAGAAAACTTAAGTCCTATTGTTTGCAATTTTACTCATCGACTTTTTGTAATTGGGGCTATGCCCCTACGTCTCGTGTCATTGCGGAGACCACTTATGTACAGTCGACAATTCGCCGACAATCTTTGTACTCACATGAGTTATAAATGCACTCAATTGCTCCATGTGGTGTTCATCAAGAAATTCTTAAATGGACCCTAACTTCCAGCAAATTGTGCATATACCTCTCTCTCGGAAATGAATGTGCGCGCGCCTTCCATGACACCCAACATCATCTTTCCACCCAGAGGCTTTGTGAAATGACTCTTGCACCTAAGTGTCATCTCAAACCTAGGTCTGCCCTAGATCTGGTAAAATTATCAAAATATCCCCGTGATCTAGAAACGGCCTAATAACCCCCAGAACCTTCCAAAAACTATCTCAGTGCCCTTGGAAGCTAGAGATTGCACCGTGGTCTCTCTCCAACCCAGAAATTACAGAAGAGCCCCTGGCCTGGTAAAATTACCAAAATACTCCTGAAAATTTAAAATTATCAAAATACCCTTGGGAATCCAGATACTTCAAAAATGCCTACGGCTTGTGTAAAATTACAGTCATATCCCCAAATTACAGGATTTTTGCCTAACCTAGTGGCCTTCGATGAAACCTTAATTCTATTAATACTTCGGTGGTGAATGAGAATTAGCTTTGAGCCATGCAAGCAAGTCTGCCCTCGTATCATGACCCTTATAGAGGACCTTAGGATTTCTTTGACAGTCTATCAAGGGTGTTCGGACGTTATGTTGATGTAAATCAACATTGACTGCGGTCAGTGGGGAAAGGTCCAGCACTCGAACCCAAATCATCTGATACGAAGTGCACCCACAGAATAAACCCTGCACAGGCTATTTATATAGCCCCTATATGTATATCTTTATAAATTTCCCCCTTTTCATCAAAAGGCTTAGGGAGAAATTTATAGAGGCCCGCTCTCTTTTTCAAGAGAATATTTTCGGTGACCAACAGGGTCTTCTCTCTTTCCTCCTTTCCTTCCATCCCCGGGATATCGAGAATTCATGGGAGTGGAGGTGGGAGGAGAGAGGATCCTTCACAGTTAGATCAGCCTATGTTGTCATCGCAGATGGGGATGTTTGACACAACTTCCATGATCAGGTATGGAGACCGAAGAGCCCCATGAAGGTGAAGATCCTGGCCTGGAAGATTTCTCATGGGAGACTCCCGACCCGAGACAGGTTGAATCGATTCTTTTCGGATATTTTACCGACCTGCTGTCTTTGTGGGAAGGATGACGAGTCTCTTGACCACCTATTTGTAGGCTGCTCTTACTCACATGGGGTGTGGTGGGAGTTTGCTCGGCGGACCAATTGCATTTTTGGTCAGTATAGGGATGTTCACCACCTTTTGCTTCATTGGGACAGGACTTGGCCCCTCCGGACGGACATGCCAGTGTCGTGGCTTATCTTTCACGTCACACTATAGACGTTGTGGGGGGAGCGGAATAATCGGATCTTCAGGAGGGAGTCTCGGGACGAAGACACAATTGTTTCCTTTATTTGTGATGGAGTTAGGAAATGGGCAGCGACTCTTGTAATGTGAATTCCCTTATTTCTCTTCTTTTTGACTGTTTGGGGGGTGTTGTAACCAGAAAATGAATGTATATATGTACGCATGTATGCGTCAAAAGCCGATGCTTACGGTGTTGGCTCATTCCAACCCGTTCTATCCCGCGGAAGCGAGGAGAACCCGCGATAAACCCACGGAGACTATTATAGTCATGTGGTTCCGGGTTTTAATCAATCAACTCAAACCCTAAGGGTGTGAAGACGTGCTATGCACACTGTTTTGGTACCTCGACGGCGTGAATCACGTCTCGTAGGATCGAAAACTCCTTCCCCGACAGACGAGCGAGGCGCGGAAGACGACGAACAAGGCGAGGAGAAGGCTTTTCCTCTCCCACGTGGAGTCAGGTGCGGAGCCATCGCTGTCGGAGCCGTACGGAGAATTTTAAAAAAAAGCAAAGGGGACTGCCCGGGGAGGGGGAAACCCGCCCGGGGTATAAGGCCCCCGGGCGGGTCTGCCAGACCCGCCCGGGGCCTGCCCACTCCGGGCAGGTCCGCCCGGGGCTGCGAGCCCCCGGGCGGGTCCGCCCGGGGCCATACGCCCCCGGGCAGGTCCGCCCGGGGTGCTGCGCACCCGGGCGGGTCCGTCCGGGACCGCGCGCCCCCGGGCGGGACCGCCCGGGGTGTTGCGCCCCCGGGCCGGTCCGTCCGGGACCGCGCGCACCCGGGCGGGTCCGTCCGGGACCGCGCTGCCCCGGGCGGGTCCGCCCGGGGTGCTGCGCCCCAGGGCGGGTCCGTCCGGGGTGTTGCGCCCCCGGGCCGGTCCGCCCGGGGTGCTGCGCACTCGGGCCAGCCTATTAACCGCCCGTTTTCAAAAAAATTTGCATTTTTGGAGGGAAAGGGACCCGCCCGGGGTCGTCTTGACCCGCCCGGGTCCCACTTCCCCCGGGCCGGTTCCTTACTTTCTATAAATAGACCCCATGGGTCCCATTGAGAGAGAGGAGAAAAACGGAGAAGAAAGAGGAGAGGTGGACTTGACTAGACTTCAAGTTCAAGTCGTTCGTCGTTTTTTTGGTCCGAGTGGGGTAAGTCCCCGGACTTTGTGTATATGCCCCTACGGGGTATATTTACAATTATGCCCTTCAACGGGCCGTGTTCGTAATGTGTTATGCAACGGAGTGACGGACTTATGCAATTGTGTCATTATATCTTTACGATGACAAATTGTAAAAAATGTCCTCCTCGAGGTCATGAAAGGCCTAAGTCCTGTAAATTGCAATTTTACCCTGCAACTTTTGTAATTAGGGGTATGCCCCTACTTCCCGCCATGATGCGGATGTATGTACAGTCGATCATTCGTCGACATCCTTTTTGTACTCATGCAAAACTATAAGAGCACATTATTATGCCCGACACATTTCATTAATGAAATTTTGCATATAAACCCCGACTCTCTAAGAGCTTGTATACTTACCCTTACTTCCAACCAATTGAACCCGTGAGTGTCTTCTCCAGAACCTCCCGTTGTCGACTTGGTCTGGGAGTGCTGTTGGCTCAGTCCAGCGCTCGGGGTCATCTTAAACCTAGGCCTAGGGTTTGGTAAAGTTACCGAAATACCCCTGCGACCTAAGAAGTGATCTAACGGTCTCCTAAACCTTCTGAAAAGGGCCTCAGAGTCTTGGAAGGTTAGTAACCCGGCTCTATACCTACCTCAGCCCAGAAACTCCTAAATCCCTCTGGTCTGGTTATTTACTAAAATACCCATAGGTTTGAGATGGCCACTTAAACCCCAGTGGTCCACCTCAACATACTCAGTCAGGGTCTCCGTCAGCTCCCCCGTCCTGTTTTAAGCAAACCTACTCTATTGGCTAGAGCCTCGAGGAAGAACTTTAAGCCTTCATGTTGTCATTTAATCAAGGGTGTTCGGACATTAAGCCGATGTAAATCAACGCCGACTCCGGTCGGCGGGAAGAGGTCCAGCACTCGAACCTATATCGTCTGATACGACGCGCACCCACGGGACCCTCTCTACGCTGAGGATTGTTTCTTTTCAAAAAGAACGAAAATCTACCTTTTATAGTCGATAAAAGTCGATTTTAGATTTTTTCCGTGTCTCACAGACTGGCACGCCCGGTGGGACCTCTCCCGCCTTTCTTCTCTTTGACAAC
The DNA here is from genome assembly GCA_022559845.1 of Amorphophallus konjac. Lineage (NCBI taxonomy): Eukaryota > Viridiplantae > Streptophyta > Magnoliopsida > Alismatales > Araceae > Amorphophallus > Amorphophallus konjac. Next base: position 102,999,817 of record CM040126.1, on the reverse strand, counting down.
AGAAGGCTTGCACCTCTTTGAGGTTCTTATTGCTCTCCCTCTTACAGGACGAGGGAAGAACGCTCTGCTTGCCGATTTTAAGCGCTCTGTCACGTCACAGTCACGACAATGGCAGCGGTGACGTATGGACCGCAAGTGATCGCTACCCATGCCAGGTATGGCTACCTGGCGACGCCGATTGCTTTCGGCGATTTTCCCCCGGTGGTCGGTTCCCCTTTCTTCTTAGGGGTAGTTCCGATCACTGAGGATGACGCAGTGCCAACTGCTGGCCGGACTGCTCCGGCTAAGAAGACTGCTGCAGAGGGTGCTAGGCCCTCCGTTCGTACTGTAAGCCGGGTTCACCCGGCTTCGAAGGTGTTCGCCGGGGGCGTCAGGCCCTCTGTTCCTGCCATTGGTCGGGCTGTTCCGGCTGAGGCGACTGCTATGAAGGGCGTCAGGCCCTCTGTTCCTGCCATTGGTCGGGCTGTTCCGGCTGAGGCGACTGCTATGAAGGGCGTCAGGCCCTCTCTTCCTGCCATTGGTCGGGTTGTTCCGGCCAAGGCAACTACTTTGAATGGCGTCAGGCCCTCTGTTCCTGCCACCGGCCGGGTCCGCCCGGTCCGAAAGATGCCTACCGGGGGTGTTAGGCCCTCTTTATCTGCTGTTGGCCGAGTCAGGTCGGCCGGACAATACAACATGGCCGGGGGTGTCAGGCCCTCGACGAAGCCCACCCCTGGAGATGTCAGGTCTTCAGTCCTTCCAGCTAGCCGAGTGTTCTCGGTCAACCATATTACTGTTGAGACTGCTCCTTCCCGACAGGGACAACGCCGCCCTCGTCGACGCGGGAGCCGTACTGAGATGGTTGCCCCTGCTCAACGTGGGCAACGCCACGCGAGGAAACAACTTCGGCCCGTGGCCACCACTTCGCGTTCCGGCAAGACTATTCTCGTCGGCGACGTCCGTGTCAGGCTCGATGGAGGCGAGCCGATTGCACCTCGGGACCGACACGTCCCCACCATTCCAACCTCCAACCGATTCGAACTCCTTCGGAAGATCCGGGAGGAGGGAGCGAAGGCAAAGAACGTCACCACGCTCCGGCCCAAGGTGGCGGCCCCCAGAGTCAAGTCTGGGGGCAACCCAACTGAGGAGCGTCAGCTCCACCGAAAGAAGATATGGGTCACCAAGGAGGAGGCCCAGGCAATTAAACGCGTTCGGGCTGAGAAAGGCCCACGCCAGTCTGGGTCGCACTCGGGGTAGGGCCCCTCTATTCATGAGTCGACTAAGCCCTCCTCTCACAAGCCAGGCGCTAGCCGGCGGCAGTGCCGCGCCCCGCCAAAGCCGGTACGTCCGACTTCCCCCTGGGCTACCTCAGACAATTCAAGAGGGGGCAATGCGCGACAGTGTCCGGCCCCTCGAGCATCTGTCTTCGACCGGCTGGGGGACATATCTCCCCCGGCGCGGTATCTGCCGAGGAGGAGGCGGGTAACTCGTGTCGCAGATAACGCTGTCAGGGTGTTCACCTGCTACACCTCCTCCACGGACAAGCACACGGAAGCGGCTCAGGAAGACCTCACCCAGCCATTGCAAGCTATGAGGAGGTCGAAGCACGTCTCTCGGGTCGTGGCTCAGCTAGACTCAGTTCCTCTAGCAGGAACTTCACAGCCTGACCCTGCACGACAGGAGGAGCGCCAGGATAATGATCATGGTGCTGTCGGGGAGGGCCTTTTCCCTCGCGAGGAAGGTACAACGGAGGGGATGCAAGCTCTCACCCTGGAAGAACTCCGGCGCGAAAACCAGGAGTTGAAAGGTCTGTTGCAAGCACTCCTGCGCGATAAGGAGCCTCCTGCCCAACCTGCTGCAGCACCGGCAAGCGTTGAGCAGCAAACATCTCCAGCTCCGGCCACTATTAATGTGTCGGCTATGGCGGCCAGATCACCTGTGGCCCTGGAAGTGGAGGTACCTCAGCAGGAGCCTAATATGAGGTTCTCTGCTACTCCTGCCGAAAGTTTGACGGCTCAGCGGCAGATGATTGAGCGGATTGTAGAAGCAAAGTTCGCTCAGCATGGTGAAGGAGTGGCCACAGTCGATCTGTACAGTGTGCCCTACCCTCTCCATCACCAATTCAAGAAGCTCCCTCCGGACTGCCCCAAGGCCCCGAAGCTGCAAAAGTTCAATGGGCAGGGTTCGCCCCATGAGCACCTGGCTTACTATGTAACCGCCATGGGCGAACTGGCTTTGGACGAGTCCTACCTCTTGCGGTATTTCGCCACTTCTTTGACGGGTTCTGCTTTTCAATGGTACTCCCGTTTGAAGCCCAATTCGGTACCCGATTGGGCAGATATGCAGAAGAAGTTTGTGGACCGGTTCCAAACCGCTGAGTGTAAGGTTTCCTTAGCGGAACTTTGCGCTTTAAAACAAAGAAGGGGTGAGACAGCCCTTGACTTCATCAAGAGGTGGAGGGATGTTAGCATGCACTGTGATAACCCTCCCACGCCGGAGGATGCTATTACCATATGTCGCCGAGGTCTGGCGGCCGAAGTTAGTGAAAAGCTCTTGGGTTCCAGTATCCGGGGCTTTGATCAGCTCAACTCGGTGGTCGCGGAGATCGAAATGTTCTTCGCAGACCATCCGACACACTCTTCGACCAAGGGCAAAGCCCCCAAAGACCGCCCAGTTGGAGGAAAAGAAATCAATGCAGTGGATTTCTCCCCGACGAATGGCGAGAAAGGAGGCGCTAAGGGGAAGGGTAATGGCAAAAAGTCGGAGGTCAAGAAGGCCGCTGAAGCCTTGGCGGAGAATATGAAGAAGCCGTACTCCTTCAGGAAAGAGCACACAAAAATGCTCTTTGATTTGTGTATGCAGGAGGAGCTGTTTTCCTTGCCAGAGCCGCGGAGGCCGGCAGAAGTAGGCAAGACGGATGATCCCAACTACTGTGTGTATCACCGGAGGTTGGGACATACTATTACAGACTGCTATGTTTTCAAAGACATAGCTGAAGATCTTATCCAGAAAGGTCTCATAAACATGTTAGGCCATGCGGTTGAGCCTCCACAGCCGCACCACTGGAGTCGATCCACTCGATCGGCCAATGTGGTTTATATGGCGGCACCGGTTTCAGCATCGCACGCCGCCGAGGCTGGATCTTCAAACCAGCAACCTCAAGCCATTCCCGAGTCGTCGTGCTGGCCGGGGGCGGAATACCTTGCTGTAAGAAGGCTCCTCTGGAAAGTCCGCCGGGAAATCCACCAGCTGAGACAAGAACAGCGAGAGTTGCTGCAGTTTCTCCATTATTTGGATGATCAGCTCGCTGCTCTTCCCCAAGCCCAGAGTGAACAGCTCACAAACCTTCATGGAGCAGAGACAAACCCACTCCCACCTGTCTCACAGAGATCAGGGTCAAATGGTTGGCTGTCCGAGGACTCATCAAGCTCGTCAGAAGAGGCGGAACCTGCAAAGCCATTTTCTTTTCACCGCGAACAAACTCTACAAATTTTCTTCGCGTGCTGCCGTGCTGAGCTGGTAACCCCGTCAGTGGCAACTAATCACCAACGACCTGAAGCCCGGTTCTATCAAGATTACTGCCCTTTTCATGAGGCATCGGGTCATATTATTTTCAACTGTCAACCATTTAAGGACCTTGCGGAAGATTTCATCAGGCGAGGGATAGTTGATATGGGTGATTCCTTAGTGCGCCCTCCCCAGCCACATGCGCGTGGGGCGATGACTTTCTCAGTTAATGTCATCCATACGCCGTTGGCATTCAACCTGCCTGACCCTTCTGCTGAAGGAAATGTTTCCTGACAGCCGGGAACCGAGGCCACACTCTGGTACCCAGGACAGCAACCTTCCCATCAGTGTTCTTTTCCCAAGGAGGACACTGAGAAGATATTTGATAAGCTTCTGGAGGATGGATGGGTGTTGGCATATGACCCTCCGTTTTATTACAACGAGACGGCCAAGAGTCATCCTCGCTATTGCAAGTATCATGCGAGGGTGTCCCACCCTACTCAACACTGTGAAGAGGTTCAAGACTTCATTGAAGCTCTCGTTCAGAAAGGGGTTGTAGATACCCAGGGGAATTCTATGACGAGGCTACGCCTCGCAGAAGCCGCCAAGGAGACTCTTCAGCAGGTTCGGCGAAAGAACGAGGCCTTTGCCCGGTTGGCCCGCCCAAGCGAGCCTCAACAAAATGGGGAGTTCCCGTTGCTCGCCAGGGACAAGACTGCTCGTGAGAAGCCTAAGGCTCAGAGCCCGGGAGACTGCGCTGTGCGACGAAGCCCTGGGGCTCAACCCAAACCGAGCCAGCCAGGTGTTGTCATAAGAGGATGTCCTCGGCCAGTTGATAAAGGAAAGGCCAAGGTCCTGAATCCTCAGGGTGAGGCTCCGGCTGGATCAGCCAAGCTACAAAGCCTGGAGAAGCCTCAACCGGCGCAGCCCGTCAAAGGGCCGGCCAAAGCCCCCTTGCAGTCCGGTCGCCTTGAGAAGGTTGCCACTACCTACCCGCAGAGCAATGATAAGGGCAAGCGCAAAGTTCTAGAGGTTGAGCCTAAGACTCAGCCTGGAGTTAAGTTAACAAATCCTCAACCTGCGGCAAAGAAAGAGTCGGCGATTCCGCAAAAATCTTTGGGGCTCCACTTCGGCCAAATGGAGTTCCAGGAGTTGCCGCCAGAAATAGTTGCTCAAGCGATCGAGGCCACTTTCCGACCCTCCCCTGAGGCAGAGGAGTGGACCCGCGTGGGCCCAAGGAAGAGCCGCGAAAGCCAAAGGGCCAGACGGCCAGTGCAACGCGGGGGTCACAGTGGTGGCATTAAGCAACCTCGTTCCGCAAAGTCATCTCCTCCTTCTTTCGAAGAGGTCGCTCGCCTTAAGAAGCAAGAAAAGAACCGGAGAAAGAATCTAAAAAGGAGGCTTAAAAAGCAGGCTGAGCAGACAGTCGCCATGGAGGCCTCCAAACAACTCACTCCAGTGCAACAGTTGCAAAAGCTTATTGACCAACTGGAGGAATACGTGCCACCTTGCCCCACTGGGATGGTCACGTTAGACAAATACATCCCCTGGGAAAAGTTTGGACATAAGACCCGGCTCCTCAACTGGCTACGGGAGACTCTGCATCGTCTTGAAGACGGCGAGAGGATTCCAATTCTGGAAGAGCTCTTGCTGTTTTATAAGGACGAAGAGCTTACTATTGAGGCCCTTGAGCAGACGATGCGGGAGTTGTCATGCAACATGGTAGCCATTCCACCTCCGGACAACATAAATGCTCCTGGCGGAGAAGGCTGTGCACCCATGGCTACATATCAACGCCGATCAGGGAGGAGTCGGCGGGCTCGTGGTCGAGGTCGCGGTCGAGGGCGAGAAAGTCTTTTGACCCCCGACCGGGTTATAATGTTCAGAGGAGAAAAATCGGGCCCTATTCCTGTGCCACGAGTACGGGGCGTTCCCTTCATCCCTATATCCTCGGAGAATGTTGATAGAACCCCGGAGAATCGAGGGACGGGCGGCGTCCCTTTTGTAATTCCCTCCTCAGAGAGAGAAGAAGCTCCCGCGGATGACTCTCCGTCAACTCCGGCTTCTGAGCAGGCGGGTCCTTCGAATAGTGCCTCGGGAGAAGGTCCCTCGGGTCATGCCGAGCCAGCCGAATCTCAGTCGGCCTCAGATGTGTCTTTGGCACCACTCTTTCAAGAAGCGGCGGAGATGCAAAATGAAGATCAATGCCCGGCTAAAAAAGAGAAGCCCCATGGAGCTCCGAAGACTCTGGAGGAGCTTATCCCCCCATTTGACAAGGTCCGTGCTAGGGCGGACCGTAAAATTATTCAACACATGAGCCGGTTCCCCACTAGCATTACTGTATGGGAAGCTATCGCCTGGAGCAAGGATCTCCGAGAAGCTCTGGTAAAGGTGCTCCAAGACCCCGAGGCGTATGAGGCTCATGTGGCAGAGTTGCAAGCCCAAGCATAGGAGGCTCTAGCAGCCAATATTGTTTTCACAGACAAGGATATGCTAATGGCTTCCCCTTGCCACAATCGTCCCTTATATATGAAAGGGACAATCAACGGCCATGAGGTGAATCGAATCTTGGTCGATGCAGGGGCCGCAGTAAATATCATGCCATTAAAGACGTTCAAATCTCTTTATTTGGCACCTTACTTGCAAAAGGTCAATGCTGTCAAGATTTCGGGGTTTAATCAGGGCTCCGAGGAGGCCCTTGGACGTGTCGAGGTGAAGCTTGTGCTGGGCGACTTCATCACCAAGGCGATATTTTACATTATCAACTCTGACACATCCTACAAGATGTTGTTGGGAAGACCCTGGTTGCATGAAAATTGGGTCGTCCCATCAACACTGCACCAATGCCTTAAATATTCAAAAGGAGGAAAGCAGTATACGGTCTTTGCAGACCAGGCTCCTTTTCACCCTAATGAATGCCACCTGGCGGATGCCTCCCTGTACTTCGGGGAACCCACTATTTCAATCCCCGATGAAGTCCAAGACAAGGGAAAGCAGAAGGTCGAACCTGAACCAGAAGGAAGCCAACTCTTCACGGTCAATCGTGAGATGTTAAAGCTCCATCAGTTGAGTCTCAAGCCTGCGTCGAAGCCTACGCAAGCAGAAAGAAGCAAGATTGACTTCGAGGCCAACCTCATCAGTCAAGCTATCAATTGCAGTGTACCTTTGCCCCCAAATTGCATTCAACTTCCCTTTGTTAAGGAAGAGCATGGGGTGGAAGAATTGAAAACCTTTGTAGTTTCTTACATACGCAAAGGTCGAAGGAGAGACCGTCACCCGGTTCAGCCAATTGTCTTCTACAGAGAGGACCAAATATCGCCAAGTCCGCCGGAGGACGACTTTGGGTGGGCATCGCCAGCCGACAAGGTGTCAGAGCCTATCCAGGCCATGGCTCATATGCCCGCCCGGCTCAAGCACATGTGCATGAAGCAGGGGATTCCACAGCAGCAAACTTTTGCGCAGAAAACATATTTTTCTAATCTCTGGAATCCTCCATATGTCAGGGGGCAACCTCCATTTTCTCACAAAGACACCCGAGGATTGGACTATGAGCAGGAGCCAGAATTCCGGGTCCATTATGCTATTAATGCCATAGGGCTCTTATCATCCTCTCGTGAGGAGGCCCGAAAGGAGCCTGCGGCTGAAGAACTCTATCAGGAGTCTATAGAAGCCATGGCGTCTCCTCCGTCAGTGTCCGGCGAGGATTCGCAGACAGGAGAAATCTCCTCAACTTCTACTGGCGACTTGGTGGTACCAGAGGAATTTGAGATCTGCGAGATCAGCCCTGACGAAGCTGAAGACTTCGTTGACCTCCAACCAGCTCCACTTGAGCTCGAAGACGGTGGTCAAGCAACTGTTGATGAGTTGGTCGAGGTCAACCTTGGCACTCATGGCGAACATAAGCCCACCTTTGTAAGTGCCCTCCTTAGTGGGGAAGAACGACAGGCATACCAGCAACTCTTGAATGAATTCAGAGACTGCTTTGCCTGGACGTACAAAGAGATGCCGGGCCTTGATCCATCCGTGGCAGAACATGAACTGGCGATACTCCCGACAGCCAAGCCAGTTAAGCAAGCCCAGAGACGCATGCGCCATGAACTGGAGGTGAAGGTGAATGCGGAGGTCGACAAAATGTTAGACGTGGACTTTATAGAGCCATGCAGATATCCTGTGTGGCTCGCCAATATAGTCCCCGTCAAAAAGAAGAACGGCCAAGTCCGGGTCTGCATCGACTTTCGGGATCTGAATAAAGCCTGTCCAAAGGACGACTTCCCAGTCCCGATCATCGAGACAATGGTGGATATGACTACTGGTCATGAGGCCCTGTCTTTTATGGACGGGTCATCTGGTTACAACCAAATCCGTATGGCTGTCAAAGACAAGGATCATACGGCTTTCAGAACCCCAAAAGGCATCTTCAGCTACAAGAGAATGCCATTTGGCCTGAAAAACGCCGGTGCCACATATCAAAGGGCAATGACCAAAATCTTTAATGAGATGCTGCACAATGTCGTCGAATGTTATGTCGACGACCTGGTCGTTAAGTCCAAAAGGCGAGCTAATCACTTACCCGACCTACGTCGGGTCTTCGAGCGGCTTCGACAATATCAGCTCAAGATGAATCCGATGAAATGCGCCTTTGGAGTTTCCAGCGGCAAGTTCCTCGGTTTTATCGTCAGATACCGAGGGATAGAGATAGATCCTGACAAAATCAGGGCTATCAATGAGCTCCCTCCACCCAGGAACATAACGGAGCTCAGATCTCTGCAGGGAAGGCTCGCTTATATCAGGCGATTCATCTCTAACCTCTCAGGAAGGTGCATGCCCTTTGGCAAATTGATGAAAAAGGGAGCACCCTTTATCTGGGACGAGAGCTGTCAAAAGGCTTTCGAACAACTCAAGGAGTATCTCTTGACTCCACCAGTCTTAGGGGCACCTGTCAGGGGAAAGCCTCTCATTCTTTACATCGCAGCCATGGAGGCTTCCCTTGGGGCTCTCCTGGCCCAAATTAATGAGGAGGGTAAAGAGCAACCACTGTATTATCTCAGCAGGAAGCTGATTGGCCCCGAGTGTCGGTACTCGCCTATGGAGAAAATGTGCCTTGCTTTGGTGTTCGCTGTCAAAAAGTTACGGCACTATCTGTTAGCGCATCGAGTGGAGCTCATCTCTAAATGGGACCCGCTCAAGTATCTACTCAGTCAACCTGTCCTCTCTGGAAGGTTAGGGAAATGGGCTCTTATCTTGATGGAGTTCGACATTACATTCGTCCCACGCAAGGCGATCAAGGGACAAGGGATGGCTGATTTTCTTGCTGCACACCCTGTGCCGGCGGAGTCGTTCCTCAACTTCGAACTACCAGATGAGGAACAGCTGATGCAACCACCTGAGGCTGAAGACGGTGCAGATGTCTCACTCCATCTTGAACAAGAGGTGTTGTCTCTCGGCACACCATGTTGGGAGTTGTATTTTGACGGTGCATCTAGGACCGTTAAGAAGGCAGGCTGCCTCGTAAGCTTTGTAGCCGGCGCCGGCATAGTCTTCGTATCCCCTCAAGGGGGTGTACTTCATCATTCCTGCGCTCTCATGAAGTCATTGACTAATAATGAGGCGGAATATGAAGCATTAATCATTGGGCTACAGCTAGCACTGGAAATGGAGCTCAAATGTATTAAAGTGTACGGGGATTCTCAGCTCATTGTCCGTCAAGTCCTCGGTGAGTATGATGTGCGGAAAAAGGAGTTGATCCCTTACTTTGAGGCCGTTATGAGGCTTAAAGAAAAGTTCTATCTCTTTGAGATAAGCCATGTGCCGAGGAGCAATAATTCTCAGGCAGATGCGTTGGCAAAGTTAGCAGCCGCGTTAAAGCTTCCACCTGACGGTGAGTTGAATATTACAGTCAGGCACAGAAGGCTCATGCCCAGCATGCTTGATGAAGAATCAGGCCTCACCATTTATGAGGTTCACCACCTTGAAGAGGGAAATGATCCAGAGGAAGAAGATTGGCGCGAGCCATTTATACAAATCAAGAACGGGCAGTTTCCTCCGGAACGAGCTCGAAGGGTGCAGTTGCTTAGAAGGGCTGCGTCATATCGGTTGCTTGATGGTATTCTCTTCAGGCTCGCCCAGGAAAAGGACCACCCGGTGCTCTTGCGATGTCTCTCACTTAAGGAAGCCAAGACCGTCATGCGGGAGGTCCACTCTGGTTTGTGCGGGGCTCACCAGGCCGGGACGAAGATGAAGATGAATATCAAACTTAAGGGCTTCTATTGGCCTACTATGTACGAGGACTGTAACCAATATGCTCGCACCTGCCATCAGTGCCAAGCTTTTGGGCCAATCCCTCGGAGGCCTCCAAGTTCTTTACACCCAACGGCTCCTACATGGCCGTTTGCAGAATGGGGTATGGATATAGTGGGACCATTCCCTCCATCCTCTCAAGGGCATAAATTCATTCTAGCAGTCACAGATTATTTTTCTCGCTGGGCTGAGGCTATTCCTCTACGAGAGGTTACAGGTGAGGCAGTGGCTCGCTTCGTAAGATATCATATTATATACAGATTCGGAGTCCCTAGCCGAATTATTTCAGACAATGGGACCCCCTTCAGAAACAAGACAGTGTATACACTGCCGGCTAAATTCCACATTGATTGGAGAACCTCCTCGGTTTATAACCCTCAGGCTAATGGTTTAGCGGAGGCTTTCAACAAAACACTTTGCAAGTTGATGGCAAAGATTATAAATGGCCGAAAAAAGGATTGGAGCGAAAAAGTCCACGAAGCCCTCTGGGCCTATCGGACTGTTTATAAAACCCCTACGGGGTGTTCCCCATTTTCACTGGTGTACGGGGCTGAGGCAATCACCCCTGTAGAGATTGAGCTGGCTTCATATCGAGTGGCAGTTCAGGCAGGCCTACCCGGCCAGGAGCAGTCTGAAGTCGAAAGGAGGCTGGAGGAATTATCCTCTTTAGAAGGCAAAAGACTTCAAGCCTATCAGCATTTGCAGATCTACCAAGCTCGCATGGCGCGTGCTTACGACAAGTTAGTCAAGCACCGGGCATTCAAAAAAGGCGACTTGGTCATGCTTAAAGAAAAAGAAGTCATTGCCGGCAAGCCAAGCGGGAAACTCCAACCCAATTGGCGGGGGCCTTACATCATCCAGAAGGTTTTCGAAGGCGGGGCTTACACGGTGGTGGACCACAAAGGCAACAGCCCGTTCCCTCCTCTCAATGGCAAGCACATGAAGCTCTACCATGCGCCACCGCAAGAGTTTCCACATCAGTCCTCACAGGACAGTACCTCTCGTCAGTGAAGGTTCAAAAAAAAAAAAAAAAAGGGGTTAAAAATACTGATACCCCGGCGGACTCAGTCAGCCTTCAACGGTTGGCTGAGGGTAAAAAGGCCACAGACCCGGTCGAGGTGAAAACCCGAAAGGGCGCCTCGGGCAAAAATGGGCAACCCCTCGGTGTGAAAACCCGCAAGGGCGCACCGGAAAAAGCTAAAGGGGGCCAACTTCGGCGAAAACCCGAAAGGGCGGTGAGGTTGGTAATGTGAAAGAATTTTTTTTTTCTTTCTTTCCTCTCCCTATCTATTTTAAGGGTGGCTCTAAGTCAATGATTCCACCCCCTCTCCACCAACCCATCATATTGATGTCTTTGACTCCCTTCTGTCCCATCGGATATGGCCTCAGTATGCTCTCTCGAGCTGCCAACCGATGTCGTCTTTTGACTCCTTTTTGTCCCATCGGGCATGGCCTCAGTATGCTCTCTCGAGCTGCCAACCGATGTCGTCTTTTGACTCCTTTTTGTCCCATCGGGCATGGCTTCAGTTCGAGATGGGGGCCTCAGTATGCTCTCTTGAGCTGCCAACCGATGTCGTCTTTTGACTCCTTTCTGTCCCATTGGATATGGCCTCAGTATGCTCTCTCGAGCTGCCAACCGATGTTGTCTTTTGACTCCTTTTTGTCCCATCGCGCATGGCCTCAGTATGCTCTCTCGGGCTGCCAACCGATGTCGTCTTTTGACCCCCTTCTGTCCCATTGGATATGGCCTCAGTATGCTCTCTCGAGCTGCCAACCGATGTCGTCTTTTGACTCCCTTTTGTCCCATCGGGCATGGCCTCAGTATGCTCCCTCGAGCTACCAACCGATGTCGTCTTTTGACTCTTCTTTGTCTCACCGGGCTTGGTCTCAGTATGCCCTCTCGGGCTACCAACCCATTTTCGCCTTTCGGCTCGTAGATTTGACTCATTCGTCTCACCTGGGCTGTCAAATCTACCCATTTGTCCCACTGGTGTGGCATATACGTCCCTACGGGAATGCCACTTTCTTCTCGCCCCTTGGGCATTATAGGGTCAAAAAATATATATATATATAAAAAAAATAAAAAAAAATGGGGTTAAAAATATTGAGGCCCCAGCGGACTTGATTGTTTCTGTTAGAAGGAACAATCAAGGGTAAAAAGGCTTTAACCCAGCTAGGGTGAAAACCCGAAAGGGCGCCCTAGGCAAAAATGGGTACCCCTCAGTGTGAAAATCCGCAAGGGCGCACTGGAAAAAGCTAAAGGGGGCCGGTCCTGGCGAAAACCCGAAAGGGCGATAGGACCGGTAAAGTGAAAAATAAAAAAAAAAGGGAGACATACACACAGAAAGATGGGAGTAAAATCAGCTATATTAAAGCTCTGTCTTTCATTTGCCAATGTCAATAATGGAGCCCGAGACAAGCCCTCGGGGAAGATGTACATTTGCGAATGCCCAACTGCGTCCTCAGAAGCCGCCTCAAGGCTCTCCTCCCCTACTGAGGGAGTCAGTGCAGCATCACCTGTATCTGTGTGGCATAAGGGGTAGAAAGGCCATCAATAAGACACCAACATGAAAATACACAGGAAGACTCAAGCTTCAATGCTGATTATACCTGACAATAGAGGTGTCGCGTCATCTGGCCCCACTGTCTGATCACCCTCCTGGACAGTGGCCGGAGAACTCTCTTGTAAGGGAACCGTCTCCGGAACAAGCAGGGGAGTGGAGGCAACCACAGAAGTGTCAGCTGCTATTTAGGCAAAAGTATGGTTAGCTCTATGACTAAGTTTAACCAAACGAAAGGCAAATACGAGGCAGACCGAAGACACACCAGCAATGTCTCTGCCTCTGTCCTCGGCCCGTCCACCAGTGGAAGATAGCAGGCTTGGAGCAAAATCAGGAACCCCAGCATGGTAAACCCCGACGGCTGAGACTGGAACGCTCGGGGCCCCAATAGAAACTTCTGGGTCAACATCATAGGCCGGAAGCTCAGGGCCAGCCCCAGAGGAGGAGATCAACTTAGCCAGCTCGGCTGTGGAGTTGGCTAACTCAGTGGCTGCACAGAAAGACTCTCAGAGGTTGCAATGGCAAAAGTAATTGTCAACCCCAAAGAGGGTCAATTGAGTTTCTTGGTATACCAGAAATAATGCCCATGTCGCCTCCCTCAGAGGAGCTCAAAGACGAAAGGGAAGGAGTTGTCTCTGTCTCAGAACCAGTGCTGGAGCTGCTATTACTCAAAGAGGTGCTGGAATCCGAAGATGGGTCAGTCCCCTCTTTCTCTCTGGGAGCATGGTGCTCCCTCGGAGGCTCTGTGTAAAAGAGAAAGCAGAGTCAGTTAAAAAAATATATAACACCTCACTTGATTCCATGAGTAAACAAGGAGGAACTATGAATTTCAAATTCACCTGGAATGGGAGAAGGTCTGCTCTCTCCAGTCTGGCCAGCCATACTAGCGGAAGGACAATCCCCTAAGGGGTGGTCCAAGTCCTCCAGCTCCAATGTCAGGTCCTCTGGGACATCTGCATCTGGTATAATTGGCAGAGTCTTATTCGCAGGCCCTGGCGAAAACTGCCCGAGTAGCCTCGTCTCTGGGGGAGCTACACACAAGACACTCCTTCAGTAAAACAGAGGCACAATTACAAAACCATACATAAAGGGGTTCATAGTTTCCAACTCACTCAAAGGAGCTCCGTCCCTGGCAGGGGTGGTATCCACCCGAAGGCGGGATGAAGGCTGAATCTCAGCTCCTAAGCCCCCACTATGCCGCCGTTTCGCCGCCGGACTATTATCCATGGGAGGGTGAGCGGGGAGAACATCCTCTGAAGGTGGAGCGTCGGCAATCTCAACAATTCCTACAATGGAAATATGGCAATCAGCAGTTGACAGCTCCAGAACATTTATATCTTATTATAATGATAATAAATACAGACGGAGGATCAGAAGATTCATACCTACTGCCCCTGCATCAAGACTAGGGCGGGTAATCAGCTGATTCGGGTCAATCCGGAGAGCTCTAGCGGCCTGCTCCACCGCGTCTCTCAGTGCCTGAGGTGTAGAAGCCACCTCCAAAGCCGGAATATGGGCTAGCAAGCCTGCACAGCCCACGGCATTGATCACATGGGCCTTCCAGAAAGCGAAGGCCGTGCCCACCAGTGCTCCTTCCGGGATGGACTCCGACAGCTGGGAGTCGTGGGTCAGACCACAGGAGGCCCTCAAGTCTCCCCACCAGGAGTAGCGCGGAGTAGAGCCAGAAGCGCCTTTGCGGCGCGAATTCAAAGTAGAGGCCTCCTCAGATGTCGACCTCAGGGGCCGCAACGCCCCCGTATACTGACTCCTGTCAATGGGCAATGAATGCCCCTGCTCCCGCCATCGACTCTCGATGTCTCGAACCGCTGCAGCCAAGCTGGAAAAATGAGCCCTGACGAAGCCGGGATCAAGGAAAAGAGGAGGCAGGTCCTCCCTCTTCAGGCGCTTCTCCTCTGCTGCCCTGATAGTGTCTGCCCGCTCTCTGAAGATGTTGCTGGCTTTAAACCACCAGCGGGCATAGTAAATGTCAAAATGTCCCACTCGGGCCTGGGCCGGAAGAGGGATATGCTCCCTCACGCTGCGGTAAAGAAAGTCCTGCCAGCATGCGGCAACCAAATGCACGTCCTTCTGCTTGTATTGCCTCGATGTCAGAGGTAAATCAACATTGGGTGGAACCGCCTGGTCATAGCCAAAGTTGCGGGCAAATCTGTGTGGGTAGTACGGCTCTAGAACCACTGTGTAAGAGCGCCGGTAAACCAGCACACTAGGTCGTATACACACGACCCACTCCCCAAAGGCATGTGGGGAAACAATGTCCTTTGAGGACACTTTGCAGACCACTGAGTCTCCATGTCCCTCCAGATACGGGCGATAAGAACGGGAGCTGTGGTCAAACTCCAAGCTCTCTCCCCTCCTCGTATGAAGGAAAGAAAGTGCTCGCCGGGCACCTGCAAGCTGTGTCACGGCATCCTAATCCTGGTGACCAGCAAAAGCAAAGATAAGCGGAGCCTTTATATTCGGAATGGAGGACCGCTGGGACAGCTCTGGAAGAAGTAGTCCTGCCCAAGCACTCAAATAATGAGTGGGCAGCAAAAGCTTCTTATCTCGCGGGCTGGCATGCGAACTCAAGGCACCCAAACAGTGGTAGATGTTCGCCAAGGCAGCACGGGCAAGGGCCAGCCGACGTCCACATGCAAGCACGCACGCAGGATAGATCACCTCGACCCGGAGCAGCTCCTCTTTCCCATGTGGGAATACAAAGGTAGACAGCCAGTAAGCTAAATATGCGGCCAAGTACGTCAGTGTAGGTAGCTTCCTGGAATTCCAACCTTGTGCTGGAGCTGGCAAGTGCCGAGGGTTGGATGCAAACTTTATGATGATCTCTTTACATTGGTCTCAAGTGGCGCCGAACAAAGGGAATTCCTCGTAGAAACAGTACGGCCCGCTGTAGAAGTACATAATCCAGGCATTAAGGGTAACCCTGGGTGTCCTGGCAGTCTTCTCCTTGCCCACCAGGGCCAAATCTCTCCAAGTCTTCATCAGATAACGGAGGCAGTAAGGTAAAAGATAGTGGCCCGCCCCATCTGAACTGTAAAGGTGGGCGTCATCGAGGCACAGCTCCTCGTAAGCCTGTCCGCTGATCGGCAGGCCCGAAATGCGGTGAAAAGACCACAAATCCAGAGAGGTCTCTCCCTCAACGGTGACCAGTGTGTTCCAGCGCCTATTCCACCTCTCCACTACAGCCTGGAGCAATCATGCATGACAAGGGTATGAATACAAGGCTGCAGTAACTGCGTGACGAATCCCGGCTCTATCCAGAGTGTCACCGTGCACAGTCAATATCCCCCAGAGCCACTCACCTGCACCTCTGTGAAAGCAATGGGAGGGGACGACGGACCAACTCTCGTACCAACTAGGAACCCTCAGTGAAAGGATTCCTTCTAACGTGCAAAGATGGTCATAGCCGTCATGGGCAAAACGGCTTTCGGAGGGAGCCAGATATAGCCCGTCAATCACTACATCGACGGCCTTATGATGCCCCGCCAAGTGCCACACTGCAGGGGAAGAAGGTGTCGACCTGACCACAGCAGCGTCCAGGTCCTGGTAGAATCCGAGCCATTTGCTGTCGGGAAACTGGGGCTGCCGCGTAAATCCCCCGGGAAAGTTGGCATATGAATATGTGCAGGTACCTCTCATGCTGTCCCTGCCAGCCAAAATAGCCCCTTTTAGTCGTCGCCGCTGCTCTGGGAGAGAAGGGTCGTCACCATCAAGCCCCGGTGGAATGTAGCTCTGCACGAAGGCAATCAGATGCCGGTCCACCGGGTAGTGGGATGAGTATCCCCCAGAACGGTCGTATGCATAAAGTCCGCCCCGGTAGCTGATCCGAGAAGCTTCGACTAAGCCCTCGCCGACAGGGATATCCTTCGTTGGGCCTTCAGCGATCCAGGATGTGCCTTGATCAAGTGCGTCGGAACTGTCAGAGATGACGCGGCGAGGAGGCAAAGGTGGCATGGACTTATCAGTCCGTTGCACGTAATGCTCATTATGGCCAGCCGCTCTCGACCCCCGTGCGGCAGCGCGACTCCTGCTTGGACGAGCCATGTCTGTGGGGTTTCAAAAAAAATGCATTAGAGATCATGCTGAAAAAATATCTCGATGCAGGAGCTATGCTCCAAGCCCAAGTCCCTCAGCGGACGTGTTACAACATTTATGTAAGTACACGGGCCATCCGCCCCTGCCTCCGGCTGTCTCGGATGTCCCGTGGGGGGCACTTGTTGTAACCAGAAAATGAATGTATATATATACGTTTATATATGTACGCATGTATACGTCAAAAGCCGATGCTTACGGTGTTGGCTCATTCCAACCCGTTCTATCCCGCGGAAGCGAGGAGAACCCGCGATAAACCCACGGAGACTATTATAGTCATGTGGTTCCGGGTTTTAATCAATCAACTCAAACCCTAAGGGTGTGAAGACGTGCTATGCACACTGTTTTGGTACCTCGACGGCGTGAATCACGTCTCGTAGGATCGAAAACTCCTTCCCCGACAGACGAGCGAGGCGCGGAAGACGACGAACAAGGCGAGGAGAAGGCTTTTCCTCTCCCACGTGGAGTCAGGTGCGGAGCCGTCGCTGTCGGAGCCGTACGGAGAATTTTAAAAAAAAGCAAAGGGGACTGCCCGGGGAGGGGGAAACCCGCCCGGGGTATAAGGCCCCCGGGCGGGTCTCCCCGCGGCTGCGCGCGGGCTGGCAGACCCGCCCGGGGCCTGCCCACTCCGGGCAGGTCTGCCCGGGGCTGCGAGCCCCCGGGCGGGTCCGCCCGGGGCCATACGCCCCCTGGCAGGTCCGCCCGGGGTGCTGCGCACCCGGGCGGGTCCGTCCGGGACCGCGCGCCCCCGGGCGGGACCGCCCGGGGTGTTGTGCCCCCGGGCCGGTCCGCCCGGGGTGCTACGCACCCGGGCGGGTCCGTCCGGGACCGCGCGCACCCGGGCGGGTCCGTCCGGGACCGCGCGGCCCCGGGCAGGTCCGCCCGGGGTGCTGCGCACCCGGGCGGGTCCGTCCGGGGTGCTGCGCCCCCGGGCGGGTCCGTCCGGGGTGCTGCGCCCCCGGCCGGTCCGCCCGGGGTGCTGCGCACTCTTGCCAGCCTATTAACCGCCCGTTTTCAAAAAAATTTGGATTTTTGGAGGGAAAGGGACCCACCCGCCCGGGGTCGTCTTGACCCGCCCGGGTCCCACTTCCCCCGGGCCGGTTCCTTACTTTCTATAAATAGACCCCATGGGTCCCATTGAGAGAGAGGAGAAAAACGGAGAAGAAAGAGGAGAGGTGGACTTGACTAGACTTCAAGTTCAAGTCGTTCGTCGTTTTTTTGGTCCGAGTGGGGTAAGTCCCCGGACTTTGTGTATATGCCCCTACGGGGTATATTTATAATTATGCCCTTCAACGGGCCGTGTTCGTAATGTGTTATGCAACGGAGTGACGGACTTATGCAATTGTGTCATTATATCTTTACGATGACAAATTGTAAAAAATGTCCTCCTCGAGGTCATGAAAGGCCTAAGTCCTGTAAATTGCAATTTTACCCTGCAACTTTTGTAATTAGGGGTATGCCCCTACTTCCCGCCATGATGCGGATGTATGTACAGTCGATCATTCGTCGACATCCTTTTTGTACTCATGCAAAACTATAAGAGCACATTATTATGTCCGACACATTTCATTAATGAAATTTTGCATATAAACCCCGACTCTCTAAGAGCTTGTATACTTACCCTTACTTCCAACCAATTGAACCCGTGAGTGTCTTCTCCAGAACCTCCCGTTGTCGACTTGGTCTGGGAGTGCTGTTGGCTCAGTCCAGCGCTCGGGGTCATCTTAAACCTAGGCCTAGGGTTTGGTAAAGTTACCGAAATACCCCTGCGACCTAAGAAGTGATCTAACGGTCTCCTAAACCTTCTGAAAAGGGCCTCAGAGTCTTGGAAGGTTAGTAACCCGGCTCTATACCTACCTCAGCCCAGAAACTCCTAAATCCCTCTGGTCTGGTTATTTACTAAAATACCCATAGGTTTGAGATGGCCACTTAAACCCCAGTGGTCCACCTCAACATACTCAGTCAGGGTCTCCGTCAGCTCCCCCGTCCTGTTTTAAGCAAACCTACTCTATTGGCTAGAGCCTCGAGGAAGAACTTTAAGCCTTCATGTTGTCATTTATAGGGTGTTCGGACATTAAGCCGATGTAAATCAACGCCGACTCCGGTCGGCGGGGAGAGGTCCAGCACTCGAACCTATATCGTCTGATACGACGCGCACCCACGGGACCCTCTCTACGCTGAGGAGTGTTTCTTTTCAAAAAGAACGAAAATCTACCTTTTATAGTCGATAAAAGTCGATTTTAGATTTTTTCTGTGTCTCACGGGGGGCTAGGTTGATCCTCATGGTCTTTTTTTGGGCTTCTCTTGTATAGGATTTTTGGGGTTGCAATTTTTGGGATTGTGACAGCCTATATTTGTATATTCTTCTTCTTTTCATTTTATAAATTAGTGGTACTACCCACTTTCAAAAAAAACCTCTGCCTTTTCAAACTTAAACATTTTCAAAATGTATTTCTTGATGGGATTTTGTACTTGATGCGCCCTGCATCCACAACGACTACCGAGTGAGATCAGCTGAGGGATGTACTTTCTTCCACTTGGTGATTGATTTTTCATATTGGCTCTCTAGATGTCAATATAATACAAACCATTAATCTTGTCTAGTTGTAATTCGTTTTCAACAGTTTGATCTAGTTCTGCTCCTTTCTGAGTAAAATGTGTGGGTGAAATTCTGATTATAGACGGAGAGAATATAATCCATGACACATTTTCATTTATCTCACACTACAACTGGACATGTAGTATATATCTGAGTCCCCGAAAGAAGCATGCAGCCCTACAGACAAACAGGACAAACAGCTCTCTAGACAAATGGCAGCCGACGTCCACATGCAAGCACGCACGCAGGATAGATCACCTCGACCCGGAGCAGCTCCTCTTTCCCATGTGGGAATACAAAGGTAGACAGCCAGTAAGCTAAATATGCGGCCAAGTACGTCAGTGTAGGTAGCTTCCTGGAATTCCAACCTTGTGCTGGAGCTGGCAAGTGCCGAGGGTTGGATGCAAACTTTATGATGATCTCTTTACATTGGTCTCAAGTGGCGCCGAACAAAGGGAATTCCTCGTAGAAACAGTACGGCCCGCTGTAGAAGTACATAATCCAGGCATTAAGGGTAACCCTGGGTGTCCTGGCAGTCTTCTCCTTGCCCACCAGGGCCAAATCTCTCCAAGTCTTCATCAGATAACGGAGGCAGTAAGGTAAAAGATAGTGGCCCGCCCCATCTGAACTGTAAAGGTGGGCGTCATCGAGGCACAGCTCCTCGTAAGCCTGTCCGCTGATCGGCAGGCCCGAAATGCGGTGAAAAGACCACAAATCCAGAGAGGTCTCTCCCTCAACGGTGACCAGTGTGTTCCAGCGCCTATTCCACCTCTCCACTACAGCCTGGAGCAATCATGCATGACAAGGGTATGAATACAAGGCTGCAGTAACTGCGTGACGAATCCCGGCTCTATCCAGAGTGTCACCGTGCACAGTCAATATCCCCCAGAGCCACTCACCTGCACCTCTGTGAAAGCAATGGGAGGGGACGACGGACCAACTCTCGTACCAACTAGGAACCCTCAGTGAAAGGATTCCTTCTAACGTGCAAAGATGGTCATAGCCGTCATGGGCAAAACGGCTTTCGGAGGGAGCCAGATATAGCCCGTCAATCACTACATCGACGGCCTTATGATGCCCCGCCAAGTGCCACACTGCAGGGGAAGAAGGTGTCGACCTGACCACAGCAGCGTCCAGGTCCTGGTAGAATCCGAGCCATTTGCTGTCGGGAAACTGGGGCTGCCGCGTAAATCCCCCGGGAAAGTTGGCATATGAATATGTGCAGGTACCTCTCATGCTGTCCCTGCCAGCCAAAATAGCCCCTTTTAGTCGTCGCCGCTGCTCTGGGAGAGAAGGGTCGTCACCATCAAGCCCCGGTGGAATGTAGCTCTGCACGAAGGCAATCAGATGCCGGTCCACCGGGTAGTGGGATGAGTATCCCCCAGAACGGTCGTATGCATAAAGTCCGCCCCGGTAGCTGATCCGAGAAGCTTCGACTAAGCCCTCGCCGACAGGGATATCCTTCGTTGGGCCTTCAGCGATCCAGGATGTGCCTTGATCAAGTGCGTCGGAACTGTCAGAGATGACGCGGCGAGGAGGCAAAGGTGGCATGGACTTATCAGTCCGTTGCACGTAATGCTCATTATGGCCAGCCGCTCTCGACCCCCGTGCGGCAGCGCGACTCCTGCTTGGACGAGCCATGTCTGTGGGGTTTCAAAAAAAATGCATTAGAGATCATGCTGAAAAAATATCTCGATGCAGGAGCTATGCTCCAAGCCCAAGTCCCTCAGCGGACGTGTTACAACATTTATGTAAGTACACGGGCCATCCGCCCCTGCCTCCGGCTGTCTCGGATGTCCCGTGGGGGGCACTTGTTGTAACCAGAAAATGAATGTATATATATACGTTTATATATGTACGCATGTATACGTCAAAAGCCGATGCTTACGGTGTTGGCTCATTCCAACCCGTTCTATCCCGCGGAAGCGAGGAGAACCCGCGATAAACCCACGGAGACTATTATAGTCATGTGGTTCCGGGTTTTAATCAATCAACTCAAACCCTAAGGGTGTGAAGACGTGCTATGCACACTGTTTTGGTACCTCGACGGCGTGAATCACGTCTCGTAGGATCGAAAACTCCTTCCCCGACAGACGAGCGAGGCGCGGAAGACGACGAACAAGGCGAGGAGAAGGCTTTTCCTCTCCCACGTGGAGTCAGGTGCGGAGCCGTCGCTGTCGGAGCCGTACGGAGAATTTTAAAAAAAAGCAAAGGGGACTGCCCGGGGAGGGGGAAACCCGCCCGGGGTATAAGGCCCCCGGGCGGGTCTCCCCGCGGCTGCGCGCGGGCTGGCAGACCCGCCCGGGGCCTGCCCACTCCGGGCAGGTCTGCCCGGGGCTGCGAGCCCCCGGGCGGGTCCGCCCGGGGCCATACGCCCCCTGGCAGGTCCGCCCGGGGTGCTGCGCACCCGGGCGGGTCCGTCCGGGACCGCGCGCCCCCGGGCGGGACCGCCCGGGGTGTTGTGCCCCCGGGCCGGTCCGCCCGGGGTGCTACGCACCCGGGCGGGTCCGTCCGGGACCGCGCGCACCCGGGCGGGTCCGTCCGGGACCGCGCGGCCCCGGGCAGGTCCGCCCGGGGTGCTGCGCACCCGGGCGGGTCCGCCCGGGGTGCTGCGCACCCGGGCGGGTCCGTCCGGGGTGCTGCGCCCCCGGGCGGGTCCGCCCGGGGTGCTGCGCCCCCGGGCGGGTCCGTCCGGGGTGCTGCGCCCCCGGCCGGTCCGCCCGGGGTGCTGCGCACTCTTGCCAGCCTATTAACCGCCCGTTTTCAAAAAAATTTGGATTTTTGGAGGGAAAGGGACCCACCCGCCCGGGGTCGT
The DNA here is from genome assembly GCA_022559845.1 of Amorphophallus konjac. Lineage (NCBI taxonomy): Eukaryota > Viridiplantae > Streptophyta > Magnoliopsida > Alismatales > Araceae > Amorphophallus > Amorphophallus konjac. Next base: position 102,977,949 of record CM040126.1, on the reverse strand, counting down.
CTTGACCCGCCCGGGTCCCACTTCCCCCGGGCCGGTTCCTTACTTTCTATAAATAGACCCCATGGGTCCCATTGAGAGAGAGGAGAAAAACGGAGAAGAAAGAGGAGAGGTGGACTTGACTAGACTTCAAGTTCAAGTCGTTCGTCGTTTTTTTGGTCCGAGTGGGGTAAGTCCCCGGACTTTGTGTATATGCCCCTACGGGGTATATTTATAATTATGCCCTTCAACGGGCCGTGTTCGTAATGTGTTATGCAACGGAGTGACGGACTTATGCAATTGTGTCATTATATCTTTACGATGACAAATTGTAAAAAATGTCCTCCTCGAGGTCATGAAAGGCCTAAGTCCTGTAAATTGCAATTTTACCCTGCAACTTTTGTAATTAGGGGTATGCCCCTACTTCCCGCCATGATGCGGATGTATGTACAGTCGATCATTCGTCGACATCCTTTTTGTACTCATGCAAAACTATAAGAGCACATTATTATGTCCGACACATTTCATTAATGAAATTTTGCATATAAACCCCGACTCTCTAAGAGCTTGTATACTTACCCTTACTTCCAACCAATTGAACCCGTGAGTGTCTTCTCCAGAACCTCCCGTTGTCGACTTGGTCTGGGAGTGCTGTTGGCTCAGTCCAGCGCTCGGGGTCATCTTAAACCTAGGCCTAGGGTTTGGTAAAGTTACCGAAATACCCCTGCGACCTAAGAAGTGATCTAACGGTCTCCTAAACCTTCTGAAAAGGGCCTCAGAGTCTTGGAAGGTTAGTAACCCGGCTCTATACCTACCTCAGCCCAGAAACTCCTAAATCCCTCTGGTCTGGTTATTTACTAAAATACCCATAGGTTTGAGATGGCCACTTAAACCCCAGTGGTCCACCTCAACATACTCAGTCAGGGTCTCCGTCAGCTCCCCCGTCCTGTTTTAAGCAAACCTACTCTATTGGCTAGAGCCTCGAGGAAGAACTTTAAGCCTTCATGTTGTCATTTATAGGGTGTTCGGACATTAAGCCGATGTAAATCAACGCCGACTCCGGTCGGCGGGGAGAGGTCCAGCACTCGAACCTATATCGTCTGATACGACGCGCACCCACGGGACCCTCTCTACGCTGAGGAGTGTTTCTTTTCAAAAAGAACGAAAATCTACCTTTTATAGTCGATAAAAGTCGATTTTAGATTTTTTCCGTGTCTCACGGGGGGCTAGGTTGATCCTCATGGTCTTTTTTTGGGCTTCTCTTGTATAGGATTTTTGGGGTTGCAATTTTTGGGATTGTGACAGCCTATATTTGTATATTCTTCTTCTTTTCATTTTATAAATTAGTGGTACTACCCACTTTCAAAAAAAACCTCTGCCTTTTCAAACTTAAACATTTTCAAAATGTATTTCTTGATGGGATTTTGTACTTGATGCGCCCTGCATCCACAACGACTACCGAGTGAGATCAGCTGAGGGATGTACTTTCTTCCACTTGGTGATTGATTTTTCATATTGGCTCTCTAGATGTCAATATAATACAAACCATTAATCTTGTCTAGTTGCAATTCGTTTTCAACAGTTTGATCTAGTTCTGCTCCTTTCTGAGTAAAATGTGTGGGTGAAATTCTGATTATAGACGGAGAGAATATAATCCATGACACATTTTCATTTATCTCACACTACAACTGGACATGTAGTATATATCTGAGTCCCCGAAAGAAGCATGCAGCCCTACAGACAAACAGGACAAACAGCTCTCTAGACAAATGGCTAACTGTTGGAGGCCCAATGGCTAGTTTAGAACGGCCTGGATCAACTGATCTGGGAGCCGATCCAGCCCTAGACCAGCCAGTTTGGGGATGTTGCCTGGCTAATTCCCCTTAAAAATTGGGGGTCTGCAAGTCGTGATTGGGCCGGAGTGGGCAGAATCTGATTGGTTTGGTTGATCCAATCCAATTGTGCCATCTGGAGTCGATCAAATGCTGCCTTCCTCGGTTGAACTGAATGCCTAGATAAGACCACCAGTTATTTGTTTTGTTACTTGAAAACATATTTTGCTAGCTAGGGGGACAGCACCTTTCAGGTGTGCTTCTGTGAACCTGCTGGCTAAGTTCTCTGAGAGATGATGAATGTTTGAACAGATTCTTATGCGTTAATAGTTTTCAACTGTCCCCAAGTCTGTGCTTTATAGTTCAGACATACATTCGTGAACTTCATAAGCAATTTTATTATTTAAATATGATATCAGTTCCCATTCATTTAACCCATATGATTGGACATGTTTCTATTCTCATCGTACTGTGCTGAACTTGCTAGGCACCAGTTTAACACATTGTGTTTAACACATTGTGTATTATCTTATTTTTATTCTATATGTGTTATTTTATCTTTCATTTAATGGCCCCTAATTGTAGGATGCCTGATGCCTGCTTAGCAGTAGTAATGAAGACTACATTTGGGTTTTACTAGCCTGAATTTGTTTATTGATCATTGTTCTCTGATTAATGGTCTAAGTTTCTTTATGTACTACACCAATACTTAGTCTTAAGTTTGGCTTGCATGATGGTTAGTTGTTTTTAATCCAATAGTTAGTCATTGAACCAGCGTCATCCATATTTTTCTACTCTTTTGGTCATTTAGTCTTCTTTGAGTGCAGAGTAATGAAACTCCCACCAAGATTTTCCTTGTCAATTGTTTATCTGCCATTCAACAACCTTTAGTTGGACATGATGTGGCAATGAAGTATGTGGACAACATACAGTCGATAATTGCGATGCATATCGGTGCCCTTGTGGAAAGTGAAGTGGATGTCATCCTGACAAGATGTGGCTTGAAGAGCAAGATGCCTTTTATTCAAAAATCATTTGATGAGGAAAACGGCAAAGATATTGGGCCTTTGGCAGAGATTGAGGACACACGTCCATCAGCAATTTTTGAGTGCTTAAGAACTTTCTTTGGATTTGTGACTGGGACTGAGGGTACCCTTCCAGAGTTTGAGCTGATGCAGGTCCCCAAATTACGTTCTGATGCACACTTTCGTGTTGCTAGGGCACTTGCGGAAACCTATGAGCTGGTTTACAGAGCAGTCACTGACCCTAAAAATCAATACCCTGATCCAAAGTCCTTGGTACGTCATACCCCTAATCAGGTGAAGACCATGTTGGAGGTTTAAAATTTTCTCTTTAAATGCTTTACTGGCTTCATCAATTAAGGCGCCCCCCCTGAAGATTCCAAAACTCATTTGCCTGGGTGACAAGTCTGTACTGGCTACAATCCATGCTATTGTACCGTGCATCGTGTTGTTGGAAAACAGGCAGCAGCATTGGCTGACCCAACTTGGCTTTAAAACACCGGGTGTGTTCACTGCTTCTCTACACTTCAATTGAGCTCGTTTTGCTGCGGTCCATTGCTCGAGGTGTTTGCGGTGGTGTGACTGTGGGAGCTCCCGAGAGTAGGACCATCATGCCATTTGTTTAGTAAGGGGGCGTTTGGCTGTTGTATTAAACGGTTGTATCAATATTAACTTTGATTTTGATATTAATAGTGGATGTTTGATACTCCATCAACTTTATCACTGTTATTTTACCAAAGCATATTGTCCTAACGAATTTAATATAGGTCTGAACCTACATTGAAACTGATAGAACTTAGTCTTGAGAGTCTTCCGACGCTCTTTCCTTCCCCCTTTTTCACCCTAACCCACTCTCTTTTTCCTTTGACGACGTTCCTTCACATTATTTTATTATCAATTTCCGTATTAATATCAAAACTCGTGGTATAACAAAATTAATATTTAAGTGTGCCCTTCTGTAAAAACCCGCCCACCACTTGGGACTTCCCTTTAGGCTGACCTGATGGACGTTCCTGTTTCACGCCCTCGCACTCAATGAAAATGCTTGGTTGCTGCTGCGTTGTAGCCCGGAACACCATGATGTTTACCGTGCACTACTGCATCAAAAAAGAAGTAGATCTCAAGTACAGAAAGAAAGGATGGTGGTTATCGGTAGAACAACCCACCGATTCCTTCTCTTCATTACTTCTTTTTAAGAAACGAAAAATTTCCGAGCCCAAAGGTATCAAAATTTTAAGGTAGTTTCTCGAGCAAGAGCGTAGAAAGACATTCCGCAATTGTTTATTCTACTCATTCTCTAACATTGGAAAAAATAATTTTTTACGAAAAGATTGACATCTCCCTCCTATTTTCCCAAATCATTAACATATACCAAGGATTATGCTTCAAATTGTGTTTTAACTTGTTCTTCACCGATAACTAATCTAAAGAACGAGTTCCTGTGTCAAATTTATCTTTTTCCTACTTTATCAGAAAAAAAGGACGCTTGGCGCAAATATTCTGTTTTTTTTTTCATTTGTCAAATTCACAGCTCTTTATTTATGTCAGGCACGTAGGTGATGCACAACAATTAGGATAATATTTCTTTGAACTTATCGGTGAGATGCTTTGTGTTGATGGGTAGTGATACGGGCGGATCCATCCGTCCCAGACAGGTGGCAAAATCTTGCTGCCTGAAAACCTCCCCTCCCAACTTTGAATTTCAAGAACAACGATGGCAAGGCGCAGGATCTCCGTGGCGTGACATTAGGCGATATCAAGGGCCATACTCAGGTAACCCTTCCACCAACACACATCCCACGTGGATCGTGCACACGTTACCGAGATAGGGAATCCCATAATTCTCCCATGTTGCACCAATTACGGTTTCCTATCACTACACAAGCGGGTCTTAAGGAGCAACTTTCCATACTTCCGCGATCACACGAAATCTCCACAAGGCAGCTACCGTCACAAGTCGGATTCCTCACCTATAAAAAGTTGGTCTCACCGACTTCCGAAGGGACACATACCTCGAGCCCTAGCATTAGCAAAGGGGCAATTCCTCTCCTCCTTTTTAGAAATCATTCCTAGTTGCACTGACTTAAGTATCGAAGGGTTTTCTCAAGATAATTAACCTCCTGTGAATATTTCTCTTTCTTGTGCAGGAATATCGGCCCCGAAGATCTGTGAAGTCCTCCGGCCTCCTTCCATATCACTTTCTGATCATTCAATTGCATCCTCAATGTAGATGACAACCTACCTTGCTTCTCCGTTGGTCCCGATACATACAAAACTAAGTGTAGCATATGCAACACTTTGGTGCCATCTATGGGATTGCAAAAAGCCATGGCAATGGGTCGCAAGAAGGTGAATGATGTGCAACTGAACGTCGAAGTTCAATCTTTATCATCCAGCTCTGCTTCCCCAGTGGGGGTTACCCAGGAGGAATTCAACATGCTGGTGGAACAAATGAAGGGCTATTGGACGCACTCCTTAACGCTCGTGGTGTCGTTTCATCTTTCATCGGTTTATCAGTTTATCGGTTTATCAAGTGCGAGAGTGTGCTAGTCACCTAGGTGACAAATGTGTTCAGACTTCAAGACTGGAGTGGTCCAAAGCTTGTGGTGCGCTCCGTCTGACTAAATAGACAATTGTGGGTATCGAGTTAGGACTGAAGACCCGCCGTGCCATAAAGGTCACGACGTTAATTACATCCCCTCGGAGAGGGGAAAATCTCTAATTAATCGCCAAGATAAGGGGCCAAATGGCCTAAAGTTTAATTTTCATTAATGAATGAAAGTTGGGTAGAAATCATTAAAATCCCCTGCATCGGGGTGCAAGATAGTATTCAAAAATCGTGTCGGTCTCACATGGACCATTTTATGTTCGAACGAGCATCCAGACTAAGAATATCCCAAGTATACGTATAATACCGGGACAAATGTACGCTGGGATACGACAAGTTTAATGTGTGGAATACAACAAAATTTGGACAAATCCCGGTTAAAATGGTCAGACATTAGTTGGTTTATCGGCTCGGTGCGAGGTCAGGTCACGACCGAAATGGGGGATGATCTTCGAGGTCACGACATGTCCTGCGTGGGCATCATGGATATTCCCGACGCCAAGGGTTGATGAGGGAGATACTCCGGACAATACGCCGTTAAATTATTATGATCATTATTATTATAATTTTATCCCTTTTTTATTATCATCAACGTTTTTTGTTACTGTTCATTGTTTATCCTTCCTTTTCTGACTTTCTGAGAATTAGCGGCCATGCAGATGGGCGCCATTTCTTCAGCCCAGGAGAATTGGCGCCACAGGGGGGTCTTTTATAGGGGTTAAGACCCCTTCTGTTCGGAGGGAAATCCCCCCGCTTTGCATTTTCTTTTTTTTCTTTTTCTTCTCTGCTATCGCCGTTGCTGCTGCGTCGTTTCATCGCACTGTCGTCGGCTACCGCCATTGACGTCGCCGTCGCCGCAGCTACAGCAGGTAGGGGAGTGGGTGAGGTAGGGGAGGCCCCTCTCCAGTGGCACTCTCTCCGCCAGCCACACCCGAGGGTGGACGCTTGACGTCATGGGAGCGCCGTCGGCCGTCGCGGGAAAACAAGGGAATCGTAAACGCTACAGTACCTGAACACGCGAAAATGGCGTCCACAGGGTCGACGGTGCTTTCTTCGATAGCAGAAATGGCGACCAATGGGTTGGCCGCTAATTCTTTGGGCCCAAGAAAATGGCGTCGGTAACTTGGCTGCTAATTCAAAATGGCGTCCACTTAAGGGGCGCTCATTCTTCGGATTAAAATCCAATGAATTTCAGAAAGATCCAGTAATGCCAAGAATTGGCGTCACTGTGAGAGGGCGCTCATTTAAGAATTGGCGTCCACATGAAGGGGCATTCATTCTGTGAGTCGACTGACAAGAGGCTGAGTCGACCTAGAAAATTGGCGTCACTTCATGAGTCGCTAGTTAAAGAATTGGCGGCTGCGTGAAGGGACGCTGATTCTTTCTTCTTCTTTTTTCACCGCCAACAAATGCCCCCCACCTGCGGGTGTTGCGAGCGAGGGACAAGGAAGCGAGGCCCGTGGGTGTCTTCTTCTTGCCCAACGGGGATCTTCGGCTTCGGGAAGGTGTTCTCGGTCGTGAACTGTATCGATTGGTCCTGACCGGGAGTCAGTCGCCAACCAAGATGATATTCATCGATATTGGGTCTATACCGACGCAAGGATATTCAGTTTATCTGGTTTTAGATAGAAGGTCTAAGCATTGGGTCATGTTTTTCGTGGTGGCGGGACGGATGGATTGGTCTTGTCCGAGAGACAAGTGCCAACCCGAGTGGTATCACCAACACTGGGTTCATGCTGGCACAAAGATTTCAGTTCATCTGGTTTAGACGAAAGGTCTAGCCCAGGGTCTTTGGCTAAGACCTCGAGAGGGCATAGACACAGCCTTAAAAATGGTTCGTCAATGCTGGGATCGCACCGACGCAAGGAATTCGGGTTTCTTCGACTTAGACGAAGGGTCTAGGTCAAATCCTTCGGTTGAGACCCCAGAAGGCCTTAGGCGCATAGTTAAGTGGTTCATCGATACTGGGACCGCACCGACGCAAGGATTTTGGGCTTCTCCGACTTAAACGAAAGGTCTAGATCGTATCCCCTCGGCTGAGACCCGGAAGGCCTTAGGCGCCGAGTTGAAAACATTAAGGGATCATTTCTTTCTTATTTTCTTTTCTTCTTTCCTTTTCTTCTTCCTTCTTCTTCTTTTTTTTTGCTTTCTTCTTCTTCTTCTTCTTCTTTTTTTGACGATCAGGGTGGGACCAGGTTATTAATATATAGTAGTATCATTGACATTGGGTTTATACCGACGCAAAAAAATTGAGTTTATCCGGCTTAGACGGAAGGTCTAGGCCGTGCCTCTCGGTTAAGACCTTGGAAGACCATGGGCACCAAGTTATGTGGTTCATCGATGCTGGGATCGCGCCGACAAAAGGAGTTCGGGTTTCTCCGACTTGGATGAAAGGTCAAGGTCGAATCCATCGGCTGAGACCCCGGAAGGCCTTAGGCACCGAGTTAAGGTAGTTCATCGATGCTGGGATTGCACCGATGCAAGGGTTTCGGGCTTCTCTGACTTAGACAAAAGGTCTAGGTCGAATCCCTCGGCTGAGACCTTGGAAGGCCTTAGGCGCCGAGTTAAGGTAGTTCATCGATGCTGGGATTGCACTAACGTAAGGGTTTCGGGCTTCTCCGACTTAGACGAAAGGTCTAGGTCGAATCCCTCGACTGAGAGCCCGGAAGGCCTTAGGCGCCGAGTTAAGGTGGTTCATCGATGCTGGGATTACGCCGATGCAAGGATTTTAGGTTTCTCCGACTTTAGACGAAAGGTCTAGGTCGAATCCCTCGGCTGAGACCCAGAAGGCCTTAGGCGCTGAGTTAAGGTAGTTCATCGATGCTGGGATCGCACCGACGCAAGGGTTTCAGGCTTCTCCGACTTAGATGAAAGGTCTAGGTCAAATCCCTCGGCTGAGACCTCGGAAGGCCTTAGGCAACGGGTTAAGGTGGTTCATCGATGCTGGGATTGCACCGATGCAAGGATTTCGGGTTTCCCCGACTTTAGAGACCCTGGAAGGCCTTAGGCGCCTAGTTAAGGTGGTTCATCGATGCTGGGATCGCACCAACGCAAGGATTTCAGGTTTCTCCGACTTAGACGAAAGGTCTAGGTCGAATCCCTCGGCTGAGACCCCAGAAAGCCTTAGGGGCCGAGTTAAGGTGGTTCATCGATGCTGGGATCGCACCGACGTAAGGATTTCAGGTTTCTCTGACTTAGACGAAAGGTCCAGGTCGAACCCCTCGGCTGAGACCCCGAAAGGCCTTAGGCGCCGAGTTAAAGTGGTTCATGTAAAGAGTTCCAAGATGCAGTCTTGTTCATTGTGGGGTATTGGTTTCAGTTGATCGTTGAGCTGAGGGAGCGGCGCATGGTACAACTTCAGGTGTTTCCCATTGAGCTGTGGGAATTGAACCTCCCCCGGGTGGTTGACGATGACATAAGCCCTGTCTTCATAGACTTTCTGGACCACGTAAGGTTCTATCCAATTTTCATTCAATTTGCCTTTGGGATTGGCCACCATGACTTCTCTTCGCTTGACCATGACTAGGTCTCCTTTCTTGAATTCACATTCTTTGACGAGTTTGTCAAAGGCGCGGGCCATACGGGCCTGATACATTTGTATATTCTGCTGGGCTTTGAGCCGATGTCCTTCCAGATCGGAGAGCTCCTCCAGTCTTCTTTCTGTATTGGTCTGGCCATCCTTAACCAATTCATGCTGGATCGCAACCCGTAACGAGGGTATCTCCAGCTCTATCGGGAGGACCGCTTCTGAGCCGTACACTAGTGAAAAGGGTGAGCAACCTGTGGGAGTCTTGTACACGGTACGATACGCCCATAGTGCTTCATACATTCTATCTTCCCAATCCTTCTTGCTAGAGTTGACCGTCTTGGCAATGAGTGTGCATAGTGTTTTGTTGAAGGCTTCTGCTAACCCATTTGCTGGTGGGTTGTAGGGAGTGGACGTCCTCCAATCAATTTTGAATTTATCGGCCAATCTGTAGACCTTTTGATTTCGGAAATGGCTTCCGTTATCGGAGACAATTCGATCCGACACGCTGAATCAGAATATAATGTTTTGATGGACAAATCTGACTACGATTTCTCCTGTCACTTCTCTTAGAGCCATAGCCTCTGCCCAGCGGGAGAAGTAATCTGTCGCCGCTAGAATGTATTTGCATCCCGATGAAGATGCGAGCAATGGGCCCACTGTTGTGTCCCTGTGGTTTTGATGCTTTTCAACACTATGAGTCATTAATATTCTCATCCCTTGATTGTTGACATTGATTGATATTCTCATGACAGATAAGCCAAATAAGTCATAAGAGATGGCAAAAGATGAAGCCCAATCCACGCGCCCAAGTCACCTCAGAAAATCCCTCAAAGATAATTTTTACACTGGTGGTGTCGACCTCACAGCCCAGAAGTGTTGACCTCACCAGCTCAAGCGCCATCAGTCCAACGAAGGTCAAAGGGTGGTGTCGAGCTGCCTCTTCCAGGAGGTCGACTTGTGACCCTCCCAGAGAGCATTATAAACTCATTTTCGCTTGGCAGTGTCGACCTGCTTGTTTCAGGAGGTCAGCCTGTGGGCTTTCAAGAGAGCGTTATAACCGCCCCTTCATCAAGACAGGTCGACCTCACCACCTGTACAGGTTGACACCACAGTTATCTCAGTAGAATTTAAAGCCAATTTTCTATCAAATCGAAGGGCAATCTAGGGAGCAAAAAATACTACAAATCCCCAAAATCACAGATTTCAAGGTCTGGAGAAGGTTCCAAGTCTGTCACATGTTCTAGCCATCATGACCACATCTGAAAACACCTTTTAGAGGCTGCTGAGATAGGGTTCAAATATGGGAAAAGTTTGCTACCTTTTTGCAGCCAACCAATGGGAGATGCTCTGAGAAAGGTACATTGTCCTGAAAAGTAACTAGAGCCAATGGGAATACGGGCTACAAGATCTCTTACCTGAGAGTCATTAAATACCCAGATCTAGAGTAAAAGAAATGAGTCTTTCTCAAATAATTTCTTCCAAGGCACTCAAAGAAAATCCAGTCAGAAAAATGCAACTTTTCTGCCCCTGTCGGACCAATCAGTGGACAGGATTTTTGGAGGGAAAGCTCCCTCTGCTGGGCGATCTGAGTGGCGCAATTCCATGCACATAGGGAGCAATGCAGGCACCTAAAACTAAGGGTGCGTTGCTGCTGTTGAAGAGAGGTGTGGACCTGAGAGACCGACCAGAAGAAGTGAGTGCTACTGCTGGTGTTGCTGGCGTCCCTTGAAGAAGAAGGAGAAGATCTCAAGGAGCCCGAGCTGCTACGTCCAGAACAAAGGAAAAAAGAGAAAGAAGAAGGAGGAGACGGCAAGAGCTCCAAGCCTTTCATGAAGATCATGTTCAAGGCCGCAAGCTTGTCATCCACCCGTTCGTTGTCTTGCAAAGAAAAGTCATTACCAAAGAAGCAACGAACCTCAACACAGCAAGCCAAGCTCTCCACATCTCAGATGAGGACATTTGCATTAAGCATTGAGCTTCATTCTTCCTATCTGAGCTTTTACATTGTTCCTTTTCTGTTTATTGTTCCGTTTGCTAAAACTGTGAACCGTCCCTACCGACTGTTGTAGGAAGATAGTCAGAGGGTGTCTCTGGTCTGTGGTAGGCCGTGTGTGCCTGTTGCTGTGTTATCAACTGTTTAGTGCAGTGGCACTTGAGAAGTCTCACTTGGTTTAAGTGAGGGGTGGACGTAGGACTCGGGTTTGAGTCCAAACCACCTTAAAAATCCTTGTTCTCATGGTTTGATTGTGTGTTTGCCATGCGCTAGATGCTTGTCTAGGATCGTTGTCCATTTACATTCCTTCATCTTGCGTGTAGGTTCTCACTTTACTCACTAGTTGTTTTTATTCTGCTGCATTCATTGTTTTATTGTGAAAAAGAGGGGCAAATCTATTCACCCCTCCCCTCTAGATCAACCATTCTCACACAACACGTGATATCAGAGCTAGTCTCTCATGATGGGGTCCAACGACCTTGAGAGAAATGGTGTAATGGCGTCCAAGGGACTTATGCCCGAAGGAGATTCTGTTAACAGACCGCCCTTCTTCACTAGATCTAACTATCCTTACGGGAAAAACCGTATGCAAGTATTCATCTACGCCCAAGACTATGAGCTCTGGCGAGTTGTAAGCAAGGGTCCCTATGAGCTTCCAGAAGATGAGGATACTTGGACTCGAGAGCAGATAAGGAGATCTATAGTCAACTGGAGTGCTAAGCACATTATGTTGTGCTCTCTTCATCTAGTGGAATTTTCAAGAGTATCAACATGTGCAACAACCAAAGAGATGTGGGATCGCTTAGAGGTAACATACGAAGGCACATCTCAGGTGCGTGAAACCAAAGTCAACATTTTAATTTCTGAATATGAAATGTTCAGAATGAAGCCTGATGAATCCATTCAAGATATATATGCTCGTTTAACTATGCTCACAAATAGCATAACTGATCTGGGAAAAAAATATACAGAGCAGGACATAGTGAGAAAAATCCTTCGATCAGTAACCCCTGCTTGGTATACCAAAGCAACAGTGGTCGAAGGGTCCAGAGATTTGTCAACCACCAAGGTAGAAGAGCTTATAGGATCTCTTATGACCTATGAGATTAACTTAAAGAACAAGGAAATAGAGGTAACTAAGAAGAAGCCTTTGGCTCTAAAGGTTGGACCTTGCAATCAAACTACCTCCGAGGAAGGTGAGACTTCCACCAGTGAGCAAGATGAGGATCAAGTGGCCATGCTCACTCGTAAGTTTAGAAGTTTCCTGAGAAAGGAAGGTAAGGGCTTCATGAAAAGGAAGCCACAGGTAAAGAAAGGTTATAGATCAAATTCTAAAAATTCAAAGAGAACTGACAAAATCATTTGTTATTCGTGCAGCAAACCAGGACATGTTAGGACTGAGTGTCCTAAAAGAGTGAAGAATGCTACCAAATGGAAAGGGAAAAAGAAGAACAAGGCCATGGTATGCACATGGAGTGATGAAGAATAAGATGATGATGAATCAAGCTCCACGGAGAACGGAAAGGAAGACTTCTGCCTTATAGCCAAGGGAGATGAAGAATCTGAGGTACATCCTCCCTTCGAGCACTTTACTGTTAGTGATTGGGAAGAAGCCTACACGGAGCTTATGGATAGGTATGATATGTACAAAAAGGAAAACAAAAACTTGAAAAAGAAAATCAACTCAATGGTGCATGACCATAACATGAATGATAAAACGATCTCCCTTGAATCTGAAATTGAAGATCTAAAGAATGATTAAAGATTTGGTAAATGGAAGAAAAGAAATGGCTGACTTGGAAGTTGAAAATGAAGACTTAAGAAATGAAATTGACAATATGAGGCCAAGAATGCAAAGCTATGAAAGTGACAATAAATTGTGTAATGAAAAATATGAGGCTATCAAACAAGTCAATTCTCAACTTCTTAGAAATATTGAAAATCTGCAAAAAGAACTGAATGACAAACAACAAGCTTTGGAAAAGTTTGTAGATGACAGGGAAAACCTAGATACATTGTTAGACACAAAAATAAATTTCAACAAGGAAGGGTTGAGTTTTAATCCCACAAACAAAAAGTAAGTTGGATTTAAAACTGTCACTTTTGTATCATCCACAGGTGCTTCCACATCAAACACAAAACCCATCCAAAACCAAGAAAAATCCAATAGCAAGGGAAAAGAAAAGGTTGAATCAGATGAATTGAACACCCCTAGAAATCCCAAGAAAATCTTTCAAAAAACCCAGACAGGTCGACCTCATTCACAGTCTAGGTCTGCACATCGCCAAAATAGAAATGGCACAGGTCGACACTACACTTATAGGAGGTCGACACTCCAACCAGATAGAAACCGTTATAACTGGGGAAAACAAAGCACAGGTCGACACTCCAGTCACAGGAGGTCGACACTTCAGTCATCCATAGGCAGTTATAAGTGGGTAGCACAAAGAACAGGTTGACACCATCATATGGTTGGCCCCACTATGTCTCACACACACACTGGCTTGGTCAGGATCATTTTCCCATAAACCATAACACCTTCCATCAATTGAAAACAAGTCATTGGAACCAAAAACAACCCTTTTCACACATCCATCACAAATCAAGAAGTGAGAAACAAATGAATAATGTGAAAATGGACAATAGGAACATAAATATGGCAGCAAGCAAGAAAATCAAAAATGAGAAGAAAATGTGGATTCCAAAGAGTATGGTAACATATCTTGAAGAATTGAAGAATTTGATGGGACCCAAATTCTGGTGGGTTCCAAACATTGTTATTTAATTCCTTGTGCAGGAATATCTTGCAACCGTGCATAATCGATGGTACCTGGATAGTGACTGCTTAAGACACATGATCGGGGACAGAAACAAATTATGTCTTCTGGTGAAGAAAGGAAGTGGTCATGTCACATTTGGAGGGAACAACAAAGGAAAAATCATCGGTACATGTAATGTAGGTAAGAATCTCTCCAACTCTATTGAAAATGTCTTGTTAGTTGAAAGTATGGAATGTAACTTGCTGAGCATAAGTCAATTATGTGATAAAGGTCATAGAGTAATATTTGAGTCTCATGAATGCAAAATTCTGGAACCAAAATCTGAGAAAGTAAAATTTTCTGGTAAGAGAGTCAATAATGCATACATGATCGACTTAGATGATCTTGCACATTTAAATCTGTCTTGCTGCACCAAAATCTGAACTTGCATGGTTATGACATCGTAGACTAGGACATGCTAGCTGCAATGTCTTGCATAAACTCATGAAACATTCAATGGTGAAAGGGTTGCCTGAACTCTCTTTTAAGCAAGATAATAAAATCTGTGATGCATGTGCCCTAGGGAAACAAACAAGAAAATTATTCAAAAATAGATATGAAAATCTATCATCTAAACCACTTGAACTAATTCATATGGACTTATTTGGGCCAACAAGAACTGCTAGTCTAAGTGGTAGAAGATATAGATATGTATTATTGGATGATTTCTCTAGGTTCACATGGGTATTCTTTCTTACACATAAGAATGGTACTTTTGATGAGTTTCAGGCACTCTACATGAAGATAAAGCAAGATGTTGAGTTTAAAATTTCTAACATTCAATCTGACCATGGTGGTGAATTCGACAATGCTGAGTTTTATAATTTCTACAGGGCTAAAGGAATATCACATAAATTTTCATCACCAAGAACCCCTGAACAAAATGGGGTAGTTGAGAGGAGAAACCGAACACTCGTAGAGATGGCTAGAACAATACTAGTTGAATGACAACTCCCAAGGAGATTTTGGGCCGAAACGATAAATACATCATGTTGCATCATCAACCGCTCCATGGTAAGGTCAATCACCAAAAAGACTCCTTATGAACTGCTAAAAGGTAAAAAGCCTTCTCTCTCTCACATAAAAGTGTTCGGATCTAAATGCTTCATCCATAACAATGATAAAAGAGAATTAGATAAGTTTGAGTCCAAGAGCGATGAGGGTATATTTCTTGGTTATTCTGATCGATCTAGGGCTTATAGAATTTACAATATCAAAACTCAAGTTATGGAAGAATCACTCCATGTCACTTTTGATGAATTCAATGATGATACTAAAGATGACAAGCCTTGTAGGAAAGATGATGACGATGGCGAATTCTTGACCACAAAGGAAAAGCATGATCTTCCACAAGAAGAGACAAGAGGAGATGATGACTTGGGAGAACCAAGCAATACAAGGGATCAAGCTACCGGTGAAGGTAATGTCACTACTGATATTCGAGCACTTAAAGATCATCCTTTAGAAAATGTTATTGGTAGCTTAAATGACCCACCTAGAACCATGTCACATTTTAGAATTGTTGAAGAATTTGATCAAATTGCACTTGTCTCACAAACTGAACCAAAGAATGTGGAAGAAGCTTTGAAAGATGAAAACTGGATAAATTCCATGCAAGATGAATTAAACCAGTTTGAAAGAAATAAAGTATGGCATCTTGTTCTTAGACCATCATCAAAATCTGTCATAGGTACCAAATGGGTCTTTAGGAACAAGCTTAGTGAAGATGGCAAGATAAAAAGGAATAAGGCCAGATTGGTGGCTCAAGATTACAATCAAGAATTTGGGGTAGATTTCGAAGAATCCTTTATCCCAGTAGCTAGACTTGAAGCCATTAGGATTTTGCTTGCATTTGCATGTTTACACAAAATAAAATTGCAACAAATGGATGTAAAATGTATCGCCCGAGAATTTTTTAGGTATTTTTCAAGATTAAAATATAATTATTAGGCATTTTTAAAAGGCTTAATAGACAATTAAGGAAAATTAAGGATTTATTAAATCTATTTAAAGGCCCTATATTAACCAAAGGGTTAAGCCCAACCTAAATAGGCCCAAAGACCCAATTTCAAGACTTTTATATCCAAGCCCATTAATAGAAACGTAATTTAGGTAATTTATGAATTTAAAATGGGATATATACATCAATTAGGGGATAAATGAGGGATAATATGAAAATTCAAAAATTTTGGATCTTTTGAAGCCTGGCGGTCTATCGCGCGACTGCCAGACCCACCCTAGCGGTCCTGCTATGACCGCTAAGCAACCCCAGTTCCGTGAATGGAAGAAAACATGAAAAGCTTGGATCTTTGACGACCAAATCACCTTGGATCGAAGCTACCTGACATAGAAGACTCTCTAGAACTCTATAGGGATTAACTCTACTCTAATTTAGGACTCTAGATTCGATCTAATCCCTTAAACCCTAGGTGAATCCTATAAATAGACCTTAACTTCGACTCATGCGAACCCTAATGTTGGCTCGTGTATTTCAAAGGTAAGGAGACGTCTTCACAGATAAGTTATTTAGAACTTTATGATCGTCTTAGCTTTGTCTAACTTTCCTCAAATTTTCATGCTAGAAGACCAAGCCGTTGGAGAGTTAGAGCCTCTGCAAGTTGCTGGTTCGCAACAGATTACACAAGAACCGGTGCGATAGTCCAGTGAAGATAAGAAAAATAGAAGCCCTAATCGAGGTATTTAGGAGTTGATTATTTAGAACATTCTATTCCCCTTCGTATCTTCTATCTACCCTCCAATTTTCATGGATTTAGTTCAAGAGGATCGAGAGATTGAGGGACGAGAAGTTACTAGTTTGGCACAGGACGCGCAGGAAGTAGGGTCTACTTCTAGTCAGAAATTCGAAGTCTAGGAGCACTACCAGAGGTAGGTTATCTCATGGATGGCTAGAACAATGAGTTAGGAGTAAAAGCCCTCTTGTTTCATGAGTTTTCATGCATTATACACGTTGTATTTAATATTTTGTTATTACTGTGCAATCAGATTACTCAGCATGCATAGTCCCTAACCTTAAGTACAAAGACAACAATTCTAGCTTAATCTATGGAACCCATGCATCTTCATGACTTGTTTCCCTTGTAACATTTTTCATATTCTTTTCTAGCATCTTTCCATGTATATATTTCTTTAGAATTGGCCTTACATGACCTATCTTGTTCTGCCTGTCACAAGAACCAAACGGTCTCCGTAAGACCGTCAGAGTTCTCTAGCAGCCCTACGATAGACCACTAGGCCCACGGTCCTCAAGTGACGGCTAGGTTTTCGTGAGTTCTATATTTATGTTAACCCGAAACATAATGCAGATTAGCTTTATTTATCATATGATAAACCTAGATAATTAGACTCTATTCCTGTTTAAAGCATTGTAGTCATAAACCTGGATATGTTTCATGGTTTCATGCACTTAGCCGTTATTTTTAATCTAACCTAGTTTCATGCCAAAATAATATATTCTTGTATTAAATGCATATTTTAAAGTGATAGATGAACTTGTTTCACTAATTGGTTGATCGCTGTTTTACAATCTCTTCTTATCTCTGAGTCATTTTCTTATGTACATGGCACGTATTCCGATACGATGTCATTAGATACACTTGGCACATTAAGCATATAATCTTGGACTTGTGATCCTCTCCGTTGGATATTCCTTCCACCAGACTAGGTGATCTTGTTTCAAGACCTCCGCAAGTCTCCGTGAGTCTGGGATTCCCACTAGGATGCCGAGCTGGTTGTACCATCAAAACCCAAATTATCTAGAAAGCACTTACACTACCAGTGTTTTTCTGAGTTTTGGTTCTAAACGGCGCTCAGACGACCGCTAAGCCTTGCCTAGCGGTTGGCCCGAGACTACTTTTGTCCACAAACGGTTCATCTATGGCCGCATGTGTCCCTGAGTCAAGCCTTTTGATTCTGGCTTCGACCCAATGTAAACGGTCCTTACCTGACCGCATGGATCTCCTTAACGATCCGGATATGACCGCATGAGTTCTCAAATGGTCCAATAAATGACCGCTTGGTCCCTGACTCTGTCTAACCCGAGGTTTGACCTTTGGGTTGGGTTTTATAAGTTCCTAGATGGTTTGATGATTGCTTGGAACTTAACACTTGTCAAATAAAATATTAATAACTTATGGAAAGTAAAGAATGTGCCGTTATGCTGTCAAATTTTCTTCATAGCATAACCTTGTTCTAAATCAATCTTGAAGTCTCATATTCTTAATTGGTACATTCTTACCTTGATAATTGTTATCATGAAACTATAGTTTGAACTTGTTCATTATTGGCCTATATTATTGATATTTCTCGTGGAAGTAGCTTGATTTATAACTTGAAGATGTAAGAGCGGACACGGATAGTGTCCAAGGACTCCACTCTAGTCCCCTCGATAGATAGCCGGAAACATACTATAAACCATGTGGTATGATGAATACTGGCGTCGCATTGCACCGGGAGTACTTTTTTTATAAACCAGTGAAATCCACGAATTGTCACGAGACAATCTTGTGAAATTACATGCTTGCTAGTACATTTTCGTTATATGACTTTCTAGTGCATAGCCTTTATGGTTATGAAAAGTATATTCTTGTTCATAAAAGGCCAAATCTCATTCATATTATCATATTTTCAAGTCTACATGAATTCTCATATCTCACCTTGATCATATCTTGTTATTTGTGTTACTTTGGCTTATTCACGTGTTTTATCGTATTTTCATGACTTATCTAACATTTTAGAGCTAAAAATGTTAATTACTTAAACATTACCTTCATGTTGATACGAAGATACCTACTGGGCATGTGTGCTCATTCCCTACTTTTTCAATCTTTTTTAGGAAATTCTAGCGGGTCGTATTCAGGCTATTCAAGTGGTGGATCCGAGAGTGATTAAAGATCGAGAGAAGACCTAGTAGAGTCTTAAGTCAAGTCGAGTCTATGTATTTTTTCCTTTATTTGAGTTCAATGAATTGAGTCAAATATCGTTGTAGTTTGATTATTATTATCAATAAAAGTTAGATTTTTGATCAATCATTATGTCCATTCATTTTATGTGTGAATGATTTGCGCTCTGATTGTATTACTTGCTTGAGTCGTACTAGTCGACTGTTCACGTTCCCGATTGGTTCCGCTGCATAATCTCGGGGCGTGACAGTTAAAGTGGTATCAGAGCCTAGGTTTAAGGACGTACTTATTCTTAGAAAAATGTCATGTCATAGGCTAAGTCCAAGGGTTAAGGACCCACACCTATGAACTAAGGAAAGAATTGTCAACCTTATGAGAAATTGGGTAGAACCCGGGATGAGATAGTAATTAGAAATCATCTCTACAAATTAACCCCACCAATTCCATTAGAATTGAAAATTTTATTACTCTACTCAGGTACCTCATTCTTACAATGGCACACCGTGTTGACTGGGACGAGATGCAACAGACTATTGCAGGTCTCACCCAGGCCTT
This sequence comes from Amorphophallus konjac, assembly GCA_022559845.1. Classification (NCBI taxonomy): domain Eukaryota; kingdom Viridiplantae; phylum Streptophyta; class Magnoliopsida; order Alismatales; family Araceae; genus Amorphophallus; species Amorphophallus konjac. Next base: position 102,958,696 of record CM040126.1, on the reverse strand, counting down.
GCAAAATATGGCCCAAGTTGGCGCGAGGGCTGGTGCTGGTGATCTGCACTGCAACTTTCGGAGTTTAAATCCTCCACGATTTTCTGGTTCTTCCAACCCAGACGAGGCTGAAAACTGGATAGATGAAATGAATCGTATATTCGAGGTCATGCAATGTGCCGATCAAGAGAAGGTTCGTCTCGCCATGTTCCAACTCAACAAGGATGTACGTACTTGGTGGAAGTCTATTCCGGCCCCGCCTCAAGACGCACCACACACTTGGGAGGGATTTCTCACACTCTTTTAAGAAAAATACTTCTCCGAACATGTCAAGGAGAGGAAGGCGGCGGAGTTTGCTTCTTTGCGTCAAGGCATGATGGCAGTGTCGGAGTATGAGTTACAATTCTCTCGCCTAGCACCTTATGCTCAACATTTAGTGAGCACAGATCTTCTCAAAGCTAATTGTTTCATGGATGGGCTACGTCCCATCTTCATTCAAAAACTTGGCTTGCAAAATATTTGGACCTATGCGGAGATGGTCCAACGAGCCCATCTATATGAAAGGACCATGGAAAAGGTCGAGAAACTCAAAGGCAAAGGGGAGGAGCCGAGCTGAAAGTCTGATCGGCGAGGAAGAAGAGAGGAAAAATTTAGTATCACTTACAACTGTCGGGACAACAAGAAGAGATCCCAGACTGGGAACAACAAGGATGATCGCAGGAACAAGAAGGCCAAAGAGGAAGATAAGTAAGTCATGGCGGCTTGCACGTTCTGCGAGAAATTTGGCCACGCGGCCGAGGAGTGCTGGAAGCGTCTCGATGCTTGCTTAAGATGTGGAAGCCGGGAGCACTGCATGTCGGATTGCCCCCTTATGAAGGATCAATCTTCCAGCGGTGGACGCAAGCAACAGGCTTGTCTTAACACTGTTCTAGATGATGAAGAAGCGCCAAGGATGATGGGCTAATGGAAGGTACTGTTCAAATCTATTCCCATCCTGCATTCATGTTACTTGATACTGGTGCTTCTCATTCTTTTATATCTATTACTTTTGTTAAAACCTTGCCAGTTTCATCAGTTCCTCTACCCTCGGACCTAGCTATCACCACACCCTTAGGTCCCGGAACTAAACTTACAACCCACTACCTCGATAGTGAGGTAATGGTAGAAGGTCATAATCTCTCTTCAAACCTCGTATGCCTTGACATGGAAGGCTACAATGCTATCCTAGGTGTAGATTGGCTTGTAGACCACGATGCCTACATAAATTGTCGCAATAGGAGAATCTCTTTATGGAAACCAGGTCTCCCGCAATTTTCTTTCCTTGGCATCAAGTATAGGAAACATCCTACCCTTATTTCATCTCTTCATGCTTGCAAACTCATTTCGCATGGATGTGAAGCTTTTCTTGCCTCCGTAATCACCACTGAATCCAAGGAAATCATCTTAGATGATATTCCCATTGTGAATAAGTTTCCCAATGTATTCCCATCGGATCTACCCGGTTTACCACCCGAAAGGGAAGTAAACTTCTCCATTGAACTCGTTTCCGGAGCAGCACCTATTTCAATAGCTCCCTACAGGATGTCCCCTACAGAACTCAAAGAATTGAAGAAGCAACTTCAGGAGTTATTAGACAAGGGCTTCATTCGACCTAGCACATCCCCTTGGGGTGTGCCAATTTTATTTGTCAAGAAGAAGGATGGATCTCTCAGGCTATGTATCGACTACCGGCGACTAAATCAACTCACTATCAAGAACAAATATCCATTGCCGTGTATCGATGAGCTCTTTGATCAAATTTTGGGAGCAGAATATTTCTCCAAGATAGACCTCAGGTCGGGTTATCATCATCTCAAGATCAAAGATGAAGACATATACAAGACTACTTTTCGGAGCAGATATGGGCACTATGAATTCGTGGTAATGCCGTTCGAGTTAACCAATGTCCCGACAGTATTTATGCAACTTATGAATAATGTCTTCAGGGCTTATCTCGACCGATTTGTGGTCGTCTTCATTGATGATATTCTTATATACTCCAAGACTAAGGAGGAACACGAAGAGCACTTAAGAATAGCCTTACAAACTCGAAGAGAGCATCAGCTCTACACAAAGCTTAGCAAGTGCGAGTTCTGGCTAAAGGAGGTCTCTTTCCTGGGCCATATTATTTCAAAGGAAGGTATCACTGTCGATCCTTCTAAGGTAGAAGCTGTTAAAAATTGGAGTCAGCCGACGACCATGTCCGAAGTTAGAAGTTTTCTGGGTCTGGCTGGTTATTATAGGCGATTCATTAAGAATTTCTTTAAAATCGTCGTCCCTTTGACTAGATTTACAAGAAAGGAGAACCCTTTTATATGGTCAAAGGATTGCGAGGAAAGTTTCCTAACTCTTAAAGATCATCTCACTATGGCCCCTATCTTGGCACTACCTATTGAGGGTGGTGGCTTTGAAGTCTATACCGATGCATCTGGCATTGGCCTGGGATGCGTTCTTATGCAAAATGGAAATGTAATTTGTTATTCATCAAGGCAGTTAAAGCGTCACAAAGAAAACTACCCTGTGCATGATCTGGAACTAGCTGCGGTTATATTCGCCTTGAAAATCTGGCGACACTACCTCTATGGGGAGAAGTTCACTATGTTTTCAGATCATAAAAGTCTGAAATACCTTTTCACCCAAAAGGAGTTAAACATGAGGCAACACAGATGGTTGGAGTATCTCAAAGACTTCGACTTTACTATCCAATATCATCCAGGCAAAGCAAATGCTGTAACTGACGCTCTTAGCAGAAGACCAATGGCAACTCTAGCTAGCCTTAGGAAAGGTACGACTTATCTTATCGGGGATTTTGCTCGTTTGAATTCGATGTTGATAAAGAAGAGGAAGGATGTGTAATTGCTAATATAAGGTCATAGCCTACACTGATTGAAGATCTAGTCAAATTACAAGAAAATGACCCCACGTTGATGGAGATCAAGGCTAATATTGATCAAAGGTTGGAATTCAACATTTCAACGGATGGAAGACTATTGTTTAAAGAATGAATTTGTGTGTCGGATCATGTCGACACTAAGAAATTGATCATGGAAGAAGCTCATAAATCAATGTATGCTATTCACCCTGGAGCTACCAAGATGTACCAAGACTTAAAAAGAAATTTCTGGTGGCCCAATATGAAAAGAGAAGTAGCGGACTTTGTATCTCACTGCCTCACTTGTCAGCAAGTAAAGGCGGAACATTTAAAGTCCGCTGGGACACTATATCCCTTGGATATTCCCGAGTGGAAATGGGAAAGTATAGGGATGGATTTCATCATGGGTTTACCTAAGACAAAATGTGGACACGATAGTATATGGGTGATTATAGACCGATTGACTAAATCTGCACATTTTCTACCAATTAAAAGTCGATGGTCTGTGGATGTATTAGCAGCACTATACATGAAGGAAATTGTCAGACTACATGGTGTCCCTGTCACTATGATATCTGATAGAGACCCTCGATTCACATCATAATTCTGGAACGGTCTACATCATTCATTAGGGACCCGACTCAACTTTAGCACTGCGTTCCATCCACAAATTGATGGTCAGATTGAAAGAACCAATCAAGTAGTAAAGGATATGCTCAGGGCTTGTGCTATTGATTTCGGAGGGAGTTGACACGACCACGTGCCTCTAGTGGGATTCACCTACAACAATAGCTATCAAGCTAGTATACAAATGGCACCGTACGAGGCACTATATGAAAGAATCTGTCATTCACCTATATGTTGGAATGAAGTAGGAGAAAGATAATTTCTCGGCCCCGATATCATCAGGGATACTACCGAGAAGATAAAACTTATTCGGGAGAGACTCTAGATGGCTCAAGACAGGCAAAAATCATATGCTGATAACAGAAGGCGCGACCTGAAATTCCAAGTAGGAGACCACATATTCCTTAAGATTTCTCCGGGTCGAGGTATTCAAAGATTTGGCATCAAAGGCAAGCTCACTCCAAGATTCATTGGCTCCTTTGAAATTCTCAAAAGGGTTGGTGAAGTCGCATATCGAATAGCTTTGCCCCCTCAATTAGCTGGAATCCATGATGTATTTCACGTCTCAATGCTCAAAAGGTACGCCCCCGATCCATTCCATGTCATAACTTATGACAACCTGGAGATTAAAAAGGATTTGACGTATGAGCAAAAGCCAATCAAAATAATTGAATGAGAAGTACGTCAACTTCAAAATAAAACTATTCCCATGGTCAAAGTCCAATGGAGCAAATCTTGGCCACATGAAGCGACATGGAAAATCGAAGAAGCCATGCACAAAAGATTTCCGGAGATATTAGAATGTAAGTACACTCTCCTTAGCAAGTCTTATTACGATGAATTTGGGGACTAAATTCTTTTTAAGTGGGGGAGGGTGTAACACCTAAGAATTTTTTAGGATTAAACTATAATTATTAGGCATTTTTAAAAGGCTTAATAGACAATTAAGGAAAATTAAAGATATATTAAATCTATTTAAAGGCCCTATATTAACCAAAGGGTTAAGCCCAACTTAAATAGGCCCAAAGACCCAATTTCAAGACTTTTAGACCCATGCCCATTAATAGAAACATAATTTAGGTAATTTACGGATTTAAAATGGGATATATACATCAATTAGGAGATAAATGGGGGATCATACGAAAATTCAAAAGTTTTGGATCTTTTGAAGCCTGGCGATCTATTGCGCGACCGCCAGACCCATCTTAGCGGTCCTGCTATGACCGTTAAGCAACCCCAGTTCCATGAATGGAAGAAAACATGGAAAGCTTAGATCTTTGACGACCAAATCACCTTGGATCGAAACTACCTGGCATAGAAGACTCTCTAGAACTCTCTAGGGATTAACTCTACTCCAATTTAGGACTCTAGGTTCGATCTAATCTCTTAAATCCTTGGTGAATCCTATAAATAGACCATAACTTTGACTCATGCGAACCCTAATGTTGGCTCACGTATTTCGAAGGTAAGGAGACGTCTTCACAGATAAGTTATTTAGAACTTTATGATCATCTTAGTTTTGTCTAACTTTCCTCAAATTTTCATGCTAGAAAACCAAGCCGTTGGAGAGTTAGAGCCTCTGCAAGTTGCTAGTTCGCAACAGACTACACAAGAACCGGTGCGACGGTCCAGTGAAGATAAGGAAAATAGAAGCCCTAATCAAGGTATTTAGGAGTTTATTATTTAGAACATTCTATTCCCCTTCGCATCTTCTATCTACCCTCCAATTTTCATAGATTTAGGTCAAGAGGATCGAGAGATTGAGGGACAGGAAGTTACTAGTTTGGCACAGGACGTACAGGAAGTAGGGTCTACTTCTAGTCAGAAATTCGAAGTCTAGGAGCACTACCAGAGGTAGGTTATCTCATGGATGGCTAGAACAATGAGTTAAGAGTAAAAGCCCTCTTGTTTCATGAGTTTTCATGCATTGTACACGTTGTATTTATAATTTTGTTATCACTGCGCAATCAGATTACTCAGCATGCATAGTCCCTAACATTAAGTACAAAGACAATAATTCTAGCTTAATCTATGGAACCCATGCATATTCATGACTTGTTTCCCTTGTAGCATTTTCATATTCTTTTCTAGCATCTTTCCATGTATATATTTCTTTAGAATTGGCCTTACATGACCTATCTTGTTCTGCCTGTCACAAGAACCAAACGGTCTCTGTAAGACCGTCAGAGTTCTCTAGCAGCCCTGCGATAGACCACTAGGCCCACGGTCCTCAAGTGATGGCTAGGTTTTCGTGAGTTCTATATTTATGTTAACCCAAAACATAATGCAGATTAGCTTTATTTATCATATGATAAACCTAGATAATTAGACTCTATTCCTGTTTAAAGCATTGTAGTCATAAACCTGGATATGTTTCATGGTTTCATGCACTTAGCCGTTATTTTTAATCTAACCTAGTTTCATGCCAAAACAATATATTCTTATATTAAATGCATATTTTAAAGTGATAGATGAACTTGTTTCACTAATTGGTTGATCGCTGTTTTACAAGCTCTTCTTATCTCTGAGTCATTTTCTTATGTACATGGCACGTATTCCGATACGATGTCATTAGATACACTTGGCACATTAAGCATATAATCTTGGACTTGTGATCCTCTCCGTTGGATATTCCTTCCACCAGACTAGGTGATCTTATTTCAAGGCCTTCGTAAGTCTCCGTGAGTCTGGGATTCCCACTAGGATGTCGAGCTGGTTGTACCATCAAAACCCAAATTATCTAGAAAGCACTTACACTACCAGTGTTTGTCTGAGTTCTGGTTCTAAACGGTCCTCAGACGACCGCTAAGCCCTGCCTAGCGGTTGGCCCGAGACTACTTTTGTCCACAAACGGTTCATCTATGGCCGCATGTGTCCTTGAGTCAAGCCTCTTGATTCTGGCTTCGACCCAACGTAAACGGTCCTTACCTGACCGCATGGATCTCCTTAACGGTCTGGATATGACCGCATGAGTTCTCAAATGGTCCAATAAATGACCGCTTGGTCCCTGACTCTGTCTAACCCGAGGTTTGACCTTTGGGTTGGATTTTTTAAGTTCCTAGATGGTCTGATGATTGCTTGGAACTTAACACTTGTCAAATAATATATTAATAACTTATGGAAAGTAAAGAATGTGCCATTATGCTGCCGAATTTTCTTCATAGCATAACCTTGTTCTAAATCAATCTTGAACTCTCATATTCTTAATTGGTGCATTCTTACCTTGATAATTGTTATCATGAAACTGTAGTTTGAACTTGTTCATTATTGGCCTACATTATTGATATTTCTCGTGGAAGTAGCTTGATTTATAACTTGAAGATGCAAGAGCGGGCACGGATAGTGTCCAAGGACTCCACTCTAGTCCCCTCTGCAGATAGCCGGAAACACACTATAAACTATAGGGCATGATGAATACTAGCGTCGCATTGTGCGGGGAGTATTTTTTTTATAAACGGGTGAAATCCATGAATTCTTGCGAGGCAATCTTGTGAAATTTCATGCTTGCTAGTACATTCTCGTTATATGAATTTCTAGTGCATAGCCTTTATGGTTATGAAAAGTACATTCTTGTTCATAAAAGGCCAAATCTCATTCATGTTATCATATTTCCAAGTCTACATGAGTTCTCATATCTCACCTTGATCATATCTTGTTATTTGTGTTACTTTGGCTTATTCACGTGTTTTATCGTATTTTCATGACTTATCTTACACTTTAAAGCTAAAAATATTAATTACTTAAACATTACCTTCATGTTGATACGAAGATACCTACTGGACATGTGTGCTCATTCCCTACTTTTTAAATATTTTTCAGGAAATTCTAGCAGGTCGGATTCAGGCTATTCAAGTGGTGGATCCAAGAGTGATTAAAGATCGAGAGAAGACCTAGTAGAGTCTTAAGTCAAGTCGAGTCTATGCATTTTTCTCTTTATTTGAGTCCAGTGAATTGAGTCTAATATCGTTGTAGTTTGATTATTATTATCAATAAAAGTTAGATTTTTGATCAATCATTATGTCCATTCATTTTATGTGTGAATGATTTACGCTTTGATTGTGTTGCTCGCTTGAGGCGTACTAGCCGACTGTTCACGTTCCCGCTTGGTTCTGCTGCATAATCTCAGGGCGTGACATAAAAAGTACTTTCTTGAATGGTTTAATAAAAGAGGATGTTTATGTGGAGTAGCCCCCTGGTTTTGAAAGTTCTAATCATGAAGATTATGTGTATAAACTAGACAGGGCAGTCTATGGCTTGAAGCAAGCACCGAGAGCTTGGTATGATAGACTAAGCTCATTCCTCACCGAGAAAGGGTATACAAGAGGTAAAATAGATCAAACACTCTTCACCAAAAGGTAAGGTAATGATATCTTGATAGTTCAAATTTATGTTGATGATATTATGTTTGGATCTACAAAATCTGAAATGTGTGAGAAATTTGCCAATCTTATGACTAGTGAGTTCGAGATGAGTTTGATGGGAGAACTTCAATTCTTTCTTAGCTTGCTGGTCAGCCAAAGTGCAGATGGGTGCTCCATAAGTCAATCTAAATATATCAAGGAGCTACTGAAAAGGTTTGACATGATAACTTGTAAGACAATTGCAACTCCTATGGGAACCACTACATCACTGGATGCGGATGAGAGAGGTAAATTGGTGGATGCAAAAATTTATAGAGGTATGATTGGCTCATTACTTTACTTAACTGCATCTAGACCAGATATCCAGTTTAGTGTATTCATTTGTGCTACATTTCAAGCTAGTCCTAGAGAATCTCACTTGATTACCGTCAAGCGTATCCTTAGATATCTTGTCGGGACTCAAGATTTTGGATTGTGGTATCCGTCATCTTGTGATCTATCTCTTATCTCTTATTCAGATGCGGATTACACTAGATGCAAGCTGGATCACAAGAGCACTAGTGGATGTTGCTAGTTTCTGGGTGGGTGTTTAGTCTCTTGGGCCTCCAAGAAACAACACTCGGTTGCCCTCTCAACCGCAGAGGCAGAATATGTTGCTACGGAGAGTTGCGGCACCCAAGTGTTGTGGATTAAACACCAACTCCAAGACTACTTAGTGGATCTTGGTTGTGTCCCGATTCTGTGTGATAACACCAATGCAATCAATCTTGTAAAAAATCTAGTTCAGCACTCTAGGACCAAGCACATTGAAATTAAGCATCACTTCATTAGAGATGAGGTCCTTAAGAAAAATTTTGAACTACATTTTGTTGATACATTAAACCACGTTGCTGACATATTTATCAAGCCTTTGTGTAATGACAGTTTTTCAACACTTAGAAGGGAGCTTGGTCTATGCAGACCTCAATTGAATAAGAATTAAATTGGTTGACATCTTTATTTCACCTTGGTTGCTTGTTGATTGTGCTGAACTGTAATAAAAAGGCTGTACAGAAAATCTGATGTATATACTTTTCATATCAATGCAAGTCTTTATGCATTGGCATGCACGGTTTGATAGGTCTATGTTCATGATGCATTGCATTGGTTGCTGCATTGTTTTTGCTTGACCATGGTATATAAAATGGTGATTTGTGGAAAGGTAGGTTATGCTTGCCTGAAAGCATTCACCATGCGTGAGGATACACCTCCGCCGAGTACCATGAGTCGATATTGCATTTAGGGCATATTGTAAGGGGGAACAACTTCTTTGAACCGTTCTTGCATACATGATGTTTTCATCTTGTCAACTTTAATAAGTGTACAACAATTGACATGAACTTCCATATCATGTTTTGATATCTTGCTGATGATCAGGTCGACCCCAGCACCACTCAGGTCGACCTCTCAGTGGCACTCATGTTGACCTTAGACCTATTCAGGTCGACCTCGCAGGTCTCTTTCGCTTGAACACTACCCTCTGTCTAAGCTCACATATCCTCTGGGGGAGTGTTCACTGCTCATTCTCTTCACTTGATAATCATGCTCATGTGAAAATTCAATGGGTCATTTCTTGTTGTTGTTACTGGCTGTTCTGATCACCTTCTTGAAAAATCTGAAATTCAGTAGCTTCTAATCTGAGTACCATGATCATAAAACTGAGTGGAATTTAAAGTAAGAATCTTCTATTATATGACCTTGTGCTTGTCCATACTATAAAAATGGTTCAGATTTAATGATTTCATTGAGCTTTTATACGAGTGTTTTGAAATCATCTGTGTTCAATTTTTTAATAGACCTTAACCAATGTTTACATGTTGTGCCCTAAATGATGCTTCCCAAAATTTGAAAATTCTAATTTCAAGGCAACCTTGGTTGAGATACTGAAGCTTAGTATTGTTTTTAAACACCCTGAATAGCTAGAATTCTTAAATGCTAATTTTTGTCAGAGCAATGACATTGGTTCACTGAGAAACCATGTCCCTTGTCCAAGAAGACAAGTGGGCTGTGTCATGAGGTGCCTTTGTTAACTCTGCAGTAAGTTGAAGAAATCTAAGGCAGGGCAATGGCACAGTTGCTGAGAAATATGTCCCCTCATCAAAGAAATGAGGTTAGATATGTCATGAGGTGACAATGCTATCTCTGTTCAATCTGAGGTATGACAGTCAGTCACACCGAGTACCTAGGGATACTGGCATCTAAACAATGTGTATTCTCAAGGATACGAGGCATGCACTGGACTTAATTGCTCGTAAAATTTATCTTGTGCTCAAAGAAAAATATGAGCCTGATAGCAAAAGATAAAAGAAAAAGTGCTAAAATTCTAAGAATTCCATAAGAAAGTCATGCTTGTTTAACCTCAATACTAGCTTGTGTAATTCCCGAAGGAGTCATCGAATCTGAATGTGTAAGACAAAGGAAGGTTAAACATGTAATTCTGGTTCATTTCTATTAAAACATGAATATATATGTTTTTCAAATTCTATTGATAAACTCAGATTTCATTAGATTTGAACCATGCAAATTCAATGAGGACATGTTCTAAGTTCTGTATAATGGTCGACTCTAAACAATTATTATTCTCTGGATTATGAGATTACTATCAGATTGTGATTACTTCTCTCATGGGTTGCATTTCTCCAAAATGCCTCATTCTCATACCTTCTTTATCAACTTCTCCTGTCTATTCTCTCCTTTCTCTCCACCACTTTTATTGCTCTTTTTTTTGCTGATGTCAAAGGGGGAGAGATACTTGAGTCATTTATTAAGGGGGGGAGTATTTCTCGTGTCATTGAAATGGGGAGAGTAGATCAATTTTCACTTAAGGAGAAAAAGTTCATGCTGTGTCACAAAAATGCTTGATTCGGGTCACCTTGCCAATAATGACTCACAATGTTGCCATCATCAAAAAGGGGGAGAATGTTGTGTCCTTGTGGTTTTGATGCTTTCCAACACTATGAGTCATTAATATTCTCATCCCTTGATTGCTGACACTAATTGATATTCTCATGACAAATAAGCCAAATAAGTCATAAGAGATGGCAAAAGATGAAGCCCAATGCACACGCCCAAGTCACCTCAGAAAATCCCTCAAAGACAATTTTTACATTGGTGGTGTCGACCTCACAGCCCAGAAGTGTCGACCTCACCAGCTCAAGCGCCATCAGTCCAACGAAGGTCAAAGGGTGGTGTCGACCTACCTCTTCCAGAAGGTCGACCTGTTGTAGACACGTCAAAATCGATACTATGTTGAGTAAATTTCATGTCACGACGCAATGTCCCAAAGTGGACTTCATTACTGGCTCAATAAGAAGGTTTTCTATTTTTTCCAGATTTATTTGGAATGGGCGACCGTCCTCTGGGCGCCATTTGAATGAACGACCTTTCAGAGTGTCGCGACTTTCAGGAATGAATGACCGTTCTCGTGGGCGCTAATTCCTGGTTTTCTAATTTCCACTGGAGTTTAAATCTAAAGAATTAACGCCCTTTGGAGCGGGCACTCATTAATGAACGCCATTTCAAACATGCGTTATTTCTTATTTTAAATTATGGAAAGTCCGTTATTTCTATAATTTATCCAGGAATGAACGACAGTCCGAATTGGCGCCCATTTAATTGACGACAGCGTCTCAGTCGCCATTTCCATTCCATGTCCTTTTCGCCTGCAACCTCCTCTGCATGGTGTCCTTATCGTTTTTGGCTCCATATCCTTCTGTGGAAGGGAGATCCATGTCCTGAGATTATTTTCCCTGTTTTAATCCCATTAGAACTGGATCTTTTACCTTATAAATACCCTCCTGTTTTACACCGCGGGAGCTCTTCGGCAGTTCCTTTTTCTCTGAAGCAGGCCTTACCTCGTGAACAGAAAGAGAGCCACAGAAAACAAAAGAGAGTTTTGTTTGAGTTTTTTTCTCTAACGTTGTAGGTTCTTGAGCCGGAGCTCTCTTCTTCCTTCTCTGCTTCCCTACAGCTGCTGTTGCTGTGGCGCCGGAGCTCTTTTCTCCTCTGCTACTTCCTCTCTTGCTGCTGCAGTGTAGAAGGGCCACCTTCATCCAGATTTTCTCCCTTTGTTCTAAGTTGTTTTATCGTTTTTAGTTTGCATATCCATCTAGCATCCTCTGCTAGATCATCTCTTAGTATAAATATAGCTTATTTGTATACATATTCTCCTTCCCTTTTGCTCCATAAGGGGTTTAAAAACCAAACACACAAGGTGTGTTCATGCCCTTATTGTATGGATGATTTTCATATAGCATTGATACTACACTATTGGTTTTCTAATCCACATCTTTTGCTTGTCTTCGCTTGTCTTTCAAGGGTAATCAAGATAAAAACCCCCTTCATCGATCGGCCGGTAGAAGGAGGAAGTTGAACTCACACCATACCCCGCTTTCAAGGTATTCTTCGCGATCACTTTCTTCTTTTGAGGTAACCCCTCTGGCGATCACACTCCTAGCGTAGCATCTCATGCTCCCTCCCCCACCTTTTCATTTCATCATCTTTTAATCACACACTTGAGTTAATTTTTCTCTCTTTTTAATGTCTATGTGACACGTTCACAAATTGGCGATCACGGTGGGACACTTTATGTTTTTATTTTGATTACCCCTCCTTCGGCACCCACGTGTGCCCCTCCTTTTGGCACCCATGTGTGCCCCTCCTTTGTGCTCCACGTAGCACACTCCCCTTGTGCACCACGTGCACACCTCTCATTTGATTTGCCAGTTTCTGGACTGTCCCATAACATTTTAAAGAAGAAAATTTCCTTTCTTTTCTGTTTGCATACATTTCTATTTCTCTGAAGAATCAATGACTGTTCAGGCAGTCGCAATTTTCAGAATTAGCGACCTCTCACAGAGGTGCCCTTTGTTTTATTTTCGTTATTATCTGCTGTTTATTGCATTAAGTGCCCCTCCACAGAGGTGTCATTCACAGATTCAACGCCTAACTCTAAGGCGCTGATTCCTGGCGGTTACTGTTCACTCTATTTTCTCAGTCATTTACTGATTATTGCAATCAGCGCCCCTTCACAGAGGTGCTACTCCCTGATTTAGCGCCTAACTTGCAGGCACAGTTTCTTTTCATTATTACTGTTCTTTGGATTCAACGCCTCTGCGAAGAGGCGCCTGTTACATAACCAGCGGCTGTCAGACAGTCACTATTTACTGATGCAGCGACCACTGTGTGGCCGTCATTTCTTTCTATTCTCACAGAATTGCTTTATTTGCTGCTTCCTTGGCTTGTGTGGTTTGATTATTGCTTATATTCATATTGCTGTTGATCCTACCTGCATTAGCTTGCATTCTAGGGCATTTGGTTGAGAGACCTCCTCTCTCTACACCCTTAGGATCTCCTACACTTTATTGGGAAGGGAAAGACCCTCCATTGAACACTCCGTCTCTTTGGATTAGAAATTCTCTAACCAAGGCCTCCATAAGTCTCTGCACCCGTGGATTCCCTCACGGACGCCGGGCAGGTTGTACCATTTGAAGCACCCCGGAGTTTAGCTTACCCACACGCTTGTGAAGAGAGAGAAAGAACCTAGTTGACCCAGAGATTACACTCAAATTGAAAGTAGGATCTACATTGAAGAGAGAGAGCTATTTCATTAAAATCCATCTTTATCTAATCTAAAAGAACCTTAAAACCTTACGCAATCATCATAACTTGGTTGACAACTTACTTGAGTGCTTGTTTGCTAGCCATACTTGTTTGATTGAAATAGTCCCTTATAATAATCATGATGCTTCGGTCAGGTATAATTATCAATATGGCCAACTATGAGTATTCATATGATGGTTGTGAGGAGGGTCAATTTGACCAATCCTATGAGGTTCCTCCTCAAGACTCCATTCACTATGAGGGAAATTATACTCATCCTCATTCTCAATACCCTCAAGTCTATGTGGTGGACACCACCACTCAAGTGGTTGAGCTTTCCTCTCAAGCCCACCCGTCACTCAATCCACACCCGAGGAGGCTTCCCCGTTTTTCAATTTGAATGATCTCATCAATGCCTTATCCCAACTAGACGATACTCAACGCCAAGCGGTCCAGGCCGCTCTCAAAGGGAAGTCCGTCCCTTCTTCTTCTTCAAATCCCCCTCAGACCGCGGGTGGCCTTCAAACTAACACCTCCAATGACCAAGCGGTCTCATAAAAGATTCCATCCCATCCAAGAACTCCTGTTATTGTTGCGCCGGCCCAACCGGCGAGCCATTCTACTGTTAGGCCGCAACGCCCACCACCTCCCCAATTTTTGAGAAGGCCTATGCCAAACCCATTCCCTACCAATCCGGTCCCGGCCGAGTCTGACACCAACACTCTTCTCCTCCAAAAGATTTCTAGCATGGAGGAACAACTCAAGAAGGTCACGGCTCCTAAAGATGCTCCGGAGGTCACTCTCCCTACTCTGTTGGTCTTTCACTTGCCTCCGTCAGAAATGTCAAATTTTTGGCACTACAATGGAACGGGCAACCCGTTCATTCATTTAAAGGATTTCATGTACGAGGCATCCTTTTGGAAGAATAACAAAGCATCCCTAGCTTATCTATTTAGAAGGTCCCTTGATGGCCTGGCCCTTGAATGGTTTTACTCCCTAGAGCCAGCTGAAGCCGGTGATTTTGACGTCGTTCAAAGGAAATTCCTACAAAAGTATAGAGACCGTGTGGGTCAGTCCTTGTTCGTCACGGACTTAGTTGCTGAGAAAATGAAGCCCAAGGAGGACTTCACACAATTTACCGATAGATGGAGGTCAATGGCCAAAAAATTAAAAGATACACTTTCGGAATCGGAGCAGGTTAAGATGATAGTTTCAAATGCCACTCCGCAATTCCGTCACATTCTGGCTATGAATAAACTAAATAGAATGGAGGAACTTTATGAAAAGGCTAGATATATTCAAACTCAAATGAAAGATTCACCCATCATGGGCATGTTTGAGCAAAAGCCGAGAATGATGAGGAAGAGCAATAATGTCAATACCAATGGTGGAACAACCGAGGGTACCGTTACCAATGAGAAAGTGGGCGTGGTTGGTAATCCCAGACCTTTTCGCAATCCTTCCAACCCGAGACCCCCACAACCACAACAACAACCACAACAACCCTCCTTCCTTAACCAAGTTCCCCTCCAAGCAAACAACCCTCCCCAGGCGTTTTGGCTACCTCCACAAAACCAAGCTATGCCACAAAACCCGCAAGTCCCCCAGCAATACCACCAGGTGCCACCTCCCGCCAATTATAACCCTCAACAACCAAGAAGACCCATGGGCCCCAAAAGAGCCCAATACCTCCGTTACCCGAGAGTCTTCCCGATATATTTAACGCCCTTATGGCCGCCAACGCGCTCGCATTGCCAAAGGAGAGGCCGATCTGGCCGCAAAATGTGGATACCTCTCGGTATTGTGTCTACCATCGACAGCCTGATCACAACGTAGATCATTGCTTTCACTTCAAGGTTTACTTATATGATCTGAATGATCAAGGCAGTATTGACTGGGATGAGATGAGGCGGTTCATTGCAACTTTGAAAGCACAAAGACCTCCTCGACAGCAGCAGGCTCAGCAGACACCTCAACAGCAAGTTCAACAACCTCCTTCGCCGCAACAAGCTCCCGTGCCACAACTGGACATGGGGATTGACCACAATCCGCTACCGAAGCACCCAGTACCCAATCAACAGTTAAATCCTGTCACCTCCTTCCATGAAGTGGAGAGAGAACTAGGGTGGCATGAAGAAAACGTCTATGTCGGGGCTATAAACCAAAGTTTAAACCAACCTCTACGTTTACTAAGAATAATCTCCCAACCAACACCTTTCCCTCAACCTTCGCGTCCCCTCTTATGCACTGCTAACCAAGT
Source organism: Amorphophallus konjac (assembly GCA_022559845.1). NCBI lineage: Eukaryota > Viridiplantae > Streptophyta > Magnoliopsida > Alismatales > Araceae > Amorphophallus > Amorphophallus konjac. The sequence continues at coordinate 102,942,918 of CM040126.1, read as the reverse complement.
TCCCACCACCATCACCAACCCTCCATCATCTAGGCCACTCCTTATTCGCCTTCCGCCTTCTCCCGCACCACAACAAACCCCTATTCCTTCCACAAATCCCTTGCCGTCCAGGCCACTCCTCATCCACCCCTCATCAGCACTCTCTCCTTCTCCCGCTACCATTAACCCTTTGCCGGCAAGGACCCTCTTACTTCAACCTTCACCAACACCCACTATACCTCCCGCAAATCCATCACCTCCACCTAGGCCCCTCCTCATTCTGCCTACACCCACTCCAACTACCCAGGCATCGCCTACCCCTTCCAGTCCCTCTCCCATGGGACCCGCACCACCCTAGTTTCCACTAATCCTCAGTCGACAAGGCCCCTCATAAGGGTTCCCTCTTCGGTCGCTCCACCCCAAACACCTGTCAACCCTGACATCCCTTCTACATCTACCAATCCTCCGCCTACCCAAAACGCGACAGAGGTGCGATCTTCTCAAACTATGGTGCTCCGTAGTGGATGGATATTCCACCGTGTGTTTCGACAACGGGAGCAAGAGACCGCACAGGGACAAGAGGAACATGAACAAGAACAAGAATCCATACCGGGCACCCAATATGATCTGCTAAAGCATTTGGACATGACCCCGACTAGGATTTCTATTTTGGAATTAATTAAGAGATCCACCACTCACCTGAAGCAGTATCCACAGATGGTGATGGTCAATGAGGATATTCCAGTTGAGCAGATCACTTCAGTCTTAACTCCGACAGGTGACCAATCGGTTATTGTCTTTTATGAACATGAACTGGCTCCAAAGCCAGCCAGGAAATATGCCTTGTTCATTACTATTGATATTAACAAAGTGGCTGTCAGTCAATGTTTGGTGGATACTGGCACATCCATAAATGTGTTGCCTCCTAGCACTTTGAAAATATGTGGCATTCCGGACAGTGAGATATGGCCGTCTACCATTACAGTTACTGCTTATGATAATACGAAAAAGCCGCCCATGGGCATGATCACTTTGAAAGTCAGGCTGGGTCCCGTGTCAGTTACATCAGATTTCCACATTCTCGACATGGACCCGACTTTTAATGGTATTCTGGGCCGTCCATATATCCAAGTACTTGACGCCGTACCCTCCACAAATCATCAATGCATTAAGTTTCCACATAAAGGGCGCGTCATCAAAGTCACCAGTATGCCCATTTTGCCATCAGTTGACATACACTCTGCCACATCGGTGCCCTCCATATGGCCGGCCAACAGGCCCTTGTTATCTGTGTTAGATCTTGCCGACTCGCAGCATGACTTGTTAAGGCCACAAGTTTCAGCTTCTGCGTCAGCACCAACACCACCCCTACCTCAAAAGGGGAAGAAAAAGAAGAATATGATGAACACCCCAGGTTGGAACATTATGATGGGAATGGGGTACAGATCTGACAAAGGTTTGGGGGTGAACCTCCAAGGCAGAGTGAAGCCCATTAAGAATCACAAGCTCATTCTCTGAGGTGGCCTGGGGTATAAAGGGCCAAGTAGAGAAAAATCTGTGAAAAATGAAGAAGAGCCATGGGCTATTATGACTTCCACTCTCAAGACAGATAGACGGCCGCTCACATGGTCTTTATATACACATTTTGTGAAGGGGCCCACCGAACAGGCTGAAGAGCAAACTACAGTAATTACTTCACTATTGGATCATCAAGATGTTCATTCATGCCAATTTGCCCGCCATTTAGCACCACTGGTCACCTATAAAGCCTTGGAGTCATTGAGGCCATTCAAAAGAAGAAAGATGGATGACCCCGAGTGTGACTCGTATAGATGGTTTGACATGAATGATATTACTATTGCTTTGGGCCGACTATTTATGCCAACTGATCCGGAATGGCCACCACTTATTCATGAGTTGATTGAGAAGCCAGCAGTAATCACCGACAAGAGACAACTATTGAGCAATTACACTGATACGGGAGAGCCGGATGTGCCGTTTGAACCAGGTTTCACTGTAGACAAGCTATGAGCCAGACTTTTCCTTTTTGACTCCTTCCACTCATCACTCATTACCGTTTTCTACTCCAAACGTTTTACCCCCAACATCCCTAGATCACCCGCGGTCCTGATCTACTTATCTCCTGATTTCCTACGAACTCTATCAATTCCCCCTCTGCTCATTAAGCAATTATCTAAACTATCCATTACGCCCTCGCTTGGGCAATCTCTTATTCAGTCCTTTTCTAATCTCTCTATTTCAACACCATCTCCTACTCCCCCCTCTCATTGCTTCACCATTCTTGAAAATGAAAAAAAAATGCCAAAATTCAAACTTTTCAATCTTCCATCTCTGTTGAAGAGACCTCCTATCTTGTTCATGAGTGTGCCCTGACCCAAGGGCCGCTCATTCAAGGTCCGTTAGCGGACTTCTTTTACTCCTCTGATGAGGAGGCTTCTTCTGTACCTCCTTCATCTGTACCCTCTTTTCCTTCCTCCTCTTCTTTAGGCTCTAGTGATCAGGCTAGTTGTTCTTCTAGTGATAAGAGTCTTGGGGTAATTGCCACTAAGAAAGCCAAGGGTAAGCAGATTCCCGTAGGTTCTTGTTAGATTTAGTCAGGATGTGTCGAGCTTGTTTAGCAATTCCCCAATTTTTAGAGGATCCGATTCTTCTGTCGGAATTAGAATATGAGGAAGCTTTGGATTTAGACAAAGGGTTTGGTGTTTATGAGATCATGAATGATGAAGACCCTGTCGAAGAGGGGGATGAAGAGTATGACGAATATGAGGACGAGACTGATGCTTTTGCCAATGGTATGAGGAGATTTGACGAACCGTCAGCCTCAGTAGAAGAGCCTACCAAAGAAATCAACTTGGGGACCGAGGAAAACCCAAGGATAGTCCTCATAAGCAAGAATTTACCTTCATCTGAAGAAGAGGCACTTATTTAGGTTCTCCAAGAATACAAGGACACGTTTGCATGGAGTTACGAGGATATGCCGGGTCTGGACCCCGGGCTTGTTGAACATCGATTAACACTTAAGCTAGGGTCCGTCTCGGTTAAGTAGCGGTTAAGACATTTTCACCCACATATGGCATTGAAAATGAAAGAAGAGGTCGATAAGCTCCATAAGGCTAGATTCATTAGAGTCATCCTCTACCCCAATTGGGTGGCTAACATTGTCCCAGTTATGAAGAAGGACGGAAGAGTCAGAATTTGCATAGACTTCCGGGACCTTAACCGCGCGTTTCTTAAAGATGATTTCCCCCTCCCTCATATAGACGTTTTGATTGATAACACGGCAGGGTTCGAGACCCTCTCTTTTATGGATGGCTTCTTCGAATATAATCAGATTTGCTTGGCTGAAGAGGATCAAGAGAAGACTTCATTCACTACACCTTGGGGTATGTATTATTATGTGGTCATGCCATTTGGACTTAAGAACGTTGGAGCCACCTACCAAAGGGCTATGATGGCTATTTTTTATGACATGATTCACATCTACATTGAGGTGTATGTTGATGATCTGGGGGTGAAGTCAAGGACCAGGATTAAACATCCAGGGGTTCTAGCTAAAGTGTTGCAAAGAGCGCGAGAGTATCAATTGAAAATGAACCCTAAGAAGTGCGTATTTGGTGTGTCGTCTGGTAAATTACTTGGATTCATTGTTAGCAAAAGAGGTATTGAAATTGATCCCAACAAGGCACAGGCGATAAGAGATATGCCTCCTACCAAGAATTAGAAAGAAGTCCGAGGATTGATCGGGATGTTGCAATTTATACGCCGATTTATCTCCCAGCACTCACAGAGGTGTAGGCCGTTCTACGAGCTTACTAAGTCGGGAGTTAAATTTCATTGGGATGACAAGTGTCAGGCGACTTTTGATGGATTGAAGGACCATCTATCTAATGCTCCTGTCCTGAGGCCACCAGTTCCAGGCAAACCACTCATTCTTTATATTTCTGTCCTGGATGACTCAGTAGGTGCTGTCCTTGCGCAAGTTGATGAAGAAGGTAAGGAGAGGGCAACCTACTACTTGTCTAAGCTCCTCAACCCCTGTGAGCAGAAGTATACCGCTATAGAAAAGACTTGTGCGGCTCTAGTATGGGTAGTTCAAAAATTGAAGCATCACTTCTTAGCTCATGAGGTTCATCTTATGGCTCGCATGAATCCCATCAAATTCCTTCTTGAGAAATATGTTCTTACCGATCGATTAGCACGATGGCAGAGCTTCCTTTCTCAATTCGACATCACTTACATTCATAAAAAAGAGATTAAAGGCTATGCCATAGCAGAACATCTTGCTCATCACCTTCTTCCTCGATTTGATCCTGTTCGCTCAGAGTTTCCAGATGAGGAACTAATGTCTGTTCATCAACCCTCTGATCCCATGTGGACATTACATTTTAATGGAGCTCTGAATTCTCAAGGTAAGGGGATCAGCATTGTTCTCCTATCACCTGAGGGAGTCACCATTCCACAAGCCTTTCAACTTACATTTCCTATTACAAATAATATATCTGAATATGAGGCTCTTCTGGCCGGACTCGAGGCCGCTCATCTTTATGGTGTCACCCAATTGTGGATTATAGGTGATAGTCAGCTTATTTTATGCCAGGTGCTCACCAAGTGACACGCTCTTGATCCTAAACTTAAACCCTACTAGGAACTCACATCTGTCTATGCCAAGCTTTTCTCTAAACTGATCTTTGTCCATGTTCTTCGTAACCAGAACATCTTAGCTGACGCTCTCGCTTCACTAGCTTCCTCCTTGACTTTCCCTCTCAAGTGGAATTTTTATTCTGTCATTATTCATAGGCGTCTTACTCTTGCCATTAAGGATCCAACTTTCCTTAGGGTTAAGGAGGAGTTGCTTAAGAAGGTTAAGGAAGGAGAGATCATTGAGAATAAAGAAATCATGCTGTTGGACTTAGAAGAAGAATTGGATGACGAGGAAAAACCATGGTATTATGAGATTGCCAAATATTGTCAAGATCAGTTGTATCCTAAAGAAGCTACGGCGGAAGAAAAGAAAGCTATCAAGAGAGTCGCCCAAAGATAGACTCTGGTTGGAGGCGTACTCTATAGAAGAGGTCTTAATGGTGTTCTTCTCAGGTGCCTTGACGATGATGAATCATGGAAGGTCGTGGAAGAGGCACATTCAGGGGTTTGTGGGGGCCATGTTAATAGCCAGATGTTAGCTAAGAAGATTCTTAGGCTAGGGTTCTATTGGCCCACTCTAGAAGAGGACTGTTCTATCTATGTTCGAAGGTGTGTTAAGTGCCAACTGCACGCTGACAAAATTTATTCTTCTGCTTCTTCACTCCATCCTATGTCCTCCCCATGGCCTTTCTCCATGTAGGCTTTCGATATTATCGGACCTCTTGGTGACTCAAACCTCCTCATAAAACCAAAATCATTCATACTCACGGCCATTGAGTACTTCACCAAGTGGGCGAAAGCGGAAGCTTATGCGGAAATTAAAGCGTCAACAGTGTGCAAATTCATGATGAAGAACATCATCACCAGATTCGGCATTCCAAATACCATCATCACTAACAACGGGCCACAATTCATCTCTCAAGAGCTTCAGGACCTCTGCAACAGGTATAACATTGCATTGCATCATTCATCTCCTTATTATCCATAGGGCAATGGTCGAGCAGAGGCAACAAACAAAACTTTGATTAAAATCATTAAGAAAACATGTGAAGCTAATAAATTTGCGGATTGGCCAGAGAAGCTCGTAGAAGCTCTATGGGCCTACCGTACTTCCATTCGTATGTCTACTGGGCAAATCCCATTCACCCTTACTTATGGAATAGAGGTGGTAGTCCCCTATGAGATTCTTATACCTTCCCTTAGAGTACAATTGGACAAGGAGCTCTCGATTGATGAGCGCTGTGAATCTCTCCTTGTACAATTGAAACTCTTAGATGAGAGACGTCTGGCTGCCGCCGAACATGCAAGAGTTTATCAAAATAGGCTTTCACGTTTCTATCAAAAGAAAGTAATTGAGAGAAAATTCAAAACCGGTGAAATGGTAATTAAGAGAATCTTTGTAAAACCTGGTGGACCTCGTTCAAAACTTCAACCAAACTGGGAAGGGCCTTATGTAATAAAATAAGTTTATCCTGACAATGCTTATAAACTGATTAATGCTGAAGGGGAAGAATTGCCTCACCCATGGAACGAACTGTATCTTAAGAAATACTGCCCCTAAGTCTCAAAAAAAAAGAGAAAGAGAATAAATAAAAAATGGGCTGGCATGGTACATGGGCCACGAAGCTTGAAAAATCAAAATCTCTAATTCATTCTTCAGTCTTGATAATTTAACCTTGGGTCAATACACATACACAACATGCTTAGCTCCTAAACTCAAGCGGTGCAGAATCCGAGGAAAGTCAAAGCCAAACTAAGAGTGCAAGACTTTACCCGTTCTCTTCTCTTCGGTTCACGAGGGGGGAAGTCAGACTCTGGGTTAGACCACCAAACCTACCCGCCGCCCTAGTAGGTGGAAGTCAGGGCCCAAAAGGGAACAATACGTCACAGAAGCTCAAGTACAATTAGGTCTTTATTTCGAAAAGAAAAGAACAAATCATAATATATCAAAAGAAAAAAAGAATGTCAAGAGGGCAAAGTCCCTGCAGGGAAAACCCTGGTCGTAAGCGTGCATCTCAAAAAAAAAAGGGGCGGGGGTAAAAGGCAACAAAAAATTTCCCTAAGCCAAAGACCGAACCCTAACAGGCAATAGGGTAGGGGAGGGAAGCTGCCTGGTCTCTCGAAACCCCTCGTGAACTTCCCCAACTTCTTCTTCCATCCCCCCTCTGTGGTATGTCATAGACTTGAAGGATGGCAAAGATGGACTTAGGAGGATGGGCCGCACGAGGCTATGAGTGAAAGCACAAACTTTAAGCACATTAACACTTTGTTAAGTTATTTAGAAATGGTTAATGAATTTAAGATGGCGAGTGTGTAAGATTTTAGGACCTATGTACCATGCTAAGTCAAAAAATAAAAAAATAAAAAATTGTTTTCAATTAATGCCCAACCAGAGGGTGCCAGTTTATTAAATATGGACATCTATCTGGTCGTCATTTCAAAAGAAACCTATTTTCAATTAATGCCCAACCAGATGGCGCCAGTTTATTAAATAAGGACATATGTCTGGTGGTCATTTCAAAAAAAAATAAAAAAAATAAAAAAACTATTTTCAATTAACGCCCAACCAGAGGGCACCTTTTTCTTAAATAAGGACACCTGTTTGGTCGTCATTTCAAAAAAAAAAACTATTTTCAATTAGCGCCCAATTAGAGGACGTCAATTAGTTAATTAGTGGCACCTGTTTGGTCACCAATTCCCACAGAATGCCCTACTTGTTCCACTCCCCATTATCATTTGCTTGCTTGCATTTCGTATGGACATCTTTCAATTCCAGTTTGCATCTGCCTCCCTGCATGTCGCATTTTCGTATAATCTTTGTTATTTGCCTTAATTGATTAAAGACTTGGCCCCTTGACCCTTTATCAAGGTCAACAAGAATATCCCCTTTGCTTATCGAGCAAGGGGCTAAGCCGGACAGATTAACTAATCTGTTTGCTTAAGTGTGGAACGCAGGGACAGAAAGAAGCATATGACACAAGTACACAAGCGCACAAAAGGACAAACTCAGGTAACAAACATGCTTTTCATTTCTATAAAAATGCTCATATATATGTGTACAAAATGTATAGGAGGTGCTATATAACAATCTCTCTCTAGCTCTCACCACCACCCTCTTCTCTCCTGCTCTCTACCTCTCCTCTCTCATCCCTATCTCGGGCTGGAACCGGTGGTGGTCCCATCAACCCCTGGGTAGCAGCCGACCTCCCGGCTCACACTCGCTCGCTCACCTCGTTCCTCTGCTGAGTAGAGGAACCCGCCAGATAACTCGTGCTGGAGTAGCTGCTGGGTCGCCCCTCTCGGTGTGCTCGCTCCCGGCCTCTCCGGTAGTGCTCCTCGGCAGCTCGTGCGCACTCCTCGAGGACACCGAGTTGGACCATCATCCCTGCCAGCTCTCCCTCTCACTGTGCTCGCTCCCTCGCCCATTCCTCTCTCTCTCGGGCTCGCTCCCTCGTCCACTCCTCTCTCTTTCTGGCGCGCTCCCCCGCCCACTACTCTCTCTCTCGGGTGCGCTCCCTCCTCTCCGCCTCGAAGAGAATCTATAACTCCACCACCTCTCGAGGAAGTATCTCTGTCTCCTGGCACCTCCTCTTCTCCTTCAGCTCCGTGACCCGCTGGACACCGATCGCGAGCTCGATCCCGGCTAGAGCGGCCTGAGTGAGCGCACCCTGCAACTCTGTAGCCTGCATCATTCAGCGCATTCATATGCATAATGTCATACTTTTTAAAGAATGATTGAAATGTACGCATGTTCTGTGAAGGCTTACCCGCTCAGCTGGGTCACGCTTCGCCACCTCGGCACGTGCTACCGCTCCTACGAGTCGTTCCTGCAAAGAAGCAACCTCGACACTCTGATCCCTCGTGCTCAAAGAGGCGCCTCCAGTCCCTCCTACTGCCGCTCCCTGCTGGGCACGCTGCATTGATTGAGGTTGTCAGTGGCCGAATATCAATAATTCAGGAATAATTAATTGCATATAGTTAAGTACATTCACCAGGGCCTCTAAGTCTGCTCGCGTAGTCGCAAGCTGTGCCTCCACACTATGGAGATGGACCTGCATGTCCACCACCACTACATCACGCACATCATGCATTTGTCACATATTAGCTGCATATCTCAATAAGCATACAGTTTTTAACATTAGAAAACATGCATTCATACGTACCCCCACTACCCTCATCTAAGGTCGACCAGCATACGTCTCCCAATAGCGCTGTAAATATGCCGAACTATCCGGTGCATGGGAGACCACCGGGGTCCCGCCTCTCTGCCAGTCCGTGAACTGCTCCAAGAACCGAAGCCGCTAGTTGGTCGCAATGGTACGTCCTCGGGTCTTCCTCCCAATCCCGCGCGGCTCTGCTACCTCGACCCACACCTGGTGCAGGCCGAGCGTCCTCATCGCCAGCCTTAGCTGTAACGGCTCGATCTCGTTCAGGCAGTGAACCCAGATCTCATGCCCAAAATGAGGTCGGCTCGCTACGACCCAAGGCTGACCCTCATCGGTCATCCCCTGGTACAGTCTCCGCACCACCTGCATTCATATAGTTATTCATCACATTGTAAAAGTAGGAAATAGAGCAAATTGCATCATATTTACGCACGTACCAGTGAAGCGGGGTAGTCACAGATGTAACGACCCGAGATCCAAACACCGGGAAGGCCTGATAACCCGAATCGCGAACCGCCACCCACGAGCCCGAAGACTCGGAAGGGTTAAAAGGGATGGTGTGGAGATACACAAGGATCTAAATAATTGCAGAGCTACGCAGTTTAAATGAATTAAGTAGGAAGCAATAAATGACATTAATTAAATTACATGGTCCACAATAATAACAATAGTCTAGAAATTAACAATAGTCCACAACTAGTACAGCATAGAAAAGAAAGGTACAACTACACGGGACATACCCCGGCCTGGCAACTAACCCTGGGCACCTGAACCACGTGGAGCCTCTGAAGCGCTCTCCTGAAGCCTCGTCTCACCTGAAACACGGTGAAAACACGCAGGGAATGAGCCTTAAAACAAAAGGCTCAGTAGGGATCATCCAGTCCCCACCTCGTAAATTGAGGAACTACGCGGAAAGTAACTACGAGCTACTACTACGGCTAGTACCGAACACACGGCACAAAAACGAGACAACTCATCAGAAACTCAAGAGTCGCTACCACACAAAGACAGGAGTACCAACCCACTAGAAGCAAGGCCGGATGCGTCCACTGACGACTTAAACTTCGCCTCAGGTGTCCCCCTCGACCCCTGGTGGAACGGGGACACCGTACTAGTAACCACAGAACAAGTGACTAGCTGGGGGGGCGCTCGTCAGCGCGGGTCCAACCACCCCCAACCACGTGTGCACACACACACCGTGCGTCCCTGGTCTGGCCCTCTGACTGGTTTTCCCCTCATCCAGACTCTGGCTGGTAGACGCGGGGCCCAACGGAAACCAGTCCAAAACCATCTCTCTGGGTAGCCTCGCCACCACTCCCTGGTGGGACCACTCGCGTGTCGGAAGGAGACTACTGCAGGGTCACTGAAAGAGTAGACTCTCTAGTCAACGGAAAACAACGTCTAAACCGGACAAAGTACAAGGGCCGCTCCTCGTACCGACATCGACTCACGACGACACAAGCCGAGAACACCATCCACCGAGATCCCACGGCACCCTAACATGTGGCCCCCACATGATGCCCAGCATCAGTCAGACCACGGTCAGCACGTGGATCGCGATCCACTAATCCGGGACTCGAATCGACAAAATACAACTCCGGTATGACATAACCGCTGGCGGTCCATCTTTGGGCCGCCACATGGACTGTAGCGGTCCAACAATAGGCCACCACACCCTGGGCCGCGAAAGAACAGACGGTCCTATATAGGGCCGCCACGGGTATGAGGTGGGTGAACCGTCGGACGCCAAACCTGAAAAGCCTCCAACGATCAAAAACCAACGGATAAAACACCTCGAAGGCCATGTCGGCCAACTTGGCTTAGCGGTCGGCCTTTCGGCCGCCACCTGGGCTGTGGCGGTTCATTGTATGGCCGCCAAGCCCAACCCTACGCACGGAAAGACTGAAACGGCCGAACGAGGATCGCCTGAAGGGTGTGGCGGTCACTGGAAGGGCCGCCACAACCTCTGAAAATCGAGAACAGCGGGAAAACCCCAAATTCGCCATTCCACGCCCCATTCACCCCTGGGTGAAGGGGAACCAAAAGGGAAACTTGTTCCCAAGTCCCTAGAGCATCTTTTGATGCCCACAAACCACAAAAACATGCATTGGAACGCTAGATCGGGCGCTCGAACCCAAAATCATGCTTTTCCCTTCCCGGCTCAAAATAACCCTCTCTCGACCTCGCCTCGGCCTATAAATCACGGGGAAGGAAAACAAGGAGCTAGGGAATGTCACCCTACCTTGGAATCGCCCAAAACGCGATGGATCGCCGTCGATCTTCAAAAACCCGCTTGAAACCCTCGATCCTTCATGCTTCCCACGAACTCCGCACGCCCACACGATCATCTCACCGACACCGTCGTCGTCACGCTGTCGCCCACCACCATCTGCAGCCGGAGGGGCGGGCCGCGTCGTCGCCGGGAGAGGAGAGAGAAAGAGAGGGGGGCGCGGGTGTGTCATGGTGGAAGGAGGAAGAAGAAAGAAGAAGAAGAAAAGAAAAAGAAAAAGAAAAAGAAAAAGAAAAAGAAAAAGGAGGGGTATTTATAGAAAATCTGGATTTTTCAAAAAATATAGAAAAATAGAAAAATATACCCTCACGATCGCTGGAACGCGCTGATCGCCGTGGTACCATCTCTGAGTAGGTGAACGACCCGGTTCACCCGCTATGGGGTTCCATAGGTCCTGTCAGGGAAAAACACGGGAAATCATGGAACACGCTCCGGGACCTCCGAAACTGATCCGAAACGCACGGATCCGAACTCGAAAAATATCCGAAAGATAATTCCGGGCAAAATGAGACCACATTCTCCAAGAAAATAAATCATGGACCCGAAAAGATGGATCCGAAAGGTCTGGGATATTATAGCCATGCCCCCTTAAACAAATTTCATCCTCTAAATTTAAAACAAGCACAAGGGAAGAAAGAAGAGGGAAACTCACTCGAACAAGTAAGGGAACTGCTGATGCATCTCGTCTTCACGCTCCCAAGAAGCCTCACTGCCAGAGTGCCGCTGCCACACCACCTTAACCAGAGGAATAACCTTGTTCCGCAGGTGCTGCTCTCGCCGATCCTCAATACGGATAAGGAACTCCGGTAGGGACAGATCAGGAGTCACCTCGGACCAAACGGAATCCTCTAAAGTATGAGAGTCATCGGGCATATACTTCCTCAATATCAAGACATGGAACACATCATGCACCGCTGCAAACTCAGGAGGTAACTGCAACTGATAAGCAACCTCGCCAATGCACTCCACGATGGGAAAAGGACCAACATAGCGGGGACTCAGCTTCCCCCGCTATCCAAATCACATCACTCCCTTCATGGGAGAAACCCTCAAAAATACTCGGTCACCGACCGCGAAACAAATTGGCTGCCTTCTTCGATCGGCATAGCTCTTCTGCCGACTCTGAGCCGGCAACATGTTCTGACAGACCAGATGCACCACATCAATGCACTACTACACCAGCTCTGGTCCCGTCACAACACGCTCACCAACCTCAGACCAATCGAGTGGAGTCTGACAAGGACGCCCGTACAACGCCTCATAAGGAGCCATTCCAATGCTCGAATGATAGTCGTTGTTGTAGGCAAACTCCACCAATGGTAGATGGTGAATCCAACTCCCTTGTCATTCCAGGCAACAGGATCTCAACATATCCTCTAACGTCTGAATGGTCCTCTCTGACTGACCATCTGACTGAAAATGATACGCTGAGCTAAATGCTAACTCCGTGCCAAAAGCTCGCTGGAAACTCCTCCAGAACCCAGAAGTGAAACGTGGATCTCGATCTGACACAATGGAAATGGGAATCCCATGTAAAGGCACGATCCGCTCCACATAAAGATGAGCCAACTTAGGCACACTCCAGGTGACTTTGATCAGTAATAACTGAGCCACTTTCGTCAGCCTATCCACCAGCAACCAAATGCTATCCTACCCACTCGGAGTTCTCGGCAGCCCCATCACAAAATCCGTGGTCACGTGGTCCCATTTTCACGCGGGAACCTCCAAGGGCTGAAGCATACCTCATGGTCGCTGATGCTCCGCCTTCACCTGCTGACAGGTCCGGCATCTGGCCACATACTCAGCAATATCTCTCTTCATGCCTGGCCACCAGAATTGCACCCGGGTGAACAGTGTACCGACTCCCATGAGCCTCCAGTAACACCGCACGCCTCACCTGCTCCTCGGTTGGGACGTACAGCCTGTCACGAAATCTCACTGCTTCGTCCTCGCCGAAGTCCACATCAGCCAAAGCCAAAATCTGGGGCAACTCAGGGTCTGCACGCTGAGTATCTGTCACCTGACGACGAATCGCTGGCGTGACAGTCAAGCTGGCAAGAACAGCTGACCCCGGCTCTTGGGGAACCTTGAGCCTAAATGTCACGGCTGGCACTTGTTCCCAGAGCCTCCACTTCCTCATCATCATGGCGCTGACCACAACTTTCCTACTCAAGGCATCAGCAACGACATTTATCCTGCCCGGCTGATAAGACAGGGTGAAGTCATAATCCTTCATATACTCCATCCATCGCCTCTGCCTGAGGTTAAGGTCCTTCTGAGTGAACACATACCTCAAACTCTGATGGTCTGTGAACACCTCAAACTTCTCACCGTACAGATAATGCCTCCAAATCTTCAATGCAAAGGTCACAGCTGCTAACTCAAGGTCATGGGTAGGGTAGTTCTCCTCATGTGGCTTCAGCTGTCGAGATGCATACGCCACAACTCTACTATGCTGCATCAGCACAGCACCCAGCCTGACCTCGGAAGCATCTGTACACACAACAAAACCTCCCGATCCAGAAGGCAACACCAACACCGGTGCCGAGGTGAGCAACCTCCTAAGCTCCATAAAGCTCTGCTCACACTCACCAGTCCAGACAAACGGCACATCCTTCCGCGTAAGCCTGGTCATCGGGGCTGCAACACGAGCAAAATCCTTAATGAATCTCCTGTAATAGTCTGCAAGCCCCAAGAAACTCCGAATCTCCATCACGGACCTTGGCCTCGGCCACTGCATCACTGCCTCGACCTTGGCTGGATCCACGGAAATACTGTCACCAGAAATCACGTGCCCCAAAAAGTGCACCTCATGAAGCCAAAACTCACACTTGCTGAGCTTAGCATACAACTGGTGATCTCGCAAGGTCTGCAACACAACCCTCAAATGATACGCATGCTCATCTGCAGACTGCAAATAAACAAGGATGTCGTCCATAAACACGACCACGAACTGGTCCAGGTAAGTACGGAACACCCTCTGCATCAAATCCATGAACGCTGCGTGGGCGTTGGTGAGCCCAAACGGCATCACCAAAAACTCATAATGCCCATATCTCGAGCTAAACGCAGTCTTCTCCACGTCAGACTCTTGAATCCGCAACTGATAATAATCGGACCGCAAATCAATCCGTGAGAACACTCGAGCAGACTGAAGCTAGTCGAACAAGTCATCAATCTATGGCAACGGATACTTGTTCTTAACGGTCACCTCATTCAGCTGCCGATAGTCAATGCACAGCCTTAGACCACCATCCTTCTTCTTCATAAACAACACTGGCGCACCCCAAGGGAAAAATCTAGGACGAATATACCCCTTGGCGAGTAACTCTTGTAACTGCGCCCTCAACTCCCTCAGCTCAGCGGGAGCCATACAGTAAGGAGCCTTCGACAAAGGTCCCGTATCAGGCATAATCTCGATCACAAAATCAATCTCCCGCTGGGGAGGTAATCCAGGTAGGTCCTCGGGAAAAACATCGAGAAACTCGCACACCACCGGAATATTCTCCACATCCGGCTCCGACTGGTCCACCGCGACCACAGAAGAGAGAAAACCCTAACAACCTGCATCAAGCAAACGACTAGCCCAAATAGCCGAAATAAGGAAGAGGGAAGAGGAAGACCTAATACCTTGGAAATAGAAGGTGGGTCCACGAAGTCGCCAGAAATAAACCCTCTTCGAGCCACAATCCACCAAAGCATGATGTGCCTCGAGCCAATCTATGCCCAAAATCACATCAAAATCCTAAAGTGACAACGCATAAAGCCTGGCCGGCAAACTCCGCCCTTCAACCCACACAGAAACCTCATCGAAACAATAAGGAGTGATCATAAAATCACCAGAAGGTAACTGCACTGCCAAATCACAGAACAACTGGGTCACCGGCTCCTTGATACTCAACGCGAAATCCTCCGAAATAAATGAATGAGACGCGCCAAAATCAAACAAAATCCGAGCTGCACAACCCAAAATCTGAACGGTACCTTCCACGAGCTGCGACGCCATTTCCTCTGCCCTGGTCATATGTGTAATCTGGCCTCGGGATCTCTGCTTGCCTCCCACACTCGCTGACCTGGGTAGCGACGGATACTGCCCCTGCTGCTGCTGCTGCGGCCTCTGCTGTTGAGGATGCTGCTGCTGCGGAGGATACTGCTGCTGCTGCGGCCTCTGAGGACAGTCGCGCGCCATATGCCCTGGCTGGTCACACCTAAAGAAAATGACCGGCACCGTGCACTGCCTGCCTGGATGCGACTCGCCACACTGGGGAAACGATCCCCGCAATCCACCCACTGATCCCTGACGTTGAAAAGGTATCGGATGCTGTACACTGCCTGAAGATGCCTGTCTCTGATCCTTGTGCTTCTTACGGAAACTCTTCTTAAGAAACTTCTTGACCTTGGAGCCAAAAGAAGTAGATAGTGCCATAGACATCGCTGGAGCCGACGCTCCCGAACTACCCATAGCGTGTTGGAAAGTACTCTGCTGCTGGGTAGCCGTCTGCTGACCACGGCCTGACTGGTACTACCCCTGGCCTCCCTGTCCTCAAACCTTCTGCATATCTAGCTCCAAAGATGCCGCCACACGAGATGCTGTCTCCAAATCAGTAGCCACGTTCGCCATCAGAAGGTGCCTCAGCTCCTGCCTCAATCCCTGGATGAACTGCTCTGTCTTCACTCCCTCATGTTCCATGATATGGGGAGCATAACGGCCTAACTCCATAAACCGAGCTCTGTACTGCAACACTGACATGTGGCCCTGAACCAGCTCCAAAAACTGACACATCTTCTGCGTACCAACATAGGACGGACAATAAGTACGCTCGAAGACCGTAACAAAGTCCTTCCACATGATCTCCTGAAGTGAACGAGACTGAAAGGACGTCTTCCACTCTGAAGACCACCAATCTCGAGCCGTACCCTGCAACTGGTTATAGGCCAACATCACCATGTCCTCCTCAGCACAACACATGGAACTAAACACTCTCCATCTCATCGAGCCATCTCCTGGCCACATCAGGATCTGGTTGACCATCGTAATAGGGTGGGTGAAACTGCAAGAAGTCACTCACAGCGCGACTGGGTCCACCCCTAGACAACGAGCCCTCACTAGCATCACCGCCAAACTACTGAGACATGAACTGAAACATGCTCCGAAAGAAATCCTCTGCTCCTGGAACTCTCGCTACATCAATGGCATCTGGTGGCACTCTGCTCTGCTCCTCCTGCTCCTCTGCCGATTGTCCCTGTTAAGAGCGAGTCCTCCACCGCGGCGCCATACTCGCCTACTGTAAACAGACAGAAGACACGGAAAGCAACAGAATCAATAAAACACACGATGCCCTAAGCCAGTGCCAACTGTACATCATCATTGTGGACTAGTGGACCACTACAACTATTTATGATTCTTATATATATCCACAATCGTGCTCTGATACCAGCTGTAACGACTCGAGATCCGAACACCAGGAAGGCCCGATAACCTGAATCTTGAACCGCCACCCACGAGCCCGAAGACTCGGAAGGGTTAAAAGGGATGGTGTGGAGATACACAAGGATCTAAATAATTGCAGAGCAACGCAGTTTAAATGAATTAAGCAGGAAGTAATAAATAACATTAATTAAATTACATGGTCCATAATAATAACAGTAGTCTAGAAATTAACAGTAGTCCACAACTAGTACAGCAAAGAAAAGAAAGGTACAACTACACGGGGCATATCCCAGCCTGGCAACTGGCAACTAACCCTGGGCACCTGAACCACGTGGAGCCTCTGAAGCGCTCCCCTGAAGTCTCGTCTCACCTGAAACACGGTGAAAATACACAGGGAATGAGCCTTAAAACAAAAGGCTCAGTAGGGATCATCGATCCCCACCTCGCAAACCGAGGAACTACGCGGAAAGTAACTACGAGCTACTACTACGGCTAGTACCAAACACACGGCACGAAAATTAAGATAACTCGTCAGAAACTCAAGAGTCGCTACCACACAAAGACAGGAGTACCAACCCAATAGAAGCAAGGCCGGATGCATCCACTGACGACTTAAACCGCGCCTCAGGTGTCCCCCTCGACCCCTGGTGGAACAGGGACACCGCACTAGTAACCACAGAACAAGTGACTAGCTGGGGTCACACTCGTCAGTGCGGGTCCAACCGCCCCAAACCACGTGTGCACACACAAACCGTGCGTCCCTGGTCTGGCCCTCTGACTGGTTTTCCCTTCAGCTGGACTCTGGCTGGTAGACGCTCAGCCCGACGGAGACAAGTCCAAAACCATCTCTCTGGGTAGCCTCGCCACCACTCCCTGGTGGGACCACTCGCGTGTTGGAAGGCTACGACTAGTGGAGGGTCACTGAAAGAGTAGACTCTCTAGTCAACGAAAAATAATGTCTAAATTGGACAAAGTACAAGGGCCGCTCCTCGTACTGACACCGACTCACGGCGACACAAGCCGAGAACACCACCTCCCGGGATCCCACGGCACCCTAACATGTGGCCCCCACATGATGCCCAGCAACAGTCAGACAACGGGTCAGCACGCAGATCGAGATCCACTAACCCGAGACTCGAATCGGCAAAACACAACTCCGGTATGACATAACCGCTGGTGGTCCATCTTTGGGCCGCCACAAGAATTAGCGATCCAACATTGGGCCGCCACAGGGACTGTAGCGGTCCAACAATAGGCCGCCACACCCTAGGCTACGAAAGAACAGACGGTCCTATATAGGGCCGCCACGGGTATGAGACGGGCGAACCTTCGGCCGCCAGACCCGAAAAGCCTCCAACAGTCAAAAACCAACGGTCAAAACGCCTCGAAGGCCACGCCGGCCAACTTGGCTTAGCGGTCGGCCTTTCGGCCGCCACCTGGGCTGTGGCGGTTCATCGTATGGCCGCCAAGCCCAACCCTACGCACGGAAATACTGAAACGGTCGAACGGGGACCGCTTGAAGGGTGTGGCGGTCACGGGAAGGGCCGCCACAGCCTCCAAAAATCGAGAACGGCAGGAAAACCCCAAATTCGCCATTCCACGCCCCATTCACCCCCGGGTGAAGGGGAACCAAAAGGGAAACTTGTTCCCAAGTCCCTAGAGCATCTTTTGATGCCCACAAACCACAAAAACATGCATTGGAACGCTAGATCGGGCGCTCGAACCCAAAATCATGCTTTTCCCTTCCCGGCTCAAAATAACCCTCTCTCGACCTCGCCTCGGCCTATAAATCACGGGGAAGGAAAACATGGAGCTAGGGAACGTCACCCTACCTTGGAATCGCCCGAAACGTGGCGGAGCACCGCCAATCTTCAAAAACCCGCTTGAAACCCTTGATCCTTCACGCTTCCCCCGAACTCCGCACACCCACACGATCGTCTCTTCGCCACCGTCGTCGTCATGCCGTCGCCCACCACCGTCTGCAGTCGGAGGGGCGCGCCGCGTCGTCGTCGGGAGAGGAGAGAGAAAGAGAGGGGGTGCGGGTGTGTCACGACGGAAGGAGGAAGAAGAAAGAAGAAGAAGAAAAGAAAAAGAAAAAGAAAAAGAAAAAAGAAGGGTATTTATAGAAAATCTGGATTTTCTGAAAAATATGGAAAAAATATAAAAATATACCCTCGCGATCGCTGAAACGCGCTGATCGCCGTGGTACCATCCCTGAGTAGGTGAACGACCCGGTTCACCCGCTACGGGGTTCCGTAGGTCATGTCAGGGAGAAACATAGGAAACCGTGGAACACGCTCTGGGACCTCCGAAACCAATCCGAAACGCACGGATCCGAACCCGAAAAATGTCCGAAAGATAATTCCGGGCAAAATGAGACCACATTCTCCAAGAAAATAAATCTGGGACCCGAAAAGATGGATCCGAAAGGTCTGAGATATTACACGGAACTCCCACCTGAGTACTCGTAGCTCGTAGGCATGAGGCGCCCCTGTCAAACACGGCAGCCGCCGTCTCGCCAGCGGGTAGGCATCCGCATCTCCAGGTCGAGGGCTAGCTCGGTCCATAGGCATGTAGATGTGACTCCACACCTGTATCCATAATCACTAGTAACATTCATAATCACATGCATAAGCATAAGCATAAGCATAAGTAGGAACATCAGCATTTAAATAAGAAAAATGCATACCTGAAGGAAAGGTGAGAAGCCGCTGACAGTTGTCTCACGACCTGTCCCCGTGGACAGGTCGGCTATCAAGTGCACCAGCAGGGCCGCACTGATGCGGGATGGGACGCGAACCGGGGACTCTAGCTCACGGACGTCCCTAAGTGAGGGAAACACGTGGATCTGCGCGGTTGAGAAATCGGCAATGAGTCTCGGGTATCGACTTTTCCGCATGCTCGGATCGAGTCACGGGACCGGTTCTAATCACTCACTCTCGTGACGGTGATCAAATATCGAGCTAGTTATCCTAACACGCTCATGCAGCGGCACATGAAAATATACGAGATAAGCAAAATGCCAAAGTAAGAAGGTGGCGAGTGTACCTCCATGCTCCGGGCATGGGGAAGACCCCGGCCAAGAGCGTAACTCCCGGTACAGTAAATGTAATTAATTACAGAAGTGAATTACTATGCCCACTCCACGCAGGGTGGTAAAGGGCTACAAAGGGACCCGAGAGTAGCGCTCTTGGGTTGACGGGCAGCAAGCCGGAAGGGCTGTCGGACTGGAGGTGGGCTGTTGGTCCGGCTCGGTTCTGCGGGGCCCGTGGGACATCAAGCGGGTCTGGCTGCTGGGATGGCGGTACCCAGGCGTCTCCTTATTGCGGCGGCTGGTTGGGACACTGCTGGGGGGTTGCTGGTCGACCTCCGGGCGGGACGGTTGCCGAATGTGAGCCGACGAATTTTACCAGGATTAACCGGCGGACTGCCTTGCTAGCCTGTTCTCGGGACAGAATTGCACGCTTCCACGAAATGAATTGTTGCGCCCAGATCCGGTGTTGGATAGAGGCGAAATTGGTACCGTTGAAAACTAGACTCGAAGGGCTACACCATATATTATTTTTAGATCCATCCAGTAAATGGATTGGAAATGAAAAACTCTGTGGGTTGTAGTTGTTTCCGGCCCAAAATTACAGACATTCAGGACAAAACATGATCTGCTTGAAAATGAATTTTGACCAATAGGGGACTGGTAGATCTAGACTCTGGAAAATTATGAGTGGAAGGGATGTGAGGATCACGTATGAATTTTTTGGGATTTTTTGGAGAAGACTAAGGGGGCGGGAAAAATACAACAATAGACTACTATCCCGCAGATCTGCTGATTGGCAGACTATCAGGGGTGGAACTAAAATGCTGGGAAAAATTCAAAACGGTGGCGGATTGACATGAAATTTAAAATGGGAATGGCTAACAAGGAGGGAGATGATCTCTCAAAATTTCAAGATCATCAGACTCACAGATAGAGAGGACCAACCAGATCTTCAGGTTGCTATTTTGGATTTCATGGTTCAGGACAGCAACTCGGAGATGTTGTTGTGGCGGCTCGACGGCGGCACGAACGGAGGCGGCGGCGGCGGTGGCTGGAAGTCGCATCCAGCGGAGGTGGTAGAGGTGGGAATCACTCCCAGAATATGGCTTCACACCATAGATTTCTGCTGCATTCTCTGCTGCAAGAAGGGGAGAGGGAGGGGGCGCCCTTGCGCTCTTGGGAATTTTCCAACTTTTCTTCTCATTAATTCTCCCCGGGTGAGAAGAACTCGACCCCGTCGAGTAAGGGGTGCGGCTGCTCGTGTGACTTCTACGGATCTGTCACCGTACTAGGTAGCGCGGAGTACGCTCCACTCCAAGTAATCGTCACCTGTTCATCCCGTATATATTCGATAAGCATATGCTGCTGTGGGAATGAGGCTAGTGGTGGACACTCCGGGGTGGGGTCACTCTCAAAGGAAGGAGACGGCTCAATGACTTACTAGGAATCACCGCGGAGTCCCTTTATGTGACTAGATCCGAGACATTGAGATAGAGCTGATCCGAATTCCGGCAAGTCTACAATGTACGCATATGACCCGACTTGCCTCACACTCGAAAGGGACTGACATCGCGAGCTGACATGAGACTGACTCGACTCGACATATGCAGAGTCTATGCACTCGACAAACGTATGTTTATACTCTTGACAAACTGGATAAATAAGGAAAAACACAGACTCACACAAGACCCTAGACAAACCTACTGTTAGACCGACCCATACATATGTAATGGTGGTCTAGGACATCCGAATGTGGATTTAAGGTGCATAGGACCTAGGTCAACTTGGGAGGACTCTAGACACCCTAAGGTGAACCAATCATGCACTGATGACCCTTTGGATTTGGGAGGTTTGTGTGGGCTAGGAGAGCCGAATTCTCCCTCTTCCGTACCCCAATGAACAGGCTCCTTGCAGAGTGTAGGTGGACTGGCCTGTGGGGTAGAGGTGTGATAGTGGACTCCCTTGAAAAAATGGAGTAGAGATGGTGGGTCAAGAGGTTCACTATGGAAGGGATCGAATGGATCAAAGAATGTGTGACCCCTCGATATGGGTTCCCTCATGACACAGTCCCAAGTGTGAAATTCTTGAAGGTGTAAATGATCACCCTCATGCATTGTGGTAGGTGGGACGGTGGTCATATGTAGGAGGTATGGTTCCTCCCTCGGGAAAAGTGGAATGAAAGCAGGCTCGATCGGCATGGGGAATAATAAAAGAACCTCCGTGATGACATGACCCACGGTGCACACGGAGGTAATAGACCCCAAAGTCGGATGGGTGAAGCTGCGACCTATGGGTTGGTCGAAGCCTGGGGCCAACATGCGTGTCAAGTTCAACTGCCGGTCTAATCCCTTAACAAGGTCGTCCAATGCATCAACATGGTGACAAGATCAGAATGTGGTATGGAATGAGTTGACTGGCACTAATGGTAGTGTAGGGTCCATGGATGGATAGCAAGGTGGTCTAGGGACCAAGCCTATCTTGAGCCAACTAAGTAGTGACTCAGCGATGAATAACGTTCCCATTAGAAGCACAGGTAGCTCTGGCTGAGGTGACTCCAAATAAAGATCGAAAGGTGAGGGTGGAAAAGGAGCTCTAGGGGAAGGGTTCCCCGGCTGGGGTGGGTGAGGCCGTGGGGCAGGAGCGTCCTGCCTCGACCGGCCGACCGGCTCGGCGCTCTGCTGACACATAGATGCTCGCCGTAGGGCAGCATCAAACCTTGACTCGAAAGGCTCAACCTCTAGAGCGACCTGATAAGAATGCTCCATAGTGCTCACGTCGCGGCAAAGCAATTCAAACTGGTAGTGAAGCCGCAAACCTCTCTGAAACTGAAATGCGATCGTGGTGTGATGGGGACATCGAAACAAGACCGTCCACATTTTTATTTGCATTTATGTCCTTTCATATTTGTATGTATACCCTTGTGTTATATAGGTACGCAATTGTAAGTCTTAGTGGGTTTATATGTAAAATTCCAATAGGCCCAAGCAAGGGGGCCCTCACCCCTTTCCCATTGGTCCACCTAGACCATGTGGGGCTGGTCAACCATCCTAGGTGGCCATCTAGAAGGTTGGAATGCCAATTGACCACATGGGAGACAAGTGGATTAAAAATTCAAAGGTAGGCTACCTACCTCACCTACCTTATCCCCCCATTAGAATTAATTAGGAATTTCATTTTTTTTATTTTATTTGGATCAAATATGAAGTCCCTTAAATGCCCCTCCAGATCCTAGATCTAAAGGTATTCATGGTCTTTTTTTATTTATTATATAAGTCATGTATTTCTATTATTCTAGAATTAATGAAAGTGAAAAAAGCATTGTGCAAGAGCCCCGCCTTGTGAGAATTTCGACCTCCCCTCTCTCTCCCTCTGGTTTTCTTCATCCCCAACCCCCAATTCTAGAGTGGAACCCCTCTATCTCCTCCCCCTCAATCTCTGAGTTCATCGGTGCCGCCGCCGCCGCCGTTCGTGCCGCCATCGAGCCGCCGCGAAGCCGTCTTCGGTAATCTGTCCATCCAGGATAGAGGCAACTTCCATGAATTTTTGCTCCCACCTCCCTCCTCCTCTGGAGCTGAAATTTTCAAGAGTGGTTCACCTCTCGAACCCTTATCTTCACAAAAAATTTCAAGTCATATTTCCTTCATTTGATATTTTTCAATTTTCGTTCAAACTGTCATTCCAGTTCTGCCAGATCTCTATCTACAGTGATAGTTTCCCTGAGTTTTCCATTTCCCGACCACCTTTTGATTTTTCTTGGAGCCCCCAATTTTACTGGGAGTCTGGTCCACCCTCCTCTACCTCTCCAAATTTTCGTGGAATTTATAAAGTTCGTTTCATATTTTTAGAAATTACTGTCCCAACTCATCTACAGTTCTATCTGCATCAGTCCAGATCCAACCACAATCTAGTGTAAACTCTCTAGAAAATCCAGGCCACCATATGTTCCAGATCTAAAAATAGTCCTGGTTTCCTATTTTGATTTCCTACAACTTTTAGGAAGAACCCAACTTCAGATTCGGACATCTACCTCACGGTCAAAGGCAATCCACAGGAAAGTTACCTGTTGATCTAAGGGTTTGGGTACTATACAACAGCAGCTTCAAAAATAGTTAAGGCCCAGATCCGTGAAGATCCAGCATCTCTCTCCAGTCCTATCTTGAAGGATTTCGAAGCAGCTTTCCAACGGCTCCGGTTTCGTCGTATTCCGACATCGGTGCTGGTCGCAGCGAGTCATTTCGTCGGGTCGCGCGCTGAAAAATAGAAACAACAGATCCGTGGCCGGCTTTTCCGACCGGTGCCGATCGGAGTCGCCCGGCCTCCGGCCGGCGAACCAGCGCCCCTCCATCCTTGGGAGCACCCCTCCAGGTGTCCCCACGGCAGTGTTGCTGCCCCGGTCCCACACGGTCCCTCCGGACAGCACGTGGGCCCCACAGTCACGAGTTCGGATGCTGCCGAAGCTACGCGAGAAGCCGCCCGTCAACCCGAAATCGGTCCTCCCGGACCCCATTGTGTCACCCTTTACCTCCCTACGTGGAGTGGGCCATAATTCATTGCTGTAATATTCGTGTATTAACTGTCCCGGGAGTACGAGTTCGGTCGGGTCCGTCGTCCCCACGCCGAGAGCGTGGAGGTATCGTTTTCGCTCCCTTATTCGGCATTTGTTTTCTTTCGTATATACATCTTTATGCCGCTGCTAGAGAGCATGTGTAGGGATATCTAGCTTGCTATATATTGTTTATTACCGCTGCTGCGAGAGAGAGCGTGACCGTCCCGTGACCCGATCCGGGCACAAAAGAGAGCCGACCACCCTAGCTCATTGCTGGTTTCTCAACCGCTCACGTCCGACACTTCCCTCGCTAAGGGACAATCACGAGCTCGTCTAGAGTCCGAGGGTCGCATTCTCAATTGGAGTCGTGTCCGTGGTCCGTCCCGCATCATGGTGCTCTTCTCTCCAACTCCACTTCCCAACCGATACTCATCGAAGTCCCTAATGCACTCAGACACGGACTTGTTGCCTTGGACGGGCCTGATCGGGGCTTTCTCTTGCATTGGGGGGACTTGGGCGTAGGGGTTGGCCATAGTTGCAAAGAGATGGGAATTGGTTCCCCTAGGAGTGGGCATGCATTGGAACAAAGTGCAAGAGGCTTTTTTTTTCTTTTTTTTTTATGCAAAACTAATGCAAGCACCTAGACACTCTACATGGTGACAAGGGGTAAAATGCGGACTAGAATACAAACCTATACTCAACCAGTATCCGATACGAGGCAGAGGTGTGATACGAAGACCGAACTCACTCAAGTGTGCAACCTTCCCAATAGGCGTAACCTATTGTTCCGGGAACACCTTTTGATACACCGGGTAGAGGAATGCAATGTGACACCTTGGACCGACTACCCTAGACTCGACTTAGCTCTGATACCAATTTGATGCGGGACGAGACGCGAACCTGGGACTCTAGTTCGCGGACGTCCCTAAGCGAAGGAAACGCGTGGATATGCGCGGTTGAGAAACCGACAATGAGTCTCAAGTATCGGCTTTTCCGCATGCTCGGATCGAGTCACAGGACAGGTTCCAATCACTCACTCTCGCAGCGGTGATCAAATATCGAGCTAGTTATCCTAACACACTCATGCAGTGGCATATGAAAATATACGAGATAAGTAAAATGTCAAAGTAGGACGGTGGCGAGTGTACCTCCATGCTCCGGGCGTGGGGAAGACAACCTCGGCCAAGACCGTAACTCCCGGTACAGTAAATGTAATTAATTACAGAAGTGAATTACTATGCCCACTCCATGCAGGGAGGTAAAGGGCTACAAAGGGATGCGGGAGTAGCGCTCTTGGGTTGACGGACAGCAAGCTGGAAAGGCTCTCGGACTGGAGGCGGGCTGCTGGTTCAGCTCGGTTCTGCCGGGCCCTCGGGATAGCAGGCAGGTCCGACTGTTGGGATGGCGGTGCCCGGGCTTCTCCTTGCTGCGTCGGTTGGATGGGACACTGGTGGGGGGTTGCTGGTCAACCTCCGGGCGTGGCGGTTGTCGAATGTGAGCCGACGAATTTTAATGGGATTAACTGGCGGACTGCCTTGCTGGCCTGTTCTCGGGATAGAATTGCGCGCTTCCACGAAATGAATTTTTGTGCCCAGATCCGACGTCGGATCGAGGCGAAATTGGTACCGTTGGAAACTAGACTCGAAGGGCTACAACATATATTATTTTCAGATCCATCCAGTAAACGGATTGGAAATGAAAAACTCTGTGGGTTGTAGTTGTTTCTAGCCCGAAATTACAGATAGTCTGGACGGAACAGGATTTGTCTGAAAATGAATTTTGACCGACATGGGACTTGTAGATCTAGACTCTGGAAAAATTATGGGTGGAATGGGGGGATGTGAGGATCACGTATGAATTGTTTGGGATTTTTTGGGAAGACTAAGGGGGCAAGAAAAATACAACAATAGACTACTATCCCACAGATCTGCTGATTGGCAGACTGTCAGGGGTGGAACTAAAATACTGGGAAAAAATATCAAACGGTGGCGGATTGACACGAAATTTAAAATGAGAATGGCTAACAAGGAGGGGGATGATCTCTCAAAATTTCAAGATCATCAGACTCACGGATAGAGAGGACCAACCAGATCTTCAGGTTGCTATTCTGGATTTCATGGTTTAGGACAACAGCTCGGAGATGTTGTTGTGGCAGCTCGACGGCGGCACGAACGGAGGCGGCGGCGGCGGTGGCTGGAAGTCGCATCCAGCGCAGGTGGTAGAGGTGGGAATCACTCCCAAAATATGGCTTCACACCATAGATTTCTGCTGCATTCTCTGTTGCAAGAAGGGGAGATGGAGGGGGCGCCCTTGGGCTCTTGGGAATTTTCCAACTTTTCTTCTCATTAAGCACCCTAGGCATATCGCCCAACTCCATCCAGGTCCTCCAAGATGCCTAGAAATCTGCAGTTCAAATCATCCCCCTTCGTCCCCAATAGCAACCTCCAGAGAATCAAAAATAAAAACCTCCTCAGGTCCATGTCTACTCTCTCCCTCTGAGCCGGGTCCTGGTAGTAAGCGGCTCGAGCTCTCGCAGTCAGCCTCTCTGCAAACTCCCCCAAAGACTCACCCGACCTCTGTCGAGAGTCTCCTAACCCCATGACCACCGTCAGCTCAGTGCGATATACCATCCTACATGCCCTCGGGGTATCGTCCACTGTCTCTAAACCCAAGAGCCTCTGAGCTAGCTCACCGTTATCTGGGAGGGTCACCCCACTCACTGCCTCTCCATCTACTCTCAACCCGGTGATCCTCGCCACATTCTCCAGGCTCGGCACCATGTGCCCCCAGGGCATCAAGAATGCCCGACTAGCTCGATCCCATCTCTCCCTCAGCACCTGAATCAGAATCAAGTCAGGACGTACCGACTCGATGCTGAGGAAGGGGCCGAATCCCATCGTCTCCACTCTCGCCCTCTGGAAGTCGAGCAACCCATGGTATGCAGCCAGCACCTGAACCCAGGAAATCCGAGTCCGTATCAACCCCTGCAACAAAAAAGAAACAAAATAAACATATGTCAATAACCAGGATGTTAATTAACCAATTAACCAAAAAAAGAAAGAAAATAAAAAAAGTCACTATTTTTAATTGGCGACAATGCACTGGGCATCAACTTCTGATTGGGCGCCCAAGGCAGGGCCCCAATTCCTTAGGGTTTTAAATTTGACGCTCGGCGGTCGGGCGCCAATTCTTTGGCGATTTTTGTTTTTCCTGATAAAGATAAAAAAACTTTTTTAATTTCTAAAAAAAAAGTTTCAAAATAATCCAGTTCTCCAGTCGCCATTTCTTTAAGTTTTCAAAAAAAAATTAAAAAATAAACCTTCGACCCTTGCTCTGACGCCATTTCTTAAACTATTTTCTTAAAAATAAACACTTAGGAATTGACGCTATCTGTCTGGCCGTCAATTCCTGCATCGTCCTTTTTTTTCACTCGCCATGGTTTTGGTCTAAAAAAAAATTAAAAAAATAGTAGCAGGGTGAACGGGCTTACCTTACTGGGTTCGGGCTCCATGAGTCCTCCACGCAGTGGCCGACGGGGAGGAGGGGGTTGCTCTATCTCTTTTTCTTCTTCTTCTTCCCCATCTTTTCCATCGCCATCGCCGCCTTCTTCTTCTTCTGCATCTTCGCCATCGCCGCCTTCTTCATCTTTGCCCTCTTCACCATCGTTGTCGTCGTCTTCGTCTCCATCTTCTTCTCCTTTGTTTTCATCTTCTTCGTGCACCACCATCGGAGCCTCGGCCGCCACGGGAGGAACCTTCTCCTCGCCGGTGTCATCTTCCCCGTTGATGTGAACGACGGCGGGCGCCATCACCCTTTGCCGCTTCCCGGCGCTGGTGCCGCTCACGTAAGCCATAAGATAGTGAGAGATGAGAATGGAGCGTTTGAGAGAGAGTGGGAGAGATGAGAGTGTGAGTTGTTGCCGCAGTGGTCATTGTCGATTGCCGTCGGTGGAGGAGTTGTAGAACAGAGAAAGGATAGATGAAGTATAAGACGAAAGGAGGAATGAAGAGAATGAGAAAGGGGTTTCAAAGCAAGGAAAGAAGGTTTAACGGAAGGATTTTGTGGCGGTGAATTCGAAAGAATTGACGCCCTAGAGAGTGCCGCCATTTTATAAATCAACGACCTTTTAAGAAGGCGTCTATTGTTTGGAATTTCAGGTTTTTAGAAATATTAAGAATCAACGACCTTTTTATCGGGTGTCATTTCCTGATTGAACGACCACGCACAGGGTCGCCATTTTTTGGAAGGCATTGGAATCTGTGAACTTTCAGACAATGATGAAACGCATTAATGATATTTCTTTTTGGTATTTTAATAATGAACGATCGCGTGTGAAAGCGCCATTTAAAGAATAAATGGCTGTGTGTGCGGGTGCTATTTAAGGGAATTTTGAATTTTTGTGCTTTATCAGATATGAAGGATGCAAGAATAAGCGCCCATTTCGAGGGGCGTCCATATACAAATGACGGCTGTTTGGAAGGCGCCAATTATGAAAATTTTATTTTTATGGAAAAAAAGGATAAATCAATTGGCAACGGTGTGTAAGGCGCAGAACTATGAATTAGCGCCCTCTGTGGCAGGCGCAGTTTCTTACAGAGCTTCGTTTTTAGACAGAATTGAGAGATTTTGGAAGATTTGATCATTTTCATTGGCTCAATCAAAGAAAAATTTTTTATTCATGAAAATCTTCATTACATGCTTAGTGAGCCACTTTGGGCCTCAAATTCCTAAGAGCTATTACATAAGTCTTCCATTGCTCTTTATCTTCTTCAACGAGCTCCATGGGCCGGTGTAGCTTGCTGACCCGCCATAAAGCTTGTATTGTCTTGATCTCCTCTTTATCGTCGTTTGAGCCCAATTCCCTCTTTTTGATTGGTGGGAGATGAGAAGCCTCTTCAAAGAGATGGTGGAGAAGGCCGAGTTGTGAGAGGCACCGGTGGGAATTGTAAAGCACAAACTCGGTAGCGCCGATTAGCCGTAGCTCCACCCCGAAAGAGAGCCGTGCATGGAGGTATCGAGTCTTAAGGAATCCCGGTGCACATGTGAAAGCATTTTGAGGCATTACTTTGAGATGTCCGCGCCAATCCACCTGCTTCTTGAGCTTGGGCACCCGGTTAGTAACTCTTTCATTCAATCCTAGTGTGCCCATCATGTAGTGGAGTGGGCTCTTAGAGAATATCTTAGAGGCTTGTTGGGACTCCTCACATGGATCAAATTTAAAGTGGAGGTCCACACAACTTGTGAATAGAAGCATTGACCCATATAGGGGCCTCCCCATAGACGCCGAGGTGAGCCCACTATAGAGGTAAGCTAGGACCGCCGGCCCAATCCTCTTTCCCTCCCAAATTCTGCATATGGCACTCAATTGCTCTTCTTCCAAGAAGTCATCCGCCGAGGGGAAAAGCAATGCTCCCGTGAGGCAAATCACATAAGCTTTCATGATCTCCTCCATATCCTCCTCTTTGGCTTTTCCCAAAGCTTTGTACACCCACGCCGCAAGCTTCATCAAATTGATTCCATTTGTGGCCCGGATTTGATCTATCATCTTTTTGACTTGGGATAAGGCTTGCCAACATTTCTAGTGCGCTTATTGGCTCACGCATGTCCGCCATCTTTTTCTCATCTCCTTGCTTCAAGGTCTTCAATCCTAGTAACATTTCCATCTCCTCTAAGAGTATGGTGGATTCAAAGGTGGGAAATAGGAAGGTATGGGTGTGTGGGTGCCAAATCTCTATAAGAGCTCCCATAGCCGCCCAATCTAGGTGTATGGTATCATAATGTTTGGCATGGGTTACAAGGCCTAAGAGATGCCACTTGGAGAGATAGGATCTCATGTCAAGAGTGATTTTGGAAAGAAGTAGGGGGAGCCATTGGATCTTGGTGTATCTCCTAGCTCCCGGGATGAGTGGATAATCCTGAAAATTAGGAAAAGAAGAGAAGAGAGGGTAGAATGCTATCAGAATTTGGATAGAATTGAGGAGAGAATTAGATAGAACTAAGGTCTTTCTTGAATGCTTACTTGATTTGCTATGATCCTTCCACTAATATGCCCATCAATCTCTGTGATCCTTGTAAATCCACACCTCGGTCTCTTCAATGGACATTGCATAAGGTTCTCCATGATAAAACCTTCAAATCTCTGTTTTTCCCTATTTTTTTTTGATTTCTTCACTCAAATCTTGATCCAGGACTTCCTTGGAGCCTTTGGACCTTCTATTTGATGAAAGGAGGGGCCTTGGAGGTGCTATTTATAAGGAGGAAGCTTCAATTCACTGGATTAGCTCGAATTCGAGCTTGAGTGGGATTAAAAGTTCAGTTTCCGAGCAGGATTCTGGAATCGCGAAAGAATTGGCGACCGCCGCAGTATCTGCTGATTTTTTAAATAGCGACCATCATATTGTCACCAATTCTTAATTAAGCGCCCTTTCAAGTGGTCGCCAATTCTTCAAATAGGGCTATTTCTGAATTTTATATGAATTACGATGGTTGGCTTTATATATGCAAGAATTGTCATGAGCTTGTACTTGTTAAGCATTTTAATGAGCTTGATGACTATGTTTAATGCATTTTGATAAGCCTGAGTAAATTGCATGAACTAGTGATCTAATGAGCTTACATTCGTCATATCTTCATGAATTTACTTCATCATACATATCAATTTCTTGTTGTGCTAATAATCTTTGAGCTCAGGAAAGAACCAGCTTCACGTAGGATGCCGAGGCGCTTAGAGTTCTTCTTTGGTGACATCTCTCTTTTCCCCTGTATATCCTCCTGTATGCATTTTTACTATATGTTATCTACATTACTAGAGCATATCAAGGACCTTGTGGTTCTGATGAACCTGGAATTTGAGTTCCCCTTCATCAAAAATAGTGACAATTCCAGGGGAGTCTTGATCGCACGGATAGGTCGTTGAGTCATCTAAGGCTTGGAATGATGGTTCCACTTTCTGAGTTGGTGCGTGGACAAACGGGCTTCAACTTAGTGTCAGCTCGGAGAATTGGATTCCTGACCTAGTCTGGATAGCTTAGCAATATTATTCTTTGATTATTTTCTATTTTAGTTTATTTTGATTTTTTTTAGCCCAGCATGCATCATGTAGGAATTTGAGCTTAAATGTTGAAAAATCCTCATATTAAGTCGGTAATGAGGGCCACTCGCTCTTGATTTGAGTTGACATGGGATATTCCATTCCAAATTGAGTACTATGTTCTCCTTGAAGTCGCTCAGGCTGGTTCCTTGAAAGCATCTTTCGACTGGATTCCTATCTCTTTCCTTTTTTTAAAAATCCACCTTGGTTGTAGCACGTCCACATTAGCTGGTAATCGCTCTCCAATGGTGTTTCTCCTTTGGTGCCCGCGTGCACATTTGTTAACTTAGTTTTCATCCAATCAACCGTTGCTTTCTCGAAATCATCCAAGGTTGTTTCATTCAGGAACCATGGAAAGATTTCCAACACTTAGTGTCAGAGGCGTGTCACATCATACCTTGGCATCTACTTTTCAGTCCGTTCCACTTCATTCCACTTCGTTACACTTCCACCTTCATTTCCATATCCACTACACTTCATTTCATCTCACTCCCCTGTAAAGCAGACGCCAAGGTGGGGCAACTGTAGACATGCCAAAATTGATGCTATGTTGAGTAAATTTCATGTCACGACGCAATGCTCCAAAGTGGACTTCATTACTGGCTCAATAAGAAGGTTTTTCTATTTTTCCAGATTTATTTGGAATGGGCGACCGTCCTCTGGGCACCATTCGAATGAACGACCTTTCGGAGTGTCGTGACTTTTAGGAATGAACGGCTGTTCTCGCGGGCGCTAATTCCTAGTTTTCTGATTTCCACTAGAATTTAAATCTAAAGAGTTAACGCCCTTTAGAGCGGGCACTCATTAATGAACGCCATTTCAAACAGGCAGTATTTCTTATTTTAAATTATGGAAAGTCTATTATTTCTATAATTTAACCAGGAATGAACGACAGTCCGAACGGGCGCCCATTTAATTGACGATAGGGTCTCGATCGCCATTTCCATTCCGTGTCCTTTTCGCTTGCAACATCCTCTTCATGGTGTCCTTATCATTTTTGGCTCCATATCCTTCTGTGGAAGGGAGATCCACGTCCTGAGATTATTTTCCTTGTTTTAATCCCATTAGAACTTGATCTTTTACCTTATAAATACCCTCCTGTTTAACACCGCGGGAGCTCTTCGGCAGTTCCTTTTTCTCTGAAGCAGGCCTTACCACGTGAACAGAAAGAGAGCAATAGAAAACAAAAGATAGTTTTGTTTGAGTTTTTTTCTCTAACGTTGCAGGTTCTTGAGCCGGAGCTCTCTTCTTCCTTCTCTACTTCCCTACAACTGATGTTGCTGTGGCACCGGAGCTCTTTTCTCCTCTACTACTTCCTCTCTTGCTGCTGCAGGGTAGAAGGGCCACCTTCATCCAAATTTTCTCCCTATGTTCTTAATTATTTTATCATTTTTAGTTTGCATATCCATCTAGCATCCTCTGCTAGATCATCTCTCAGCATTAATGTAGCTTATTTGCATACATATTCTCCTTCCCTTTTGCTTCATAAGGGGTTTAAAAACCAAACACACAAGGTGTGTTCATGTCCTTATTGCATGGATTGATTTTCAATGAGCATTGATACTACACTATTGGTTTTCTAATCCATATCTTTTGCTTCTCTTTCAAGGGTAATCAAGATAAAAATCCCCTTCATCGACCGACCGGTAGAAGGAGGAAGTTGAACTCACACCACACCCCGCTTTCAAGGTATTCTTCGCGATCACTTTCTTCTTTTGAGGTAACCCCTCTGGCGATCACACTCCTAGAGTAGCATCTCATGCTCCCTCCCCCACTTTTCCATTTCATCATCTTTTAATCACACACTTGAGTTAATTTTTCTCTCTTTAAAATGTCTATGTGACACATTCACACCTGTGACCCTCCCAGAGAGCGTTATAAATGTATTTTCGCTTGGTAGTGTCGACCTGCCTGTTTCAGGAGGTCGACCTATGGGCTTTCCAGAGAGCGTTATAACTGCCCCTTCATCAAGATAGGTCGACCTCACCACCTGTACAGGTCGACATCACAACTATCTCCGCAAAATTTTAAGCCAATTTTATGTCAAATCAAAGGGCAATCTAGAGAGCGAAAAGTCATACCGTAAATCCCCAAAATCACAGATTTCAAGGTCTGGAGGAAGGTTCCAAGTCTGTCACATGTCCTAGCCATCATGACCACATCTGAAAACACCTTTTGGAGGCTGCTGTGACAGGGTTCAAATCTGGGAAAAGTCTGCTACCTTTTTGCAGCCAACCAATGGGAGATGCTCCTAGAAAGGTACACTGTCATGAAAAGTAACCAGAGCCAATGGGAATACAGGTTGCAAAATCTCTGACCTGAGAGTCATTAAATGCCCAGATCTGGAGTAAAAGAAGTGGGTCTTTCTCAAATAATTTCTTCAAGGCACTCAAAGAAAATTCATTCAGAAAAATGCATCTTTTCTGCCCATGTCGGACCAATCAGTGGACATGATTTTTGGAGAGAAAGCTCCCTCTATTGGGTGATCTGAGTGGCGCAATTCCATGCACATAGGGAGCGGTGCAAGCGCCTAAAACTAAGGGTGAGCTGCTGCTGTTGAAGAGAGGTGTGGACTTGAGAGACCGACTAGAAGAAGTGAGTGCTGTAGACACGCTGTTTTGACCTTACCGTGAGTAAATCTCATATTACACTATGATACCTCAAGGTTGCCTTCACACTTTTAATTACTTTGGTGATTTCCTATTTTTCTGAATTTTTTTATATTTTTTTGAATTTTTTCATGAAAAAGTTTTTGACGTGTCAAGATGGTTAGACGCCTCACTTTGAAGTGTCAAGGTATCTTGACGCCTTCATAAAAATATTTTTTTATTTTTTTTATTTTTTAAATAGTTCTTTTTCCTTTTTGAAAGTGGCATGGTAACTGGACGCCTCTTTTAAAGGCGTCCAGGCCCCTAGACGCATCCTTCAGAGCTTCGTGCAGCATGCGGGCGGTGCCGCTCCGGCCAGCTAGTTTGACATTTCAAATAAATCCAATCATGAAGACGTCATTGATCCTAGACGCATCTTAAGAAGTCAAAGTTAGGCGTCGAAACCTCTCCCTTTCTCCGCTGTCGACGGCTTTTGGCGTTGTTTTAATGGAAAATCATTGAGGCGTCAAGGACCTTAGACGCCTCAATCAGAAACAAAATAATAAAAAAATCATGGGCACGTCCAGTCAGCTGGACGCCTCAACATTGAGGCGTCCAGGACCCTGGACGTGTCAATGAAAATTTTCCCTATAAATAGGGAACCCCCTGCCTTGAAATCAGAGAGCTTTAGATCCGACAGAGGAGAGGGAAACTCTACCGGATCTTCTCTAACCTGTGGGTTTTGTAGAGGAGGTTCTACCTGGATTTCCGGGTGCCCGCGCTCGCGAGAGGAAGGCAATCTTCATCCACCGTGCTTCTACGACGTCCCCACGCTACCAAAGCTCCACCGGATCTCGCCATTGGCGCCTTCAATAAGCCATTTTCCCCCTTTCTCTTTTGTCGTTTCTATTGCATGCATCATCCGTCATCTATCATCTCGCTCCATAAAAGAGTTCTGTTTTATGCACGTTTGCACGATCCTTCATCCATCATAGCATTTTCCTCCTACTCGTGTCTTAGAGGGGTTTAAAAACAACACCAACCAGGTGTGTGTCTCGCCATGATTTCACTATTTTCATCACAAAGAATTAATACTACATTGCCATTTTTCTGATTCATCTGCTCTTTGTCTATTTTTGCAAGGGTAACCAAAGAAGGACCTCTCCATCGGCCGGCCGAAGTGAGAGGAAGAAGCAACCCACCATTTTCCGCTTTTGAGGTAAACATGATCACTCTTCTTATTTTTGGGGCCTCCAGCCCCTGGCGATCACACCATATCTTCGAGGTCGCGGCGAGTCACTTCCCGCTATGGCCGTTTGAATTCTGTCTTTTAAATACTGCCCTATTCTCATCTCTTCAAGGCCTATATCCCACTGGAGCAATCTCCCGTGGTAGTGCTATGGCCGTTTAAATTTTGTCTCTTAAAATCTGTGCTATTTTCATCTCTTCAAGGCCTATATCTCACTGGAGCAATCTCCCGTGGTGGTGCTATGGCCGTTTAAATTCTGTCTCTTAAATTCTGCGCTATTTTCATCTCTTCGAGGCCCATACCCCACTGGAGCAATCTCCCGTGGTGGTGCTATGGCCATTTAAATTCACGTCTTTTAAATTCTGCACCATTCCCCTCCCCCCGAGGTCGCAGAGAGTCATTTCCAGCTATGGCCATTTAATCCCCGCATTTATTACGCCATATCTATTTTGCATACCCCACAGGAGCAATCTCCCATGGCGGTCTCTATCTCTCTCTCTTTCTGTGTCACAGCAAAATGAGCGCGCTTCGCTCTCCGCAGTATTTCGCGTGACGTCGCTCACATCTTGGCGATCACGGTGGGACATTCTTTCGCTTTCTTTTAGTTACCCTTGTGATTTCTTGTGGTTTGCATTATTATCTCTCTTGGGTGTTGTTATACCTCTGTTGTCTTTATTATTTTGTCGTGTTCTATATATCTGTCAGCATTTCATTGCATACATCCACCCCATTTTTCATTTTTCTAAGGATCACCCTCTCTCGTGAAGGAAGGACTCTCCGTTCGGGAATTCCTCTCGACGGACTAGGATCTCCTCCACCGGGACCTCTGTAAGTCCCCGACAGCGAAGGATTCCCTCTTCGTTCACTGGGCCGGTTGTACCATTGAAGTTTCCCGGAGTTAGTTGACCCATTCGTGGTGAGACGAGTGACCCTAGTTGACACGGCGGTGAAACAAATTGAAATTATGGTCCTTCCTATTTTTGTGTGAATTTCAGATCTGGTTAAAAATACAAATTTTTTTTATCAAAAACAGAAACAAAAAAGGGGACGTAAAAGCATCTACTTGTTAGATAATCTCTGCTATTTGCTTGTTGGTGTATGTTTTTGCGTTCCGGAAGGACTTTGAAAATGGCCCACGAGTCTTTTGAAGAGAACCACCCTGGTCGTGGTCAGTCAGTTGAGCCACGTGTCCATGCTATGGACTCGGGCTCTTCCCACGAGCCCCCAAGCGAGTTGCGGGCAACTACAGGGGACGCATCCCCTCCACCAGACATCTCCTCCTTATTGGGTGCCCTCTTCAATACGGAGCTCACCTCCGAGCAACTCCGGGCCTTCCAGGCCATTATAAAGGGAAAATCTGTTTCTCCCGCTCCCCAAGAGTCAGCTCCAACCATCGCACCCCTCTAGGAGTCGGTGCAAGCTATCCCCTCTTCTACACCGGTACAAGCCATGCCTTCTCCCTCACTTCAAGGGCAGGCAAGCCAGCATCCCCCCCTCTTTCCAATTCCCTTCACAATCTCAAACCCCTGTTGTTCCCCACACACCACTCCAACAAGGGCCAGCTGCCGGAGGGCCACCATATCCCTCTCATTCGGGGTTCCCTCCTCAAGTCTCCAGGAGACATCTTCCTCCCCAGTGGCAGGTGCCACCTTCGCCTACTGAGGAGCTTGCCTAAGCACTCCTCCATAGGTTCAATAAAAATGGATGAATAGTTTTACAACCTAAAGCAAAGGGTGGACGTAAAATCCACCCCCGAGGTTTCTCTGCCAATCCTACCTGTGTTCCATCTCCCTCCCTCCGAAATGCCTACGTACCGTAGGTACAATGGCATTGGCAATCCCTTTATTCACCTCAAGGACTTCATGTATGAATCCTTCTATTGGCAAAATGACCAGAGATCCCTGGCATACCTCTTTCGGAGATCGTTGGACGGTCCCGCGCTAGAATGGTTCTATTCTCTGGAGCCGGGCGAGGCCGAGAATTTTGATGTAGTGCAACAAAAATTCTTGCAAAAGTATCGGGATAGGGTTGGTCCTTCTCTTTCCATTACTGACCTAGTGGCCGAGAAAATGAGGCCGGACGAAGATTTTATTCGCTATGCTGACAGATGGAGGTCTCTGACAGAGAGGATAAGAGATACCCTCTCAGAGTCCGAACAAGTGAAAATGATTGTGTCCAATGTCACCCCACAGTTCAGGCACGTCTTGGGTATTATGCCCCTGTGATTTTGATGATAGCAAACACTATGAGTTATCTGAACATCTGTGACATGATTTTGCACTCCATGATTTTGATGATAGCATATCATGAATCTGTGTCTGAATGATTGTTCTGCTTTGGGCATATGAACTGTACAGGGTAGTTCATGCATACAGCAAGTCCATACACTCTCTGCTGTTATCTTCATGCTTATGCCAAGTCTACACATTACAGTCTAGTCTGTACATTGTCTTTACATAAGGCCACACAAAGTCTATACATGCAATAGTCATGCATTTCTTCAAGTCTATACAGCCTTTGCAGCACATCCAAGTCTATACATTCATGCACCACTTAATGTCTGTACAGAGTTCTGCACAGTTTGCATTGGCCAAGTATGTACATAGTCTTATTACATTGTTCATCAAGTCTATACATTCCTTCTGCATGCATCGTTCAACTAAAGTCTGCACATCGCCGTGTTCGTCTCACTTAGTGTCTATGCATATTTGAGTTGAAGTCTGTACAGCCCAAGTCTGTACATCCATTTATCTGCCCTGCACACACAAGTCTATACACTGTCCTGTAGCACACACATGAAGTCTGTATAGCCCAAGTCTGTACATCCATTTGTCTGCCCTGCATAGTCTATACACTGTCCTGTAGCACACACTCGAAGTCTGTACA
This sequence comes from Amorphophallus konjac, assembly GCA_022559845.1. NCBI lineage: Eukaryota > Viridiplantae > Streptophyta > Magnoliopsida > Alismatales > Araceae > Amorphophallus > Amorphophallus konjac. The sequence continues at coordinate 102,904,997 of CM040126.1, read as the reverse complement.
GCCTGCATCGTCTCACTCAGCGTCTATGTGCATAGTCCATGAATTGTCATGTCTATACAGCGCCTCTCTTAGCGTCTTGTGCATGCATCATAGAAAGTCTGTACATTCTTTGACAGACTCATGCATAAACACTAAGACAAAGTCTGTACATTCGGTGACAGCTTGTCTGAGCATCTCATGCATTCAATGTGCATACTTTCATTCTATTGTGCATCCTTCAATACAAAGTCTGCACATTTACTGCTGATATGGTTATGCTGCTGTTCAGCAAGTCTATACATGCTCTGCTTGTGGCTTAGTCTTTCAATCCATGTTCATTGTGCATATGTGCATCTCCTTCAAGACGAAGTCTATACAATCCTTTCCAAGCATTCAAGTCTGTACATTGGCCAAGTCTACACATCGTCTCCTTGCATTCAAGTCTGTACATTGGCCAAGTCTACACATCGTCCCCTTGCTTCAAGTCTGCACATTGGCCAAGTCTACACATCGTCTCCTTGCTTCAAGTCTGTACATTGGCCAAGTCTACAGATCGTCTCCTTGCTTCAAGTCTACACATTGGCCAAGTCTGCACATTGCCACTTGTTCATGCATATGTGCAAGTCTAAACATTGTCTGGTCATCCACACTTGAAGTTTATACATTTCTTACCTTTACCTACGTTCAGAACACTAAGTCTATACATCGGTAAAGTCTGCACATGGTTGCTTTGAAGCCGCATCAAAGTCTATACATTGCAGCCTGTTGGTGTTCAAGCTTTCCAAGTCTATACATTGCATATGTTTGTGCTTCACTCTAAGTCTGTACATTGCTTCATTGCATGCTACAAAGTCTGCACATTCCGTTTGCACTAAGTCTGTACACTGGTGTCATCGTCTGCATGATCAAGTCTATACAGACTTAGCGAAAGCTTAGCAAGTCTGTACACTGGTGTCGTCTGCTGCAGGCACAACAAGTCTGTACATTGGTTTCTCATGCACGTAAACATCAAGTCTATACACTCCATTGTTTCATGTCTATACACTCCTTATGTTTGCATCGCATTCACTTCAAGTCTATACACTCTTGTGTCTGCATTGCATTCACTTCAAGTCTACACACTCGTTGCATGCATCTCATGCATTTGAAGTATGTACACTCGTGAATGTAATGTATGTACATTCATTCTCGTTGTACATACCTTCTCATATGTGCACACTTCAATTGATGCATCAAGTATGTACAAGCTCAGCTCATTCATCAAAGTGACTCGATGCATTCAGTCTTTCCTGTCAGATAAATTAACTTACACTGATAGTAAATTTGTTCTAACAGGACTGCTGATTCGAGGAGGTTAATGATGCACGTGATCCAAGAATAGGAGATGGCCCTGATCGTGACACGTGGAACCACTGTGCTGAAATGCTGCCACATGGACTGAACCTTCTGGGCGGGAATCGTCGAGAGCACACGCCCTATCTGCTTGCTGCTGCTATAAAAGGAAGTCTTCTTCCTCAGAAGAAGGATGATCGTGAAAACAGAAGCAGAGAGAGTAGCAGAAGAAAGAAAAGAAGAAGAAGAGCCAACAGAAGAAGTAAATGAGAGAACAGCAGAGAAAAAAGAGAGCTCGAGAAGGAAAGAGGAAGAGAGATCCAGAGATTGAGAAGTGGAGAGGAGAGAGTTTTTCTTGAAGAATTGTTTAGTCCATTCATGGATCAAATCCAGAACGACTATGCTCATTTGAGCTAACTAGTTTTTATTTTTCCCTTTGTTGTTTTGGTTTTCCCTTTTCTGCCTTTATCATCCTTGTTCTTCCGATCCTCTGGTTTGAGGTCGGGTTCCCTCCTGGTCTGGAGGAAGAGAGATATGTGATCTCTGGTTTGCCAGTGACGGGCCTCCGGTTTGGAGGAAGGGAGGTTTTCCTCCGGTTGGCAAGTGACTGGGTGTCACTTGTGTTTTCCCTCTGGTTTGGAGGAAGGGAGGTTTTCCTTCAATTGGCAAGTGACTGGGTGTCACTTGTGTTTTCCCTCTGGTTTAGAGGAAGGGAGGCTCGCCCTCCGGTTCTGGTCTTGTGGGTAGCAAGTCCAGGTGTCAAGCTTCTATGGGTTGCAGAGCTTGGTTTGAGAGATTTGTTTCCCTTGGTTTGTCAAGCTGTTTGGCAGCGTTTGTTTGTAGACTGTGTCTGCTGTTCTAGCTGTTGCTAGTGGAAGCCTCACTCCGGTTTGGAGTGAGGGGTGGATGTAGGTCTGTGGACCGAACCACCTAAAAAATCCATTGTCCATCATGGTTTGATTGCTTTGTCTGGTTGATTGATCTCGCTAGATGCATGCTAGGAACGTGATCTTATAGGTTGTTCATGTTCTAGTGATTGATGGGGCATGCATCTTTGATGTTTGAGTATTTGTCCATCGAATCTGTGATCATCATCTCATACGGTTTTTAAATTGGCTAAAAATCATTAGAAGATCCATTCACCCCCCCTCTGGATCTGCGTCTGTCTCATTATCCCCACCTAACAGTTGGTATCAGAGCGGGTTACTGTGCATTAGATCCAACGATCCGCAGTAGATCCTGCATCTTTTGTGGTGCATTTCAGAGTGGGTTTCTTGTGCTCGGTGTTTTGTTTCACTGGTTTAGTAGCTTGATTTACTCATCTGCTTACTGTGCATTTATCATCTCTCGATGGCTAATCCCCCAATGTTTAGAGGTGATGACTTTGATCTATGGCTGGAAAAATTGCATCTGTATGTAAGGACAATTGATCCTGACCTTTGGAAGGTGATAACTCAAGGTCCTCATAAATTATCAAGGGATATATCTAAATGGACTGATAGGGATAGATTGAAGGATTCTGTCAACTCTAGAGCATTAGACTTAATGAAAGCATCACTTGACAGAGCTCTAATCTCATGTGTTTCTTCTTGCAGGTCCGCCAAGGAGATTCTAGAGAAATTGAAGCTTACCAGGAATCACAACACATGTATGATGGTGGACGTTGATGGACAGCAAGAAGAAAACGAAGAAAAAGATAAAGATGATGTATCTTCTAAATTTGAAAATTATGATATGGATGATTGGATTGAAGCATACAATGATTTGCTTGATTCTTACGAAAAAGTGAGAAAATGAAATAAATCTCTGAAAAAGAAGTTGAATAAACATGTGAATGTTAATTCTGGAGGTAAGGACATGGTAATTCTGAAGACAGAAAATGACATATTCAGAAGATAATTAAACGTTTTTGATTCTGTTAGTTCAGACTTAGATCATTTCAAATCTGAAAAATAAACTCTTATGAAATAAATTGGATTACACAAAAAGGAGAATCAAGAGCTTGTTTGTGAAATTGCTGAACTAAAAGAAAAACTTAGCTCGATTGATGATCAGGCTCATAACAATAATGTTGTTCAGAATGAAAAGTTGATAAAAGATTTAGAGTGTGTTAACTCTGAATTGGAAAACATGAAATCTGAAAATGAAATACTCAAAAACCAGCTCAAGGAATTTGAACACAAATCTATGAGTCTTGAAAAAGAAAACAGATTGATTTCTGAGAAACTGGAGGCTGATAGAGTAATAAATCTAGAGATTCAGAAAAATCTTGACCAACTTCAATCTGAAAAACAACAAGAAATGTTTTATGAATGTCAGTTTTCCTCAGATGAATGGGTACTTGATGATGAACTCCTAGAGTAGAACAGTAAACTGAAAGAGGAAATCAATGAGTTGAAACATCTAAACACCCAACTGTCAGATAGGCTATTGACAATTGAAAAAGGCAAGTGTGTGAGCATGGATAACTCTGATAGGTTGGTGGACGCTGAACAAGAAATTGAGAGTCTAAAAACCATCAACCTAATGTTGAGTGGAAATGTCATTTGCTGTGAAGAAAAGATAGCTAACTATGAGCTTACAATCACATCCCTTCAACAAGAAGTTGATGATTTTAACATGTCCCTATCTGAAGCTGACAGTGAAATAAAGTTAAAACAGGAAGTAGAAAAACTCAAAAGTCTGAATGATGCCTTGCATCAACAAGTCATTTCCTGTGAAACAGATCTGTCCAAATATGAAACTAATATTACTGTCTTAAACTCTGAGATCCAAGATTTGAAAAACTCTCTATCAAAATTTGTCAAAGGTAAGAACAATTTGAATAAGCTTCTTGGAAATAATGTTAGCTTTCAGAGAGAGGGACTGGGTTACAGTCCGACAAACAAAAGGAATAATGGGAATAAAACTTCTACTGTGTTTGTCAAAGCTTCTAATCAGAACACAACCTCTGCTCCTTCTGTTTTTCAATTCACTGCACAAAAGTCCACTGTCAGTTCCAAAACTGTAGAACAAACTCAAAAATTGAAAAAGAATGAAAATCTACAGAAGAAGGACAAAGGCACTCCTGCTGGTACTAAGAATGCTGCACACAAGTCACATGATCTCTCACACATTCATACTAAAAAGGGGTCATGTTATCATTGTGGGAAGGTAGGTCATGTAATGGAAGATTGTAGATTGTTGTTAAAGGATGAGCATGCTAGTGAAACATCACATTCTAGAAATTCTTTTGATAGAAATCATGCTACTAGAAAGCCTGATGCTTCATGTTACTATTGTAGGAAGCATGGTCATCTCATGAATGAATGCCTTATCATGAAAGAAGACAATAAATTGCATGCCAGGTCTTCCATGCATCTTCATGGTCCATATGGAACTAAACACAAGTCTAGTCAGCACATTGTGTGCTTTAACTGCAATAAGCCTGGGTACAAGGCTGCTGAGTGCTGGTTTGGATCCACTTGAGGTAAAAATGGTTTTAAAAGTAAGCATATCAAATGCTCTCACTGTGGGAAGAATGGCCATACATTCAAGAACTGTTGGCATGTTCAGAAGAACTCTGTTAACCCCTATGTTGTCAAATTCCCTGCAAAACCATTTGCAAGATTCTCATGCTATAACTGTGGGAAGCCAGGCCATAGATCTGCTGAATGTTGACTGATTAAGAATAAGAATCAAACTGTTCATGCATACAACAGAAAATCTTATGATCATGTTTATAAACCTCATACTGCTGTTACTATGCATCATAAGAATCAGAAACCAGTCACATCATGTAGATATTGTGGAAAGTATGGTCACCTATGGACAATTGCTACCTGATGGATCATGATGACCATGTTGCTAAGAATTTGTTTAGAACACCTGTCAGGGCTAACGCATGACCCAAAGCTGTTTGGGTCCCTGCAGGATCAAAATGATCAAAAACTTTGCAGGTGTGTCTTGGACTGAGGAATAAAGAGGGGTAAATTAAACCAAGGCACCCAAGTTGATAAAGCCCATTTCAAGTAAATTCTCTGCACTTCTTGTTCTTAGATTTACTGCATAGCATGTTAAATCTATTTTTTGCACATTCTTTAATGTTCAACATTGTCAGATTTGAATTTTCTGAACTCTCCTCATACATGATTTGCATATTAATGATTGTATGAAATTGCATATCCATACATATAGTGAATGCATTGCACATCATCATTCTGAAATCTCCAAAAAGAAGTAACTGACTACATATAGAACTGCATTGGCACTGCATCACTTTGCATAACCATGGTATATTAAATGGTAAGCTACTAAAAGGCAGGTGAAATCTGTCTGGAGGTTCTTACTATGTGTGAGATGGTCTTTTAGACCAAGATCTCCGCCATGTACAATGGGTCATATTGCTTGATAGGGCAGTCTGTATGAGCATGAGTCACATAGTAATATGTTTAGCCCTCATTGCAAACATTGCATATCTTTGCATACATGTAGTTAGTTACATTGCATTTCCTTACATTGAAAAATCTAAAAAGAAATGACTCATTGCATCTAGACAGGGGGAGCATTCCTGTTTGATCACTTCTTCACCTCTTGAACTCCTTCTGTCTAGCAATCTGATCCATTCTCTTGGCAAGTGTGTGGTTCACTTGAATTCCCTGCTGTCTATACTTGTGTAGCTGTTCTGTCTATATTCCAGACTCAGCTATTGATTCTGCCTCCTGTGAATTCAATTGCTAGCTTGTTCCTATCATTCACATTTCTTCATATCTTCTCAAGTCTGGTCCAAGCTAATCTGACTGAATTTTAGTCTTTAATGCTGGCTTCTGATTGCTCTCTGCTATTCTCTCAATAAAAATGCTTTGTTGACTCCACTGATTTCCTGACAATGTCAATGATTCATTTGAATGAGGAAAGATTTTAGTCAGTGCACCCTAGTCATAAATCAGACATATTCTGAAAAGAAGAATCTTCTATTATACTGGCTTAAGAATGTTTTGATAAATCAAATTGATTTAAATCTAATGTATTTCCTAAGTCTAGATTAAGAATTCTTGAAAATATCTGAATCATCATGCTTAATAAATCTTAACCAATTGTCTCATGAACTTCATGCAAAACGTTCTGAAATCTGAATTTTAAAAGACATGACTATCTTTGGTTAAGATACATGTAGAAAATATTGTTCTTAAACAATTAAGTGTACTGAGCTTTGTCTGGAAAACTTGAAAATATGAGAAAGAAAATTATGCAAGAGCAATGACTTTGGTCACAGAGAAACTGGGTTCTCTATTAAAGAAATAGAGCAAGCCCATGTCATGAAGTGCCATAGTTACCTCTCTTTTTAAAAATGTTTGAAACTCTGGCAGAGCAATGGCATGGTTGTGTTGAGTAACTGGGGATTTTGGCCTCTGATCAAGGTGTCTCCTCATGTAAAAAGACACTCCAAATTGCTAACTCTGTTCTCTTTGAGAGGTAATATGGTTGTCACACTGAGTAACTGGGTCACTTCACCTAAGACGTGTTGTGCCTCACGTAAAAAGGTGTTGACTGAACCAAACTTGCTCAGGAAAAATAAGTGCTGATCAATAGAAATTCTGAAAAACTAAAGACAAGTTCAAACACAATTATCTCTGTTTAATCTCAATATTATCTTGTGTAACTTTCATAGGAGTCATTGAATTTAAATGAGTAAGATGGAAGGAGGTTAAACATGAATATCAGATGAGTTGTTGGTTCATTTCTATTAAAAGGTGTTTCATATATGAGTATTGAATTTTCTTGATAAACTTTGAATACATCACTCTTAAATCATGATGGTAAGTTTAAACTCATTCATAATCTATTATAATTAAAGAATCTGAAATTCGTTTACAAAGATTTATGAATTTGGTATGCTAATGAAAATCCTTCTTCCTCATTTATTCATTGTGCTTACAGATTGTGGTAATCCTTGAGTGCCTATGTGCTTTTGCTGATAGATGCTTATCTCCTCTTGACATACCTCAACTCCTTTCTGGCTTTAAGGGGGAGATTAACCTGCTTGTCATTTCTTGGCTATCCTTCACATGTTGTGCATGATTTGATCTGGCTGGTATAGGAGAGCATACATCTGCAACATTGTCTTGATTTGTGCTTCATTGTTTAACTGCCTCTGTGTCTTTCATGTCTAAATGACTGAGTCAAAGGGGGAGTGTTTTCTTTATTCATATCATGTATGCTTATATTTCTCATCTCAAACTATTTTTCTTTTTGATGAAGTCAAAGGGGGAGAATAGTTTGACATGAGTCAGTGTGACTCATAGTGTTGCCATCATCAAAATGGGGGAGATTGTTGTTCCCCTGTGATTTTGATGATAGCAAACACTATGAGTTATCTGAACATCTGTGACATGATTTTGAACTCCATGATTTTTATGATAGCATATCATGAATCTGTGTCTGAATGATTGATCTGCTTTGGGCATATAAACTGTACAGGGTAGTTCATGCATACAGCAAGTCCATACACTCTCTGCGGTTATCTTCATGCTTATGCCAAGTCTACACATTGCAGTCTAGTCTATGTTGTGACCCATCTATGTTGATGATGTTGACACTTACTCTATTCTTTGGCAACACCATTATTTTGATTGATTGGCAATTGAGTTTGATTTGATGAAATTGCACCAACAGATTGACTATGTGTTCTTTGCTTTTAATACACTGCTGTCTGCAATTATTACTGTCATAAGTCCACACACTGCATCTCAATTAAATTGATTATGTGTGCACAGCATCAACGCATTATGTTACAGTGTCAACGCACTGTTGGCTTTGAACCTCAGAGTCTGTACATCCGAATTGTCCTTGATCTGGTGAAATGTATACACTCATTCACTGTAGCCTTCACACATTAAAGTCCATACATTCTTCAATTACTTTTCACTCAAGGCAAAGTCTGTACATTGACTTGCCATCTTCCTTGAAGTCTGTACACTGCTTCAGGAGCTTCAAGTCCACACATCGCTCAAAGTCTGTACAGAGTCCAGCGTCTTAGTTAGTGTCTCAGGCATTAGGGCAAGTCTGTACAGCATTCAATGTCTAGAGCTTCATGAAGTCTGTACATCAGACTGTTACAGCAAGTCTGCACACTGTCTTCGAAACCATAGTCTCTACAATGGTCTTCACACTTGAAGTCCATACATTCGGTGTGCAGAGTGGATGTCTATATAGCCCTTTAGTTTGCTCGAGTCCATACATATTGGCTTCAAGACTTTCAAGTCTATACACTGAAGTCTTCACATTCGCTTGCATAACATGAAGTCCATAAGTGGGCAAAGTCTGTACACTGTCCATGCTTCATGCAGCGTCAACTCATCCTTCATGCAACGTCAACTCCTCAAGTATATACAATGCTTTCCTTCGCATGAAGCCTTTAAGTGCATTATGTCTATATACTGACGGCTGAACTGAGAACTCTATACATCGTCTGTCTTCGTGTTGTTTCTCTTAGACCCTGTGTCCTTTTTGCTTTGTGACCACACTTCGTGTCGGTTTCTGTTTTCGTCTTCGAGTTATTTTCAGTCCATGTTGTTTTCGTGTGTATTCAAGTCTTTTTAGTAAAGTGTCATTTCACCTCGTGTCGTTCTCTTTGCTGTCTGTTATGTCGTGTTGTTTTTTGTATTCGTGTCTTCGTGTTGCTTGTGTATCTCGTGTTGTTCTCTTCGTAGTGGTTGTTTTGTTACAGTGATACTTCGTGTCGTTCTCTTTGTAGTGTTAGCCTTATTAGTATGTATCTCGTGTCGTTCTCTTTTTACCTCGTGCTATTTTCATCTGACCTCGTGTCATTCTCTCCTTGTCTCGTACTGTAATAATCCTGTGTATCTCATGTCGTTCTCAGTAAAGTGCATCTCGTATTGCTATCACATACCTCATGCAGTTTTAGTTCTTGTGGCCCTCAGTGGTAATGGTTTTTATCTCCTTGCAGGTCCGAGGAAGAACATTCACCGGTGTCTGGGCTGCACGTGATCCAATGCTAAAGGAACCAATGCTATAAAGGCACGTAGCAAGAAGGTTCTGGAAAAAGTGTGGGAGGCACACGCATTCTGCACCTCATCCACCTGCTGCTGCTATATATTGAAGCCTTCGTCCACAGATGAAGGTTGATCGAAGGAGAAGAAGAAAAAGTATATACACTCAGCAGCAGTGAGCCTTCGATCCAGAGAGAGAAAAGAGAGAAGAAGAAGATACAGAAAAGAAGAAGAAGAAATAGAGAAGAAGGAGAAAAAGAGAGAGGAAGAGATCGAGAGAGAGTGAGGTGAGAGAGAGAGCTGATCGAGAGTGAGAGTGAGAGTGTTTGTATCTCAGTCTCGTGGTTCAAAACCAGAGCTGAGCTTTGCTCTTTAAGAGCTACATTGCTCTTGGGTTTTTATTTTTCGTTTTGATTCTGTCTTTCATTTCCGAATGTTGTTTCTTCAAGCTGTGTGTCAGCGGTCTTGCAGTGGTGGTCTCCACTGGACGGGTTAAGCTGTATTTCCCCAGCGGTTGCAGAGGATCAGATCCTCTGGTCGGCAAGCTGTAGTGCCCAGCGAAGCTGTGTATCAGTGGGTTGTTTGGCCAAGTTGTAAAGCCCAGCAGACGCAAGCTGTGCTGCGCAGCAGGAAGCCATACTCGATTGAGTGTGGGGTGGACGTAGGTCGTTGACCGAACCACCTAAAAATTGTGTGTGCAGTGTGTTTGTGTTTTTGTGTGATCTGTGTGCGATGGGAATTTCTTGCTTAGCTTGTTTGATTGCATCGCTTATGCTCATGTCTAGCTTTCTACCTTTTGCTTAGCACTTTTCATTTAGCTTTATTGATGCTTGTCTAAAATTCCGCTCTAGAACTTACAATAGTATTAAATTAGGCAAGTTGATCTATTCACCCCCCTCTAGATCCACACTTAGTGGAGATAGACTGCGTCCATCTAACCCAACACTTGGTATCAGAGCCTAACTCTTCTGCAGGGACTCATCGCCCGAAGAGAATAGGCAGAGATGGATGCTCGAGGGATGACTGCCGAAGGTCACTCAACAACAAAGCCCCCATTCTTTGATGGATCAAACTACGCATACTGGAAGAACCGTATGCAAGTGTTCCTCAGGGGTAAGGATTACGAGATTTGGAAGATTGTCAGCAAGGGACCTTATGAGCTATCCCCGAATGAAGATGCATGGACCAAGGAGGAGATCAGAAGGTCCACACTGAATTGGAGTGCTATTAATGCTATCCAGTGCGCTCTGCATCCTACAGAATTCTCCCGTGTGTCTGCTTGCAAATCAGCTAAGGAGATGTGGGATGCGCTGGAAGTAATTCATGAAGGTACATCTCAAGTAAGAGAGCAGAAGGCCAATCTTCTTATATCTGAGTATGAAGCCTTCAAGATGAAGCAGAACGAGTCCATTAGCGAAATGTACGCTCGGCTGACTGTCATAACCAATGGCCTTAGAGGTTTTGGGAAACCTCAGGCAGAGTATGATGTAGTGAGGAAAATTCTGCGCTCCCTAACTCCCAATTGGCACACCAAAGCAACAGTGATGGAGGAGTCAAGGGACTTGCGTAATACTAAAGCTGATGAGCTGATTGGCTCACTAATGGCATATGAGATAAACATGCCAAGGACAGATGAAGCCGAGAGGAAGAAGAAGCCGATAGCGCTGAAGGCTAGTTCCAGCAAATCAACAAGATCCAGCTCCAGCAGCTCTTCATCATCAGAGGAGAACCTAAATGAAGAGGAAGATGTGACTCGATCTGAGATAGCCATGATGACTAGAGAGTTCAGGCGATTTCTCAGAAAGGGAGCAGGACGGTTCGGTCAGAAGAAATACAGTGGTGACCGAAAGGATAAAAGGTATAAATCTAAACCTGCAAAGAAAAATGAAGCTAATGTTTGTTATCAATGCAGGAAACCAGGGCATCTGAAAATTGACTGTCCAGACAATCAGAAACATAAGGACAGGTCAAAGAAGAAAACCAAGAAGGGAAGAGCTATGATCACCACATGGAGTGATGAAGATGAAGGCTCTTTCAGCAGCAGCTCAGATAGTGAAGCCGAATCTGAACAGCCCATTTGCCTTATGGCAACAAGCTCCGAAGATAGAGAGGAGGATACAGATGAGGTAATCACTAGATTTGAAAACTTCACAATTGCTGATTGGGTAGATGCTTATCATGACATAGCTGATAGAGCTGATGATATTAGAAAAGAGAATAGGCATCTTAGAAGAAAAATCAATTCCATGCAAAATGATAAAACACTAACTGATAAAATTGCATGTTTGGAATCTGAGATTGATGAATTGAAACTCACATGCTCTGAAGAAGATGAAATCAAAAATGAGTTAAAAGCTTCTAAGGAAGAGAATCTAAGGCTTGAAAATGAAATTGATGAATGGAAGCTGAAGATTCAAAAATGTGAAAGTGAAGTAAATATCATTGCTGAAAAATATGAAGCTGTCCTCAATGTCAACAATGAGCTGAAAAAGGCTATTGATGAACTTCAGAAAGATAATGAGGATAAAATGAAGACCATTGAGAAAATGACCCAAGGAACAGATAACTTAAATGCTTTGTTAGGGTCAAAGGTTAACTTCAGAAAAGAGGGCCTAGGATTTAATTCTAGTGCAACAAAAACATTCGGAATGAAAACAATTTCATTTGTTGCTCAAAAGGAAAAGGGACCTCTAATTAGCATGAACTCAACATATTTAATGAATAAAACTGCTAATCTAAAAAAGACCAGTGCTGAGGAAAAGGGTAAACAAAAACTTAGTGAGCCTAGTAGAGTCAGCACATCTAAGCAGAATCCTAGGGCTCAGACTCAGGTTAGGGGTCAACCTACACAGCCTGGTAAACCCCAAGTCAAGGTAACCAAGTCTCCACCAACACCTCCACCTCTGAAGAAGACCCAATACAAACCTGTGTATAGGTCAGCAGGGTCCAAAGTACAGGGGAGATAAAGTGCTGCTAGGAGTCAACCCAATTATTTTTATCAACCCAGAGCTCAGACCCACTACAATGCACAGCCAACCTACTTCAATAGGTCAAATTGGTCTAGAACTCAGGGTAAGTTTACAGGTCTTGCACACCAGGGTGCTCAATATCAAAGACCTTACAGTAGAAATTGGGTAAATGGGTATGGTTACTGGACATCTAGAAATCAATATTTTCATAGCCAGCCCAGGAACTACTATGGCCAAAATTTTGTGAACACACCCTGGCCAAGGCACTGGCACAGAAATAACAATACTGTCAATAATCATGCTGCTGCCAATAAGAAAAAGAACAACAGAAGAAAATCTGTAGGATCCACTGAACAAAACACATTTAAACAAATGTGGATTCCGAAACATTTGCTTTCCTGTTTTGCTTCTAGTTCATTTACATTGGAGCCCAATCAGTCTTGGGTTCCAAACTTCTCTACCTAATTGTGTATGCAGGTATGCCTGATAGCCAAGAACAACTTGTGGTACATGGATAGCGGCTGCTCCAGGCATATGACAGGAGATAAGGCCAAATTTTGCATACTGACTGAGAAAGTAGAAGGCCTTGTCACCTTTGGAAGCAACACAAAGGGTAGGATTATCGGATCAGGTAAGGTAGGTAAGTGTTCTACCTGCTGCATTGATGATGTTATGCTGGTTGAAGGGTTAGCCTATAATCTACTTAGCATTAGCCAGTTATGTGATAAAGGTTACAATGTTTTATTCAATTCTCAATGCTGCAAGGTTTTTGAACCTGATTCTGATATTGTCAAATTTTCTGGAAAAAGAATAAATAATACTTACATGATAAATTTAGATGAAATTCAACACACTAACCTCTGCCTTACTGCCAGTAGAGAAGACATAGCATTTTTATGGCATCGTAGGTTAGGTCATGCTAGCTACACTGTTTTGCACAAATTAAATAAGCATGGCATGGTTAGAGGACTTCCTAAAGTCTCATTCAAGAAAGAAAACAAAATATGTGATGCATGCACTCAATCAAAGATAACTAGAAAGTCATTTAAGTCTAGAACTGAAAATCTGTCTTCCAAACCCTATGAGCTGATACATATGGACCTTTTTGGGCCAACTAAATCTGTCAGCCTATCAGGGAGGAGGTATGGGTTTTTCATGGTAGATGACTTTTCTAGGTATACTTGGGTTTATTTCTTATCTAATAAGAGCGATGCTTTCTCAGAATTTCAGGAGTTCTATGTTAAAACAAATCAGAAAATTGAAAATATTTTGTCTGATCATGGAGGTGAGTTTGAAAACTCACAATTTGATGAATTCTGCAGGTCAAATGGAATTAACCACAGATACTCCTCTCCAAGGACACCTGAGCAGAATGGAGTTGTGGAGAGAAGGAACAGAACCCTAGTGGAAATGGGTCGTACACTTCTTGTCGAAGGTGGTCTACCAAGGAAGTTTTGGGCTGAAGCAGTGAACACTGCCTGTTATGTAATTAACAGAGCCATGGTAAGACCTTCTACCCAGCAAACACCATATGAGATATTAAAAGGTAAGAAACCTTCTATTGCTCACTTCAAGGTTTTTGGTTGTAAATGTTTCATTCACATAAATGATAAAAAGGACCTTGATAAATTTGAACCTAAAGGAGAACCCGAAATTTTTCTTGATTATTCTGAAAACACCCGAGCATACAGAGTGTACAATCTGAACTCTAAAACTGTTGAAGAATCTCCACACATAATTTTTGATGAATCTTTGGAAAATTCTAATGCTGGTAAATGCAGGAATGAAACCAATGGTGAAATCCTGAAGGAAGGAGATCCTGCAGACAAATCCGAGGATGAAGAAGAACATAAAGAGCTTAATGAAGAGGAGCCTACAGTTCAGGGGGAGGTAAATCAAGTTCATGATACTCCAATTGCAAATATTAGATATCTCAAGGATCATCCTGTAGATAATGTTATTGGAAATCTGCATGACCCCCTTAGGACTAGAGGCCACTTAAGAATTCAACATGAACTGAATGTGTATGCTTTTGTATCAAACATAGAACCCAAGTCCATTGACTGTGCTCTCCAAGATGTGCATTGGATTAATGCCATGCATGAGGAGCTCAATCAGTTCGACAGGAATAAGGTGTGGCATTTGGTTCCACCTCCTGATCTTGAAACAGTCATAGGGACTAAATGGGTATTTAGAAACAAAACTGATGAAGCGGGGAAAGTTATTAAAAATAAAGCCAGACTTGTAGCTCAGGGGTACAATCAGGAATTTGGAATAGACTTTGAAGAGTCTTTTGCCCCTGTAGCTAGGTTAGAAGCAATAAGAATTTTATTGGCTTATGCATGTTCCCTAGGAATAAACCTTCAGCAGATGGATGTGAAATCTACTTTTCTAAATGGGGAAATTAATGAGGATGTCTATGTGAGACAGCCTCCTAGTTTTGAATGTTTAGATTTTCCTAATCATGTTTACAAGCTCAATAAAGCTCTCTATGGGTTAAAGCAAGCTCCTAGAGCTTGGTATGACAGGTTGGGTAAATTCTCACCGACAAGAACTTCACAAGAGGTATAGTGGATCAAACATTGTTTACCAAGGTAAGTCATCCAGATATTCTTATCATTCAGATTTATGTGGATGACATTATGTTTGGGTCAACTAATCCCAAATTGTGTGAGGAATTCTCTCAAATAATGACTGATGAATTTGAAATGAGCTCAATGGGTGAGCTCAAACTATTTCTTGGACTGCAGGTTACACAAACAGAAGATGGCATCTTCATCTCTCAGTCCAAGTATGTAAAAAACTTATTGAAGAAGTACAAAATGGACAATCTCAAGGAAATAGCTACTCCAATGGGTACATCAACCAGTTTGGATGAAGACTCTAAAGGTAAACCTGTGGACCAAAGGCTATACAGAGGTATGATCGGATCTCTTCTCTATCTTACAGCATCTAGGCTTGATATACAATTTGCTGTGTGTTTATGCTCTAGATTTCAGGCCAGTCCTAAAGAAAATCACTTTAAGGCTGTGAAAAGAATTTTTAGGTATTTACTAGGCACTCAAGAACTAGGTCTCTGGTATCCTGCTAATTGTGAGTTAGAGCTTCTAGCCTACACTGATGCAGACTATGTTGGGTGTCGAGTAGATAGAAAAAGCACTAGTGGCTACTGTCAATTCCTTGGTGGCTGTCTAGTGTCTTGGGCATCTAAGAAGCAACACACTGTAGCATTATCCACAGCTGAAGCTGAGTATGTTGCAGCATGTAATTGTGCAGCCCAAGTACTTTGGATTAAGCACCAACTGGCTGATTATCAGATAAATCTGGGATGCATTCCACTTTTATGTGATAATACTAGTGTTATATGCCTTGCTAAAAATCCTGTTCACCATTCTAGGACTAAGCATATAGAGATAAAACATCATTTTCTTAGAGATGCTGTAAATAAAAAGGAGATTGAAATGAACTTCATAGAAACCAAAAAACAAATTGCTGATATTTTTACTAAGCCTCTTGCGAATGAAAAATTTAAGTTTCTTAGAAGAGAACTTGGCTTATGTAAATTTCAGCATGATGAATGATTGTTTAATTGCTGTGAATAAAATCTCTGATGTGAACTTGTTTTGATTGCTTAGATAAATCATGAGGATGTGAATGAGGATGTAGAACTGTCCTATATTGCATATATTCAGGGGGAGCTTGTAGAGTCTTTGCATGTCTCTGCATATCATTCATTCATGATCTATGCATAAGCTCTCTCTCAATTAACTTTTGCCATGGTGCATGCATATAGACATGGGGAGTATTGCTAAGAAAATCAGAGTGATTTCAACTTTCTTGAAGTCATTCAACCTTTAACTCTGAATACTTGTCTCTGACATTATGGCAATCTGTTGGTCAGTTCTGATTTCTAAGCAGTAGAAAATGGACTTCTTCATTTATAAGAATTTGAATTGTTCAAAGACTGATGTAATGGTTTAAATCTTATAATGGTTGGAGTTTAAAGATTGCAATCAGTATATAAGTAAGTTGAAAATTGATAAAACTCTCAACCTCTTTCTTATTTTATGTCAGACAAAGCTAATCATATCTGAAATCTGAAAAACTCATCTGAAATCATGTCGGAGAGATTAAGTAAGTGTATTGTTCTTAAACAAGTCATTCTGAAACATAAAAAGGACAGCTAAGAAAGATACTGAAAAACATTGAGAATCATTGAAAATATATATATTGGCAGAGCAATGACTGGTAAATTACTGAGAAACTGAGTGATCCATCAAAGAAGTGGACAACACTCATGTCATGAAGTGTATCAGCTATCTCTATTTAAAATGTTCAAAACAACAGGCTGGTTTCACTAAGTACCTGGGGGTAACTGGCGTCTGATAAACGTGTACCCTCACACAAAAAGGTGTAACTCAGCTCTGTTGAATTTGATCATAGGCAGAATGGTCCATCTTGTTGAGTATCTAGGGGTATTGGCATCTTATAAACGTATACCCTTAAGCAGAAAGACTTGTAGTACCTGAATGCTCAAAATGATCTAATATTGATAATGTTGGTCCCTCAAAAGAAAAGTTCATGAGTGTCAATTTGTTTAGTTTCAATACATGAATTGGGTTCTCTCAATTTCTTTTGAGACTATGAAAGTAAGATATCATGAAACTGAATCTTTCATGCAAATGTGATTCTGGTTTATTGTCTTATCATGCACAGTGCACTTATCTATTGGTTGTAGTGTATGAACTCCAAATTTTATCATCTTTAAACCAGAACTCTTTCTGACAGCAGTTTCTAAATTCATATGACTGAAGACTCTATGCTTTAGAATGCTTATTCATGAACTACCTGTTCAGAATGCCAGTCAGTTCTTCTCTTGCTTCCTCCAGTGTATTTAATTTTTCCCTCCTCTTTATTGATGGCAAAGGGGGAGAATATTGTCTAGGGGATGTCTAGTGGGAGAATACATATCTGTCTGAATTCTGAAGTCTGAATTAATTCCAAGGGAGAGTTTGAGGCAGTGAGTTGCATGCATTCATAGCATCTGCATGTCAATCTGCATAACACATCATGTCTTTCATCAAACATATATATCTATGACATGTTGTTGCTACTCTACTTCATATGGGGTTTATGGGGTTGCCATCATCAAAAAGGGGGAGATTGTTGTGACCCCTCTATGTTGATGATGTTGACACTTACTCTATTCTTTGGCAACACCATTGTTTTGATTGATTGGCAACTGAGTTTGATTTGATGAAATTGCACCAACAGATTGACTATGTGTTCTTTGCTTTTAATACACTACTGTCTGCAATTATTACTGTCATAAGTCCACACACTGCATCTCAATTAAATTGATTATGTGTGCACAGCGTCAACGCATTATGTTACAGCGTCAACGCATTATGTTACAGCGTCAATGCACCGTTGGCTTTGAACCTCAGAGTCTGTACATCCGAATTGTCCTTGATCTGGTGAAATGTATACACTCATTCACTGTAGCCTTCACACATTAAAGTCCATACATTCTTCAATTACTTTTCACTCAAGGCAAAGTCTGTACATTGACTTGCCATCTTCCTTGAAGTCTGTACACTGCTTCAGGAGCTTCAAGTCCACACATCGCTCAAAGTCTGTACAGAGTCCAGCGTCTTAGTTAGTGTCTCAGGCATTAGGGCAAGTCTGTACAGCATTCAATGTCTAGAGCTTCATGAAGTCTGTACATCAGACTGTTACAGCAAGTCTGCACACTGTCTTCGAAACCATAGTCTCTACAATGGTCTTCACACTTGAAGTCCATACATTCGGTGTGCAGAGTGGATGTCTATACAGCCCTTTAGTTTGCTCGAGTCCATACATATTGGCTTCAAGACTTTCAAGTCTATACACTGAAGTCTTCACATTCGCTTGCATAACATGAAGTCCATAAGTGGGCAAAGTCTGTACACTGTCCATGCTTCATGCAGCGTCAACTCATCCTTCATGCAGCGTCAACTCCTCAAGTATATACAATGCTTTCCTTCGCATGAAGCCTTTAAGTGCATTATGTCTATACACTGACAGCTGAACTGAGAACTCTATACATCGTCTGTCTTCGTGTTGTTTCTCTTAGACCCCGTGTCCTTTTTGCTTTGTGACCACACTTCGTGTCAGTTTCTATTTTCGTCTTCGAGTTATTTTCAGTCCATGTTGTTTTCGTGTGTATTCAAGTCTTTTTAGTAAAGTGTCGTTTCACCTCGTGTCGTTCTCTTTGCTGTTTGTTATGTCGTGTTTTTTTTTGTATTCATGTCTTCGTGTTGCTTGTGTATCTCGTGTCGTTCTCTTCGTAGTGGTTGTTTTGTTACAGTGATACTTCGTGTCGTTCTCTTTGTAGTGTTAGCCTTATTAGTATGTATCTCATGTCGTTCTCTTTTTATCTCGTGCTGTTTTCATCTGACCTCGTGTCATTCTCTCCTTGTCTCGTACTGTAATAATCATGTGTATCTCGTGTCGTTCTCAGTAAAGTGCATCTCGTATTGCTATCACATACCTCATGCAGTTTTAGTTCTTGTGGCCCTCAGTGGTAATGGTTTTTATCTCCTTGTAGGTCCGAGGAAGAACATTCACCGGTGTCTGGGCTGCACGTGATCCAATGCTAAAGGAACCAATGCTATAAAGGCACGTAGCAAGAAGGTTCTGGAAAAAGTGTGGGAGGCACACGCATTCTGCACCTCATCCACCTGCTGCTGCTATATATTGAAGCCTTCGTCCACAATGAAGGTTGATCGAAGGAGAAGAAGAAAAAGTATATACACTCAGCAGCAGTGAGCCTACGATCCAGAGAGAGAAAAGAGAGAAGAAGAAGATACAGAAAAGAAGAAGAAGAAATAGAGAAGAAGGAGAAAAAGAGAGAGGAAGAGATCGAGAGAGAGTGAGGTGAGAGAGAGAGTTGATCGAGAGTGAGAGTGAGAGTGTTTGTATCTCAGTCTCGTGGTTCAAAACCAGAGCTGAGCTTTGCTCTTTAAGAGCTACATTGCTCTTGGGTATTTATTTTCGTTTTGATTCTGTCTTTCATTTCCGAATGCTGTTTCTTCAAGCTGTGTGTCAGCGGTCTTGCAGTGGTGGTCTCCACTGGACGGGTTAAGTTGTATTTCCCCAGCGGTTGTAGAGGATCAGATCCTCTGGTCGGCAAGCTGTAGTGCCCAGCGAAGCTGTGTATCAGCGGGTTGTTTGGCCAAGCTGTAAAGCCCAGCGGACGCAAGCTGTGCTACGCAGTAGGAAGCCATACTCGGTTGAGTGTGGGGTGGACGTAGGTCGTTGACCGAACCACCTAAAAATTTTGTGTGCAGTGTGTTTGTGTGATCTGTGTGCGATGGGAATTTCTTGCTTAGCTTGTTTGATTGCATCGCGTATGCTCATGTCTAGCTTTCTACCTTTTGCTTAGCACTTTTCATTTAGCTTTATTGATGCTTGCCTAAAATTCCGCTCTAGAACTTACAATAGTATTAAATTAGGCAAGTTGATCTATTCACCCCCCTCTAGATCCACACTTAGTGGAGATAGACTGGGTCCATCTAACCCAACAGTCTATACATTGTCTTTGCATAAGGCCACACAAATTCTGTACATGCAATAGTCATGCATTTCTTCAAGTCTATACAGCCTTTGCAGCACATCCAAGTCTATACATTCATGCACCACTTAATGTCTGTACAGAGTTCTGCACAGTTTGCATTGGCCAAGTATGTACATAGTCTTATTGCATTGTTCATCAAGTCTATACATTCCTTCTGCATGCATCGTTCAACTAAAGTCTGCACATCGCCGTGTTCGTCTCACTTAGTGTCTATGCATATTTGAGTTGAAGTCTGTACAACCCAAGTATGTACATCCATTTGTCTGCCCTGCACACACAAGTCTATACACTGTCCTGTAGCACACACATGAAGTCTGTACAGCCCAAGTCTGTACATCCATTTGTCTGCCCTGCACACACAAGTCTATACACTGTCCTGTAGCACACACTCGAAGTCTGTACAGCCTGCATCGTCTCACTCAGCGTCTATGTGCATAGTCCATGCATTGTCATGTCTATACAGCATCTCTCTTAGCGTCTTGTGCATGCAGCATAGAAAGTCTGTACATTCGTTGACAGACTCATGCATAAACACTAAGACAAAGTCTGTACATTCGGTGACAGCTTGTCTGAGCATCTCATGCATTCAATGTGCATACTTTCATTCTATTGTGCATCCTTCAATACAAAGTCTGCACATTTACTGCTGATATGGTTATGCTGCTGTTCAGCAAGTCTATACATGCTCTGCTCGTGGCTTAGTCTTTCAATCCATGTTCATTGTGCATATGTGCATCTCCTTCAAGACGAAGTCTATACAATCCTTTCCAAGCATTCAAGTCTGTACATTGGCCAAGTCTACACATCGTCTCCTTGCATTCAAGTTTGTACATTGGCCAAGTCTACACATCGTCCCCTTGCTTCAAGTCTGCACATTGGCCAAGTCTACACATCGTCTCCTTGCTTCAAGTCTGTACATTGGCCAAGTCTACACATCGTCTCCTTGCTTCAAGTCTGCACATTGGCCAAGTCTATACATCGCCACTTGTTCATGCATATGTGCAATTCTAAACATTGTCTGGTCATCCACACTTGAAGTTTATACATTTCTTACCTTTACCTACGTTCAGAACACTAAGTCTGTACATCGGTAAAGTCTGCACATGGTTGCTTTGAAGCCGCATCAAAGTCTATACATTGCAGCCTGTTGGTGTTCAAGCTTTCCAAGTCTATACATTGCATATTTTTGTGCTTCACTCTAAGTCTGTACATTGCTTCATTGCATGCTACAAAGTCTGCACATTCCGTTTGCACTAAGTCTGTACACTGGTGTCGTCGTCTGCATGATCAAGTCTATACAGACTTAGCGAAAGCTTAGCAAGTCTGTACACTGGTGTCATCTGCTGCAGGCACAGCAAGTCTGTACATTGGTTTCTCATGCACGTAAACATCAAGTCTATACACTCCATTGTTTCATGTCTATACACTCCTTATGTTTGCATCGCATTCACTTCAAGTCTATACACTCTTGTGTCTGCATTGCATTCACTTCAAGTCTACACACTCGTTGCCTGCATCTCATGCATTTGAAGTATGTACACTCGTGAATGTAATGTCTGTACATTCATTCTCGTTGTACATACCTTCTCATATGTGCACACTTCAATTGATGCATCAAGTATGTACAAGCTCAGCTCATTCATCAAAGTGACTCGATGCATTCAGTCTTTCCTGTCAGATAAATTAACTTACACTGATAGTAAATTTGTTCTAATAGGACTGTTGATTCGAGGAGGTTAATGATGCACGTGATCCAAGAATAGGAGATGGCCCTGATCGTGACACGTGGAACCACTGTGCGGAAATGCTGCCACATGGACTGAACCTTCTGGGCGGGAATCGTCGAGAGCACACGCCCTATCTGCTTGCTGCTGCTATAAAAGGAAGTCTTCTTCCTCAGAAGAAGGATGATCGTGAAAACAGAAGCAGAGAGAGTAGCAGAAGAAAGAAAAGAAGAAGAAGAGCCAGCAGAAGAAGTAAAAGAGAGAACATCAGAGAAAGAAGAGAGCTCGAGAAGGAAAGAGGAAGAGAGATCTAGAGATTGAGAAGTGGAGAGGAGAGAGTTTTTCTTGAAGAATTGTTTAGTCCGTTCGTGGATCAAATCCAGAACGACTGTGCTCATTGGAGCTAATTGGTTTTTGTTTTTCACTTTGTTGTTTTGGTTTTCCCTTTTTTGCCTTTATCATCCTTGTTCTTCCGATCCTCTGGTTTGAGGTCGGGTTCCCTCCTGGTCTGGAGGAAGAGAGATCTGTGATATCTGGTTTGCCAGTGACGGGCTGTCACTAGCAGTTCCCCTCCAGTTTGGAGGAAGGGAGGTTTTCCTCCGGTTGGCAAGTGACTGGGTGTCACTTGTGTTTCCCCTCTGGTTTGGAGGAAGGGAGGTTTTCCTCCGGTTGGCAAGTGACTGGGTGTCACTTGTGTTTTCCCTCTGGTTTAGAGGAAGGGAGGCTCGCCCTCCGGTTCTGGTCTTGTGGGTAGCAAGTCCAGGTGTCAAGCTTCTGTGGGTTGCAGAGCTTGGTTTGAGGGATTTGTTTCCCTTGGTTTGTCAAGCTGTTTAGCAGCGTTTGTTTGCAGACTGAGTCTGCTGTTCTAGCTGTTGCTAGTGGAGGCCTCACTCCGGTTTGGAGTGAGGGGTGGATGTAGGTCTGTGGACCGAACCACCTAAAAAATCCATTGTCCATCATGGTTTGATTGCTTTGTCTGGTTGATTGATCTCGCTAGATGCATGCTAGGAACGTGATCTTATTGGTTGTCTATGTTCTAGTGATTGATGTGGCATGCATCTTTGATGTTTGAGTATTTGTCCATCGAATCTGTGATCATCATCTCATACGGTTTTTAAATTGGCTAAAAATCATTAGAAGATCCATTCACCCCCCCCCCTCTAGATCTGCGTCTGTCTCATTATCTGCACCTAACACTGGCTATGAACAAGCTTACCACAATGGAAGAGCTCTATGAGAGGGCCCGGTATATCCAGACTCAGCTAAAAGATTCCCCTATCATGCACATGTTTGAGCCGCCGAAGCCCAAGGTGGTCAGAAAGACAGGCACTAGTGTCCCAGGTGGAGCGACAGAAGGGGTCATAACAAATAAGCAGGTGAGTGCAATCAACAACACCAATTATGCAGCCAACCCAAGGCATCCACAAATGCCACGACTTCCCCTCCAGCAAGGTCCTTTCCCCTCTCGTCCTCCGCCCCAAAACAATCCACCCCAGAACCATATGCCTCAACCATTTCAACCCCAACAACAACCCTGACCCCAGCAACAACCACCACGTACAACCTCAGTACCACCAGGTTCCACCCCCAGGAAACTACGCCCTCCCACAGCAACAGAGACGGCCGATTAGCCCCAAGAGAGCCCATTGGGTGCCATTGCCAGAAACTTTGGCGAATATTTTCAACGCCCTCATGGCCTTAAATACACTCATTCTACCAAGGGAGAAGCCCGCGTGGCCCCCGAATGTTGACACCTCCAGATACTGTGCTTACCACCGGCAGCCAGGACATACAATAGAGACTTGTTTCCATTTTAAAGACTACATCTATGATATGAATGACGAAGGTGAAATTGACTGGGATGAAATGAGGTGATACATCGCCACTCTCAAAGCCAAGAGACCTCCTCCTAGACCACAGTTCTAACAACAACAGCAGTTACAACAGCAACCACAGTAACAACCACAACAAGATCAGCAGCCTCAACAGGCCCAACCACAATAGCCTAACATGGGCATAATTAAAGATCCATTACCGGAGCACCAACAACCCAATCACCAGGTAAACCCCATCTTCTCCTTCCCGGAGGTTGGGAGGGAGCAGGGTTGGCACTCAGAAAGTACCTCCGTTCTCGCAGCCGCCACCCCTATCATTAGGCAACCACCTCACCTTGCCCGGGTGGCACCTCTCTCAAAAAGGGACACATCTCCCAAAACCAATCAACCCAAATCTCCTCACCCAACCCACCTTCCACTTCCAACCCCAATCCTACCCCAACTTAGGCCTCCACTACTTCCACTCCCAATTCCAACCCACGTTCGACCTTGCTCACCTCCTCGGGTGCGCCATGCGTCAACTATCACCAACCCGCCCACCATAGACCTCCCTACCCCATTGTCCTTAGGAGTTGCAACCCACTCACCCACCCAAGTGGAGAGGGATACCCATCCGGATCCATCTCCCAAAATACAGGAAATCCAAGGGCCACACAACTCACCCACCTCTCCTAGCCTAGCTCCTCAAGAGCCACACACCCTTCCCCATGACACCGTCACCATAGATGAGTCCGTACTCCAATGGCTCAAGCGAGGCCTCACCCTTCCTAGTTCACAACCATGCCACCTACCCATGGGACATCAATCCCAAATCATTCCCACTCAGCCTCATGTCACTTATCAAACCTCCTATTGTGTGGAAGATTTAGGTGACTTAGTGGACTACCTACATTGGCAAGTCCACTTGACCGATATGCTAGCCATGAGGCCATCGGAGCCTAGCACCATTAGCCTAGCTTACCCCGCTGTTGGCTCCATCACTTCCATCTACACTAATGGCCAATTTACGAGTGAGATCATCCTCTTTCTTCCCATGGAGGAGGAACCCATCCTAGTCTACTCCCCAACCATTGAGATCCCAAGTGCTTTGATCGACCAACCCATTAGCGACCTTGGCCCAATTATTTTAGAGGAGGATGACTCACCATTTGAGGACCTTGAGAACATGGAGTACCCCTATCTAGGTGACCCTTACCATGATCTCTTCAACCCCTTCCTATGGGAGCCTAGATCTCCCTGTAACCCACTCACCCTATTCACCCCCACCCACCTTACCCTACCCATATCGCCCATGTTGACCCAAACCCCTCCCTTCCTAGAATCGGGTTACACCATGAGAGCCTTGACCTTAGGCAACATACACCTTAGGATTGATGAAATGCCCCACTCCATAACCACCTTCCTAGATCCCTTCGACCCATTCACATGGAAGTTCGAAAGCCATCCCACATCTATGCACATGGAAGTCACCTTTGGGATAAACATGCATGTGTCTAGGTTTACCACACCACTTGGCATGATTCATGAGTTGGGTACATTCATTCACATCACCCACATGTCAAGTAGGAAGCATAAGTGGACCGTATTCGGATGTATTGGTCCACCTCCATTTATCACGAGTCTTAAGCATGAAAGGAGCATACATGGATGTCCGGGTCCCCCGACATTTGTCACATCCATGCCTAAAAGATTCATCTTTGGATGTCCCGACCCTCCTAAGTCTGTCACAGTCTTCATGGCATCAAAGTATGATCAGTCTACATTTGGCTGCCCCGGTCCACCTTTGCACACCATACTTTTCACACCAACATCGCATCGTAATGCATGGCATACGCATTCTCGCAAGCATCTAGCAACGGGCGGTGAGGATCACAAAGAGCGGGCAACAGCTCGTAAGTGGCACTTGGGATTTCAAGTAGGCAACTTGGTAATGGTGACATTGAAGTGGCTCTACCCTAGGGCTAACTCCAAACCGAGGGCACAAGGACTTGGACCTTCTCGAATTCTAAGTGGCATTGGCAAACATGCTTTTGGTCTAAACTTTCCAAAGGATTCTGGGACACACCTGACTTTTTGTGTGGCAGATCCAGCACCCTATAAGGGCCCCACGGTGGAACCTAGTAAGCATCTTGAGCCTACACTTACCTTTGTGAGTGACACCACCGGAGAGTCTCCACATATCAGCCCGAGAGCCCGACATGAGCACAAGGAGGCAATACTAGATAAGCAAGGTACCATCGCCAGGAAGAGTGTGTGCCCGCGCTATCCTGAGAAGTGGAAGAGCCATCCCTCGGCTATGAAGGCAGGGTTGAGTTGGGAAGATGTTCTGCACCCCAATCCGCTTTGGTGTGCTGCTACCCCGGTGGACCCACACTCGACGGGGTCGAGTTCTCCCCACCCCGGGGGTATGATGGGGACATCCCCAGTCACTCCATCTTTTTTTCGAGACTTCGGTTGCTCGCCATCGGCGCATCATCATCTCCATCACTTAATTTTGAGCAGTAGCATGTAATTTTTATTTTATTTGAGTCATAGATGTGTAATCTTTCTTTATTTGAGTCAGTTAATAGGTTAATGGGTCAGTTTGATAGTCATTTGGGCCCAACTAGTGGGCTAGGCCCAGGGGCGCCCCTCCCTTGGACTTGCTTGTCATTAGTGCACTTGGTCAAGGTTAGTTTGGTCATATGGAATTATGTAAGCCTATAAATAGGCCCCCACTCCCCTCATATGTAACAACTTTTGATGAATCATTTGAATATAAGAAACCTTCAAGTCTCTTTCTCCTCCACCAAATTTCACTCTACTCTCTCTCTCTCTCATTATCTCTCTCTCTAAGGGGTTCGCCCAATTCTCTCTCTCCTCTCCCTCCCAACCACTTTCTCTCACTTCCCCTCCCCTAATAACTCTCTCCCTAGTCCCCACACCCTTCCATTAACTCACCCCAACCCCAAGAGCTCTCCCCCAATCCACACCCCACCTCCCAACCCCCAACTACCCCTCTCTCCTTCCCCAAGCATCCCACCACCTTCCCAAGGCTGAAATAACTCCTCCCAAGGCCCAAATTCGAAATTCCCTCCCCTCTCTCTTCCCCCCCACACCCTAGGTCGACCCAAGGAGATCCCCTTAGGTCTGGTCGCCCCCCTCCACCTCCTCTCCATCCCACCCCCCTCTCTAGTGCACATCCACCCCTATCACCACCAGCAGCAGCTCCAGCCCCCCCTCAACCCCATCCCTGCCACCCCAGCCTCCTTGGAGACCCCAGCCACGTCCTCCCCTCACCCATATCCATCCGCCATCATCCCCTTGCTGTGTTACCCCCCCCCCCCTCCTACTCCATTTGCCATCACAAGGTTGCAGCTCCGGTAGCAGGTCGCATGCCGCAAGGATTGGTCCTAGAAGCTGCATCGTCTCCGGCCCTTCCCTGATTCTTCTGGTGGAAAGGCATATACCTCTGGAAAGGTCGTCCAGAGAGCTTCCCAGGTGAGGTGGTTTCATCATCGTCCGAGCACCGAGCTTCCCGTGGGAGCATTTCTTTCTCGACTGTGCAGAACCACTCAGGCAAAGGACCAGAGCTGCAGATCCGGTTCGACCACGACCTCTCCCTTTCAGATCTTGGTGCAAGACTTGGCTGAGATCTTCCCTCTCAAGTCCTCTTTCATCCCCAAGAAGCAGAGCTAAGTTTGGACATCGGCATCAAGAGTTACAAATTTTCTACTCCAAGTGTGTCAGGTCAGTTTTTGGGAGCCAGAACTGATACATCTCTACTGTTCAGGACTTCACGATCATCTCCGACATCTTCCAACAACGCTGCTTGTACCGACTGAAAGAGGACTCGAGCACGATCACATCGGTTCCTGACACGCCTCCAACAGAGTTCGGATCATCTCGTAGCGTCCCTGTCTTCCAGTAGTAACAGCCTGAGAGTACCCAGAGCCAGCGAAGACCACCCCTGTTCTCGGCTCTGCCCCAACCAGCGACAGCGACACGAAATTCCAATAAAAATCTAGCGTCATTCTGATCCAGCTATGAAGAATTTCCAATAGGTTTCGTCATCAACAAAATTCTGGATTGGCCGCAGCGTCAAGAAAACCAACTGCCTGTCCTGAAGCGCAGAGAGTGGTCAGAATCGGCATCGGCTACCATTCTTTGCTTCTAGCTCGATTTTCCCCCTTTTGCTTGGCCGGCTGAAGGCCCCTCCCTGTGTGGAGGTAGTTTTGGATGTATTAACAGTTAACCCCCACCCCAAGATCCCTCTCCTGCGAGAGGCGTAGTGTTGTAATCACTTAAACAGGGTCAAGCGGCATCGGCGCGGCGTGCGGGTGCGTATCCACGCCTCCCCGCTCGCCCTCGTCTTTCGGCCGGGATCGGTGTTCTCACACCGATCAGGTGAGCTCCGGGACACTTCCCTCGCTGGTTTATTCGTGCTTATTTAGTATTGTCTTTAGCTTCGTCGGACGGTAAGTGAGTGCTTGATCTAAATTTCCCTCCAATTGAGTGGCCACCACGGAGTGAGGTGAGAGCAACCCTACAACCCATGCCTTTGGCATGCTGACCGCCCACTAAATTGGGTATCCCAGCCCCTTAGGGGGTCAGCCATAGTGAAGCCTAGCCTCGAACATCAAGGTCCCACTTTGGACCCTCCCCACCATTGCCAATTTGCCCACGGGCAATAGTGTCCGCTAAGCGAGTGAGCTTGCTCGAGTAATTTCATCATCAAAGTTGCTTGCTTGCGAGTCATAGGTCCAAGGTGTATTGGCCTTGTGATTACCACCCAAGGAGATGTCACATCAAGTGGTATCAGAGTAAGTTCACAACTTGTCTCTCCACAAGTTGGTCCTAGGGCATGTTTATGCATTTAGAGTCCTCGGTTGCATCTCTTTTGACCACTAGCATGGCCGCCTCATACCAACTTAACTCATCGACTCTACCCATGAGTCCCAAACCCAAAGGGAAACTCACCACCAACACACATGACATCCCCGGCTGTGTTGACTACCTCATGGGGACCATGACTAATGCCTTTAATAGCCTAGATAGCATAAAAGGTCAACTTACCCAATTAGGTGACAATGGGTCCACCCCAAGGGTGGACGATAGAATGGTCCCCCTCCCACTTCCCACCTTTGATGGAATCTCTCCAAGAGAATATTTAGATTGGGAAGCTACAATGGACCAGTACTTCACTTGGTATCCCATGTCCGAGGATGAAAAGTCTTGGGTTGCCAAAATGCAACTTACCAAACGGGCAGAAACTCATTGGTTGCAAATTGTCGGGTTAAGGATACTTAGAAGGGAAACTCCCATCACCACTTGGGGGGACATGAAGGAACAACTTAGGGCTAGATATATTTTCCCCTCCCATTCCGAACACCGAAGCCCAAAGAGCATTTCAACTCCTTCATTTCCCCTTGGCCAACCCAAGACCCTAATCACGCATTCCCCACCATTTCCCACCTCTCCTACCCCAACCACCACATCTACATCCTACCTCCAAGTCCTCACCACAACCATATGTCCACATACCCAATTGGACCCCATGTCCACCCCTCCACCTGGGCCCATAATGGCCACCACCCCCAAACCCAAATCCCCTCACCAAACCCGTACCCCACAAGCCCCCTTGACCACCACCGCAACCTCACCATCGTCCCCAAAAAGGGACACATCTCCCAAAACCAATCAACCCAAATCTCCTCACCCAACCCACCTTCCACTTCCAACCCCAATCCTACCCCAACTTAGGCCTCCACTACTTCCACTCCCAATTCCAACCCACGTCCGACCTTGCTCACCTCCTCGGGTGCGCCATGCGTCAACTATCACCAACCCGCCCACCATAGACCTCCCTACCCCATTGTCCTTAGGAGTTGCAACCCACACACCCACCCAAGTGGAGAGGGATACCCATCCGGATCTACCTCCCAAAATAAAGGAAATCCAAGGGCCACACAACTCAACCACCTCTCCTATCCTAGCTCCTCAAGAGCCACACACCCTTCCCCATGACACCGTCACCATAGATGAGTCCGTACTCCAATGGCTCAAGCGAGGCCTCACCCTTCCTAGTTCACAACCATGCCACCTACCCATGGGACATCAATCCCAAATCATTCCCACTCAGCCTCATGTCACTTATCAAACCTCCTATTGTGTGGAAGATTTGGGAGACTTAGTGGACTACCTACATTGGCAAGTCCACTTGACCGATATGCTAGCCATGAGGCCATCGGAGCCTAGCACCATTAACCTAGGTTACCCCGCTGTTGGCTCCATCACTTCCATCTACACTAATGGCTAATTTACGAGTGAGATCATCCTCTTTCTTCCCATGGAGGAGGAACCCATCCTAGTCTACTCCCCAACCATTGAGATCCCAAGTGCTTTGATCGACCAACCCATTAGCGACCTTGGCCCAATTATTTTGGAGGAGGATGACTCACCATTTGAGGACCTTGAGAACATGGAGTACCCCTATCTAGGTGACCCTTACCATGATCCCTTCAACCCCTTCCTATGGGAGCCTAGATCTCCCTGTAACCCACTCACCCTATTCACCCCCACCCACCTTACCCTACCCATATCGCCCATATTGACCCAAACCCCTCCCTTCCTAGAATCGGGTTACACCATGAGAGCCTTGACCTTAGGCAACATACACATTGGGATTGATGAAATGCCCCACTCCATAACCACCTTCCTAGATTCTTTCGACCCATTCACATGGATGTTCGAAAGCCATCCCACATCTATGCACATGGAAGTCACCTTTGGGATAAACATGCATGTGTCTAGGTTTACCACACCACTTGACATGATTCATGAGTCGGGTACATTCATTCACATCACCCACATGTCAAGTAGGAAGCATAAGTGGACCGTATTCGGATGTATTGGTCCACCTCCATTTATCATGAGTCTTAAGCATGAAAGGAGCATACATGGATGTCCGGGTCCCCCGACATTTGTCACATCCATACATAAAAGATTCATCTTTGGATGTCTCGACCCTCCTAAGTCTGTCACAGTCTTCATGGCATCAAAGTATGATCAGTCTACATTTGGCTGCCCCGGTCCACCTTTGCACACCATACTTTTCACACCAACATCGCATCGTAGTGCATGGCATACGCATTCTCGCAAGCATCTAGCAACGGGCGGTGAGGATCACAAAGAGTGGGCAACAGCTCGTAATTGGCACATGGGATTCCAAGTAGGCAACTTGGTAATGGTGACATTGAAGTGGCTCTACCCTAGGGCTAACTCCAAACCGAGGGCACAAGGACTTGGACCTTCTCGAATTCTAAGTGGCATTGGCAAACATGCCTTTGGTCTGAACTTTCCAAAGGATTCTGGGACACACCCGACTTTTTGTGTGGCAGATCCAGCACCCTATAAGGGCCCCGCGGTGGAACCTAGTAAGCATCTTGAGCCTACACTTACCTTTGTGAGTGACACCACCGGAGAGTCTCCACATATCAGCCCGAGAGCCCGACATGAGCACATAGAGGCAATACTAGATAAGCAAGGTACCATCACCAGGAAGAGGGTGTGCCCACGCTATCCTGAGAAGTGGAAGAGCCATCCCTCGGCTACGAAGGCAGGGTTGAGTTGGGAAGATGTTCTGCACCCGAATCCGCTTTGGTGTGCTGCTACCCCGGTGGACCCACACTCGACGGGGTCGAGTTCTCCCCACCCCGGGGGTATGATGGGGACATCCCCAGTCACTCCATCTTTTTTTCGAGACTTCGGTTGCTCGCCATCGGCGCATCATCATCTCCATCACTTAATTTTGAGCAGTAGCATGTAATTTTCATTTTATTTGAGTTATAGATGTGTAATCTTTCTTTATTTGAGTCAGTTAATAGGTTAATGGGTCAGTTTGATAGTCATTTGGGCCCAACTAGTGGGCTAGGCCCAGGGGCGCCCCTCCCTTGGACTTGCTTGTCATTAGTGCACTTGGTCAAGGTTAGTTTGGTCATATGGAATTATGTAAGCCTATAAATAGGCCCCCACTCCCCTCATATGTAACAACTTTTGATGAATCATTTGAATATAAGAAACCTTCAAGTCTCTTTCTCCTCCACCAAATTTCACTCTACTCTCTCTCTCTCTCTCATTATCTCTCTCTCTAAGGGGTTCGCCCAATTCTCTCTCTCCTCTCCCTCCCAACCACTTTCTCTCACTTCCCCTCCCCTAATAACTCTCTCCCTAGTCCCCACACCCTTCCATTAACTCACCCCAACCCCAAGAGCTCTCCCCCAATCCACACCCCACCTCCCAACCCCCAACTACCCCTCTCTCCTTCCCCAAGCATCCCACCACCTTCCCAAGGCTGAAATAACTCCTCCCAAGGCCCAAATTCGAAATTCCCTCCCCTCTCTCTTACCCCCCACACCCTAGGTCGACCCAAGGAGATCCCCTTAGGTCTGGTCGCCCCCCTCCACCTCCTCTCCATCCCACCCCCCTCTCTAGTGCACATCCACCCCTATCACCACCAGCAGCAGCTCCAGCCCCCCCCCTCAACCCCATCCTTGCCACCCCAGCCTCCTTGGAGACCCCAGCCACGTCCTCCCCTCTCCCATATCCATCAGCCATCATCCCCTTGTTGTGTTACCCCCCCTCCTACTCCATTTGCCATCACAAGGTTGCAGCTCCGGTAGCAGGTCACAGGCCACAAGGATTGGTCCTAGAAGCTGCATCGTCTCCGGCCCTTCCCTGATTCTTCTGGTGGCAAGGCATATACCTCTGGAAAGGTCGTCCAGAGAGCTTCCCAGGCGAGGTGGTTTCGTCATCGTCCGAGCACTGAGCTTCCCGTGGGAGCATTTCTTCCTCGACTGCGCAGAACCACTCAGGCAGAGGACCCGAGCTGCAGATCCGGTTCGACCATAGCCTCTCCCTTGCAGATCTTGGCGCAAGACTTGGCTGAGATCTTCCCTCTCAAGTCCTCTTTCATCCCCAAGAAGCAGAGCTAAGTTTGGACATCGGCATCAAGAGTTACAAATTTTCTACTCCAAGTGTGTCAGGTCAGTTTTTGGGAGCCAGAACTGATACATCTCTACTGTTCGGGACTTCACGATCATCTCCGACATCTGCCGACAACGCTGCTGGTACCGACGGAAAGAGGACTCGAGCATGATCGCATCGGTTCCTGACACGCCTCTAACAAAGTTCAGATAATCTCGTAGCGTCCCTGTCTTCCAGCAGTAACAGCCTGAGAGTACCCAGAGCCAGTGAAGACCACCCCTGTTCTCGGCTCTGCCCCAACCAGCGACAGCGACACGAAATTCCAAGAAACATCCGGCGTCATTATGATCCAGCTATGAAGAATTTCCAATAGGTTTCGTCATCAACAAAATTCTGGATTGGCCGCAGCGTCAAGAAAACCAACTGCCTGTCCTGAAGCGCAGAGAGTGGTCAGAATCGGCATCGGCTACCATTCTTTGCTTCTAGCTCGATTTTCCCCCTTTTGCTTGGCCGGCTGAAGGCCCCTCCCTGTGTGGAGGTAGTTTTGGATGTATTAACAGTTAACCCCCACCCCAAGATCCCCCTCCTGCGAGAGGCGTAGTGTTGTAATCACTTAAACAGGGTCAAGCGGCATCGGCGCGGCGTGCGGATGCGTATCCACACCTCCCCGCTCGCCCTCGTCTTTCGGTCAGGATCGGTGTTCTCACACTGATCAGGTGAGCTCTGGGACACTTCCCTCGCTGGTTTATTCGTGCTTATTTAGTATTGTCTTTAGCTCCGTCGGACGGTAAGTGAGTGCTTCATCCAAATTTCCCTCCAATTGAGTGGCCACCGCGGAGTGAGGTGAGAGCGACCCTACAACCCATGCCTTTGGCATGCTGACCGCCCACTAAATTGGGTATCCCAGCCCCTTAGGGGGTCAGCCATAGTGAATCCTAGCCTCGGAACGTCAAGGTCCCACTTTGGACCATTGCCAATTTGCCCACGGGCAATAGTGTCCGCTAAGCGAGTGAGCTTGCTCGAGTAATTTCATCATCAAAGTTGCTTGCTTGCGAGTCATAGGTCCAAGGTGTATTGGCCTTGTGATTACCACCCAAGGTGGTGTCACATCATAAACACGTGCTTAGTGGACACAGGTGCGTCCATAAATGTGATCTCCATGAGCACCCTTCAATTGTGTGGGTTCGATGAAGAACAGATAAGACCTTCTTCAATCACAGTCACGGCTTATGACAATAGCAAAAGGCCACCACAAGGGATGATTATCCTGAGGGCAGAGTTAGGCCCTGTGCCAGTCTCCACAGAATTCCATGTCCTCGATATGAACCCCACATTCAAGGCCATACTGGGCCGCCCTTATATTGAAGCAATGGATGCTGTGCCTTCTACCAACCACCAATGCCTAAAGTTTTCGCACAATGGGAGGATTATTAAAGTGATCAGCACACCTATCCTTCATACAGTGGATGCTATTAATACCTCTCTGCCCTCTGTTTGGCCATCTCATCGGCCCATATTGTCACTGCTGGATGTGCGTGACCCATCCCGTGTTACACCAAAGAAGCCACTTTCAGTACCAATGTCACGTCTCCCTTTTCATTCTAAAGGATGGGAAATTATGAGGAATATCGGCTATCAGCAGGGCAAAGGCTTGGGCGCACAGTTGCAAGGAAGGCTGAAACCGCCAAAGAAAATAAGGTTGACCCACAGATTTGGCCTAGGCTTTAAAGGACCGCTCGAGGCGGATGGGAAACCCCTCACGTGGACTCTATCCTCTCACTTCAAGAAGGAGCCCGTTGTTCAGATGGGGGATTACCCGCAAGAGACACATGGGGGATCACATGTTGTATGCTTGGCTGAAAAATGTTCAAGGGCCACTAAGAGAGGCAAGATCAAAGATCTAGAATGCGAATGGAGCAAATGGTTTGACATACAAGATATTTCAATTGCACTAGAAAGAATGTTCTCACCTTCACAGCTGGAAGGGCCGCCATTGATCTCTGAAATACCAGGGAACATCACTACTGTTGCCAAAGTTCCAAACCATCCTCACCAAGAGGACTCTGTCACCAGCGGATCTTCATCCGTCATCAACATTACCATCGACGGCTCATTAGCCATCGTATTCTCCATTCACTCACCTCAGCCTTCGCTGATGTCTTCCTCCTGGGCCAGATGGTTGTATGATGATCTTCCCAGGTCCCCTTCTCTACTTACATACGTACGCGGGTTTCTCAACCCGCGCCATGTTTTCAATCACGATCTGCTCTATGAGCCTCTCAACCCTTTAGCCATAATCACTTTTCCCCCTCCTCTGATTTCTTTTCATTACTTTGTCATTAAAAATGAAAATAAAAAAAAAACGTCGATTTTCAAACCCATCAACAACACATCTTCGTTGAGGAAACCTCCTACATTTCCCACGAGTGCGTCCCGACCTACGGGCCACTGATCCAAGGTCCTATGAGCGACCTTTTCTACCCTTCCTCTGAGGGGTCCTTCCCTGTACATTCTTCAGCATCTTCTTCAGCTTCTTCTTCGTCCGTAGGACCGCTTAGTCAATCTAGGAATAATGGGTCGAGGGTAGTACCTAAAAAGAAATCCAAGGGTAAGCAGATCCCTCGTCGATTCCTTCTAGATCTAGCTAGTAGGTGTCGAGCGTGCCTATCCGTTCCTCAATTGTTAGAAAATCCCATCCAACTGCCAGAGATAGATTGTGAGGAGAATTGCACAATTGATGAAGGGTATGGAGTCTACGAGATCACAGATGAAGAATGCCCTATTGAAGAAGAGGATGAAGAATATGAGGACGCGGCCGGTACATATGCTAGTGGCATGAGAAGATTCGACGAGCTGTCAGCCGCCGTAGAAGAGTCCACCAAAGAAGTCAACTTGGGAACTGAGGAAGACCCTAGGATCATCCTCATAAGTAATAATTTGCCATCATCTGAAGAAGAGGCATTAACTGAAGTTCTCAAGGAGTATAAGGACACGTTTGCATAGAGCTATGAGGATATGCCGGGTTTGGATTCCACCTTGGTCGAACACCGCTTAACTTTAAAACCAGGGTCCATCTCGGTAAAACAAAGGTTAAGGCGTTTCCACCCTCAGATGGCTTTGAAAATGAAAGAAGAGGTCGACAAGCTCCACAAAGCCAGGCTTATTAGAGTCATCCTTTATCCTCAGTGGGTGGCGAACATTGTCCCGGTCATGAAGAAGGATGGAAAAGTCATGATTTGCATCGACTTCCGGGACCTTAACCGCGCGTGTCCAAAGATTTTTCCTTGCCTCACATTGATGTATTAATCGATAACCTGGCAGACTATGAGACCCTCTCATTTATGAATAGATTTTCGGGATATAATCAAATTCATTTGGTAGAAGAGGATCAAGAGAAGACGTCATTCACTACACCATGGGGAACATATTGTTACGTGGTCATGCCATTTGGATTAAAGAATGCTGGAGCTATTTACCAAAGAGCTATGATGGCCATATTTCATGACATGATGTATATATATCTGGAGGTGTATGTGGATGATTTATTGGTGAAATCAAGAACCAGGGTGGAACATCCAAGGGTTTTGGCTAAGGTCTTGCAGAGATCAAGGGAGTTCCAATTGAAAATGAATCCGAAGAAGTGTATGTTTGGCGTATCATCGGGTAAATTACTGGGTTTCATTGTGAGCAAAAAAGGGATTGAGATAGATCCCGACAAAGCTAAGGCCACCAGGGACATGCCGTCTCCTAAAAATTTAAGGGAAGTTCGAGGTTTAATAGGGAGGTTGCAATTCATTCGTCGGTTTGTGTCTCAGCACTCACAAAGGTGTAGACCTTTCTACGAGGTGACCAAGCCAGGAGTGGAATTCTATTGGGATGCTAAATGTCAGAAAGCTTTTGAAGGGTTAAAGGGATACCTGGCTAATCCACCCGTTCTCATTCCACCCAAACTAGGAAAACCTCTGATCCTTTATATCTCAGTCTTGGATGACTCCGTGGGGGCCATCCTCGCACAAGTCGACGAAGAAGGCAAAGAACGGGCAACCTATTACTTGTCCAAACTCCTCAATCCTTGTGAGCAGAAGTACACGGCCATGGAGAAAACCTGTGCTGCCCTTGTTTGGGTAGTACAGAAATTGAAGCATTACTTCTTGGCTGATGAGGTCCATTTGATTGCCCGCATGAACCCTATCAAATTCCTCCTGGAGAAATCTGTCCTTACTGATAGGCTAGCACGCTGGCAGAGTTTCCTCTCTCAGTTTGACATCACCTACATCCAGCAAAAGGTAATTAAAGGCTATGCTATAGCCGAGCATCTCGCTCACCATCCTCTTCCCAAGTTCGATCCTGTCCAATCAGAGTTTCCAGATGAGGAACTAATATCCATCACCCAATCTGACGAGCCAATGTGGACATTATATTTTGATGGAGCTCTGAATTCCCAAGGGAAGAGTATTGGCATTGTCCTTCTAACGCCCGAGGGCGTTACCATCCCAGAGGTATTTCATCTCGCATTCCGAGTCACCAACAACATTGCTGAATACGAGACTCTTCTAGCTGGTCTGGAACTAACCCATTCTTTCTATATCACCGAATTACGAGTCGTGGGTGATAGTCAACTTATTCTCCGCCAGGTGCTTACCAAATATCGCACCCTTGATCCCAAGCTCAAGCCCTATCAGGAGATGGTCTCCGCTAATGCCAAATTGTTCACCAAGTTGATCTTTGTCCATGTTCCTGGTGAACAGAACATTCTGTCCGATGCCCTCGCCTCCTTGGCATCATCTTTTAAATTCCCTTTAGGTGTATGGTCTAAATCCATCACCATCTATAAGCATCTCGTCCCTGCCATTCAAGATCCTTACCTCTTAAGAATCAAAGAAAGAGTCCTACGGAAGGTTCAGGAAGGGGAAATTCTTGAGAAGAGGGAAATCATGTTGGCAGAATTTGAAGAAGAACTGGCTGACGAGGAGAAACCTTGGTTCTATGAAATCGTCAAATATTGCAAAGATCAGTCTTATCCTGAGGGAGCCATCACAGAAGATAAGAAATCCATAAGAAGGGTGGCCCAGAAATACACATTGGTTGGAGGTCTACTCTATAGAAGGAGCCTTACCGGTGTTCTATTAAGATGTCTTGATGGCAATGAGGTCTGGAAATGCGTAGAGGAAGCACACTTAGGTGTGTGCGGTGGCCATGTAAATAGCCAAATGCTCGCTAAGAAGATCATTCGACAAGGCT
The DNA here is from genome assembly GCA_022559845.1 of Amorphophallus konjac. Lineage (NCBI taxonomy): Eukaryota > Viridiplantae > Streptophyta > Magnoliopsida > Alismatales > Araceae > Amorphophallus > Amorphophallus konjac. Next base: position 102,867,344 of record CM040126.1, on the reverse strand, counting down.
TTTACTGGCCCACTATAGAAGAGGATTGTGCTGTCTATGTCCGTAGGTGTGTCAAGTGTCAGCTTCATGCCGATAAGATTCTTTCACCATCTTCCTCACTTCATCCAGTATCCTCCCCATGGCCTTTCTCCATGTGGGCGTTCGACATCATTGGTCCCCTAGGTGATCCCAACTCCCTCACCAAGCAGAAATCCTTCATCCTCACTGCGACGAAGTACTTCACCAAATGGGCCGAAGCTGAAGCTTACGCGGAAATCAAGGCGTCAATAGTCTGCAAGTTCATCATGAAGAATATCCTTACCAGGTTCGGCATTCCAAGCACAATCATCACCAACAATGGGCCACAGTTCATTTCTCAGGACCTTCAAGACCTCTGCAAAAGGTACGCAATCGCATTGCATCATTCATCACCTTATTACCCACAAGACAATGGTCAGGCAGAAGCCACCAACAAAACATTGATCAAAATCATTAAGAAAACTTGTGAGTCTAGTAAATTCTTGGACTGGTCGGAAAAGCTTATCGAAGCTCTATGGGCCTATCGCACTTCCATCTGGACCCCCACCGGGCAGACTCCATTTGCCCTTACTTATGGGACGGAAGTGGTAGTCCCGTACGAGACTCTGATTCCTTCTCTCATGGTACAATTGGATAAGGAATTTTTCCTCGACGAACGTCGTGATTCGCTCCTTGCCCAGTTGGAACTCTTAGACGAGAAGCGGCTGGTCGCTGCCGAGCATGCACGTGTTTATCAAAATAGACTCGCTCGCTTTTACCAAAAGAAAGTCATTGAGAGACAATTTAAAGTCGGTGAGATGGTCGTAAAAAGAATTTTTGTCAAACCTGGAGGGCCGCGTTCTAAACTTCAACCCAATTGGGAAGGACCATATGTGGTTCAGGCTGTGTACCCCGGCAATGCCTACAAGCTAGTCAATGCCGAAGGGACCGAGTTATCCCACCCTTGGAACGGGCTTTATCTCAAAAAATACTACCCGTAGATAGGTGTAACAACTGGCATGGTACGAGGACCAATGGACCTAGAAATTCACTCTTCGATCTTTGTAGTCTAACTCAACCTGCGCACACTCCCACACCCCGCTTTTGGGAACAAACGAAACGGAACTCGAGGGAACACTTAAAAAAAAGAGAGAAAAAAAACTAATGCCGGGTGATCATCATATAGTCAAGTCTTTGCATCTATCCCTCGTATTAGGATAGGACCCATTAAGGTTCGGTAGGTCTCGAGTCTTGGTCTGCCAGAACCGTGGAGATTCCTGTCCGATCATGTCGGCTTACGCCCACTAAAAGAAGGCAGCACGCACACACGCAGCTGTTTTTGCCAAAATTGGTAGTATTGCTTATGTGGGGCTGTACTCGAAGGTCTCCAGAAAAGTCATAATCTTTGTTCTCTTCTTTCTCGACCCAATGAGACAGCCGGCGCCCTTAAAACGCTGAGCATAGGGGATCCAAAGTACCATACCTTGAAGGCGAGAGTAGGATTCATCTCCTCGAACCCGAATCAGAGCATGAGAAGAGGGCAGTGTCCCCGCAGGCATACAAGAGGGACTCCCACATATCGAATTATCATGTCCCCTTCAAAAAAAGGGGGGGGTCAAATAAGAGCATGGTCGTGGCCGTGCCTGATTTCGACAAGTGAAAACCCCTCAAAACAAATTCTAAATTCCAAAAGGGGCAACGCGATCTTGTTCGAGGCTTGGTCCGAAGTTGCCCAAAAGGGAAAGGTCGAGTAGGTCCCGATTAACTCGTCGGGTTAACGGTTTTGCCGGTCCTCTCGGAAAGTTTACCCCACCGCACTCTTCTTTCTCCCCTCAAAGGTGAAAGCCCAATGGAAATCCTGAAAGGCGCGCCCCGCTAAGGCAAGCGACCTCGTTTTAGCAAAATACACATATAACTGTCTACTTCGAAAAGCGAAAGCCATCGCTGTGAAGGAGTCTCGATGTTTCTGGCCGGTCAAGACCTCTATCTACCGCCTCGGTGGATTCTTACTTCAACCTCGGGCTTAGGTCAATGCAAGCGCGTCACCATAGGTGCGACGACGTCTGATTCCGGGTCAGCGTCGCGCGGTTGGCCGTTAGGGTTCCATGGTGTTCCATCCTATACCATCTAGAGTTGTGAGGAAATAGATCTGGGTCGGGCAAATCTTTTACCTTGAACGCTCTTTCGGTGTATCCTTGCGGTCGGAAGCAACTGGGAGCCTAAGCATGGCATGACGGTTTGTCATCAGGTTAAGTCTTAACCGGCATGATTATCATTTGAGGAGTCTAGGGGCCCAAATCACTCTAGATGTGCACACAGGATACCTGGGAGGTTAGTAAGAAGCCCTGTCTTCATAAAGGTCAGGTGCCATAAGAATGGTCACCATGCGTTGGCCATAAAAAAAAAGAGAGATGGTAGTGATGTGATGAAGTGGCCCTCGGAAGACGCCGTCGGTTGAGTTCCCAAGTGGAAATTCTTTTGGAGCATGTTAACCCTGCATTAGGCTATTTAAGAACGATTTAAAACACCCCTGATCCAAGAACCATGCCGGTTGTGATAATAGTGTCCTTCGTTAAAATAATAATAATAAAAAAATAATAATAATAAAAGAAAAAATCTAATAAGTCAAAAAAAAAGAAAAACAACAAAAAAGAAATTTTTTTGCATCTGTGTGATCTCATCTGTGTGCTACATCTTTACATTTTGTTCTCATTTGTGTGCCCGTGTGTTGCATTCATCATCTTTGCATTTGCCTTAATTAATAAAGGCTTGGCCCCTTGACTTGTTATCAAGGTTAGTCTCAAAATGATCCCCCACTCTTTGAGCAAGGGGCCAAGTTAGAATGGAAGAACTGACTTGTTTCATTGAGCAATGTGTACATGATTGAAAAGCAGGAATGAAGGCAGAAGACACGAAACTGAACATTCCTTTCTTTATTTCCTTCTAGAAGTTGTACATTAAGTTACGTCCTCTCTCTCAGAGTTACCCCTCTCTCCGCTCTCCAGGCGAGGAACCCTGGAGGGTGTTGCTAAACCATGCAAGGCGGTGCCTCTACTGCTCGGTACCCCTCTCCCTATCTCTGCTCCTCGTCGATCGATAGGGGCGGCAAAGAAGCTATTAACACGAAAGCCACGCTCTCGTGCTCTTCGGTAGCGCTCTTCACCATCCCTCAGCCATTGTTCAGCAAGACCGAGGCTGGTTCGGAGTTCAAACAGTTGGGCCTCCATGGCCCTTCGCTCCTCCCTCTCAGCCAATCTGTCGGCTCTCTCTCGTTCGGTGTCTCTTTCCCTTTCCGCATGTTCTCTCTCTGTCCTCCCTTTCCAACTGAAGGGTAATCCTCAGCTCCACGGCGTCTCGAGAAGAGCCATCGTCTGGACGATGCCGCAACTCTTCCTCTAGTTCCGCTATTCTGGCTTCCCCCTGCGCAGTACGGGCAAGTGCATCTTGCACCTCTTTCATCTGTCATAACCATCATCTCAGATATGTGGAGGCGCGAATAAGTGAAATTCAATGGTGAAACTCTCACCTGTGTGGAAAGTATTCCTTCTGCCTCCGCAGCCCACTGCATAGCGCAGACAAGCTGCTCATGGAGCAAATCAAGTTCGGAAGTGGGGATCCATAAGCTGGAAGAGACACCATCTGCCCCCATGGCTGAAGAAGCCGCGTCAAGCTGGGCGCGCTGCAACACGCATGAGGTGGCATTGAGGGTCTAGCACCAGGAATCTTGGTCTATGATCATGAGTAAACAGGCTTACCAAAGAACTCAAGACTGTGCGAGTATCACGTAACTGTCACTTTGTGCCTATCAGGCGAGCTTGCAGGTTCGCTATCATGGTGTCGCGAGCATCCTATGGCCAGAGCATAAGTTAACATATTTTAAAAAAAGAAAAAAAAGAAAAAAAATATGTTCACCTCCACAGTCCCCTCGGGATGGAGTCGCTCTACGTACATCACCTTATAGAGGTGTAGATAATCCTCGCTATCTTGAGCATGTGACTCTACGAGTGTGCCACCCCGTTGCCAGTCTTCATACTGTTCGGGGAACCACACTCGCCAATCAACGGAGGTCGTCGGCCCGCGCGTCTTCCTCCCAACGCGGGGTGTTGTAGTCATGTCCACCCATTCCTAGGCGAGCCCTAGGGTCCTCATGACCAATTGTAGCCGAAGTGGCTCGATTTCATTCAGACAGTGGATCCAGAGGTCACGCCCAAACCGGGCACGACTCGTCATGACCCATGGCTGATCGGCGTTGATCATGCCCGCATAAGGTCTCCAGATCACCTAGGTCAGGTCACACACGTCTTCTTAATAAAAAAAATTCAAAAAAATCAAAAAAAATAAAAAAAATAATAACCACCATCGCTGCGTGGAACTCTTGCAACTCGCGTCTTAGCACCCTCAACTGGTAGGATAAAGGGGCTGGGCTCATGAGGGGCTGCCATCGCCTGGCCAGCGGCACCGCCGTTGGGCGCCAATGACGGGCCTTTCCCATTGGAAGGTAATCATAGCTCCACAACTGCACCATCATGTGTCTTTAACATATCAAAAAAAAGAGAAAAAAAAGAAAAAAAAAAGAGGATAAGGAGGGGGTACCTGGATGAACGGTGTGAAACCACTCACTGTTACATCTCTATCTGCTCTTTCAGACATACCCGCAAATAAATGTGCCAGCATGGCTGCTCCCCAGGCATATCGCCCCATTTTCTCAGGGTCTACCAGGAATTCTAAGAAGCGGCAATGGATGCTGTCTCCTTTCGAGCCCAACAATAATTTCCCCAACAAGAAGAAGAGGAATCTCCTCAAATCCATGTTGGCCCTTTCCCAATTGCTCGCATCTACACAGTAAACGGTGCAGCATCCCCTTTCGGTCCTCTCCATGAACTCTTCCAAGGACTCATCATCACGGGAATGAATGTTAGTAAGCCCCAATGTCTCCATGATAGGCGTCTTGGCTACAGACCTGTTCTTGCGATCATCCAGGTCCACTCCTAGTAACCTCTAGGCAGCCTCTCTGTAGTCGGAGTAGGTGATACCGATTAGCGCCTCGCCATCCACTTTGAGGCCCGTAATTCAGACCACATCTTCCAAGTTGGGCACCATGTGCCCCCAAGGCATTAAGAAGGCACGTCTCATTGGATCCCACCTTTCACGTAACCCTTGGATGAGAGCAAGGTCGAGCTTGATTGGCTCAATTCGGAGAAAGGCTCCAAAGCCCATTACGTCTAGCCTGGCCTTCTGAAAATCCGGGAGACCTCTGTATGCTGCCACCACTAGCTCCCATGATATGTGTGATTTCATCACGCTCTGCGCATACACAAGAAATGAAAAAGGGGCCTTTGTCAAGAGAGAAAAAAAAGAAGAAAGAATGAGGGAAAGGGGCAAGAAAGCTCATCTTAATTACGAGTTGCGATTGGGTCCTTTCACTGAAATGCCCTTCGAGGTCCGAGAGTCTCTTGGAACTGCTACCGCTAGACCTGCTTCTCTTCGAGGAGTGGGAAGATTCGCCTTCCATTCCAACCTTAGAACTCTTAGTTCCTCCTTCTCCCTGCAAACTTGCACTCTTCCAGCTGGCTCTCGATGTCCCTGGGAGAATGAATGAGGGAGGTATTTATAGAAATGGGAGAAGTACGAGCCAAGACTGCCTCCATCACTGTTAACGATAACCCTTGTGATAGGACACCTTCCTTGTGGTCCCATGTGTCACTTCACCGCTCGCGCAGGGTAATTGATTGGTGTGATGTGATGATTCGCTCCCTACGCAGTCTAGGGATGGCCTGTCATGCTGTAAAAGTCATCCGGGGAGGTCGAAAGGTCATCCCCAAAAAGGGCTAAAAGCCGTCATTGTTGACTTCGGTGGCAGATTTCCATGCAAAAGACGGTCGGGGCAAGATATGATTCACCGTTTTGAGGTGGGGTCTCGACAGGCACATCACATGGGAACAATGTAAAGGAGAAGAAGCGTAGGGAAGAAGGAACGCGCAAGAGAACATAATAGCAACAGGGAACCAAATCACTCCATTCATAAATCTACATAAACAGTCATGAACATCATAATCATAGAGAGGAGGCGGGTATGCTAGCCCGCTAACCCTCGCCATCACCTTCATGCTCGTCCCTCCGGACGTCCCACTCCTCTCCCCTAAGGTGAGGGTCCCTCAGGGGCCTTCTGGGGCTCCGTGAAGCAGCAGTCCCCTCGCCTCGCAATGCCTGCTCAGCAACGGTGACTTGCTGCTGCTCCCCTGGCATGGCAAAAAAGCCACCGACAGAAAGGTGGCCAGATTGGCAGAGTCGCGCCCCGAACTCTCACGCCCTCTCGTAACGCATCTCCATGACTTCAAGCCTCTGCCCCATAACTCGAAGGCCTAGTTGGAGCTCCCTCACCTGGGCATCCAAGGCCTTCCTCTCATCCTGATCCTACTGTTGCTCAGCCCTTCTTTCCTCCCTCTCCTCTCTCTCCCTCTCTGCCTCCCTCCTCGCTCCCTGAAAGAACACCCTTAACCCCAAGATGTCTGGAGGCGGCCTCTCCTCATCATAACGACGCAGCTCTGCCATGGCTGCTGCCAAAACATCACACTCCTCTTCAGCCCTGGTCTCGCGGGCCACTGCACTGGCAAGTTGCTCCCGAAGGGAGGTGATCTCCATAAAAGGAGCTTGAGAGCTGGAAGATGATCCGCCGGCCATCCCCGCCATCGCTGCCTGCTGGGCACGCTGGAATAGGCAAACAACAGTTATCGGCTAAGCCCCGGGTAAAAAAAAAATAGGACTCTGCTTTCACCTCTATCCGTCTCCCGAGCTGAAGGGACCTCACATGGCTCTCCCTACACTGTCGCAGGTAGTCGGCACTCCCCTACACAGGCACGTCACCTCACTGCCCATCTGGGAACTGAGCAGGGAGATGTATGCGTCAGTCTTCAAGTTTTGCCTTGCCGCGTTTTTCTCCCCCGACGCGGTTCGGCTCATCCGTACTCGCCCACTCATCAGCCAAGCCCGGGATCCTTGTCATACCCTGTGCATCAAAAGGAAGGGCCACATCATTACAAAACAAATAAAAAACAAAAACAAAACAAAAAAAAAGTGTCTCCTGTCGAAGATGTGTTCATCATTTGAGTGCAACATTCACCAAACCCTCTCTCCCTCTCTACTTGTTCGCTACTAAAAAATTTTTTTAAAAAAATTAAGGGTGGAGATCAAAGAGCTTACCGGGCCATGCTCGCCTCCCTCCACGTCATCGGGTCCCTCCGGCCCCTCTATAGCCAGAAGAGGCCTCTCCTCTTCCTTGGCCGCCTCTCCGTGCTCTTGCACGACCCTTCTCGGGCGAGGAGTTCCTCGTCCCCCTCTTCCTTCACCACAGTTTGGCCCACCGTACTCCATGAATCAAGAGTGGAAGAAGTGAAGCTAGGCAAATCTCGACGAGAGGAGGAGTTATTTGTGTGCGAAGTGAGGAAGGAGAAAGGTCGTCCTGCGGTTCTCGGTGATTTAAATTTGAATTCAATCTTAGAACGCATCTTCGCGCCTAGACATCCCAAAAATAATAATAAAATAAAAATAAAAAAACAAAACACAAATAAAAACACAAATAAAAAAAAGAAAAAAAAAAGAAAACCTTTGCACACAATAACTTCGCATTTTATTCCATTAAAATAATAGAGTGAGCTACATTAGGGGCTTAGGCACTTTAGGCCTTAACTTCCCCAATTCGGTTATATAAGCCCTCCACAGCTCGCGTTCTTCCTTTACATGCACTAATGCCTTTCCCGGAATGCTCGTCTTCCACGACACTTTGATGGCCTTCACTTCCTTTGCATCCCCTTCCGCGCCCAACTCTCTCTTCCTTAGAGGAGCAGTGCCAGATAACAATGGGAACAAGTGGCGGGGAAGGCCAATTTGAATGCAGTACCGATGCGCGTTGTAAAGAATAAACTCAGTCACGCCAATAAGATGGAGTTCAGCTTCGGGAGAAGACCTCGTGAGAAGTTCGCGCGAGAGTAGACATGCCGGTGCGCAAGTGAAAAAGTTTTGCGTCATAGTTCTGAAGTGAGACCTCCAGTCTTCACGTTTCCTCATGTTGAGTAGTGGATGGCGGATCTAGAGGGGAGGGGTGAATAGATCTGCCCCTCTTTTCATAAACAACCCTCTTTATAGCTAGTTAACGAGAATCGCAGCAGAATATAATAGGCTTAACGAAAGACACAATGATTTGCTTAGCAAGATGAATAAGCAATGTAGAAATTAAACCTAAGCATGCATCTAACACAAAGCAATCGCACAAGCAAACCACAACACACGAGATTTTAAGGTGGTTCGGACTGAATCTCCAGTCATACGTCCACCCCTCACCAAACCCGGTGAGGCTTCACTAGTGCAACGCACTGAACCGCAGATCGGAAAAATCTCCGATTGCCTTCCTACTAACCATCGGTAGGGACGTCAACACCGCAGATCAGATAACTTCTGATTGCCTTCCTACTAACCACCAGTAGGGATGATTCACAGTTTCAATTGTTTGAATGAAATGGAAAGAGAACAAATATGAAAATACTTAAACAAGATATAGAATATGCTCAAAGAGAAAAGATCTTGTCGGAGATTGCGGGAGCTTGAATCTGATGCTTCAATGGTATCTGCTTCCTTGTGAAATGATCTTTCTTAGATTACCTTGAGTTGATGAAGAAGATAAAGGATACAGATTTGATCTCCCTTGAAAACCTTGTGAAATCAGCTTCCTTGGATCACCTTGATAGCCTTGCTTGCTTCTGCACTTCCTTGGAGATTGCTTGCTTTGATATGAGCTTGAAACACCTTGGAATAGATGAAGAACTTCTTCACGAAGTACTGTTCACAGCTATAGTACCTCTTCTTCCAAGCCTTCTTTGATCTCCCTTGATGCCTTGGATTCAATTGAGTTGATGAAGAAGTGTATGGATGTAGCTTTGATCTTCCTTTTGATCCCCTTGAGTTGATGAAGAGATTATGGATGAAGATTTGATCATCTTTGAGAGCTTGCTTGCTTCTAGCTTCCTTGGAGGTTGCTTGCTTCAGATCTAAGCTTGAATCACTTGGAGTGGATGTAGAACTTCTGCACGGAGTACTGTTCACGGCTACAGTACCTCTTCTTCCAACCTCTTCTCTAGCCACTCTAGATCTCTCCTTTGTTCCTCTTGAAGCATTAGGGTTTCTAACCCTCTTGTATGTGTTTTATAGACTTTGAATGGTCCATAGACACCCCCCAGACCAGATCCACGTTTTATGGGTGATTATGTGACTTTAGGATTAAACAAATATAAGGAGAATGGCTCTTCTCGAAGTGGAGAACAAAGTCAACTTTTGTTGGCTCGGGGCTGGCGGTCGATTGGAAGCTTCTGGCGGTCAACCGCTACTGAGAATCGCTGTAGAAATTTAGTCCCTGAAATTTTCAGTCGACCTCGGGCGGTCGACCGCTGCTGCCGGTCGACCTGGGGCGGTCGACCGCCAGTTCTACAGTATGAGACTTTTCGCGTTTGGCGATTCTGGTTGACCAGAATGACCTAGTCATGCAAAGTTGAAGTGTTAGCCCAATGAAATATCTCCAAATAACAATGACTTTAAGTAGATGTTTATTTCATACATTTGGGGGTTGGATTTCACTTGGTTTATGCATTAGAAACATCAAGACCATTTGAGCATGTTACCATGATTGGAATGAGAAACTAATGCATTTGAAGAGTGAACTTGTAAGTTATCAAACCAAGTTATCATTGTGAACCTTCATTATCATGAATGAAGTTTAGAGATGAGAGGTATATGGAATACCCATGATGAGATTGATGGCTATGACAAGGTAAGAATCTTACCAATGGGGCTTGACAGTAAATGACATATACCACCTGTATTGAATGGTATAGAGGCAAGATGTTTATCCACATGTTTGGTTTGCCAGACGACTGCCATGAGTTTGATCGTTTGATTGATCATGATTTGAAAGGATTTCCATCCTTGCTTGGGTGCGATCATCAAGATTTCACATTTGTCATCTCTACTCCATTCCTTGTCCATTCATGGGCTTATCTGTCATGAACAAAATATTATGTATGTCAGTCATATGAGAGTGGAAAACAACAATGACTTATAGTGTTTAGCCATTATCAAAACCAAGAATGTCCAATAGCTCAAATGACCACATGATGATGTCGAATGACACTTATGACCACAGTATGACTCAATTGACCATAGGGGCACAACATTCTCCCTCTTTTTGATGATGGCAACACTGTGAGTCATTATGTGGCAGTGATATCCAAGATGACAAATTTTATAACATATGCAGCTCAAGATCCATGATGATGAAAGCATGGAAATGCAGATATGTATGCATGGATGCCCTTTGACTCTCCCCCATTCACAATTATCTCCCCCTTTGACAAGTTACAAAGGTCGCACAAAGGACGGACTCACAACGAGTCATTTTCTCCCCCTTTGACAACAACAAAAAGGAGGGATAAGGTAGAGAAGGTGACAAATGTCGGTGAGACCAGAGTGGAATTGGAGTTGAGAGCAAGCCATTATAGGCAAACCGAAAACACGCCGTGAGCAAAGTACATGGTTCAAAGCTAATGAAATCCAAGATCAATAATAGAGTTTCAAAACCATCTATATGCATGATTTAATAGAAATGAATCAGAAGGACATATCATGGCAGTGGTGAACTTTCTTTTGTCTTAAACATTCATATTCAATAACTTCATCGGGAATAGCACCAACTAGTATTGAGGTGAAACAAACATGACTAAAGCATGGAATTTTATTATTTCAGCACTGTTTTGCATGATCTTTTACAGTTTTATGCACATGACTCATATTTACGAGCAATCGAGTCTAGTACATGCCACTTATCCGTAAGAATACACGTTGTTTAGACGCCCGTATTCCTAGGTATTTGGTAAGACTGACTGTTATGCTTCAAAATGAACAGAGATAGTAAAGTCATGTCATGACATATCCGATCTCATTTCTTTGATGAGAAGATACATTTCTCAGTAAGTATGCCATTGCTCTGCCTAGAGTCCAAATGAATTAAGATAGAGATAACAGGGGCACATCATGACATATCATTCGTCACTTGTTTTGAGGACGTGACATATTTCTCCGTGCAACAATATCATTACTCTGTCAAATTAATTTTTAGGAATTCCAGCTCATCAAGGTGTTTAACAACAATACTAAGCTTTAGCATCTTCAACCAACGTTGCAATGACGTTTGAATTTTTAGATTTCAGGATAGTCATTCAAGGCACAATATGCAATCTCTAGTTAAGGTCTATTAAAACCACAGAACATAGATGATTTCAGAACAAATGTTTCAGAACTTCAAGGAAATCATTAAATCTGAACCATTTTCATTGTATGGATAATCATCAGGGCATATAATAGAAAGCTCTTACGCCGTAGTTCTGTCGGTCTCATGATCTCATTTTCAAACTGGAAGCCAGTGAAGTTCAGATTGCAAGAGATTAAGAAAGGCAACAAGACTCCCCCTAAGGATATGCAATGAATGCACTCAAGGAGTTATGTTTGAGGCAAATGCAATGACAAATGTCAAGGAGAGGTTGACTTGAGCCAAGCATGGGTTGACCTGATCGAACATGAAGTTGGCAGAAATGAAAGGCATGGCCCAACACATGATTGTACACTTATGAAAGTCAACATTATATGAAATGAAATGAATGAAGATGAAATATATGCATGAATGCTTCAAAAAGATAACTCCCCCTTACTATATGGCCTATATGCGACAGTGACACATGGTACTTGACGGAGGTGAAACCTCACGCATATTGAGTGCTTCTAGGCAAGCATAACATGCATTTCCATACATCAACATTTGATATAGCATGGCCATGCAAGAATGATGCTACACAAACCATGCAATGCATCGTGAACATGAATTCAATTCATTATTATGCATCATGACTACATGAAATGCCACACCATATGCAAAAAAGACATATTTGCATATAAATAATGCATGGAACACCAATATGTAAAAACACACAACTAAATTGAATAAGAGCATCATATCAAGTTTTATTGGCCTGAGGTCAGCAAAGACCAAGCTCCCTTCTGAGTGTTGTAAACCTGTCATTACACAAGGGCCTGGTGAAGATATCAGCAATTTGATTTAGATTATCAACAAAATGTAGTTCAAAATTTTTCTTAATGACCTCATCTCTAACGAAGTGATGCCTAATCTCAATATGCTTGGTCCTACTCTAGGACTAGCGTGAAATCTAGCACAGAGGCAAACACTAAACTTGATATCTGGTCGGGATGCATTCAAATAAAGCAAGGATCCGATCATATCTCTATAGATTTTTGCATCCACTAATTTATCATTTTCATCCGAATCCAATGATGTTGTGGTGCTCATAGGAGTTGTAATTATTTTACTGTTTACCATGTCAAATCTTTTCAGCAGCTCCTTGATGTATTTGTCTGGACTTATGAAGCATCTATCTTCTCCTTGGTTGACCTGCAAACCGATAAAAAATTGGAGTTCTCCCATTAGGCTCATCTCAAATTCGCTAGTCATGAGGTTAACAAATTCCTCACATATTTCAGATTTAGTAAAACCAAACACAATATCATCAACATAAATTTGAACAATCAAAATGTTCTTGGTGAAAAGTGTTTGATCTACCTTACCTCGTGTGTACCCTTTCTCAATGAGGAACAAGCTTAGTCTCTTATACCAAGCTCTTGGTTCTTGCTTCAAGCCATAAAGTGCCATGTCTAGCTTGTATACAAAATCTGCATGGTTAGAGTTCTCAAAGCCAGGGGGCTGCTCCACACAGACTTCTTCCTTGATCAAACCATTCAAGAAAGTACTTTTTACATCCATTTGATACAACTTTATTCTAAGGGAGCATGCATCTTGGTTTTAGATGTTGACTCCTACTGAAAGCATACATGGGTTGGCAATGAACTATGCAGCCTAAGACTTATGTGAATGCACAATGCAATGAAGATGCCGCATGATGATTGCACATTTTTTGTGTTTTCCTAAACATAATTTGCATTGGAGTATATGAGATCACAAGATGATGCAAACACAAATCATTCACAATTGATTTAGAACTGAATGCAACATGATGATGCCAATTGCTGGACTCCCCTTTGAACAATGCTAACATGAATAACGAGTTGAAAATGCAGACATGATATACATCATCAAAACTAAAATCCAAGAATTTCATGTGGATGATATCAGGTACCAAAAAACTCATCATCACATCAACTTTATCAGCATAACAAGTTTCTCATGAATTAAACAGCTGAAATAATTGATCTCTAGTACACGGCGGAGGTTTTGATCTTAGATCCTTCTCACGGATAGTAAGAGTTCTGGGCAAGCATGACTTGCCTTTCAACTCTAGACCATTTGAAATACCAGAGGTCAAGTAGGGTGTGAGCAATTAATCTAGCTCATGTGTTCATCTTCACACCATGGGGGATAAATCATCATTCAAATAAGCAATTCAGTTTGCAGAATTTTATTGAACAAAATGGGCAAACTTATGATGCACTATCTACATGTCAAGACTAAACATGCAAAAAAAAATATTATTTACATACCTGTGCCTTGAGATTTTATTTACCTGACCATTCATTTCTTAGCTCCAAGTCATCCTACACCAAAAATTCTCATTTAGAATTTTTAGGTACCCAAGCTTGCTTGGGTCCTTGTGGGTTAGCAACATGTTTAGCATCTTGGCTCCTCTTTTTCAGGACAATCACATCATCCTCCCTCATTGTGAGGTAATCATATATCTCATGCCCATTTTTCTCACAATAGAAACAACACACAAAAGATTGATTTTTCTCTTTATGTTCATGTACGTGTGCATGTGGACTATGCTTTTGTGGGCGAGCATGATTTTTACCTTTCATGGTATGAGGGTGATGTCTGTCTTTCAGATGCCAGCATTCCTGGTCAATGTGACCAGTCTTACCACAATGAAAGCAGCGAAGAGAAGCATTTCTATTAAAGGCCATGGGGAGTGTCGACCTGTCTGGATAGGAATGTCGACACTTTTGATTCTCCATGCGATTTTGTGCAGAATTCTGCTGAGCAGGCCCTCTGCCAGTGTTGACCTGTTTCTTTCCTTGCCCTTTCACTTGTTGTCCTATTCTAAGCTCATCATTTCTCAGGATGAAACAATCATGCACAGTGTGACCATGTCTACCACAATAATAACAATGGACATTCGTTTTGTGGAAAGCATGGTATTTAGCATTAGACATGTTGTGGTGCATGTTTGGATGAGCATGCTGAATTTTACTTTTCTTTTGAGCAGTATGCCCTTTTTGGTGACCACAGGAGGTGGTGACTTCCGGTGAGCCTGAATCTTGAATTTGGGCAAACAAAGATAGGAAATCATTCAGACCTTGAATTTCATTTTCAAGTGAGAAAATATGATATTTAGATTCATCAAGACCCTCTTCGCATGCTGCCAATTGCTCATTGAGCATGGCATTTATTGCTTTAAGATTTTGATTTTGTTGTTTTAAAGCATGCAATGTTTCAGAGTGATCATCAATGACAGATTTACCTTTTTCTTGTGCAGCCAATTTTTCATGCAATTCTTCTTCAGCTTGTTCAAGTTCAATTTTCTTTTCCAACAACTCTCTATTCTCTTCTTTCAGAGAATCAATCAGATTTTGTTGTCATTCAAGATCATCATGGAGACCAACATTTATGTTTCTCAAGAATGAACATTTTTCACATGCAAAATTAGCATAATTTTTATTTTCTTCAATCAACCTCTCATCATAGATTAGCTCATCGGCCATAGTTTGATCATTAGAGATTGACTTAGGTTGGTTTTGAAGTTTTATTACAATTTCTTCCAACCTAGTGATTTTATCATGAAGATTTTCATTTTCATCCCTTAGACATGCAATGCTTTGTTTATGCGTATCTAGATCAAAAGAAAGAGTGTTGTTGAGCTCTTCAAAAACAGAACACTTTTTACAAACCAAGTTTTCAGTTTGGTTATTTTTCTTGAGATCCTTTTTCAAATTTTTGTTTTCTGATTTTACCTTTTTGTATTGTGTAATCAACTCATCATAGGCTTCTATAAGCTCTTCAAAAGTGAATTCCTCGGAGTCAGAGTTTACCTGTGATGAGGATGTATTGCTGGACTGTTCTGCACGGTAGGCCATGAAGCATTCTTGTTCTTGTTCCTTCCCTTCATGGATTTTCGCCAACTTGTCCAGTACTTGCTTGGCTGTGCTGCAGGAGGACACAAGATGAGTTAGTCTGAGATCAACTGCAGTTGTAATTAAGTTATATGCAGTAAGATTATCATTGTGTTTGGTCTCATGTTCGGCTGACCAATCAATTGAATTTGATGGCAGTTCATGAGGACCATCGTATATAAGAGTCCACAATTGTGGATCTATGGAGCTAACATAGATGAACATTCTCCCTACCCATGTAGAAAAATCTGAACCATCATAAATGGGTGGAGAAACCATTGAAGCATGTGTAGCATATGAAGCCATCCAAATAAAATACACCGAGATCTTTCCCTGCAGATCGTAGGATCTGAGAATGGCAGAGCCAAGCTCTGATACCACTTGTTGAGTGGTGGATGGCGGATCTAGAGGGGAGGGATGAATAGATCTGCCCCTCTTTTCGCAAACAACCCTCTTTATATCTAGTTAACGATCGCAGCGGAATATAACAGACTTAACGAAGGACATAATGATTTGCTTAGCAAGATGAACAAGCAATGTAGAAATTAAACCTAAGCATGCATCTAACACAAAGCAATCGCACAATCAAACCACAACACATGAGATTTTAAGGTGGTTCGGACTAAATCCCCAGTCCTACGTCCACCCCTCACCAAACCCGGTGAGGCTTCACTAGTGCAACGCACTGAATCGCAGATCGGAAAAATCTCCGATTGCCTTCCTACTAACCACCGGTAGGGACGTCAACACCGCAGATCGGAAAAATATCTGATTGCCTTCCTACTAACTACCGGTAGGGACGTCAACACCGCAGATCGGACAACTTCCGATTGCCTTCCTACTAACCACCGGTAGGGACGATTCACAGTTTCAAATATTTGAATGAAATGGAAAGAGAACAAATATGAAAATACTCAAACAAGATATAGAATATGCTCAAAGAGAAAAGATCTTGTCTGAGATTTCTAGAGCTTGAATCTGATGTTTCAATGGTATCTTCTTCCTTGTGAAATGATCTTCCTTGGATCACCTTGAGTTGATGAAGAAGATAAAGGATGCAGATTTGATCTCCCTTGAAAATCTTATGAAATCAGCTTCCTTGGATCACCTTGATAGTCTTGCTTGCTTCTGCACTTCCTTGGAGATTGCTTGCTTTGATATGAGCTTGAAACACCTTGGAATGGTTGAAGAACTTCTTCACGAAGTACTATTCACGGCTATAGTACCTCTTCTTCCAAGCCTCATTTGATCTCCCTTGATGCCTTGGATTCAATTGAGTTGATGAAGAAGTGTATGGATGTAGCTTTGATCTTCCTTTTGATCCCCTTGAGTTGATGAAGATATTATGGATGAAGATTTGATCATCTTTGAGAGCTTGCTTGCTTCTAGCTTCCTTGGAGGTTGCTTACTTCATATCTAAGCTTGAATCACTTGGAGTGGATGTAGAACTTCTGCACGGAGTACTATTCACGGCTACAGTACCTCTCCTCTGCAGAAGTCAAGAAGGCAGCGCGGGCCCTCTCCTCTGCCGCTCCCTCCCGTGGATCCCCTTCTGCGCGCGTCCCTCCTTCCCTCCCCTCCGGCCATGGCCGGAGGGGAGGGGGGGTTCCAGCCCGTGCTCCGCCGCTGGCATCGCCCCACTTCCCCATTCGGCCTCTTCGCTAGCACGTCTGCTGGCTTGCCTCGTCCGTAATATGGTGTCTCTGCCGCCACCGTCTTCTTCGCTATTTCAACCCCATTTCCGTTCCGTGCATGGACGGTACGGACGTCGGCGGGTTCTCCATCGCTTCCTTGGCTGCCGGTGGGGCTGTGCTTCGTGCGTGGTCCGACGGCGTTTGTGTCCCCTTCTGGTGGCTTCCCCGGCGAGTTTCCATCCCCTTCGGCCGCTCCCATCCTCCAAAAGTTCGACTCATCTTTGACACCTTACGCTCGCAACCGACCGTCCTTCCCACGCAACCCCTTCTGATCTGCCGCTCCGGCCTGTGCCGATCCCTCTCACAACTTCTCTGCCCCCCAGTCCTCCCTGGGCTGCCTCCCCAGCGGTTCTGGGTGTCCTTCCTCGGCGCCCCTCTCCCTCTCGGCTCGTCAAGTCTTTGGCGGTCCTGCGCATGGGACTTGCATGGGTCCCCCTTAGGTGCTCAGTTGGCCGGCGTCCGTGCAACTGCTTCTGCAGGTGCCCACGCTTCGGGGCTCGTAGCTCCGGTCGCTGCTTCTCCGGCCGCTCTCCCCTCTGGCATGGAAGCTACTGGCGGTGCCTGCGGTGGTGCTCCCCCGCCTGCCCACCTCGACTGACGTGCCTGGAGGTGGTGCCGTGTTTGGCCTCGTTGTTCCCCAGCTATCGCAGCTCGACACATCATTCTCCAACCATGCACGCCACTGTTGACTGGGTCAAACCTTGATGGGATGGAGAGAGAAAATGATGCTCTATTTTGCCCACTGTCGCTTGCGGTTCGCCCTCTCCACCTCCGGCTGTGCTCCTCACCGATCCGGTCATCGAGCTCGCTGCTAGGTTCGTTCCCCCTACTCCCATTGCTGGCTGCTCCGTCGGCACTACTCCCGTTCGTGCTCCCCAGATCGTCACGACGCCGTCTGGCGTTCGCCCGTCGGTTGGTGCCCCTCCGCAAACCACCCGTGGCGATGGGCTCCTGCCAGCCCCTGTCATCCTTCTCTACTGAAGGTTCTCCTGCCATGGCCCGCCGGGGTCGGAGCTCGGCCTCCCTCCTCCCGCCGGCATCACCATCACCGCCTCTCACCCACTCTCCGTTCAACCCGTCCATAGCCCACTTCGGCCTCGATCTCACACCTTGTTGACCAAGCCCCACCGTTGACTTCCTTCTCATCTCTCCTCCGCCAACTTCTTTGGTAGCCTTGGCCTCCACGTCACCTGCCCTCCATGGGGCTCTCCTTGTTAATGATTCCTCCCCTTCGACCGCAAGCACACGCCTCCCCTCTCTACCGCTCTCCAGGCGCCCCATGCTCCCCCCCTCGAGCGGCGGTGTGGGGAGCTCTGTGACACCTTTCACTGGTCCTCCTGTTGAGCCGCACGGCGGTCCTTGCCTGCAGCCCTCCTCAGGCCCTCGGTCTCTTACTGTCATATCGTCCTCTACTGCTCGCCTCCCGTGGCCTTGCTCCGTCAGGTTCTGGGTTTTCTTTCCCACCTCCGGCTGCCGGTGGAGCGCCCTCTTTGGCTCTTCCCTCGGTGGTCGGCATGCCCGCGTACCCTCCTTCTACTAGCGGCTGGTAGTCGTGCCGTCCGCGCTGCTATCCATGGGCCAGGGTGGGTGGCACACCCGGTGCGCCTCTGTGTGTCGGCCTACCTAGGGTCTATCGGTGTCCACATGGCCTCGCTTTCGCTGCCCCGACGTCCACATTCTGCGCTCTCCACGCCGGCACAGCCTTGCTGCCACCGACGTCCCGGCGACTACGTCCTGCTTTCTCCTACACTGTTGCTTGTCCCATCTACTTGGCCTCTTTTCTATTTCTTCTCTTTGGTATTGGGCCTTGCCCACATGTTGTAATTGGGCTCCTCCCTCCCTAGTAGGATGCCCCCCCACCCCTGGACCTCAGTTGTCCCCTGTATCCCCATCTTTCCTCTCCCTCTTCTGCTTATTATCTATAAAATTTTCTTGTACGGTGCTCGGGGTCGAGTTTCTCCCCTTGCCCCTGCAAGTATGACCTTAGTTAAAAAAGTGTATGGATGTAGCTTTGATCTTCCTATTGATCCCCTTGAGTTGATGAAGAGATTTATGGATGAAGATTTGATCACCTTTAAGAGCTTGCTTGCTTCTAGCTTCCTTGGAGGTTGCTTGCTTCAGAGCTAAGCTTGAATCACTTGGAGTGGATGTAGAACTTCTACATAGAGTACTGTTCATGGCTACAGTACCTCTTCTTCCAACCTCTTCTCTAGCCTCTCTAGATCTCTCCTTTGTTCCTCTTGAAGCATTAGGGTTTCTAACCCTCTTGTATGTGTTTTATAGACTTTGAATGGTCCATAGACACCCCCCAGACCAGATCCACGTTTTGTGGGTGATTAGGTGACTTTAGGATTAAACAAATACAAGGAGAATGGCTCTTCTCGAAGTGGAGAACAAAGTCAACTTTTGTTGGCTCGGGGCTGGCGGTCGACCGGAAGCTTCTGGCGGTCAACCGCTACTGAGAATCGCTGTAGAAATTTAGTCCCTGGAATTTTCGGTTGACCTGGGGTGGTTGACCGCTGCTGCCGGTCGACCTGGGGCGATCGACCGCCAGTTCTGTAGTATGAGACTTTTCGCGTTTGGTGATTCTGGTTGACCGGAATGACCTAGTCCTACAAAGTTGAAGTGTTAGCCCAATGAAATATCTCCAAATAACAATGACTTTAAGTAGATGTTTATTTCATACATTTGGGGGTTGAAATTCACTTGGTTTATGCATTAGAAATATCAAGACCATTTGAGCATGTTACCATGATTGGAATGAGAAACTAATGCATTTGAAGAGTGAACTTGTAAGTTATCAAACCAAGTTATCATTGTGAACCTCCATTATCATGAATGAAGTTTAGAGATGAGAGGTATATGGAATACCCATGCTGAGATTGATGGCTATGACAAGGTAAGAATCTTACCAATGGTGTTTGACAGTAAATGACATATACCACCTGTATTGAATGGTAGAGAGGTAAGATGCTTATCCACACGTTTGGTTTGCCAGGCGACTGCCATGAGTTTGATCGTTTGATTGATCATGATTTGAAAGGATTTCCATCCTTGCTTGGGTGCGATCATTAGGATTTCACATTTGTCCTCTCCACTCCATTCCGGCTTATCTGTCATGAACAAAATATTATGTATGTCAGTCATATGAGAGTGGAAAATAACAATGACTTATAGTGTTTAGCCATTATCAAAACTAAGCCATTATCAAAACCAAGAATGTCCAATAGCTCAAATGACCACAGGATGATGTCGAATGACACTTATGACCACAGTATGACTCAATTGACCACAGGGGCACAACACCTCAGCCATGGAATGC
Organism: Amorphophallus konjac; assembly: GCA_022559845.1. Lineage (NCBI taxonomy): Eukaryota > Viridiplantae > Streptophyta > Magnoliopsida > Alismatales > Araceae > Amorphophallus > Amorphophallus konjac. The sequence goes on along the minus strand of CM040126.1, from coordinate 102,847,097 downwards.
GGTTCACTATGTTACCACCAAAGCCTAACACATCGGCAATGTGGTAAAGGGGACTTTGTTGAAAGATCTTCGAGGCAGTTGGCATCCCCTCACGGTGATCAAATTTGAAATGTATATCAACCCAACAATTCAGAAGAAGTGTGCAACCAAAAGGAGGCTTACCCATGCTGGAAGCAGTAAGGCCACTGTAGAGGTAAGCAAGAACGGCATGTCCCACCCTTTTGCCATTCCAAATACCTCAAATAGCACTCAGCTGATCTTCCTCCACTATGTTGTCGGTATAAGGGAATAA